>JALMGA010000007.1:63932383-65132383 GCA_023333525.1 Aspidoscelis tigris stejnegeri | reverse complement strand
AGCACTACAGTATTATCTCTTGTTCCCTTTGGAGCCATTTCAGAGATTTGAAGAGCACTGTCAAACTCAGCCAGCCTCTCAAAGCTAAATTCATCTTGATGGCGCTGAGTGTAATTAAGGACAATTCTTCATGGTCCTTCAGTCATGTGACCATGAAGAAGTGCACCACCAGAGAGGGAGGAAGGTTTATATTGTAAATATATTTCAGGTTATTCTATATATTTTGTGACTTCCCCTTAAATAAATAAATTAAATTAAATCTGCGTTAGGAATGTCCACAAATATTTGTGACATTCATTATTCGTACAAATTCATACGAATTTAGGCATTTGTATATGAATCGGTCATGACATTAATACATTAAGATTAATACGAATATGAATGTTTCAGAACATTCGTACAAATAGTTCGGACATTTGTTAAACTGGGGATACATATCAGCTATGTATTGGACACATATCAGATACGTATGCACTCGTATCAGATATGTATCTGATATGTATGCGTTCATGTTGGATACATATTAGATACATATTAATGCATATTAAATCTCTGTACAAGTACATTCATATCAAATAGAATCCTACCACATTCGAAGGGGATCTATTCAAACAAATACTAATTTTCTAACATTCATTTTGTTACGAATTGAATGCCAAAAGAAACCCATTCATGCACATCCCTAATTTGCATTGTTTTATCAGCTGTGCATGTTTTTGCAATGTGTGTTTCAGGTAACCAAAGGAATATGTATGTTCATTTCCAAAATATTCTATGATCTACAAAGTTTATTTGATTAACACATTGAATAGAGAACGAGATCATATCCACACAACTGATGGGCCTTAATGCTTTGATTCCAAGAAACATGCCAACAAACTACAGCCAGCATTGCACACAGCAATCTGCACTGACAGCCTGTTGACCAGGTCTTATTGGTTTCATTTGGAAAATTCATTTTTATCTTTCCAAACCATGTCTGCACTCACCTTGCATGGATACCTCCACTCCACTGGAGCTAGATCAGCTAGAGTGGTCCACCAGCTGGAGTGGTCCAACTGTTCTGGAACAAGGTCATCCACATCTGGACAGCTGCTCCCTGACTAGGGATGTGCACAAATGTTCATTACCCATTCACTTTGCATCAAAGCAAATAGGGAGGTAGTTGACATTTGTGTGGATGGAGCCCGCAATGAATGTGGGTGGCTCTACCTTCACTACAACTTACGGCATATGAACAAAACTACCAAGTGATACAAGGAATGACTAAATAGCTGCAAGAACTTGTTTGTCACACAGGTTATTTTTGTTTTACAGATTCACCTGTTTCATACGTGACAAACATTACTTGAATATCCCCAAAAGACTGACAGGGCATTATTGGTTATAATGCTGCGTGAGAGCATGGGAAATAAATATCACAATTGTAGCTTTTCATGGGATCTTACAGACTGGCGACTAGGCTGTCAGCCCACAGCCTCACTGGCTTCCCAAGGTTTGTCATGAGTACATCGATAGAAACATTTTATGGATAATTTATGTTGCAGATGGCCCATCATAATTTTTGTTTGTACAAATAAAACCGAAATGTATTCCAAGATGCATCTGAAAACCCATGGCCTTTGGGTTACCAGTTTAAATTTATCTTCTATTGCATTGCGCACTGCTTGAGAATTGCAAACTGAACACTAAACAGCTGCATCATGAAACAGAGCACTAGGCTACATTACATGAAGGTTAAGACACTGGGAAAGCATTAGAGATGATCAAGGACAAGTTGTTCCTTTTAGTTCGGGGAGGGCTCCAAACAGTTTTGGCCGCCGTAAATGTTCTTTGAGCTTTGCTGTATAAGCTTCAGAAAGAATTATGCTTCCTACAAAAGATGACAGGCAAGGAACATAAACAGAAGCTAAGTGAACCAGGAAGACTGTAGGAAATGGGGGCAGGGGAGCTCTTGGAGGAAAATGAATGACAGAGATAGGGAGCTGAAGATGGTCTCACCAGGCATCCCAATATTATATGCTGCAATCATAGAGGGAGAACTCTAAGAAGGGGGGAGCTAACGCCACCTGCGTGCCACCATTCTCATTATCCTGAGCAAATTGCAAGATGATTGTGCCAAGTTGGATGCCTTTCTACATGTTTTAGAACTCTCATTTCCCAAAGTGAACAGCTTGCTGTTGCAGGCCCAGTGCACTGCATAATTGCAATGCACATTGCCTGTAGTTATCTCTAAGGCTACAGCCACACGCACAGTGGTTTCAAGGGGGTGTGGGAGAATAAGGAAGCAGGCTCAGGCTGGGTTCAGATGTAACAAAAGGGGCACCACAGAGGTGCCTCAGAGACAAGTGTATGGCCCCCATGTTCCCAGTCCTACTCTAATCCACCTTTTCTAGCACAAAATCTTCAGGGGAGGAAGTGGGGGCAGACTGGTGTGTGAACAATCCCATCTTAAAGCCTTCTCTGAGCCAGTGTTTTGATCACAGCCTCACTTCTGCCTGCTTCAGCATTCTGATAGCCACCATGCACTAAGTCCATGTTTTAAAGCAGTTCCTCCCCAGGGGCTGTCACACTAGTCTGTTGCTGGAGCAGCACCACACAGTGTTTTATGTCTTTGTGCCATGTTTTACAGATATAAATACGGCCAACCACTTCAACACTGGGCTGACATAAACCATTCCCACAGATGGCCCAAACTGGGGAGAAAAAAAAATGCTGATTTAAGTATAGGGTTGTTCTTTTTTTCCTCCAGAGTATCCGGGTTTAATCTGCAGCATCGTAAAACCTTTCTGGCAGGTTGAAAGCTGCTCTGCAGTACCTGTGAAGTTTTCAGTCTATCTGCCATAAACAATATACTTCATTTTAAAAAACTTGCCCACACACTACCTAAAATTATCCCACACATCACCACAGGTAGACTTTCCAAACTTTGGGAAACACTGATCTAGAGTATCAGCCTAGAAGCCATAAGTTCAAATCTTCACATGGTCATGGAAGCTCACTAGTTATCCTGGGCCATTCTCTGTCCCTTAGGGTAGCTGTGAGGATAAAATGGAGTGAAGAAGCTTCAAGAGCATTGCCTTGAAGAATGGTGGAATGCAAATGCCATAAGAGAATGAAATAAGACATACCAGCTCCACATATTGTACATAGGCAATATACAGCCGATTGATATCTAGTATTGCTATTAGCTCTATAACTATAGCTCAAACTGGATGACTCCCTGTGAGGCTCTTCCCCCTGGTGCAAACCAAGAATGGGTAATATGGAAATCCCTAAATAGACTTAGAGCAAAAGATAATTTTGCTAAATGGAACTATTTAAAAGACTCTTCTATGTGAATGTGGTACTGAACAAACAACCCAACATCTGTATTCCTGTCCAGAATGTTCTGTCTCATGTATGATGGAGGAACTGCTCAATGCCACAGATAATGCAGTTGCTGTTACTTGTTTCTGGCCAAAAATTATTTAATTTTAACTTTATTTGCCCTTCTTGTTTTATCAGCACTATTTTATTTTATTGGTACTATTTTATCCAATTTTTAATGTTTTATTGATCTGAATGTTGTTTGTAAACTCATGTATACATCATATTTTTTTTAATTTTATTTTTAGTTTGTGTTATCTTACATATTTTACAAAACATCGTTTCTTACCAAATTTAATACGAAAAACAAATTTTAGTTTCCCCCCCAAGTGAAATAAAATTAATACAAATTTAATTTAATTCAGCCTAGACTCATAAGAAATTTCTTAACATCATCTATCAGTTTGTTATTTCTGTCTTGTCTTGTGGTGTATAAATATAACCTTTCCCAAGCCGTTTCAGCAGAAATTGTTATATTCACGCCCATACATTTCAATCTCTTTTGTCTATATACATCATATCTAAACTGATCAACAACATAATAGTACCCCATTTCCAATTTACATTTATCTGCTGCTTTCCATGATACAGCTATGGTTGCCAGTGCCACCCTAAGCAATTGACTCAGCATAAATCTTTTATTTTCTTGTATGTCTTGTTCTCTATATATCTGTAACAATGCTGTCTCCTTGTACATATATGTATACATCATGTTTGTTCTTCTTATGGCTTGTTTGGCTGGACGCAATGCTTTTGAGATGAAATAAATATAACTATGACATTTAACACTTGAGACACCTTTCATCTTGAATTGGCAACCAGTGAAATTCTGAATTATGAATAATAAGTAGCTGCCCTGGGTTCATTTTGTGAGGACTTTCATTACAGTAGAGTAGGATGTCTAGAAGCTGCTTCACTCACTCTGAGCCAGAGGCAAATCAAAGCTTTCAAGTTGTGCAAGCAATAGAGCATGATAAGGAGCCCATGGCCTTCCAGGACTCCACTTTCTATCACCCCTAACCTTTCTGGCTCCAGCTGAGGGGAACTGCAATCCAACACTATCTGGATAAGTGCACATTCCTCACCCCTGCAGATGTGACTGCAAATCATTGCACAAGAGCATCACATAAAATTAGTAGCAGCAAGATAGATGTGCACGAATATTTGAATTCATTCAAAATTTGATTGAATCGACCAAACTTCAACATTCAAATTTGAATCGTATGCCTATAAATTCAAATTTGAATATTTGATTCGAATTTCAGATGCTTCTTTGAATTATTTGATTCATACACAATGCATACTTAAAGATCTGCATCTTTTCTGCATTCGTACAGATCTATACGGGATGAAAACAGGCTGCATATGGGATAGCTACAGGATGCATACAGATGTGTATGGATGTGATGTATACGGGCATCTACTAATTTTGTTGACATTCTTAAGTACAAGTTTGAATGAAGTGTTTAAACGAATAGATTCAAATTTACTTAATTCAAATCAAGTTTGATTAAATTTGAATTTTAAAAATTTAAATCGAATTGATTCAAATCAAATTGAATCCCAAAAATTGCATTCATGCACACCCCTAGCAGCAAGAAGTGTAGAGCTTTGGCTCTGTTATCTCTCTTCAAGCTTTCTTCAGGCTACATTAGATAACAGCAAATGTGCAAATTAGCTGCCTTTTCCAAAGCAATCAATTAATTATGGTGAAATGTACACGAAATACGGTTGCAGGTTTCCCATGAATTGAGAAGGATGTCTTTTTGCTCCACTCTAGTCCTACCAGCCAAGAGGTCTTCATTAAGTCGTTGGAGATTTCAATATTTCTTTTGCCCGTTACATATGATCCAAGGAACTCACAGGGGTGGAGAGTTAAAGACCCATTTCTCACAGTGATCTAATTGTCTGGGTGCAAATCACCTCCCACTGATATGTAAATTTTGAACTAAATACGGTCAGTTAAATTTATTGCCGGACCATTAATCCTGTTACTTCCCTTGGTCAGGCTTTTGTCAACAGCAAATTTCCTAATTCCGTGGCTGCTGATATTAGTGCCAGACTATACTTGTTTTGGAATCAAGTAGCACTGCTTTTGATTAAGTGCTGGTTACAAGAATCAGAGACCAAAAGAGCAAGAGCATAGCCTTTGTGTCCAGTTATGGCAATGATTCATAGGCTTGGGTTTTGGTTCATTTTGAAGTCACTGTTATTTTTGAAAATTAGGTCAGAGGTAACAGTAGAGGGATCCAGACAACAGCTGTCAGCAGCACTCAGCAAGTATGCCTATTCACAGTGCACTAAGAAAGGCACTACATGCATAACACTGTTTGAAAACAATGGCGTGCCATCCATATGCCTGTCTTCACTTCTAACCACACAAGCATCGAAGCCAGGGAACGTGATTCCCTGGCTACAATGTTTCTGGCCAGGACAGTGAAAATGAACACAGGAAATGTCCCCAAAAGTGGATTCCACAAGCAGCAGCACTGTGTTAGAACACTGTAAAGCTGGAGTGCTTATTTCCACTCTGCCTTGACTGTGCCATCATGAATGTGGGGTCACGTGAACCGCACACTCTTCCCACATACCCACTGTGCCAGTTTGGGCCACAGGAGGCTTAAGACATTTAGCAATTTGACAGCCAGTCTGATATTCAGGAACCATCCCAGCTGGCTACAACAATTTGTCAGAAGGGCAGGAGGGCTTCTCAACCAGTCCCTTCCACTGTCATCAATTCAGAACGCTGCTGGGAGTAAAGAAGACTTTAACAACCTGGCATCCTCAAGGAGACCTTGGTCTGTTCTTTCTCCTAGTTGAAACTAGGGATGTGCATGATTTTTTTTTTTTTTTTGCATTTGAACTCAAGTTGAATCGAATGTTTAAAATCCGAATGCTAAAAAACCCGATTCGAATCCATTACATTTGAATCTATTTGTTTGAATGTTAGATTCGTATTTAAAGATACAAATGTCAACAACATTTGTATGTGTTATATGTATCTGTACGCATTTTGTATGCATCCCATTTTATCCTGTATGTATCCTATTTTCATCCCATATTATAAGTGCAAATGTGTACAGATACGTATGATATTCATACAGATACGTATGTAATACATATATATATATATGTACATTCAAATGATCTTAATCAATCAAATGAATGTTTCAGAACATCCAAAATCCACTTGAATGTCTAAATTTGAATGTGAAGACATTGATTTGAGTTGGAAAGTCCACATTCATCGGATTCGAATTGCATATTCAAGTTTTTGAATATTTGTGCACATCCCTAGTTGAAACTGTTTCCCAACCCATGCTGCACTTTCTCCCAGGCAGGCCATTCCAGGGAGAGAATCTGGATTTGCTGCCTGGTGTGGCAACAGTTCCTGCCAGCTGAACTTGATGTCCTGTCCCCCGTGGCTGCTACTTCTGAGGGTACCTCAGTCCATAGGATTCAGACAGGTGATTGGAGATGCTTATTGGTCAATTTAAGAGCCTTGGGATGAATATATTTCTTTAAAACTCTACCTTATCCTGAAGTCTCCTGTTGTTCTCCCAACTCTCAAGGCAACTTTCACTTTGGGGTGGATGAGGAAGTAGGCTATAGAGGTTTGTGTAGCCAACAGGGGTTTGCACGAATGCAATTTTCAGCATTTGATTTGAATCAAATATCCAAAATTTGAGTCAGTTTGAATGTTTAAAATACAAATGTATTCACATTCTATTAGATTTGAATACATTTGTATCTATTCGTATGAATATTCAATTCGTATTTGAAGATACGAATGTCGACAACATTCATATGTGTCCAGATGCATCTGTACGCATCCTGTTTTGATCCAGTATCCATCCCGTTTTTGTCCCATATGTATCCATACAAATGTGTACAGATACGACTAAGGTGTGTACAGATTTGTATGTAATGCGTACGTATCCGTACATACGAATGTCCAAATAATTTGTATGAATGATTTAAAAAATTTATTTAAATGCTTAAAAAATGAGTGTATAGTCATTTGATCTGAATTTGAATGTCTGAATTTGAACAAATTCAGCTGGTCAACCAAGCAGGACCAGTGGTGACCAATGGAACACAAGCTTGGAAGACAATGACAAGGAAGAGAAGCAAGGTAGGAGGCTTTTAAGGCACTTATTTTAAAAACCATGTGATGCATCCTCAAACGGGCTGATCCTTTATCAATAGGCACCCCAAAAAAGCCCTGTCTGATTGCAACCTGAGTGTGTTCAGGACGTGGGCCTCGATCAATTCATTGTTATATGCAACACCTGCTGTTAAGCTTCCCGCTTTACTCCCAGACCCTTTTTCTTCATATGTTGAATCATTTTTCAGATTGTAATTCTATGGATACATGTTAAGCCTTTCTTTCATCTTTCTAAACTGAAGGTCAGAGAGTAAAGGAACAAAATAAATATTTTAATAGGGAGAAAAAGGTAAGACCCAAAGTATTCAGCAATCCAATAAAGAAATAAAAATGGGAACATAAAGGAACACGATTTAAACACGAAGTATTGCACTGGTTAATATAAATCAAAGCTCAGTTCTTAGTGCATCAATATTTTACAGACCACTTAGTAGAGTCCTATTAGCAAATTAATGTAGTGTTCTCACAGTTCTCTTTCTTCCTCTAAGGCAACTGGGTAATGCACAGGGGAGATATATATTGCCAGAGTTTGTAGACAGCGGATGTGTCCGCAGCATACTAAAAACTTAACTTTTATACACTGTTGAAATTGGTTATTTGCCTTTCATAGAATTAATAGTAGTAAGGCCTACCCCCTTTCTTAAAAAAAAAAAGTCTTGAAAAAGTAAATAATAGAAAACACTCCACTGGGAATATAGCTTCATTGCTGGAAACAACATGACTCAATTCCCATACTGTATTGGAAGACCGGCAGATCACCACCCATCATTGTGCATGAATGCAATTTTCAGGATTCAATTCAAATCGAATATCCAAAGGTTCTAATTGATTGGAATGTGCACAATTCGAATGTATTCACATCCATACGCATCTGGACGCATCCTGTTTTTATCCCATATGCATCCGATTGTTGTCCCATATATATCCATACAAATGCACACAAATACAAATAAGATTTGTATGGATAAGCATGTAATGCGTAGGCATCCGTCCTCATACAATTGTCGAAATAATCGTATGAATGATTCAAAACATTCAAAAATTCATTCAAATGTTAAATTTGAATATATAGACATTCGGTTCAAGTTCTAGGGTCCAAATTCGATCAAATTTGATTGAATTTCAAATGTTTTGAATATTTGTGCACATCCCTATTACCCACTAAAATATATATATACCAAAAAAGAAATACGTCATTGTTTGCAATGGGTGTAATTATAACATTAGGCCTTTCTGGATTTTCAGGACTTTTGTCCACCTGCTGGCTCCTAATCTGGATCACCAGTAGTCCTTCGCCCTTTCTGCACTTACCTCTGTTAATCCGTATTAGCTAGATTTGGATTAGCTAAATCCAGATCAACCATGGGCAGAGGCATCTGCATTAAGTGGGTTTTCGAACAGCAAATGTTTGCTAAAGAGTGCTAGCATGGATGTAGAATACTTTTATCTGGGGCCTTTCTGCACTTGCCCTTATTCTGGAGTATATCCCAGAATAAGGACCTGCTATCTGAAAGATAGTGCAGACTATGGAAGGCCCCAAGTGAGGCCTGCCATACTGTGCATTAGCTTGCGGCCAGAAGACCACTATTCAGAAATATATTTCAGAATAAGGCCAAGTGCAGAAATCCAGATTAATGAGCCTTTGGCACAGTTCTGATCTACTCCCATGCAGAAGATGTGTTCCTAGCAGTTCCTTGATCCAAACTGCTATGCAAACAATGTGTTCTTAGCAGCTCCTTCATCCAGATTAACAAGTGCAGAAAGGGACCTTGACATTGAATTACTGGCATACTAGTATTGGCAAGTCTGGATCATGGAGACATCCACAAGATGTGCGACACTTTCCAGGGTACTGGGAGATCCTGGCCCTTTCCACACTTGGCCCTATTCTGGAATATATCACAGAACAAGGAGCTCTTCTCTGAATGCTAGCGATAACGACAGAAGGCCCCACATGAGACCTGCCATAACTTGCATTAGCTTGTAGCCAGCAAACTGCTATCCTGAGATATATTCCAGATTAAGGCCAAGTGCAGAAAGGCCTCTTGTTCAGCTGTGCACCAAGACTAGGTGATGGTCTGGTGGGTGGGCTGGAGCAGCTATTGCCATGCACATGGCACTGTTCTAATCCAAGTTTTTTTGTGATCTGTCCAGACTCATTGATCAGGATCATGAGAAGATAAGCGCATAAAGGCCTCAAAAGCTAAAGAATCTAGATCCCTAGGATTAAACAAAAATTGCATCCAAGTCCAGCAACATCTAGGTTTGATTGGCAACTTCTGCATGTACATAGGCACTCACATCCTATGGAGAATGCACCAGGCCTTTGGAAGGGGGGATCCAAGGTAGAAGTGCAGCAGGCACATGAAGCAAACAGGTGGCCATCTATTTGATGGCAGTCCTGGCTCAACCTAGCAGTCCATTTGAAGCCAAGGTACAAACTTTCCCCAGTCTCCAAGTTGTGGGCCGGGAGCATTTTGGCACATTTCCAGAACTAAGTGGAATTTGGCCAGGCTTTGCAACAAGGCCTAGAGCATTCCTGCCAAATTTGGCTGTCTCCACAGCAGTGGCAGGAGCAGCAAACCACCCTGGCCTGCATGGGTGTCTACTTTAAAATGGTCCCCACTAAAGCACTCCCAGAAATGGAGCCTTTTTGCACTTACCTTTCTGGTATAGATGAAGGGAACTCCCACATGTTACATGCTCACACTGTGGAGCCATTTATTTACTAGAAATGGCTCCATGCATGCTGGAGTTCCCCATGCACATATTGGTGTGGAGCCATTAAAACTGCTCCACACCTATACTAGCAGCAGGGCTGGGACAGCCCTGCAAGAAAGTGGCAGCAGGAAAATGCAACTGGTGGTATCTTTGCCACAGCAAAGCAACTGCTGCCATAATGAACCTTGCCATCCCTCCAGGGGTGGTGGTCTAGTGGTGGCAGCCAAGACAACTCTGCCCTCTGGATAACTCTCCAGCCTGGATGGGCCCTAATAATTTGTAGCTACTTCCTTGCAGGACTAGGTCCCTCTTGTCAGCTGCTCTGGACTCCACCTGGTCTCAGGTACACCATAAAGGACAGCTGCTTATGGCTTTCAGTTGCCGGCAACGCTGCCTGAGGCGGAGAACCTTGCCATCTCTCCTGGGGGTGGTCTAGTGGTAGCAGCCTAGACCACTCTGCCCTCTGGATGACTCTCCAGCCTGCCTGTGCGTGGACATCTTGAAGGAGATTATTCTTTGTGGGGCTGGGGCCTTTGGTCAGCTGCTCTGGACTCCACTTGGCCTCAGCTGCCTCAATGTATATGTGTGTGCATGGCTTATTTTGCAATGTTTTGCATGAAGTGCAATCTTTATCATGTATTTTTATTATAATGTTTTTATTATTTTGACTTCTATATTTTCTGTTTGTTGTAAACCGCCTTGGGCAAATTTTCTTTTGGAAAGGCGGTATACAAATGAAATGGGGAAAAAATTAATGGTGGTGATTTGCACTTATCTGGTGCGTACAAAAGTTCCAGCTACGTTTCTGACAGGAGGCAAAGTGCAAAAACACCGAAGAATTTTGAAGCTCAAGGTAGGCCAGCCATGGGGTTCATCATAAACAATGATAACATTCAATCTGATTTATAGTGAGTGTGTGTCTTTTAAAAAAAATAAAAGACCAAGTAAGACAAAAGCTGAAAGGGTTGCACTTAACTCTAAACCATCCCATAAACATAAGTGACTGAAATTAGGGTCTTTTAAGCCACTTACCTTTGCCTTTTTTCTTTCTTCTCCCCCCACCCCCAACCATGAACCCTGAACCTTCCTGAATGACTACAGCTGTTTTCAGTGAATACATTCCCCCCAGGCATATTGGCACTGCTGACCAAAACATTGAAAACCAAACAAACTGTCATTCTTAATGTTTGGATGGAGGTCATTTTGCGGGGCATTTATTCAGTAAATGTTTCATGCTGCTGAGATATTCCTTAGAGAAAATCCTCCACAGAAATCACACTGCCATGGCTGTTTAAGGTTCCTCTCAACATTCACATACTCTGGTTTCTAAGGGCCAAGCCAGATAGCTGACAACTCCAGCTTATGCCACATCCAAAACAAGGCAAGGGAGGGTGAACATGAGAACGAAGCTCAGTGCCAGTTAGGGATAAGTGGACTCAAAACATCAAAAGACCTCAATCTCACTTTAAATCTTCAGTCCATCTTCAGGTCTGACTGCTCACACCTCTTCATTTCTGCCCATTTTATTTGTGGATTTCTACCCTCCATTTGAACTTTTAATCTGGATCTGGATCCATCTTGTGCAGATGGAGCTGGACTAGCAGCGGGCAGGGCCTCGTTGATCCACATTAATGTGTGGATGAGAAGACCCAGGATCTGTACCAGAGGTCCTTTTGGGTTCAGATCAGAAGGTAAGTGCAGAATGGGATACTCCCTTTGTTCTCCAAGGCCATGTTCCCAATTGACTATTTTATATCGGTTTGGACTATTTTAATCCGGATTCAGGACCAAGTGCACATTCTGGCTATTCCCATTTGCTTGGCGATAACGTGGGCTCAATTCAAATACCACAGTTCCCATTCAAACCGCCCAAATCCCCAGCACAGAGAAACAGGATCTTTTCATCTCTGTCCCTTGTCCAAACCCTGTAAGCCTGCCCTGCTCTGAATTAACTGAGCAAAAGAACAGCACAAAGCAAACACTCTTCCTTTCAAATTGGACACTCCCTCCATTCACTATGTTACCGGGAAGGAAACAGCTTTGTGCAGATTCAGCTGAGCAAAAGAACAGACAGGGCAATGCCATCTCTCCCTTTCAAATCAGTGAGGGGCGGGAGAAGAATGGTGTTTCCTAGTTTTATGCACAGGTTCAAAGGGAGAAAAGGGTATTCCCTTCTTCTTTGCTTTGAATGAGCTGCTCAGGATGGAGCAGGGCTAAAAAATGATTTCCTCTGCTAATTGCTGTAACAATGTAATGTCTCTCTCATAGTTACAGTGACATTCACAAAAAGGGGAAATCTATGTTCAAAGATCCAACACATTTTTTTTAATCTCTGAGACTCTAGCATTGCAGGGATGGGAAGGAGAGGGGGGCAGACCTTCCCAGATGTGAAATCCCACCCACTGGTGGCAGGCATTGGCCAGAAGAATATGGGGAGGATAGCCTGAAAGGCAGATCTCCTCTCCGAATAGTCCGGTAGCATTCTTATTGGGGAGGGGGAAACGGGCTAGTCACCAAAATGGAAATGAGAACTAGGTTGTTTTTTTTTTCTGCAGATTTTAGCAATATAGTCCTCATAAAGCCCAGGAATAAAAAAAATTAAATGGGATCACACAACCCCTAAAATGAACTGGATTCACATTTAATCTTGTATGGGAACGTACCCGAAGTGTAGCTTCTTCTGCTACATCCCAGACTATTCCCAGTACTTCCCAGAAGCAATGTGCTTAACAATTAACTAAACTCACCTAGGTTCTAAAGAATTAGTCCTTTAATTTACTGTTGAGACACATTAGTAAGGGGGAAAGGCTCTTACGATAAGGAAATCCAAAGACACAGCAGGGCATTCAAGTGGAATCTTCCCAATTTCTTTTGTTTGACCCGTGGCTGTTGGGCTTGGCAAACAGCAGGTGTAGCTGCTAATGACTGTTAATAGCTTTTGTCTAGACAGCATGTGAACACTACATGTTTGCCTTTGTTTATCAGTTTGACATTACCTATATTCATCCGATTTTCAAACATCTTCTTTCTGATTTAAACTTATTTCAATGTAATATTTAGTTTATGCACTGAAAAAGTTGCTGCTTGGCTTTAAAATTAGCATATATGCAAGCTCACAGAGTTAAGCAACTGGCAAATCAAACAAAATATTCAGAAGAGCATTAGTCCAAACCAAACCTTAAAGGAACTCTAATATCATCGGAGCAGATTTTGCAACCTTGTAAGCTTCTTAGCAGACAGTATTAAGATGGTAATTTTCTAACCAGTCCTTTCCTTAATGCAAAGTCAAACCCTTCATATTCAATGGTCTTTCTTTTAAACACATTTCATAGAGCAGTGATGGCAAACCTTTTGCCCTTGGTGTGTAAAAATTCGCAAGAAAACCTAGCTTAACTCAGGTGCTGCGTCACATCTAGAAATATCCATAATTTTGTGATATTTGTAGCTCTTAAAAAGTTATTTTTTATATATATATGTATTTTATTAAAAGCAAAAACAAATAATTCTTTACATTAGTGACATTGAATTTTGTTTGCCAAATCTTCAATTGAAAGTTGGTATTTCGTACACTTTAAGAACAAGCAAGAACTACACACCCAGGTGCCAGGGTGACCATGTGTGTCACCCAAAAGGGCTTGGTGTGTCACCTGTGACACACGTGTCATAGGTTGGCCATCACTGTCATAGTGGGTGCTTTCCTGTCAGCTCCTGAACTTCCCAGTCCAAATGTGCAGATATGTGAAAAGACCATTAAGCAAAATAAAATGACAAGTTGCACTGTAGTGCCACACAGAACAGGCTATACTTTAGTGTCTTAATTCTAAGTAGCAAAGCAAATATTGAGAAATAATAATAATAATAAACTTCTAGGATTCCAAAGAGGGAGGCAACTACCCTTGCAGACTAATTGGTAGAGAGAAATAGTTAATAAACGTCAACATCTACATTCTAATGTGCTTTCCCAAATATATGTGGTTCGCCTAAAAGGCCACAGATTTCAGAAGGAAGCCAAATATAACCTTCTTAGGCTGCATTCCCAAAGGCACTAAAATTCGCACTGAAATGGAACTCAGCATCCAGGGTTCCCATCAAATTGGCCAGTAATCCAAATCCAGCAAGCCCCATTCCCATTCCACTTCTTTTTCTGGATTTTCTGAGCACTATCCTGCAGAAATCCCGGGGGTGGGGGTGGGGAACCCCTGGTGAAACAGGACTCCCATTCCAGTCTGGGTTTTAGTGCCTATGTCCTGACACACGATCGGATCAGCCTTTGGCTTCTCTGAGGTGGGCAGGCGAAGAGGAGAAGGAAGAAAGGGGTACCAGGCTCACTGCCATATGTGATCGGATTCACCTTCGGCTTTTCTGAGGTGAGCAGGCAAAGAGGTGAAGGAGAAAAGGGGCGCCGGGCTTGCTACCATTTGTGATCAGAACGGCCTACACCTGGGACGTGTGTGGATGACCTGGCACAGTCTGGGGCAGTTCCGAATGGAACTGCCTACCCAGTGGAGTGAATGCTCCATTCCATTTGCCCTCATGCAAATAGGCCTCAGAATATCCTGCTCTCCAGGCATCCCTTCTGGAATGCCAGTTTGGTCTAGGGGTTAAGGAGCCAGACTCTTATCTGAAAATACCGGGTTTGATTCCTCCCTCCCCCAAGAAGCCAGCTGGGTGACCTTGGGTAGTTACAGCTCTCTTCTGAGCTCTCACATCCCCACCTACCTAACAGGGTGTTCTGCGGTGGGGAGAACAGAAGGTTCAGCGTGTCATCCTGAAGATCAGAGGGGTGGAGGCTTTGCCGTTGCTGGCAGTGAAACATCCCATTGGTGGCATATGTGGAGGAGGCTAGTCTGACTCCTTAGGAAGCAGATTTTTGTCACCCCTTCCCCTTATGCCTGAAGAGAAGAATATACTACAGAAAAAATGCAACATTTAACTGTCTGAAAGTCATTTGTAAAATGAAATTAACGTAGTCATCAGTCTGCTCTGAATAACTATGAAATAGCTAGGATTTTTACCATTTGTGGTTGGGTTTGGGCATAATGTAAGTTCTGGCTTGGCAGCTCAGAGTGAACTACTATGTCCTGCCCTACATGCAATTCAGAGCTTCCGTTGTTATATTTTTAGGCTACTACTTAGTTATCCCAGCAAGAGTTGCCCCAGTGGACTAAAATGTCCTTTCTTTTTCTCCAAATTCTCAGTTTAGAAATCCTTCCCTCCCCCCTCCCATGGTCTGCTTGTTTTCAGCCTTCTTGGTCTCATCAGTCCTGTTGATCTCATTAGCTGTGTTGCTCTAATCTGCTAGTTGTCTTTTGTCTGTAAAATACAGCATAATTTCTGAAAAACCTATATGTCTCTGATTGCATGAGAACATAAGAATTTAACAATATAAGAGGAATCCTGACGGATCAAGCAACAGCCCATCTAGTCCAGCATCCTGTCTCACACAGTGGCCCACCAATTGCTTCTGCAAATTCTCAAGCAGAAGACCAAGGCAAGACCTTCACCTGCTCTCAAATCCCAGCAAATTGCCTTTGAAAGCATCCTGCCTGTCTTCCCCAGCCTGGAGGATGTACCTGGGCATCCATTCTAGTAGCCATTGATACACCTGTCATCCATGAACTTGTCCAACCCTTTCTTAAAACTATCTAAGCTGGTTGCTGTTACCACCTCTTCTGGCAGCAAATTCCATAGACTGATGAGCCTTTGGGTGAAGAACTACTTCCTCTTGTCTGATCTGACTCTCCTACCCATCATCGAGTACCCCCTGGTCCTAGTGTTGTGCAATAGTGAAAAAATATTTTTCTATATCCACCTTTTCTATACCATGCATGATTTTATATACTTCAATCAGGTCCCCTTAAACACCATCTTTCAAGGCTGAAGAGGCCTAGACGTTCCTTCTAGGCTTCTCAAGCAGAACACAAAGGCAAATCCTTCTCTTATTCTCATTTCCCTGCAAATGACCTTTAGAGGCATCCTACCCGTCCATCCAACCCAGAGACAGCACCTAAGCATCCATTCTTGCTGCAAAATATGTTTGCTTTGTATACTGAGAAATCCCATGTTTCAGAGTTGCAACTAGCGAATATGGTCACCAGAAGATACATCTCGTGATCTGTCTTCCATTCAAGAAGCTGATTCCTTCATATTAGCTTGTCAGAATATATTTTAATTTTTCTAAAAAAAAAAAGGGGGGGAAGATATTGCCTATACCAGCAAGTTCTCTGTAATATCTAAGGCTTCACTGGACAAGATGTAACTCATCCTTTCCTTATAGTGGCTTGAGTAGTGGGACACCAAGGAGGAGCTGGGGGGCAAGTGGCCTTAATTGCATCAGGCTGTACATTGATCCACTTCAGATCAAAATGTGGTTCAGCATAATCCAGCCATGAGCCACTCTCCATCCTGCCTCTGCTCCCACCCATCTAGATGAGCTAATAGTGGTCCTCCTCCCCTCCCTAAGGCAATAACAGAAAAAGTAAATCAACTTTACAACTTCACAACTATTTGATGTCTCTGGACCGGTTAAGAAACTCATCCCTAAGGTAGTCCGTGCCATTCACCACAGAAAGCCAATTTGCACTACAGCCGATATTGCATGATTAGGGAACTTCTGGGGAAGAGCATCCACACTTTGAGGAGGCTGTTACTGTCAAACAGTTTAGAATGTTGTCATTCAGGAACTGAAGAGTCACAATGAGTCAGCAACTCATGACTCAGTCTTGTGATTCAGTCTCATGCTGTTGCAGTAATTAGGTGACATCATTCAGAAACCTATTATTATTATTATTATTGGTTTATTTCTACAGCGCTGTCAATGTACTCAGCGCTTTACAGATGCAACCAAATGTAGATGCATATAAAACTATAAAAACCTGCTGAGGGCGTACGATCTAAAAACAATAATCATAACAATAGTAGCAAGTCATGATGTCTTGCAGTTTGTGGGCTATAAAAGTAGCTCTGTGTTGAACAAGATTTTTGTCTTTAGTTTATGCTGCTTAAAGAGATGTTTGTATCAGAAAGAGTTCTGAAATAAAGCTACTGAACCTTCCAGTGAGGAAAGAAATACTTTGTCTCTGGATTTATTTGTCTGAATGACTGTCCAGCTATTCTCTGAGATTGACAAGTGATCTGACTGCAGTCCAAATCCGCTACACTGCCTGACAGTTACAGCCTCCAGGCACCCCCTGCCTTCCCAGAAGTTCCCTGATTATGCACTAGGTGTGCCCCACACCTCTACCAGCCTTAACCAAAAGCTTACCTGGTGCATCCAGGCACTGGCCATTCATACCTCTTCTGATGCACGGGGGTTGGTTGAGGTGCAGCACACGCATTCTGGCACCTAGGACGACCATAGATATGACTGCGACTGCACAGAATGTCAGCAACATCATGGTGACGGTGCTGATGCATGCACAGCTGTGCAGGGCACCGCAGCCAAAATGGTAGTGTCCTGAAGAGGACCGGCCCTACAACTGAGTCAAGGTAAGTATTCGATCGCAGGGGGGAGAATGGCTAACTCTGACTAGAGCTCCAATTGTAGACCCTAGTCAACATTGGTTCATCATGCTCCTTTTCCATCCAGCGGATGGGAAAGGAAGTGCAAAATCACCCTGAGATACATGTGGTGCAGTCTTACAAACCATTTCTCTCGCTTTGGTGCAACATAAGTAAATGACCCACCCTATTTGTGCCAAAAAGTAGAGATTGTCTTTCATGTGCAGGAGGTATTCATGTAGACACTGCTAATGGAAGGTTTATGTGCAGTTTGTTTCTAATGCCCTATTACATACATAGATAGTCCAAAGTATTAAGATTTTCTAAGCTTTAAATCTCCTCCAACTAGTGTTAAAGTTCATCAAATGTTATGTTTGTAAATCAGCTAGCTGCAGGAGTCCTTGGTTATAATTGCCATGTCGAATCATTGCCCTTAGCTATGAATTATTTTTTACTTCCAACAGCCTTGAGCAGGAAATGCACTCATTTACAGTGTGGGCAGCAAGAATTCTCTTGCTTCCTTGTACACGATCATCTCCTGGGAGTTGCATGGCGCCAAGAACACTCTCATTCTTCCCAGAGCATGCATTCACACCTTCTCATGAAGTCCTCCTTGCAGTTAAAGAAACGGGCAGAAATGTTTCTGACATCTTTGACATCTGCCTTTTGTCACTCTTGCTGAAACAGGCTGTCTCAATAAGAAACAGGACTGAAAATGCACTAACTCCAACCACACCCAATACCTGATAATCCCTCCTCAGCTTATCCTCAGTTTGTGTTGCTGTTCTTACATCTTTCTGTTCCCTCTCCACCATCACAACATCACCTGCGCTCTGATAGGATAAAAGTTCTGTCATTCAAAAGTGTGTAATCACACACTGGGAAAAAGGGGAGGCAAAGTCATGCAGTATCTACGGTTCAGCTCCTTTGTCTTCTTCCGCAATCACACCCAAAAAATGATAACAGATGAACACTCTGTTAAACCGGATAACAGCTTGAGACCTGTAAAAATCAGGCCTCAGGGAAGTGTGACTGAAGGGAGGAAAGTTCTCAAATAAAACATGGGATTAAAAAGGTGTGAGTGTGGTCCAAAGCTGGACTGAAGAAGGATTAAAGTGAACATTTGACCACTGCCACCGTGGTACCAGATTCAGAACTGGAAAACTATCATAGACCTTTAAACTTCACACTGCTTAGCTTTTCCCACATACTTTCCTGGAAGATTAAGGTTGTGGTGAGACATCAAGAACGGGCACCTCAGAGGCACCTCAGGTGGACAGCGTGTGTCCCTCATGTTCCAAGCCCTTCTCTAGTCCACCTTTTCTAGCCCAGAATGTTCATGTGAGAGGAAAGGGGGAGACTCGGAGTCTTCTCTAAGCTGCCTTAGGGTGTTTCCGCACTGGGTGCAGAAACCAGATTAACCACCCGCCTAAGCCAGATTTAAAACCCTTACCTTGTTAGCTTCTGCACTGCAGACCTCTTCAGGGACCCTTCGTGGAGGCCGCTTCTGCACTTTGGTGAGCAAGATCCGTTTCTAAAACGGGTCTTGCCACCAAAAAATGGATTAAATTGAAGACTTCAAAAATGAGGTCTTCAATCCGTCCCTTCGCCTGGATCTGTGTGGAAGAAGGACGCTTCTGCACATGGCCAGGCAAAAAGATGGACGTCCCAGCGGCCGCCATGTTGGGAGGGGCGGAAGCAGGAAGGCCTGCTTTGGAAGCCCCTCCCTCACACACCACATGCCGCCAGAAACGCGCATTGACTGGCAGCTCACTGCTCCAGTCCTGCAGCTCTGGAGGCGGCCTCGCTGGTGTAGGAGGCAGGATGCCCTTTGGAATGGGTGCTGTGGCTTCCACGCAGCACCCAGGCGATCCGGCTGCCGATCCGGCCTCCCCGCACGTGTGCAGATGCACGGGGCCTTCTCGGATCTATCCCTATTTGGGACGGATTCTCCAGAGGACTGCTCACCAAAAAATGGATCTTCTTAGATCCATTTTTCGGCGGCAAATGCAGAAACACCCTTAGAGCCTTCTCTAAGACACCTTGGAGACACTTTGGGGGGGCTGTGTCTGATCAGCCTTAATGGGATGTGACCTTTTTCTGACTGTAGATCAGACAACATTCTGGAAATCCCAGTAGCTGCTGATCTTCAGTGGTGCAATATCAAGATCTCCAGGAAAGAAATGGCTGGCAACAATAGCTCACTTTTTCCATTTCCTGCAGGGACTTGTTTTCTTGCCACTTTCCCATTCTCACTACGTTTACCCTTCTAGCTGGAATTCCAAGAAAACCAGTTTGAGAATTGTCTCCTGGTATTGCTTGGAAAAGAAAAAAAAATTCAGATTAACGGCAGGAGCAAATGTAAGCTACATTTTCTTGGTTTCCTGCCATAAGGCAGGAGGCTTGGGAGGTGATCCAGACAGGGTCACATGCCTGAGACTCTGCAGCAGCAAGGGAAATGCTGCTGCAGATAGAACTGCCACCCATGGCAGTGAAAACCTTGCCACGATCAACTGTGGAGTCCAGGGGCGTTTTTCCACTTCCCTTCCCATGAACGGGAAAGGTGTGCAGTCAACTAATGTTGACTAGCACTCGCACTTGTGACTGCTAGTCACTAACAGCCCACCGCCAACCCCATGCAGTAGAAGACTCACCTCTGTTCGACCACCAGGCTGCCATCTTGAGGGTGGTGTTCTCCATGATTGCACGTGCGTCAGTGCCATCACTATGGCAATGCTGATGTTCTTCACAGTCGCAGTCATGTCAGGGGGTCATCAGAGCTGCCAGCACACTTACGTGGCAGCTCTGATGACCTTCCCAGCCAGCAGAAGTGTGAATGCTCACCAGCTGGACACTTCAGGTAAGTGTTGGGGAAGGTTTGCGTGTTCATGGAGCATGATTGCATGTCCACAGCTAGCATGCAATTAGTCAACCTCTGGGCAGGCAGGGGACATTTCTAGGCTGTAAACTCCCCCTGACAGTGCAGATGTACCTGCCCAGAGGTTGTCTAACTGCATACCATGGGCTGAAGTGCAAATTCAGCCCAAAACTGCCACTGGAAGGTCATCACAGTTCTGGGTTCTCTGCCGCAATCTGAGCAATGTTTTTATTTCACATGGCTGAGAGAAAAGCCGTGTCTTGCTATTGCTCTTGCAAAGATATGAATTATATTAGTTAATACTGGCAATATACACCCCTGAACCAAGAAAACCCACTGGCTATAACTTGGTGATTGCAGATGCAATGCTCTTTTGGTGACTCTGAGGCCCTGTCCCCAAGCAACGAGCTTCCCGCGCTACAAAAGCAGGAAAACCCGCAACAAAGAAAGTGCCCTTTAAAGAAGAGTTTCAGCGCTCTTTTTGGAAGTCGCAGGTTTTCCTCGCAGCATTTACCTTGGGGACGCTCCATGGCAAAAGGGGTGGGGATTGCCGCCTGCACACACAGCAGTAACACATTCACACATCTCCCAGAACTGCAGCAGCTTCTCTTCCCTTCCCTTTCTAAAGCTCAGAACAGTCAACCAGAATAGTAAGTGGGTGGATTACTGCTACAGTGTAACAGCTGCTGTACAGAGTGGATTTTGACAGTCAGAGGGAATGTGTTGAGAGTGAAGTCTTGAGAGAGATCGCTGCTGCCTTTGCCACGATGGATTTTGAAGTGTTGAGGGTGAATGAGCGATCGCACGGCCAATGGCTGCAGCTACTGCCTTTCCCAGGATGAGAAGCCATTTTGGGGGGCAGAGATCTGGGAGATGAACAGAGAACCGATGGCTATTTTTCCTTTGGACTTATCAGGGATTGTCTTCCTGGTTGTGGCCGTGCAGAGCGCAGTCCCTCCCGTTCCCGCTGGCAGCCTATCAACCAGGGAGGGGTGGGGGAGAAAAAGATGCGCACAAAGAAAACACGCTTCCATGGGGACAGAAGTTGCATTTAAAATGCGCATTTTGTGGAGCCTCGTAAGGATGCTTATTCCAGAAGTGCACAGCAGTTTTAAAGTCTGCTTGAATAAAGTGATGGCAGAGGGAACCCAGAGAGGCAAATAAGTCTTTTGGGGATGCAGCCACAGAGCAGACTATAGATTTAAAAGGGATAGAGTTGGAAAGAGCGCACTGTAGTTTAAGGGCAAAACCTTCTACTGACCTTCCCTTTTATCAGGCTTAATTGGGGTATTTTAATCAGGTCATCTTTATCAGGTACTGGGCTGGCATATAGGCCAAATGAGGGCTGAAACATTTGCCTGCCCTGTGCCTCAGGTGATTGGAAGATGAGAACTTTTAAGGCTTTTGTGAAACTTTGTGACACAGTGTATGAATAATTGCTTGGGACATATATCACTGATGGAAGCTGGATAAGCTGATTTACCACAGTGTTATCTCAGTTGGGCAGAGGCACGTATCACCAAGCCAGTGCTCTATGCTACACAAGCAAGAATCCTTGGGCCCACCTTCAATGGAATAGAAGCAGAGTCATTAGTTAAGTACTGGACAACGTTCATGAGGTAATCTTCTAATGAAAGGTCAGTATACAGTTGAGAGGGCCATCCAAATGATCCCCCCTCCCCTCATCCCAACTCCATAGCTTTCATCTCCAGCTTAGCTCAAAGAAAAGTAATCTGAACCAAGTAGAATTGAAGGGAGAAATAGAGGGAGCAAGAAAGAAAATATCTGAAAAATGAACAGAACAATTCTTCCATTCCTCACATTGCATGTTCCAGTTCCATATTGTTTAAATAATGGAGAAATGAATGAAACTTTTAAAAACATTTCCTTTAAAAACTGCACTGGCGTCTTTAGGCACATGAAGTTCATTAGATGCAGCACTTTTCTTTCATTTTTTTTCTTTTCCTTCAAGGGAAATGTAAAGTAACTAGAGTGGATTCCTGCAATCTGGAGGTCATCTAAAATCTTCTCAGGCTCACTTATCTCAGAACAGATGTTAAATGGATATACCTGGAATACAGCCATATTAAACAGCAGCTTTGGACACGGCATCATTTCCTTTTCTTTAGGACTAACTAGCATTTTTTTTCTCTTATTACTTTAATTCTGTTTGAAATTTTAAAAAATTGATTTAAATAGATCTAGCAAAGAAGTATCACTTACAAGTCTTAAAGCAATGATTCTCAGACTATAGTATTCCAGATTTTCCCGAGCAATGATTCCCAGTATTCAACTCCCAGCATTTCATAGAGACTGGCATGAAATTCTAGGAATGGAATTCTAGGGGTGTGATCATAAAAGCTCAGAAAACTGAATCAGCTTATATGTTGACCATCTAGTTCGAAGTCAAATGGAATGGATGAAAAAAGTTGGATGCTTAATTTAAGGGACTGAGGAAGTGGTTCCAAAAACCAGTCCTTTCCTTAGAGCAGTTTGGTCTTGCGGTTAGAAAGTCAGATTCCTATCTGGAGGTTTCCCAGTTTGCTTCTGCACTCCTCCATGAAGCCAGCTGGGTGGCCATGGGCTAGTCAAGCTTTCTTCTACCTCACAGGGTGTCTGTTGTGGGTATAAAAGCCGACTCTCCTCCTCCTAAAATGATTCACGTGTTACAAGAGACTGACATAATACAATTGGATAAACTTCTGTGGGGACAGGCCCAATCTGTTGTCACAGCTGGAATGCTAAGAATTCCAATTTGTAACGAATGCAATGTGAATTGCAAGTTGATTGTTTCTATTGAAAGGCATTTTGGTGCTTTTAATTTCACACAACAGACTTTAAATTCAATCACGCAGTTGACTCTGGACAAGCCTCTAATTCTAAATGTTAAGATCTGCATATGTAAGAAATAAACTGCAGAATTGTCTACACATAAGGGGGGGGGTTGAATTATTTTTGACAGAGACTTTTGGGGAAAAGAAAAACTTGTTTAAGATAAAGCATGGAGTGAAAAAGAACCACGCTGTGCAAGGTTTTCTGGAACCCACAAGGGTAGCTTAGTTCAATAAGCTGGAAAAATTAACACTACAAACCTACTCATTTAGGACAGGAAGTATAGAACTATCAAATCAGCGTGAGAGCTTTCCAGATTCCAGTGTCCATTATCTACCACTAATGGTGTACTTTTATTCCTCCATTCTTCTATGAATATTTGCTTTTTTGTTTATTTTCTTGTTCTTTCGATCAGCTTCTGACTTCCCCTCTTGCTCATGTGCTACTTTCCTCTACCTTATGTCGAGCGATAATGGTTGAGCTCTGAAAAGTTGGTGTTCTTTGCTTTTCCCAGAGGCTGGCAGAAAGACGGCACCTTGAACAAACCCTGTACTTTAGGAACGAAGCAGATTTCAGTGCCAAGGTCTAGACATTTATATGAACATTACATTCATGAGCCTGGGGAGGTGGGAAAGCAGCTGCCCTGTCACATTTGCAGTGGATCCAAAGTGGATTCAGAGCAGATTCAAAGTGGATTCAGAGCTGATTTGTTTATTTATTTTATTATTTATATTTCCATCCTGCCCTATACCCGAAGGTCTCAGAGTGGATTCAGAGCAGAATTGACATGTTCGGAGCAGATTTATAGGGGATTCGTAGGTGCAACTGGCAACAGGAGTTGGATTCATATTGAACTTTCATATTGAATTTAAATCCTACCACATTTGAAGGGGTTCTGTTCAAACAAATGTGAATTTCCTTGCATTCAGTTCAAATAAAATAAAATAAAAAATTCATGCACATCCCTAATGTAAGGAAGTATGGTATACAAGGCCAGCCAATTCATTCTGGTATCTGAACAGGGCATCTCACAAGTACTTGCTTTCCACTCCATGGCAATAAAACCATAATACAGCAAGTGAAATAACAGCTTGCTGCTGTTTCTTGACATTGAAATCTTCTGCCTGGTGTGGCCAACTCACTCTGCCTAATGATAGGGAAGAAAGGAAAAAAAAACACCCTTCCAAAAGCTCATTCCTTGCTTATGTTACGGCTGGGCCTAAAAGTCTTCTCCTATCCTTGCCATTTTAAGAAACCAGACAATAATCTTGTCTTTTTCCACTCGATATACTTTTCACAGCATGAAGCGTTAGACCATAGAAATTGGAATAGAAACAGCATCCTGATAATACATAATTCTGCCATATTTGCTGATCCATCTCTGGAACGGTTGTGCAAGTTGACAAAAACTCATATTTCTTTATTTAAAAAGACATAGGATCCCTGTGAGGATCTGTAATTATCAGTTTGTGCTCACCTGCAATGTGCAGTAAGAGGCTTAGATTAGCTCTGCAATGGATCCAGAGTGAATTTGACATGGTTTGAGAGCAGATTCAAAGTGGATTCAGGGCGGATACGTATCAGATATGTATGCGTTTCTATCAGATATTCATATGAATTTGTACAAATACACTTGTATTGACTAGAATCCTACCACATTCGAAGGGGATCTATCCAAACGTATATGAATTTTCTTACATTCAGTTCAATATTCATTGAATGCAGAAGAAACTTCATTCGTGCACATCCCTAGTGCTATCTGAAAGTAAATATTACTGGTCTCAGTAGGGCAGTATATATAAATGTTTGACTATATATAAATGTTTTAAATAAAAATAAAGTTTGATGCTTTCTGGCCATTTCCATGAAATCAGTCCCCCCCCCCTCTTTTGCTAACCACCAGCAGTATTTGGAAAGTCAGTTGATTTCAGCAGTTCTGAACCTTTTCTTCAGCACAGACCCCCTTTACGTAAGGTATGTTGCCACAGACCCCTCTCCCTCCACCTCACATCCCCCACTCTCCCCAAGGCTTGCGTTCCCTGTCCACCACCACCCAACACTACCACTAGCCTACTATGGATCCCCAGGTTAAGAATTAGTTTATTGAGGATATCCTCTCATTTCTATGCTCGTCTTTATCCCCAACAGGTTGAGCAGATTACAACACAACCACAATTCTCTTTCCTGACTCCTGACTGTGTAGTTTAGATTTATTCAGCATTTGAGACTAAAGCTTCAGACATCACTTATTTATTCTGCGCTATTTGGATAATCTGAAGCACATCCAGATCCATTTTATTCCAGATTATCCATGCCTTATTCTGGATTATCCAAATAATGTGGAATAAGTAAGTGCTGTCTGGATGAAGCTTAAGATCTTTTATTATCAGACAGAGCTCTTAGGCTTGACACAGTGTTGAGAGTATACTGGGGTTCCTCTTGCATTCTTAAGAGTGAGGTCATAATCATAACTCCTGACATTGCTTATTTGGTAATTTTTAGTGATTGTGTAGACTCCACACATGTCTATAGCCTTTTCTGCATATCCTGAAATTCTGGGAAGTAGGGGGAATTCTGCTCCAAGTGGCTACGTTCACACATAGTGAAAAGAATGAACCTCAGAAGTGAATCAGAGATGGTTCAGAAGTGGTATGGTCACATAGTAGTGTACTCATCCCACCTATAATGCACATTAAAGACAAAAAACAGCACTCGCAAAGCATATTAGAGGTAGTTTGGAGATGGGATGAGAATATTAGTGCCACAAGGTACAACCTTAAGGATCCTTCAAAGAATTTAAAAAAAAAACTGCATATGAATGCAGCCACATTTGGAATATTGTGTACAATTCTGGTCAGCACACCTCAAAAAGGATATTATAGAACTGGAAAAGTTGCAGAAAAGGGCAACCAGAATGATTAAGGGGCTGGAACATCTCCCTTATGAAATCAGACTGCAACATCTAGGCCTCTTCAGTCTGGAAAAAACAAGAAAAAGACCTTATTGAAGTATATAAAATTATGCATGGTATAGAAAAGGTGGGCATAGAAAATTCTGGGGGGACAAGCAAGATGCTTCGAAGGCCATTTGCTGGGATTCGAGAGCACCCACCTCAAATCCGGATCTAAATCGTCCTTCTGCCCCGTGTGCGGTCGGAAGGGGTGGCGGTAGATCCATATCTAATAGATACGGATCTACCTTCTGAAATCCGGATCTACACTGCATCCGGATTTAGTAAATCTGGATCTACTCTAAAATGGATTTACTAAATCCGGATGTAGTAGATCCGGATTTCCAGTGGTAAATGCGGAAGCACCCTGGAAATGTGTGATCAGGTCTGGCATTCCCAGTATTACCCTAGGAGAACTGTGGAAGCCATGTATATACCAGTATTTTCATTCCCTCCCAAAAATCTGGTTTTCCAGAAACTTGAAAGTAAGGAAAGAAGAGCTAGCTAGTGGCAGGAAGTGTAGCCAATCACAGAAGAGAAGTGGTTACTGGAGATGTTTTATCAGTCACGTCAACAGAAGGATGGGCAGAACATGGCCAGTCAATGGGTAGCAACTGTTGTCATGGGAAGTGTGTCCTGATATGGAGACAAATTCAGTGTGGCAAAATAAGGTAGATTCACAGCTGCACACACACACACACGCATGCACACACACACAAACATCTGTGTAGGAGGCACTTTTACTGTGCATCTGAAGACTGGATGCTTTTTTCTAAAGGAAAGACTTGAAAAAGCCTTGGTAGATGTTTCACAGTGGTTCCTTCCCTGTGGGGATTGTGGACACAATAACATTTTTTTTTCAGAGAAGGCAATGGGAACAGATTGCTTTATTTGAAGATTAGACCCTGGGACACTGGGAGCTGAGAAGCTTACTGTAATTAGAAGGAAAATCTGTTGATTTAACAAACTCATTACAACATCCTTTTTGCTGCAGCCGACAATGGCCCAGCATGTCTTTGCAAAACCCCTCTTCCCAAAGAACTTCTTTTGATGGAGTCACCCTTTTTAAAGCAATTTAGGCAATGATGCATTCTCCTGGAACGTCATATGGTGCATCTTCTTCAGAAACAGCCATCGTTAAGTGTGATGTCAGCATCCCTGGAACTCATGTAGTTTTCCCAGAATTCTTTCTTCTTGTCCAGAGTCATGGTCAGCTTGGCCTCTGGCAACTGTCTACTGTGGAGTAAAGGTCGGAGACTAGCAGTGCATTGGCTTTCCTATAAAGCTTCTGTTACAAAACAACGCACACATTAGAATAGCAGCTTCACGCATTGTGTTTCTGCTGCCCCTATTGGACCCTTGAGACAGCTCAGTAAATACTACTAATGGTATTAAAGTCAACAAATAGGGCAGGGAAGAGCCAAGAACTGTATGAAGAAAGCATTTATTAAAAAAAGAATAGTTGCTGTTTGCAACGCTTGCACTTCATTGAAATTTAAGCACTTTAAAAGCATTCTTTTATTGGCATTTCTGAGGTCCCCAACATGTTCCTGGCATTGTGTCCACTAGCAATTTAAAACAACAGCAGTGGAGAATGTAGGTGGGTGGATGGATGGATGGATGGATGGATGGATGGATGGATGGATGGATGGATGGATGGATGGATGGATGGATGGATAGATAGATAGATAGATAGATAGATAGATAGATAGATAGATAGATAGATAGATAGATAGATAGATAGATAGATAGATAGATAGATAGATAGATAGAATGGTGGCTGAACATGTATCAAAAGGATAGATAGTATTTACAGATCTATAGAGCATATGTAGCAGTTTGAAACCAATCAGAACACATAGCACAATATTAGAATTGCATCATTGGCCTTTTTGCCAGTTGTGTATTTGTATCAAAACACCAAACAAGAAATCTACATGTTATGGTTATCTGCCTACACGTACTCCACTTCTATTGTGGGAAATGGCCTCGTACATTTTAATTTTTGTTTCTGACCACATTTGACCATTAAATGCTTGACAAACAGAAATGACCGAGAGTAAATGACTAATAAGATAAGTGTACCTACACGTGGAGTCGTGGACGCTTATTGTTCCCTGAAAAGGTTTTCACACCATGACCACAGTCTGTCTTGCAAGGTCAGACGTGAAAGTCCATTTCCTTCCCTGACTGAGGCTAGCTGCTGTGTGGATTATCTCAGCACTGAGTCTGTAAGTATTTTTCCATTGTCAGTAGAAGTACCCATTAAGTACCCATAAAGAGGAGGGGGTGTTGCGCTGTATGTTAAAAAAGAAATTGTCTCCTCAGAGGTTCAAGTTTCAGAGAGTGGAAGCTCAGTAGAATCGGTATGGGTAAGAATTCAAGGAGAGAGCAACAGAAAGGATACCATTGTAGGAGTCTATTACAGGCCCCCTGGACAAACAGAAGATATGGATGACCTATTCCTAGACCAGATGGCTAAACTTTCACGAAAGCATGACATAGTGATTATGGGAGACTTTAACTACCCAGACATTTGTTGGGAATCTCGCTCAGGAAAAAGTCACAAGTCTAATAAGTTCTTATCCTCTCTCGCTGACAATTTCATGTACCAAAAGGTGGTGGAGGAAACAAGAGGATTGGCTATCCTTCATCTAATTCTTACCAACAGAGAGGAAATGGTTGAGGATATCAGAGTTTCTGGGGCATTGGGAGGCAGCGATCATGTTATCCTTGAATTCTGGATAATAAGGGAAGGAAAGCATGAGAGGACTCAGACTTCCAAGTTGGACTTCAGACGGGCAGATTTTGATGGACTCCGGAGGAGGTTAGGAGGGATCAAATGGTTAAATGTACTAAAGGATAGAAATGTCCAAGAAGGATGGGATATTTTGAGAAATGCAATATTAGAAGCGCAATCATTAACAATTCCTCAAAGAAGGAAGAATGGAAAACATCTAAAGAGACCAGGGTGGATAAACCTAGAACTTAAAAACTTGATAAAAAAGAAAAAAGAAATGTTTAAGAAATGGAAGGAGGGATACATATCTAAGGAGGAATATAATGAAATCAGTACAATCTGCAGGGCAAGTATCAGAAAAGCTAAAGCTAAAAATGAATTGAGGCTTGCAAGAGAGACTAAAAACAATAAAAAAGGTTTTTGGGGATATGTCAACAGCAAAAGAAAAGTCAAAGAGGTTTTGGGAAGTCTGCAGGGAGAGAATGGAGACGTGATCGAAAGTGATCTTGAGAAGGCAGAGATTCTGAACTCCTATTTTGCATCTGTTTTTTCCAAGAGGGATAATGTGCATGCAACAGTCCTTCACTGTACTGATGAAGGACTAGGAGAATCAAGACACAAAATCAACACTGAGAGAGTAAGGGAACGCTTAGCTAACTTAAACGAATTTAAGTCCCCAGGTCCAGATGGATTACATCCTAGGGTACTGAAGGAATTAGCAGAGGTAATTGCTGAACCACTTGCTGTAGTCTTTGAGAAGTCATGGAGAACAGGAGAAGTCCCAGACGATTGGAGAAGGGCAAACGTTGTTCCTATCTTCAAAAAAGGGAAGAAGGTAGACCCAGGGAACTACAGGCCTGTTAGCCTGACTTCAATACCAGGAAAGATTCTCGAACAAATTATTAAACAACACATATGTCAGCATTTGGATAGGAATTCAATAATTAACAGTAGTCAACATGGGTTTGTATCAAACAAGTCGTGTCAGACCAACTTGATTTCATTTTATGACAAAATCACTGAATGGGTTGATCAAGGAAATGCAGTAGACATAGTATTTCTTGATTTCAGCAAAGCATTTGACAAAGTATCTCATGCGATCCTCATTGAAAAATTGATCAAATATGGGTTTGACAAGGCAACTATAAGGTGGATTCAAAACTGGCTTAGTAATCGTACTCAAAGAGTGGCTTTAAATGGCTGCACATCCAAATGGAGGGAAGTGTCAAGTGGAGTACCACAAGGTTCTGTCCTGGGCCCAGTTATGTTTAATGTTTTTATAAACGATCTGGACGAGGGAGTTGAAGGGAAACTGATCAAATTTGCTGATGACACAAAGCTAGGGGGGATTGCAAACACCAGAGAAGAGAGAGAGAGGATTCAAAAAGATTTAGAGAAACTCGAACAATGGGCTGCAACTAATAAAATGGTATTTAACAAAGAAAAATGCAAGGTTCTGCACCTGGGCAAGGAAAATGAAAAAAGCACATATACAATGGGAGGAATTCGGCTGAGCAGCAGCACATGTGAAAAAGACTTGGGTGTCCTGGTAGATCATCAACTGAACATGAGTCAACAGTGCGAGGCAGCTGCAAAAAAGGCAAACGCAATCCTGGGGTGTATTAGGAGAAGCATAGAGTACAGATCACGTGAAGTTATTATCCCCCTCTACTCTACCTTGGTCAGACCTCATCTGGAGTACTGTGTCCAGTTCTGGTCACCCCAGTTTAAAAGAGACGCTGACAAGCTGGAGCAGGTTCAAAGGAGAGCTACCAAGATGGTGAACGGTCTGCAAACCATGTCCTATGAGGAACGGCTTAAGGAACTAGGAATGTTTAGTCTATCAAAAAGAAGACTGAGAGGAGACATGATAGCTGTCTACAAATACCTGAAGGGTTGTCACAGGGCAGAGGGATCAGCCCTGTTCTCACTCTCTCAAGGAAGGACTAGAAACAATGGGGTGAAACTGCAGGGGAAAAGATTTAGTTCGGATGTTAGGAAAAAATTTCTAACAGTAAGAGTGATCAACCAGTGGAACAGGCTGCCACAGGAGGTGGTTGGTTCCCCTTCGATGGAGGTCTTCAAGCAGAGACTGGACAGCCATCTGTCTGAGATGGTTTAGGAGATCCTGCCTTGAGCAGGGGGTTGGACTCGATGACCCAGGAGGTCCCCTCCAACTCTACCATTCTATGATTCTATGATAAGTACCCATTAATGGCTACAAAAATGCCATTACGTACCCATTAATGGGTACTTAATGGGTACTTTAAGTGACAGTGGAAAAACACCCTGTGTCTGCTCTAAGAAATAGATCCAGGGAAAGGGCAGCAGGGAAAGAAGTCTGACCCATGACGCTCTGGCATGGCAGCGGCCACCATGGAGGCAGGGTGGGGCCTGGAGATGCATGCCACCGCCCATCCTCATGCTTGTTCTTCCTACACCACTGCTGTCTAGGGGTGCACACAAATGCAATTTTTGGGATTCGATTTAAATCAAATACCTAAAGATTTGAATTGATTGGAACGTTTAAAATTTGAATGTATTCACATTCAGTTTGAATCAAATACATTCAAATCTATTCATACAAATTTTCAATTCCTATTTGAAGATACAAATGTCGACAGCATTCAAATGTGTCTGTACGCATCTGTACACATCCCATTTTTATCCCATATGCATCCCGTTTTTGTCCTGTACATATCCGTACAAATGCCTGTGGACGCAAATAAGATGTGTACAGATACCTATGTAAGGCATACGTATCCGTACACATACGAATGTCTGACTAATTCGTACAAACGATTCAAAAGATTCAAAAATTCATTCAAATGTTACATTCAAGTTTAGAGACATTCGATTCTAATTCAAATATCCAAATTCAATCAAATACTATTGAATTTTGAATGTTTTGAATATTTGTGCCCATCTCTTCCACAGTCACACCAGTGCTGCCACACCAAAGCACTGAGGACCCCATCCACTGCCAGGCAACTGCTACCACATGAAAAATTTGTGGATCCCACTGAACAAGGCTCTGCTCACACCTACATTTTAATCCAGCTTCAGTTCACTTTCAACATGGAAGAACACACCAGCAAAGTAGAAAGCTGTTTTCTTTCAGTATTATATAACTCAGAAAATCCACCTTCAGGTTAGACAAAGTTGGGGAAAAACGACTAGTCAGTCAGCTGATGTATTCTCTCACTCGGCAAGGAAACTGAAAGTGGATTAAATCTTAGGTGTGAACACAGCTCAAGAGAAGACCCTGTCACAGTAAAGCCGCCATGCCAGAGTGGGGAGCATCTACTTTCCATACAGAAGAGCTCAGTCCCCAGCATTTTCCCTGAACAAAACACTAGCAAACCACTTCCATGCTGTGGCCAAAACAGTAACCAGGGAAAATATCTGGGAAAACTGTTTGGGACAGAGCCATTATTCCACAATAGCACAACTTCTTTGCTCTCAAAAGGTCCCCAGTTCATTCTCTGGCACCTGTAATTTTTTAAAATATATTTTATTGTTTTCTATAATATGAATATTAAACAACAACCAAATACACAAAGTGAAACACAAACCATAGAGAACATACAAACAAAAGAAAAGAACAAAAACAGCCTAATCCAAGTGTCCCCTTCTACTTGGTCATCTATACACTATTTTTTTTTAAAAAAAACCAACAACTTAAATTAGGGCCTTAAACACAGTCCTTATGTGAGCCAGTTTGGTCTAGTGGATAGGGAATCTGACTCTTATCTGGGAATACCGGGTTTGATTCCACCATCCCCCATGAAGCCAGCTGAGTGACCGTGGGCTAGTCACAGCTCTCTTCTGAGCTCTCATAGCCCCATCTACCTCACAGGGTGCTATGCTGTGGGAAGAAGAACAGAACGTTTGTCAGCCACTTTGAGTCCCTTTAAATGGGTGAGGAAAGCAGGGTAGAAAAACCAACTCTTCTTCTTCTTCTTCTTCTTCTTCTTCACCATCTGTTTAAAGATCTCCTGTTCAATTCTTCATTGGAAGGGTTCCAGATCAGTCTAAATCACCTCCCACTTCAACTAATACACCAAAAGTTATTTGTTTCCATTCTACTTTTGTCAGATTCAAGCTATATTTCCCATTATGCACTATACATTGCTGGGTTACCGACACTAAAAGATGTAATCGTTTTTGTTCTTCTGTTCCAGTATTGGAACCTGAAAAATCATGTCATAAGAATATTTTTGGAGTTTGTGTATGTGTATTTGAAACAGTCTCCTCAAAACTCTATGAATTTTTTTCCAAAAACCTTTAGTCAGGGGCAATCCCAACGCATATGTGTGGCGGCCCACTCCCCCAGCCCAAGGTGGGGTTTTTTCCCCCTGCCCCTTCCTCCTGTTAAGAGGCCTGAATATATTTAGATTTGGTAGCGAAAAGAACAGCACTGGCCTCTGTTCAGACATAACAAAAGGGGTGCCCAGAGAGAGATAAGCCTGTGCCCTTCATGTTCTCCAGCCTTCTCTAATCCACCTTTTCTAGCAAACAATTTTTAGGAGAATGAGGAGGGGTAGACAATCCCACCATGAAGCCTTCTCTAGGCCACCTCAGAGATGGATGGATGGATGGATGGGTGGGTGGGTGGATTTTGCTGTGTCTGATCACAGCCCAACCTTCATGTTTTCAACTTGTACACAAAAGAACAGAAATTCCCTCAAACTGGGAGAGATAACAAGGCTGGCTGGATGGCAAAGCCGCAGACCTCTTCACCGTCAGGGCATCCAGCGGTCCTTTGGCTTGTGACGGATTCCCCATGGAGCCCGCACAAGCTACAGTATCAATCCAGCTTCAGTCCACCTTGAGAGCGAGAGATCCCATCAGCAAAGTGACCGGTCATTTTCTTTCCACATTATCTATCTCCAAGGCGAACGTTCCCGAGTTATTTAACCCTGAAAGAAAACAGCCTGTCACTTTGCGGGCGCATTCTCTCACACTGAAAGTGGACCGAACCTGGATTGAACCTTAAGCGTGACCACAGCCAAGGACTGACACTTTGACCTCAGGTCGGCCAGGCAGCAGGCTCTCTTGGCAGTCGGTACCTCCCCGCCGCCCCGCCCCCCAGCCCCGTTTGCTGGATCAGGCATGGACGGAGACCCCCTCCTGCCTTTGCCGTGGGAGGCGCCTCCGCCGCCTTATTTCCAAGCCAATATAGGGACGGCGACGGCCGGGGGGGGGGGCAAAAGGAATAACGGTTTTGGGTGGGATTCGGCTGGCGAGGCGAGGGAGGCGAGGCGAGGGGGACCTGTAGGCGGAGAGGCGCGCAAGAGAAGGAATGTGGAAGGAACCCAGCAGGGAGCGCAGAAGGATGTGATGGGCTGTGTGAAACAGGACATGGAGCGGGGGCGAGGGGGGAGGAGGAGGAGGAGGAGCCCCGCCAAACTCGACGGCGGCGGCAGCAGCAGCATCTCCCGCAGGCTGACCGACCAGTTGGCTGCTGGACTAGCCCGCCCGGGACGCGCCGTCGGATTCGGAGGCAGCTCAGTTCCAGCGGCCGCGCAGCCTTCCCCCTCCCGCCGTCGAAGGGACCTGAGATGCGGGCCGCCGGGCGGCCTCCTCCGAAGGACCCAGGTGAGCCCGTGCGGGGCGCCGATGCGGCCAATGAAGGCGCCTCTCAGGTCTGAGCGCAGGTGAGGGGCGCGCCGAGCTGGTGGCCGCGTGTGCGCCTTGACGCGCCGGCGATCGTCCCCGGCTTCTTGGGAATGCGGAGTCGCGTCTCCGTGGAGGAACTCTTAGGTTAGGGAGCCGGACGTTTGGCTGGGAATACTGAGTTCGATCCCGCCCTCCCCCACGAAGGCAGCTGGGTGACCTTGGGCGAGTCGCAGCTCTCTTCTGAGCTCTCACAGCCCCACCCGCCTCACAGGGCGTTCTGTTGTGGGGAGAAGAACAGAACGTTTGTCGGGCGCTTTGAGTTCCCTGAAGTGGGTGAGAAAAGCAGGGTAGAAAAGCCAACTCTTCTTCCTCCACGAAGCCAGCTGGATGACCTTGGGCTAGTCACAGCTCTCTTCTGAGCTCTCACAGCCTCACCTACCTCACAGGGTGTCTGTTGTGGGGAGAAGAATAGAAAAGCTTTGTCAGCCTCTTTGAGTCCCCTTAAATGGGTAAGAAAAGTGGGGTAGAAAAGACAACTCTTCTTCTTCTTCTCACCCCTTCCCCCTCCCCACCCCAGTCCCTTATTTGTTTTTCTAATGGCCCTTTCCCGTCCAGTTGCGGAGCTTTGGGGAGTCGAGGGTGCTTAGGGAGGCGGGCCAAGAGGAGACATCGTGCCCGAAGGCTTGGAAATGATCATTTCTCCAGCTAGCTGCTGGTTTTGGTGGTGGTGGATTCCTGGTGGATCAGTCTGGAAGCAGACGCGTCGCCGAAACAGCCTTCCAAGCGCTTCCGTCCAGTTTACTGGCTGGCTGGCTGCGAAACTGGATTGCGCTCGTGATGTGACTTTGAAAGCCGAGCTCCAGGAAAGGCAACCTCTGTAACGGTTGCGATTCACGGGTAGTTCTCAAGTCAAGCGGGGTGCAAAAAACAACCCTTTGCAAAGAAAAAAGAAAGAAAAAAGACCGAAAGGGGGACGGGGTGTTGGATGTTGTTGTATGCAAAACAACTGGACAATGGAAGGTTCTTGCAGAAGAACTTACACGGGAGTCCTTGGGAACTGGTAAAAATTAGGAAGGCAACTTGAAACTCAAGCACCGCGTCTCCCAAAGGATGTCTGGTTCCATCAGAGGGTGTCCCTGGCTGTGGTTTGGTGAAGGCTTCAGTTCATAGGGGACTTGAGGGCTATACTGTAGGCATGCTCATGGCGTGATCTAGTACTGAGCTTTGGAAAACAAAGTGACTGAGCTGGAGAAATTGAGTTTTGAGATGATGGTTTCAAAACCAGTGGAGGGGACTATCACACCCCAGGCGTCATCAAGCTTATCTTGGCTTGTGGATACCTCTGCAATTTTGATGGCACTCTGCCCAGTTGCTTCTTTCCTTGGTCTAGTGGTTAAAAAGCCCGGACTCTTACTTGGGAACACTGGGTTTCATTCCACACTCCTCCACAAAGCCAGCTGGGTGACCTTGGGCTAGTCACAGCTGTCTTTAAGTCACAGCCCCACCTACTTCACAGGGTCTTCTGTTGTGGGGAGAAGAGTAGAAAGCTTTGTCAGCCGCTTTGAGTCCCCTTAAATGGGTGAGAAAAACGAGATAGAAAAGCCAACTTCTTCTGCTGCTGCTTCTGCTTCTTGTCACACTGATTGAGGACTCCTAGACATTTTTCAGGAGCTACAAAGCCCTTAAGGGACTCTCTTGTATGGACACCAGGTGGGATCCTGCAGTTTAGAAGTTAACTGTGAATATTTAGAAAAAGCCAGTAAGTATATGAGAGGGACTCCTATATCCCCTTTTATGCTCCCAAGATCCTTTGTATAGAACAGATAAAAGAAATTCACAGTTCCCCAGATAAAATCAGTTACTTCAGTGGGTTAAACAGAATAATGAGAAATGGCCCTGAGTTTTGTTTGTTTGTTTGTTTTTAAAATTGTGAGCAGGAGAAGACTGGGTCACAGTGGTAAAGATAAAAAAACATATAAGTCATGAACTAAACATACTTAGCTGAGAATACAATGTATGGAAGTCAGAGTCATCAGTTTCATCCTATACAACTCTCATCTTCTGGAATATTAGATGGTCTCTTAAAATAAAGAGTGTCCTAGAAATTAGGGCTTCTTTATTTTAGCTTTTAGAATTAAAGGCTCTGAGATCTCCACTACTAATGGTTACAATTATTCCATCCCACACTCCAAATAAATGGGGCTGCAAGCCTTATCAGCCTTCCCGTTTAATGGAATAAACTGAATTTTAAATTTCTCATTGCCTGGGACTGTGGCAGCTTGCTGCATCCAATGCCACATCTTCTGAAATGTGGAAATGTTTTAAACTTAGCAAAGGGAGCCACCATATCATTTTTCTCCTAATAATTTCCTTTTGCTGGGCCCTAACCGTGCTGTACCTAACGGCCCACTGACCTAAAGTCACATCTGCATGGCTGTATCCTATTACAATTCCTTGCTCTCAGGAGTTGACCTGCTTGTCCCAGTGATGATGAACTGTAGTGCAGACACTGTCAAGTGTAGTTCTCATCTCATGCCTTGTTACCCCTGATGCAATTCCACAATTTTCTTGAACCACCTGGAAAGCTAAGCTTGGATTGCTTGAGAACGTTAGGCTGGGGTCACTAACCTTGCATGTCCAAGCTCCACTGAGCTTGCTGGTACAGACTGGGAAATAAATAAAGTTGTTTTCTGGCATTCGTTTTCCTTGGCATGCAAAGCTACCAAGAATTAATTGGGCAATGGCACTGTATTGTCAGCTTGAAGAAGGTTTGATGCACATATGGATGTATGTACATAGGACTAAACATATGGATAAGTATACATAAGATCAGCCCACAGTCTATCTAGTCCAGCATCCTATCTCACACAGTGGCCCACCAATTGCGTACGGGCATCTTAAGCAGAAGATGAAGGCAAAATCTTCATGTGCTCTCAACTTCCTGCAAATGGCCTCGAGAGGCATCCTGCTTGTCTCTCCAGCATGGAGGAAGTACCTAGGAATCAATTCTAGCAGCCATTGATACATCTATCTTCCATGAATTTGTCTAGCCCTTTCTTAGAGCTATCCAGGCTGGTTGGTGTTCCCCAGAATTATTACTTGAATGAAGGGAGATTTATGTTTAATTCTCTACATATATGGAATATTCAGATTGGCGCTAGCAGCACAATCTCCATGAGTGTGGTCTAGGGACGTGCAAGAATATTCAAAACATTCTAAAGTCAATCAAATTCAGACATTCAAATTCAGACATTCGAATTTGAATCGAGTGTCTATACATTCGTTTTTTAACACTCAAACAAATTCGAATGTTTTGAATCATTTGTATGAATTATTCGGACATTCATATGTCTATGGATAAGTATGGGACGAAAACGGGATGCATACAGGATAAAAATGGGATGAGTATGGATGTGCACAGACACATATGAATGTTGTTGACATTGGTATCATCGAATACGAATTGAATGTTTGTACAAATAGATACAAATGTATTCAAATCGGTTCAAATTTTAATACATTCATTTTTCTCCATTCATCCAAATTCGAACATTCACATATTCTATTTGAATCTAATGGAATATCAAAAATTGTATTCGTGCAAATCCCTAGTGTGGTCAGTTTGCATCAGAGTCTAGGGGTAGTCCTGGTAGGAAATTGCTAGAACAGCGAATTACTGCAAGGTAAGCTAACAAAGCAGTGTTTTTATTCACATTCATCTTGGTCGTTTCCTATAAAGAACACACACACAATTTATAAGCAAATAAACTCATACATTTGGCTTCAAGTGAACTTGCCACTAAAGTTTTTTGGGGTTAGACACTAGCTTTGCATCATTGCCTCCTTAAAACAGTAAGAAAAATGAAAACACCCCTCTTTTTTCCATTAGTCTATTGACCTTTCATAGATGCTTCAAAGATCATCATAGTAAAGCTTCATCTTCAATATTTATTGAATGTCTTCCTGCTTAATTCATAGTACAGAGGAGATTCCATATCAATACTATCTCATTTTTGCATTCTTCCTCGTCCAGTTTGGTCTTGTGGTCAGAGTGCCGGTTTCTTATCTGGGAGTCAATAGGTTTGATTCCACAATCCTCCCTAAAGCCAGCCGTGTGACCTTGGGCGAGTCACAGCTCTCTTCTGAGCTCTCACAGACCGACCGACCTCACAGGGTGTCTGTTGTGGGGAGAAGAATAGAAGCTTTGTCAGCTGCTTTGATTCCCTTAAACGAGTGAGGAAAGTGGGGTAGAGAAGCCAACTCTTCTCCTTCTCCTCTTTCTCCACTTCCCCATGTTCAGAACTCTTATGACTTCACTGTTGATCATAGAGGAATCATAGACCCTTTCTGCACTGGGTCAGTAGACCAACCCAGGGGGAGCTCAAGTGCCTCATTTGCAGTATGGACTTGTCTATTGGAAAGCCACACTTCCCAGTAGACTGTTCCATCTGTACCAGAAGAGGCAGTGTAGGAGGCTTCAATGCAGATTCCTGGGCACCTGGGCATAACAGCCCCACCCAACAGCTTTGGAGGCCAGGAACGTTCACTCTCATCCTCTGAGATGGACCTCGGCATTTGCTACTGGTAGTCCGGCCCATTGTGGGCTGAGTTACATGATTTGAGCCAGTGCGACAGAGGATACTGAATGCCACGTGAAAAGGCTTGTGCATTCTTGTTCTCAGTTTCTTCAAAGAAAGTTTATTGATCTCGTTTATTTATTGTTTAGTAGCATCAGAAGAAGAGTTGGCTTTTCTACTCCGCTTTTCTCACCCATTCAAGGGATTCAAAGTGGCTGACAAAGAAAGCTTTCTATTCTTCTCCCCACAACAGAACACCATATGAGGTAGGTGGGGCTGTGAGAGCTCAGAAGAGAGCTGTGACTAACCCAAGGGCACCCAGCTGACTTCGTGAAGGAGTGCAGAATTAAACCTGGTATTCCCAGATGAGAGTCTGGCTCCCTAATCACTAGACCAAACTGACCCACAGGTGTCAATCACCTTCTCGTAACAAAATGGGCTTATCTTGGCAGATGCAGAAGTGAATTTCCATTATCTTCTTTCAGGTACAGAAATAGTTGGTTCTACCACTGAACTGCTGCAGTTCATTACTGATCTTGTACTGATATTTAACAGTCATATATATTTAGAGGAAGAAGCTGCACAAGTATCTGTGCAGGACTGTGTCTATTTTTGTCCATAGCATTGTCTTAGACAAAAGCATTATAGTTATAACGCTGTACAAGATGTTGTGATAGCTATGCTTGACCCTATAGACTTATCAATTGCTGGTGATAGCTATCTGCCTAATGTATTTGGGCTTCTAGGAAAAATACATAACCTTGTAAGTCTTCCAAAGATTCCTACTTTGGTCACAAAAGCATACCATTGCCTTGCCATAGCCTCTGCAATTTATATTTCTAGGTGTTGCTAAAATCATTTCCAGGTGTTCTAAGGTAACTATGACTGCCAAATAAAGGTGCTAAAGGGTGGCTGTCACATTTATAATCATGCAGCATCCTAGTGACTTCCAGATGTGCTGGACCACCTTTGGAATTGGAGCCTGCCAATGTTTAGTCAAACCACCTGGAGAGCACCAGGCTAAACAGGATTATTTTGAGGTCTGAGGTAACCAAGATTTCGGTGCTGTTTATGTCCACAACTTCTTAGACCACACCATATGGCAACATTCTCATCCAACTGTTCAGCATATAAGAAGTGCTTGCTGAATCAGTCACAAGACCTTTTTGCACTTAGGCTGGTAGTGAATAATTAGGAAACTTCTGGGGAAGAGCATCTGCAGTTGGAGGTTGCTACAGCCTCCAAGCACCCCACATCTGCCCAGAAGTTCCCTAATTATTCACTCAGTGTGGAGCATGAAATTGTGCTCCACATCTTTGCTAACCTTACCCAGGGACTTAACCAGAAGCGTCCAGCAGCGAGCATCTGCACCTCTTCTGGTGCTCCAGAGTCATCTGAGGTGCCACACAAGAGCACTGGTACCTGGGGTGACCAGAGCGTTTTCAGTGCATCAGTGTTGTCATGGCAATGGTGGTGATGCACACGCACTCATGTAGGGCACTGCAGCCAAAATGGCGGCAGCCAGAAGAGGACCAGCCCCAGGATCCGTCACAGGTGAGTGACTGATCACATGGGGCGCAGGCTGTAAGTGACTAGCACTCTCAAATGCAAGCACTAGTCAACATTGGGTGGTTACACTCCTTTCCCATCCAGTGGACAGCAAAATTGCCCACAATCTAATCCAGAAGCTTGGTCTTACGGTGGGCAGCCACCTCTAATGGAAGACTAAAAGAGGACATCAGCCCAGCGGCATGTCCTGCTCACCATGCAGTCTTTTCTACCTCCTATTCAACACCAAGGCTAGTAGATATTCTTCATTTCCAAGATGCAATCTTTCTCAAACTAACATTAGAAAATTGGTTGCAACAATTTGTAGGAAGATTTTTCTTCTATATTTTGGTACACGGCTCACATCAGGTAACTCAGCCCACAATGGGCCAGACTACCAGTACCAAATACCGAGGTCCATCTCAGAGGATGAGAGTGAACATTCCTGGCCTCCAAAGCTGCTGGGTGAAGCTGTTATGGTCAGATGCCCAGGGATGTGCATTAAAGATTCTTACACTGCCTTTTCTGGTGCAGATGGAACAGTCTACATCTCTCCCTGCCTTTCATAGGCAGGTGAAAACATTTTTATTTTAGAATGCTTTTAATTAAATAGTCAAGTCTTATCCTTTTAATTAAATAGTCAAGTCTTATATGGTGTTTTATATACTTTTATGGTATTTTAAGTTTTTATTCACATTTTATTACTTGTTTATATATATGGGTAGTTTTAATTTTATATATAATTGTATTGCTGTTTAATTATGTATGCCACCTTGAGCTGAGTTCCTGCCTGGGAAAAAAGGCAGGACATTAGGTAGGTAGGTAGGTAGGTAGGTAGGTAGGTAGGTAGGTAGGTAAGTAAGTAAGTAAGTAAGTAAGTAAGTAAGTAATACTTCATTTTGATATATAATTGGTTGCTTTCTCCAAATATTTGGAGACTAAAGACTTTTCCATTTCTGACCACTGGTTGTACTGGCTGGATTGATAAGACCTGGGTCCAGCAACATCTTGGAGGTCCATAGATTATTGGTGACTGATAAAAGATGAAGGTTTGCCTTAACCTTGACTGTAAATTAGTCAGAATGTCTAATTTTAACTTACCATGGGCTTCCTAATATGCTTTGTTCTTAAAGAAACTTTTTGCAGAATGTAAATTAAAGTCAGTGTGGTTGCACAAAACATGGAAACTGCCTTGTGAGGGCTTTCACAAGTAGAATTTTTTTAAAAAAAATAGCAGAAGCATGTAAACATGGCTTTTTGAAGTCAGCCGATAACATCTGTAAGATTTACACAGCTCCTCAAACAGATTATTTTTTTTTAAGTATTTCATTGAAGCCAAGACAAACGATGGCTTGCTAAGATTACATGAGTTTTCCAAGAATTTGTGTTCTGTGTGCTGTTGTTGTTATCCAGAATGCATTTGCTACTGCAAAGACGTTTAGAGTAAATGCAGAAGATCTGTGCCAAAAGCCATTTCTATTATGTTCTTTAAAACACTGATGCACATTTGCCAGCTTATGCACAACGGGGATGACAATCAACCCTCTCTCTGGTCGTGTCCATGGGATTTCCATGCTCATTTTTGGCTACGCGCACCTCTGCCATGCAGCCTTAAGAGGCCCAGCAAAAGAGCTTGGTCATCCCTGGCAGCTGGAATTTATTAGTAGTAAAGGAAACTGTCCTCAGTGAAATCATCTTTGCTTTGTAATGTAGATACAGCCTCTGTTTCAAAATCTTTTATAGTCGAAAATTTAACTACCCTACAGACAGCATTTTAGCTGCAGCCAGCACAAATAAATGAGAACTGCAGAAATGTGAGGTTGTCTGGTGTTCTTCACAGCAGGTGATGATGCCTGATCTGCTTCTTTCATCAGGTGAAAAGCAGCACCCGGGGCAGCTCTGTGACGGATGCCAATTAAGAGAAAACCCAGCATAACCATAACTTGATGATAGAAATCTGACTGGGAGATCGGGGAGGGAGCCCACGAGGATTTATATCACTTCCAACTTTCACATGTCTCAAAGCAATTTGCCTGCAAAAAAAAATCTAGTAATTTTCTACGATTTTGCCCCTTTCAGATCCTGATGTGCTCCTGTATATTAATCCTAGCACAAAGTATTGAATGGGAGTGTCCCTTTCACACCTTTGCCGTGAAGTCCATGAGAGATCACCACTGGGCAGAGAGCACCATATTTTAACACCCCATCTCTGGACCTTCTTGAGGGCTCCAAAGATATTAGAGTATATCTTCTAAACTTCCTCTATCCCCTTTGATCTGAGGTTGTCTCATAAGAGGGGAGTTCAACATCCATTTACCTGAAGCTATGCCCCATGGAACCCAATGGCACTCACATCTCCATAGACATGTAGGTTAGCTTGGGTTAAGAAATTCAAATATCAAGAGATAAGGGTACTGTTCTTGAAGTTTCTGAAGGCAGAAGTTCTCCTGTCCCATGAATGAGTGCTCAAAAGAGGATGGATGGATGGATGGATGGATGGATGGATGGATGGATGGATGGATGGATGGATGGATGGATGGATGGATGGATGGATGGATGGATGGATGGATGGATGGTTTTCATCTAGCTTACTAAAAGGTAATCCATTTTACTTGTCCTTTAATACTCCCACCCCATTATAACTTCTCAAAATTTCTTATTAGGCAATATACTGAAATGTTATTAAGTGGTAAAGAAGTTATTAAAAATGGTTATTAAAGAAGTGGTAAAAATGTTATTCAGTGGTAAAGAGAGATGAAAGCTAAAGAAATAGATTAAATGGGTATAATATTACTACAGAGTTACTTTTTCCAAGGCCTCTAGTGCTCCCACAGTTAATTCTGTCCACAATCCAAATTCTAGATATTTGCACAATTTGCAAGAACCTCTTCAGTGTGGCCTATATGATCCCAAATATGTATTTAAAAGTTTCCATTTGCCACTTGGATGAGTTCTATCTACGGTATTTTGCTGATAGTCAATTTAGAAAAATAGATTTCAACTTAGATTGGCAGACTGAGTCAATTAAAAAACAAACAAACGGTCCTATTTTTACAGCACAAATTTAAATATTTAGCTAGCAGCTTTGGGCATCTGATAAGCTCTCAATATTGACACTCTGGGTCACTGGCTTCATTTGAAAATGGTTCAGATCAAAGGAAGATTTGCCAGAATGAAGCTGCCAAACCACAGTGAATTGGTACTACGAGCTTCCAGCTTCACCTTACACTTTCTAGCAGGGCTGTGTTTCTGCTTGAATCTTAATCTGAAGATTTGAATTCAGATTGTTTTTATTGCACACTTAAATTGATCTTCATACCTGAGAATCCCAGGATTCCCACCACTCCTACATCATCACCCAGCAGGCATCAAAAGAGATTTAAAGAAGGTACAAGAAGCTAAGCTTTCTTCCGTAACTTTTTTGCTTGGTCATATCAGAAGTTCACATGATTTTCAGCAGATAAGTCTGAAAGGGTTATAGAATTCAGAGGTCTATCCACACTACGGCCTCTAGTCAATAATTACTGAACGTCTGGTGAAGAGGATATTCATGTTGACTAGGCTGCGTGCCCTCCCTCCCCAGATGTTGACTAATTTACCAACATTTACCTAACACTTACCTGAAGCATCCAGCGGTGTGACCATTCATTGTTGCTGGTGCTCTGGGGTGATTTCAGATCCCATGCCAAATGCACTGGGACCTCAGATGACCATAGATGTGACTGTGCATGCACAGAATGTCAGTGTCAACAAGGCGACGGTGCTGATGCATGCAAAGTCGCAGAGTCGCTGCTGCCAAAATGGCAGTACCCTGAGGAGGACCAGGCCCCAGGATCAAATGAGATGAGTATCTGATCCCGGGGGGCAGGAGCGGGCAAAGTAGAGTCGTGCTGAAGTACGAGCTAGTTAATGCTGGGTCACCGCGCTCCTTTCCTGTCCAGCAGGAAAGGAAGGGTAGTGAGAAAATGTCTCAGGTTAAGAGTTCTTATATGTTTAATAGTTGTGTGCGGAAGTGAAAATTTCAGGACATGTGGTCTGCGTTACAAGCCATGCCTGCTGAGAAGTCCAATAACATACCTTTTCAAGTCATTCAAAGCATCTGTTTTGGTAAGCAAGCATGGCAATCAGTTTAATTAATTAACATCTTGCCAGGATAATCTTGACTTGGGTATTTTGGTTTCGGGGTCAGGGGTAGAAAGGAGTGGAACCCCCCCAGTAAGAAGGTCCACATTTCCTACTACTACTTGTCAGTGGAGCAGTTAGAAGTACATCATTAGAGCAAACACTACAGCTTTGTTCGCTTGTTTGTCATTCATTCGCCAAGACATGCTAGGAGACACACCTTTCTCCACTATGGTTTGCTTCTGTCCTGCACCAGGACCTTTTTTTCTTTGCTATAGTGTCTGAATTGGGGGGGGGGGGGAAACGGAGCTGCCACTGGATGGCAGCAAATACTTGGTGGTTTTTCTGTTGTGGATTCAACCAAATGCAAAACTGGGGCCAGATTTTGTTAGAAACTCGAGACCCTCCGAAGTCTTTGATTTAAGGCAGCAAAGCGTGGTGAAAGGAAAGGTGATCACTGTAGTTCTCTTGCAGGATATCTGGGTATCTGTGATTTCTTACATACCCATTATGAAAAGGGACTCCTGGTTTAAATGTCTATTTAAATATGTGTGTCTGGGGGTGGGGGGATTCAAACAATTAAAGCTGCAAAAGAAATCAGTCCTAAGTCACAAAGAAATAATGCAGCATCACAGGTACAGGGGTACAATTTCATTCCAGACTTTAAACCTAGGAAGAAGTTAATTGGAGCCAGCTGTTCTGAAGCCAATCATTTCAAACATTTTAAAAATGACATCTGTATCCCCCCCCTTCCTCAAATCCTTTTGACCCTGGCTTTTGACTGAGGTCAATTTTAGGCTTGTGTGAACTGCTCTGTTCAGTCCTATTCAAATGGCAATGAAGTGACCCAGGTGTGCTGGTGCTTCACTTGACCCCTAGGGGTCACTAAGGAGCAGGAGAGACCTTCAGAAATTGCTTACTTAACCGCAGGGACGCTGCTAGTATTTCTGCATCCATGGGCAGGGTGACAACCTGCTTATGCAGAGGTGCAGAGCAGAGCCAAATGGTAAAGCATCATTGTTCAAATGGGATGGAGTGTCCGTTTGCAAAAGCCTAGTAAATTTGCTCACACTTTTTCACTTCTGTTTTATTTCTGGACTTTCTATTAATGGCAGGTTGCAACTTTGTCCCTCCCCTGCACCTAGTCACTATACAAGGTTTGCTGATGCTGGGGAACAGGCTAATGCTACTCTTCCTTTAGAATCAGGATGGGAGAATGTGAAATATGGGGGCCATCCCCACTTAGCTTTTTTAGTCCTCTTTTAGTCCTCTTTGGACTATTTTTAATCCAAATAGAGTGCCTGGCAATTAATCCAAATATAGCCATCCCCACTCAGAACAGGACTTTTAAATCCCCCCCCCAGTGCAAATCCTGTCTGCAATCAAAGCAGCAATACTTTCCCTTTCTCACTCTCTTTGAGCTGAAGCCGGGGAGCTTTAGTTAAACACTGTAGGCTTTAAATTTTTTCTAAACCGTGCCTCTGATCAGAGCAGCCATTGACATTATTGGGAAATATGCGCTCAAGCAGATCAGCTTGAGCGCAGAGCACAATAGGAAAACGGAGCACAATAGGAAAACGGGACTGAGCTGCTCACGCTTTCGCTTTAAAGCATTTTTGCTGATATGAATCTTTCTGATGATCTTTATCAGCTACTGGAATGTAGATACATTTCTAGTACTTGGTAACAATCGTCAGAAAAGATACATATGTATCTGGCAAAAAGGTTTTAAAAGTGAAATGGAGCTCTCCCCCTTTTTTGCCTTTTTCGATTCAGGCTCTAGCATGGTGGGCATGGGAGCTTAGCATCTGTGAAATATCACCCACAGCTGGCTGGCTTCGGACAGAAGGCTAGATCTCCACCCCATAGCCTGGTACCATTCCCATTTGGTGGGCCACAAAATCTATTTTAAAAAGTCTGTTTGGGTGCAAAAAAACCTCATGAATGCTTTGTTGCTGTTTTGAAGGTCTTGGTTCAACTTGGTGCAACCGGATGCCAGAAAAGCTGGAGAGATGTCATCGGTAAAGGAATCTTCAAATGGTGTTCAACAGGCTCCCCCTTGTGGAAACGAACTGAAATGACATTTTCTTAATTTGAAACATGTTCCAAGGCAAAATCTGAATCATGGCTGTTTACTGTCCAGAATTGGCTGATCAGGAATTTGAAAACATGGACCCTGTAATACTCTGTCATTACAATTACACTGGAAAGCTTGACAGGGGGAAAGAGAAGGACTTGACGTTCATAGCACTCCTCATTGTCTGCAGCTTCATCATCCTAGAAAACTTAATGGTGCTGATTGCTATTTGGAAAAACAACAGATTTCACAACCGGATGTACTTTTTTATTGGCAATCTAGCCCTCTGCGATCTACTGGCCGGTATTGTTTACAAAGTCAATATATTGATGTCGGGGAACAAGACGCTGACGCTCTCTTCTGAGATCTGGTTTGTTCGAGAGGGCAGCATGTTTGTGGCCTTGGGGGCCTCCACATTCAGCTTATTAGCCATTGCTATTGAAAGACATTTGACAATGATCAAAATGAGGCCCTATGATGCTAACAAAAAGTACAGGGTTTTCCTGCTTATTGGAATGTGCTGGCTTATCTCTGTTTCCCTTGGCGCTTTACCAATCCTCGGTTGGAACTGTATCGGAAACTTGGAAGACTGTTCCACCATGTTGCCGCTCTATTCTAAAAAGTACGTGGCCTTTTGCATCATCATCTTCATAGCCATCTTGGTGGCCATTGTAATCCTGTACGCTCGCATTTACATCCTGGTGAAGTCCAGCAGCCGTAATGTTACAAACCACAGCAACTCGGAGCGGTCCATGGCTTTGCTGAGGACCGTGTCGATTGTCGTCGGGGTTTTCATTGCCTGTTGGTCTCCACTGTTCATCCTGCTGCTGATTGACGTGGCCTGCAAAGTGAAAGAATGCCTAATTTTGTATAAAGAGGATGGGTTCATTGCCTTGGCAGTCCTCAATTCAGCAATGAACCCCGTCATTTACACCCTGGCGAGCAAAGAAATGCGTCGGGCTTTTTTCCGTCTTGTGTGTGGCTGCCTGATCAAGACAAGCACCGCCATGTCTTCACCTATCCAGCCCACCCCAGATCACAGCCGAAGCAAATCCAGCAGCAGCAATGCACAAAAACCAAAGGATGAGTTCCCACAGACTAAAGGGCCATCATGTATAGCTGAAAAAAGTACATCCTCATTTCATAATGGAAATGTCTGCAAATGATGTTAACTAGCTCTACAGAGCAAGAACACCTACATGGCTTTAGAGATCCAAGAAGAAGCCTTTCAGGTGGAGTTTTCCATGTGCTTAAATCACAGGGGAAACACTAACCAATAAATACACATTAAGTGCCTGCTTTGAGGGGGAAACAGCTTGGAACTGGATTTTAAGTCCACAAGAGATCATTGTTGTTGCCACTCCAGGTTTTCACAATGTCTGGGTAAAGAAAATTACACATTTGGTATAGATTTGTTAGCATGAAGTTTAATTGGTTCATAAATATGTACAAAAAGGGATGCATGCTATTTTGAAATCAGTATATGAAATTCGGTGTGCACCTACCCAAAACATGCACCTCTAAGAGCTGGGAGGATTTTTTTGGAGGTTCTCTTGGCCCACCAGAATCTTGGCTCATCTCATCTGTGCTTATAACAGCTCCACCCACTCTGAAACCCACAATCCCTGGGATCTGTTCTTTCACTTGCTCCATAGAACATGGACAGTTGGATCACATGGTGCTCTTGACTTGCTCCTCAGCAATTATACTGCTGTTAGCATTATGTGCGATCGCAGTTGTCCCACAGGTTGTGATGGAAGACCAGGGAAGAGGCCTCATCAGCAGACAGTGTCTTGCCCGTTTTCTGTGTACAGTAAAGTGTATATATTTAAGATGAGCCTCATGAAATGAACCTCTTCACTGTGCATGCTAGGTTTTCAACTAGAATGTGTAGTCCATATACCCTGATGCATAAGGTTATGGGAGACATTATTACCACTCTTAAGTGTACATTTCCTCTCACTGTGTATTCTGTTACATTGGCAAAGTTACACTAGAGGTATTTATTCATGAAGAAGTTAATGCTTTGTACTGAGCATGCCAGTAAACTGTGGCAAAGGGACAGTAGGCAACAGGATGCTGTTCAAATGTTGGGAAGGATTCAGTGGCAGCTTATGGTGTGTGGTAAGCATTAGACTTGTGCACAATCGAAGATGAGGTGCCAATTGATGCCCCACAATGAGAGCTAGTACTGAAGTTATTTACCAGCAATACCTGGAGTGTACCATATTAACCAATGCCGTAATAAATGACTCAGTATTAAGAACAGAGCCTTAGCCCAAAACAGCCCATGGCCCCTCTGACAAAGACTGGGGAAGCTGTGGTCAACAATTTCCAAACTATGGCTCTTTCTGCACTGGTCCTTATTCCAGGGTCCTTTCTGCACTTGGCCTTATTCTGGAATATATCTCAGGATACTGGTCTGCTGGCCATAAGCAAATGCAGACTACGGCAAGCCTCACTTGGGGCCTTCCATAGTTTGCACTAGCATGCAGATAGCAGGTCCCTGTTCTGGGATAAATTCCAGAATAAGGCCAAGTGCAAAAAGGCCCCAGCTTATACCACAGAATAGTGGCCTCCCGTCTGCCTGCCAGTGCAAATTACAGCAGGTCCCATGCAGAGCCTGCTGTAAACTGTATTAGCACGTAAAAGGCAGGGCCCTTATTTTAGGATATAATCCAGAATAAGGCTCAGTGCAAAAAGAGCCTAGGTCTGGGAGGCATAAAGAAGAAATAACAAGACTTTTACAGTCATATGAAGAGAAATATGGATGTATTCCAGAACAACTGAGTTGCCAGTGTCTATTATTATATGTTATGCCAGCTCTGCAGCAATATAACATTATATTTAATGTTATAACTATGGTACCCCATAATATAATGTATTATATAAATCATATGAGCATGTATGCTTCAGATCATGATGAAGAGAAAGAGGAATAATGCTGTTCAAACACCTCTTACAATAATCTGTCTTACAATTATCAATGCAAATTTCCTGTGGAAGTAGTTAATAGGCCATCTGTGGCAAAGAAAGGTATTGACTTCCAAAATGTAATAATGATTCATTTTCCTTGAGTCTCTTTTTTATTATTTAATTTAGATTAGTATCCAATGTTGAATTTCGCATGTGTACTCTCCATCCAATTTTTTTTAAAAAAATCAATGCATATATTTTTGTTTTGTTCTTTGAAATGTTTTTGTTTTAAAAAAACTTGAAGTATCAATCTAGAATTCCTCAGAGAGAAGACAATCTAGCAGAAGGAGCTTTGTGTTCAAAACAAAGTTCAAGAAATAGATGAGTATCCCACAAATTCTCAAACCAGGGCTGTAGCTTCATCCAGACAGAATTTATGGTACTTAATCCACATTATTTGGTTAATCCAGAGTAAAACTCATTTCAGGCACACAATTTATTCTGCATTATCTTTGCTTCATTCCTGATTATCCAAATAATGTGGAATAAATAAGCTTATGTCTTATGGATGAAGCTTATGTCTCCATTATGCAGTAAAGCCACTTTAGTCAGGACCTCAGGGCAGCTGGTCTCCACTGAGGGTAATGGAAAAGGACCTCAGTCGAGATGCCATTGCTGCATCATGGAGTCACAGTCTGAGACTATTTGGGCTGAGATAGCTTCTCACCAGAGTAATCCTTAGGAAACCCAACCGCCTAGGGAGAGCTCAGAGGTCTTCCAGGCATTCCCAGTCATTCACCAGCCAGGTGACTGGAGTAGCCCACTTGGCTTACAGAATCCAGAGCCACGTTGTTGGGCTCTGGATATAAGCCCTGGAAATGAGGTGTGGTGCTGAAATCCCCTTAGCCTACATCTCTGGAGGTTGAGGAATCCAAACTCCAAAGAAGGTTGGGATTAGAGATGTGCACGAATGTTCTAAACATTCAAAATTTGATCAAATTCGATTAAATGTGGACATTCTAACTCGAATAGAATGTCTACACATCAAATGTAAATATTCAAACAAATTCTGAATGTTCTGAAACAGAGCATGATTCAGAGCATTAGAATGTACAGAGACATATCTGTATGCGTCTCATACGTATCTGTATTCATTTGCATACAAAATGCCCACAGATACATATGACACATACGAATGTTGTCGATATCCGTATCATCAAATCCGAATGTTGTCGACATTTGTATCTCCAGATTCAAATCTAACATTTGAACAAATAGATTTGAATGTATTCTATTCGAATCAGATTTTGTGGCATTCAGATTCTGAACATTTGAATCAAATTGAATGTTTTAACATTCGACGTGAATTGAATTTGAATGTAAAAAATCCCCATTCATGCACATCCCTAGTTGGGATTGGGGCACAGAAAATACACTCCCTGGAGATCTGGACCAAAAACAGTCTCAGTGTGACATGGAAGCGGCCTATAAATATAGTCATCCCTCATATAATGCAATGATTTGATTGCTTGTGGGGGAAATACATAGTGCAAAACAGTGGTGTGTGCAAGTGTTTCTACCTCTGGAAAAATCAAGGGTTTGGGAAACCATGGAGACTACATTAAGGCTGTGATCAGACACAGTAAAAGGATGCCCCTCTGAGGCATCTTAGAGAAGGCTTCAAGACAGGATTGCCTCTTTCCCCTCTCTCTTTCCCCTCTTTCCCCACTCGATGACCCAGGAGGTCCCCTCCAACTCTACCATTCTATGATTCTATTTAGGAGATCCTGCCTTGAGCAGGGGGTTGGACTCGATGACCCAGGAGGTCCCCTCCAACTCTACCATTCTATGATTCTATGAATATTCTGTGCTAGAAAAGTATATTAGAGAAGAGTTGATAACAAGAAGGCCACACACTGTCTCTTTGAGCACCCCTGAGGTATCTCTTCTATTTTATCTGGACACAGCCTAAGTCTCAGATGTCTTGGCAGTCAACAAACTCTTTGGCATTTCTCCTTTTCATATTGATGGATGGATTTATCCTCGGGAATTCAGTGTGGATGAGGGCTCAGCTGGTTACCTCAGGATTTGTGTTCCCCTTCTGCATTGTGCACTCAGACAGTGCGTGTGTCTTCTCTCTTTTCCCCCAACAACAACAACAACAACATGAGAATAATAGAATGCATTGCCAGTGGATATAAGTGGAGGCAAGATATAGGAAGTGAAGCTGCTGACAGAAAACAGAACAAAACAAAAAAATGGATCTTAGAATTTCCAAGAAGGGAGGAATAGAAAACCAGAGTAATATTCTGTTTCTTAGAGGATTTTGGTGGATTTGGGGGAAAGCTGCTGACCAGAAGGAGCAGGCCTCTTCTCACACACCACCAGGTCATGCTCCCTGTGGCTCCTTCAAAGGAAATGCCTGTGAGAAACTGGTTTGCAAACATCAAAAGGGGAGTGACAGTTGCCACTCCACCACTTTCATGGACATGCTTTTAATGGTCATCAGTGAATATAGGCCAGATGAACAAATGAGTAGAAAAAACTGCACTTGTTGGCAGCAAGGGTCACCATTTAAATAAGAACCCTCCTGTAGTATCTTCGTTCACCTCACTGGTTCATCCCTGACCTTTCCACCTTTTATTCAACAGTCCTTTGAGCAGGAGCAGATACTTCCATGCCATTGAGCCAGTTGATTTATTCTAAGCATGTGAAAGTTTGTTGTCTTTAAATCCTAGGAGTCACTGTTGGCGAACAATCATGGGAGTTGCAGTTTAAAGGGGGCTGGCTTCTCTGTGTTCACACCTAAGTTATAATTCATCTTCAGTCCACATCAGCAAGGTGACTCATCATTTGCTTTACGCATTATCTAACCCAAAGGTGGATTTTCTGATTTAGACGAAGCCAAAAGGAAACAAGTAGTCACTTTGCCAATGTGCTGTCCCACTCTGAAAGTGGACTGAAGCTGGATTAAAATTTAGGTGTGAATGCAGTCTGAATAAATGGCCCCTTTCAACTTTATCCAGTCAACATGGCCCCTCTCTCCACTTACCGCTATGGATACCTGCAGGAAGGGTCTCAGGCCTCACGCATCCATTTTCATGGCACGGAGCATCTGCTGAAGAGTGCAAAATAGCCCTCTCATGGGAAACACCTTGGCCACTTCTTCATGAGGTGCCCATTTGAAGTTCTAGTTCTAACACTACAGCAATCTGTCCTTTCTTCCAGTCGGCTTGCCTTTGAAATCAATGTGGTTCACCATCTAATTGATGCCAGCTAATGGAAGACATGGGTGACTTTATAAAGGGAAGGAAATGTGATAAATATAAACAGAAGGAAGAGCCAGGTGTGATAAATGATGTCATCTTCAGAGACATGGGGGGAGCTTTGAAGCGAGCTGTTTTTGCTTTTAAGTGATGGCACTGACTTTCAATATCTCTTGATATTAATTATTCTTCTCAGCAGCTGGGAATGAAAAACAACTCGAAAGCTGCCTTCACGACAGTATAGCCAATGGCAGGGGATACCTGGCCATCACTTTTATGTATGGAATGGAATTCTCACCTACATTTCCAAATTTGCATAGCTGCAGCAATTACTAGATTCTATTGACCAGTAGCATGGTTTTGGAAATGAAAATTCACACTATGAGGAAATTTGCACAATGCATTAATTTACTAGAGGGCATAGTGCTAAAAGGCTCTAGCCACTTACAAATAGCTAGAGGATTCTAATCCTTACCTGAATGCAAATGGCCACTCAGATGGCAGCCAGTGAGGACACCTGCATGCCTGTGTGGCACTGTCACTGGGACAACCTGGTGACGCAGTGCATCAACATGCCTGCACCATCAGTCAAATGCTCCTTATGTATGTCTCCCAACCAGAAGACATGTGGATGGAATGTCCAGAGCCTTACCAGCTCTCCTGCTAGTATGAACATCGTGCAGTTTTAACTGCAGCACACTTATACTGCTTTGGGGATGCTCCAGGACACACAGAGCATCTGACTGCCACTCTGACAATAGCCCGCTGCTCGAAATGGGCCACTGGGCTAGTCCATCAGGGTGTTGTGTCTTTAGCGGGTAGCAGCAGCAAGCCCACACACATGCATGGCTAGTGGAGCAAACTCAGTTTCAAGAGTCAGTCAGGATTAGAGTTACATGTAATCAGACAGGGCAGGAGTCAGTTTACCAGAGATTCGTCATCAGCCAGTAGTCTGTCAGAGTCAGGACTCCAGAGGTTACACGAGCTGGGAGTTGCCAAGAAGATCCTTTGTTTTCAGTGGAGGTTGCTGGGTGTGACTTCCTTATGTTGGTCTCAGACTGTCCTGCCTCTGCTGGTGGAGCTGTTTGGTATGGGAGCAGGCTGAGTGCTGCAGATATTCTCATTCTCTCTGGAGAGAACGCAGCTCTGGCCATTGGCATGAGAGCATTACTTGAAGTTCTTCCTATTGTTATTATTTTGTGTGTTCCCCCCTTGAAGTTTCTGCTGTCATGGTCTGGGGAATGGGGAAGTAGGTAAACATTGCACTTCCCGCCTCCATGGCTGGAAGAAGCACTCCAGCCCTTCTGTCGTAAAGAGTTATCATCATGCAGGTCCTTCCTTTGGCAGATACAACTTGTTTTTGCGAGTTAAACCTGTTGAAATCACTCTTCTTTCTCTTCTTTGGTATTTGCACCCCTACAAGAAAGCCTTGTAATGGCTTTAAGGAAGATTTGTAATTCTCTAGTCCCAAATGGTTAGGGGTGTGTCTGCCCACAGTTGGAACCACAGTGATGCCAAACCACACATAACAACACTGTCTGCAGGTTGCCTCAATCAGGGCCTGGTTTCTGAGTAATGGAGTCTGAACTTTCCAGGAGGGAAGCTGGTGTTCAGTGTTCCTGTTTTGTGCCTCTGTAGAGTAGTTCCAGCTGGAAGAATTCTTCTGTTTACGTGTAAAAATAGATATACCAAATATCCTAGGCTGCCTCCAGACTTGCGGAATAAATCTGCGGTGAAACATAAAACCACAGAATACTTACTGTGCTATTATGACCAGCCACCTTGACTTGAAAGGCAGCTCTGTAGCTTCCCCTAATGGAGCTGCAAGAGTTAAGGAGGTGCATGACATCACACGGGTTGAGGCAGCCAATCAGATTTGAGCTGCCCTTCCTGCTTTCATCTTGATCTTCTCACTGGTCTGTCTTCACTGAGGGAAACTTTGGATTTTGTTTCTACTGCTCAGTAAATGTCCTCTTACCAGCATTAAGGTTAGTGCGCAGTCCCGATCGGATAATGCGATGCCATGACGATCCATCCATTGTCATGTGTGATGCCTTGATCGTGACTGTGCATTCTGCTGTGCAGTATAAACATGTCTGGATGCAGCTCTAAGGAGCAACCCACAAGCCCAGAGGATGTTGCATGTGTTTAAAGGAGAAGCAAACTATGACTGTGAATTATTGCTGCAACCAAAGTCAAGTAAAGAAGGGATAGCTCAGGTTATCCTGAGATGCCTTTCAAAAAGCAGCAGACATTCTCAACCATGATCTCTGATACTGTTACAGACACCTGCCATTCACGCATGATCACAAAGATGTAGAAGGATGGGGTGGGTGTAAGCATGGGATAATTGGACAATCTTTGCTAACACAGCAGTGGAGCAGCTGGCCATATTTATGAGCCTAAGACATGATGGGCCTGTCCCTTCAATGTTGGGTCACTGCTGCTTCCACTGGCCCTTTGGATCAGGTCCTCAGTGTCATGAGACTGGCTAACCTAGGGTGACCAGGGAGCCTATTTTAAACACAGTTGTCTGTCAAGATATTAAAGACAATTTATTGGGCTGTTCCATTCAACTCAGCATTCCTTCGGTTTTGGAAATATTTGCTGCCTGTGCTAGCAGGGTAGTCAAACCAGCATTGTGTGGTGGCTATAGAACTGGACTAAGACCCAAGACTCTCTCTATTCAAAATGGAAGCCCAGGAGATGACCCTGGGGCAGCTTAATGTACCTCACAAAGTTGCTTCAAGGATCAAATGCAGTCTGAGAACTCCAGACAATAGCTGCAGCAATATTCAACAATAGAAGTCCTTTTCTCAGCAGAACCCAGTTTTCAGTCCAGGAGAGCAAGAAGCACGATTCCAGAGATCATCTTGAATTCCAGCTGGCCATCTTGAATTGTTTCCTACAGTGTTTAACCCAAATTATAACCTTGCATTTATGCAGAAAAGTCTCTGATATTGAAATCTCAACAGTTATGATGCTAGTGGTGATTCATTATGGGTCATATAATCCACTTTGGCAGCTTTTGCACAGTTGTTAGAGACTGCCAGCTACTATCGGGGAGCACTGAATTTTCATGCTAGTGGCTGGGATGGGCTGTGGTGCAGTGGTCAACCCCTGGTGCATGTCACTGGTTACTGCTCGGGTCTGAGCTCAGACTGAGTGGTCCGGGCCAAGACCAATTTTCATATCATGCACCAAGGATCATGGTGTGGAAGCAGACCTATTTGCACTTAGGCCTCTGTTATGCAATTAGGACAGCTTTGGTACAGATACTCTGAAAATCTGAAGTGATCACTGGCAGTAAGTATCCATTTTAGCACCCATTAAGGACCCATTTGGCTGAAAGCCAGATGACCCCATTTCCACTACAGACCCCATTAGAAACACATCTGTTTCAACCACAGCTAGGGAAATCTGGATCATATGGGTCCTTCAGGATCTATAATCCGGATTTCCTGTAGACCCCATTAAAAAGGTCTACAATGGGGCCTTCAGCCATAAAATCCAGATTATAGGGAGCCTGTTTCCACTAGAATTGGGTAGATCCAGATTTGCAATTGGGTGCTCCAGTGTTTCCACAGCAGCCAGGCTAGCACCCATTGCTCTTGGGTGCTGGACCACCCATGGAAACACATTGGGTATTTCTACTAGATTCAGATTAAGGGAAGTACCCATTCCTTAGATCCGGATCTTCTTAGATCCAAATTAAAGGAGCTCAGTGGACAACACCCCTAGTGGAAGCAGGCTCCCTATAATCCAGATTTGATGGCTGAAGACCCCATTGTAGACCCCTTTAGTCGGGTCTACAGGAAATCCACATTATAGGTCCTGAAGGACCCATATGATCCGGATTTCCCTAGCTGTGGTGGAAACGGATGTGTCTCTAATGGGGCCTGTAGTGGAAATGGGGTCATCTGGCTCTCAGCCAAATGGGTCCTTAATGGGTGCTAAAATGGATACTTACTGCCAGTGATCACTTCAGACTTTCAGTTTGAAAGTTGTTTAAACTTTATTTCAGTCAGGAAAGCAAATTGCCACACCTGAAAGTATGTGATGACTGCACTGTTTGGTTCACCAAAGCTGAACCAAACTGATTCAAGTTACTAGAAATATCCTTATTTGGGAAATTCAGTTCTATCTTTACCTGTTTTGATCATTAGAGCAATTATTTTCATTTCAGATATTTGTTTTGCATTTACAAGCAACAAAGTATGCATTTTTATGCAATTATGCTTGCCTTCTAACCTGCCTGAAAAATCTGTCAGATGGTTTCTTCTGCATATATTCTAATTATCTGGGTAAAAGTAACCTAAGAAAAGAGACACAATATTTTCCCTAGAAGATGGATCTTCAAAGCTTGCAACCGACTGAAATTTCAATTACAAAAAGAAAGAAAAATCCCTGTGCTTCCAACATTTTTATTTCAAATAGTCTTTTGAACAGTATCAGGAAGATTGTCATTGGGTGTTCGCAGCATTCAGAACTGACTGTTGGTTCATTAGAAGAAGAGTTGGCTTTTCTACTCCACTTTTCTCACCAATTTAAGGGGACTCAAAGCAGCTGACAAAGCTTTCTGTCTTTCTGCCCACAACATAACACCTTGTGAGGTAGGTGGGGCTGTGAGAGCTAAGAAGAGAACTGTGACTTATCCAAGGTCACCCAGCTAGCTTTGTGAAGGAGTGCAGAATCAAACCCAGTGTTTCCAGATAAGAGTCCGGCTCCCTAACCACTAGATGAAACTTGTTCATAAGAATATGTTCAATTTGCATCCATCTGACTTTTTATAACATAAAAAAGAAACAGTCAGTCTGTATCAAATACCACCATACTGCCCCAAGAGAGACATTACAGCAAGCTAAGCTGCTGACAAAGAGAATTAGCCAATGGGTCAGCAAAACAACAGTTTTAACAACAATAAACTTCAAACTTACATTCACATCTAAATTTTAATTCAGCTTCAGTCCACTTTCAGAGTGAGGAAACACATCAGCAAAGTGAATAGTCATTTTTCTCACATTATCTAACCCAAAGATTGGTTTCTTGAGTTAGATAATCCTGCAAGAAATCAGTTTGTCGTTTTATGGATGTGTTCTCTCACTCTGAAAGTGGACTGAAGCTGGATTAAAACTTAGGTGCGAATGCAGCACAAGAAAAACTGACCGAAGGAAAAAGCCAGCCTGTTTAATATCTTACCTTACTAGATTCAAGAACCCCAATTTTGGATTAACTCATTCAAAAGCGTAATTTAAATAAATGTCTTTGTTTATCAACTCAGAAAAGGAACACTGCTCTGCCATAATTCTGTATGATTCTTATGGGTCTTTGCATGTTCTAGTGATGCTCACTTCCGGGTACTTGGCTGGCATGAAATACCCAGAAGTGCATGTTGCCACCACTGTGCATGTGTGGTCATCTATTTCAGCCTACACATGTGCATGGTGGTCAGAAATGATGGGAGCTCCTTCCACAAAGGTAATAGTGCTATTGCTGGAAAAACCTGCTACCAACACTGGATTTTCCAGTAATGGGCTGCTATCACAATTTTTAGAAGGGAAAAGAACAAAGCTAGGGTGCAGTTGCCAAAGATAGTTGCGGCAACTCCACCATAAAGCAACCATAATGGTACTATATTTCTCCTGTTTGGATGCAGCCAGAGTTCTTTTCCATGCTCTGCATGAAGGACACCTCCAATGACAATTTATACACTCTCCAGGGACATGTGTTCACCACATGCCTTTGGGCTTTTGTATGGTGCAATCTGCATTCTATACAAATAGTTGAGCTGTGGCTAATATATTTAAAAATCTTTGGACACAGAGTTTCTAGTATTTCTAAAAAAAACCCAAAAAACTGGCCACTGGAAACTATATTCTCAAGACACAAGATGAATTACACATAGCAGAACTTTTAATATCGAACACTGTTTTAATAAATCAACGTTGTACTTTAGGGTATATTATTAGAAAAATCAACATATATACCTCATACACACAGAGATCACACAAAGTCAAAGCGAGTTACAAACAATTTGGAGTAGCATTATGTAAGAATTCAGATAGAACGTCAGAAAGAGATAAAACGCTTTTGTAATTAAGAGACATGGAATAATGATTTCAAAAGGTGCTTCAACCTAAATTTTTCAAGCGGATGGAATGCTAACACAGAAGCCCAACCTTGTTATCTCCTTTTTTTTTTTTTTTTTTGCATTTGCTTTTCCTGTTTTCGTCCTGTTGTTGTGCTTATTATATCATAAAACTACCCTTGAAATTTCTAATACCAATTTCTCAATTAAACAAAGCCTTTGATATTTATATTTTAATCCTTACAATTACACACAACTGATCTTTCCCCTGCAGTTAAGATGAAAGAATGTAACTCCTCCCTTCCCATTATATCTATAATTGACTTCAAAAATATAAATATCTACTGTATTCTAACCATGTTTTACTTTCCCAGAGAGCTATAAGAATCTTCTTCCTCTTGGTATCCCATAGAATGCTACTTCTTTACCCTAAATTCACATTACTGTTCATATTCTTCTGCTGCTGGCACATGATCACAGTTCCTTTCTGGTGGTGGCCCCTAAAAGACTGCAGCTGCACCTTTGAAGAGTGGCTGTTCACTGTTTTTTCTCTGCTGGTTGCTGCAGGCAGAGTTCACTGCCAGAAGAAACAATTGGCAAATTATTCTCAATGTGGTGATTGATCAGGTGGCTTATGCTGTCAAAAATGCGGTCCTTTGTACGAACCTGAAAATAGAACAATGCAAGGTGTTTAATCACTGGATTTTGACTTTTAAGAAGGATATTTAAATGGATGCAAAAGAGCCTATAAATCTGTCTGTCCAATATGTAGACGCTATAAAGCACCGAGTGCTAGCTAACAAAGCATCACTGCTCTAACTACACCTAAGTTTTAAAGTTTAATCCATTTCAATCCAGTTTCAGAATGAGACAGCAGGGGGCATTCCACACTTAGCTGTATAGTGCAGGGGTGGTCAGCTCTGGGACACGCCAGAGGAACTTCCTGGAGTTTTTTCTGCTCCATAAAAGGCTCTGCATGTCCTGGAGCGTACAGAGCTGACCACAAACCGTACAGGCATGGAGCACTAAAATGTGCTCTACACTTGCATTAGTGCAGTGCCAGTTAAGCTCTGTTAAGTTCCTTCTGCACCTTCTTTTTTCCACATAAATTCCATGGGATAGTATTCCACAGAGGTTAGGTTCAGGAATGGTGGCTGACGTTCACACTGTGAGCAGCTGTACTGTGAGCACCTTACCTGGAGCCCATTGCAGTGTGGACAGTCTATCCACGACTGTTCACATCTCTGCTTTCTGCTCTAATGATTTTTAGGCATGACTATCTTTGATTCCATGTTATTTAGGCTTTTAAAAGCTGATGACAATAATACGATGGGCCAAACATAATTCTCATCCTCTTCCCCAAGTGAATCATCCTGATAACCCTGTCTTATGGGTAAGACTGGAAAGCACTGACTGGCTCTAGGGCCCTGGTCACACAAGGCTAAGACAGGACAGCCTATTCGTTCGAACTGAGGTTGGATCAGTGCTGGTCACACCTAGATTACTATGGGTTGTCCTCAGGCTGCCCTTGGTTTGGGCCACATCACTCAAGATCTCCAAGATCAACCTGATCCTACTCCACAGAACTCTTGTCTCTCCACTCTTTTTGCTGTATCAAATCAATCTCCTTTCTTATTGGATTCCATTGTGTCACTCAAGTGAGGTGAGGGTGTGTGTTTGGGGGGGGGGGTTAAGTCTGCTCTACCACCTCCATGCCCCCACTTCCTTTTTTGTGTGCTTTTCTTCCCTGTGTGATTATTTTTAAAAAATAATAATAATAAATTTGTAGAAAAACTCTAGATAGAAGAATCATACACATAAACTGAGGAGAGAAGGGGAAGTTCCTTATGAACTCCACATGGGCCGACTGGTTCACTACAACATGGTTTAGCCTCCTTTAAACTCCCCCCCCCCTCTGCTCACACTCAAGGAAGCAAAAACATCCTGAGATACCAGGATGGGCTGAGTCCTCCTCAGTCCTCTAAAATTGAGGACTCAAGATGATCTAACCAGGATATGCCGGCTTGGAAAACGAATTAAATAAAAATAAAGTGAGTAACATGATTGGAAGACAACATGCGGTTGTTGTAAACTACTTGTGTGACCAGGGCCTAGAACACTCAGTGTAGTTCAGCTGCTGAATAGAGGACTGAACTTTGGTCTCTCAAGACCTAGACAGGATCAGCGGTGCCCCATAACGGTCCTGAGTGTCTGAAGGGTACAAGAACTGCATATTTTTGCCTGTCGAGCAAACATCCTGCTGTAACCACTTGTGTTAGTGCTTCAACAGCAGAGCTGAAGAAAACATTCTTATAGTGCTTTCTCCCACTTCATGTGTGGACTTCTCTGGAATGCTCTCTTTGGGCTATACAGTATGATTTGGAAAAGCACACAACATGGCTGACTTTCGGGCCATTTTCTATGTCTCTCAGAAACATCAAAGCCAGGGAACAAACATTCCCTGGTTTTGATGTTCTTGTGGCTACGGAGGGTGGGGAAGAGTGCAGTCAGGATGCTTTCTGCTCTAAGAGATGGAGCACTTTGCTGCAAGCACTCTGGCCTTTGACGTATCACAAACCACCATCATGGAGCTGAATATTCTAGACTGGTTCTGCTGTTATGAGACAGCAGCCGAGTAACAATTTACTTTCTTGCCAATCAGCTGTGAGTTACTGTACATCTGCAAGAAAGTGGAATTTGAGAAGCTGATTAATTTTAGAACTTAGAACACATAAAGCATAGATTTTGCTCAGCTCAGCTATATCTTGAAAATGAAGACCTTAATGCAATGTGTAGAATGCCTGCTACACCCACTCACAAAAAACAATATATGTTTACTGTAAATAAACTGCTATATCAATGTTATAAGTCCATGGTTCTCTCTGCTCAAAAGAAAATCCATTCAGTTTGCAGAGATGAATTCTCTTATTCTCTTCCCCTCCCCATCCATAAAAAGTATTGCGGCATCATGAAGGGCCAATAGATTTATTGTGCTAAAAAGTATCATAAATCTCTAGCCTAACATTCCAAAGGTGATTCATTTTATCCTTAGAAGCTGCCCTGAACGGCTTATCACATAACAAGAGCAATTCTGAAACTGTATGATGGGAAGAACTGTGTAAGATCTGTTGTTAGAGTCAAATACTTACCGTTCCTTCAGGATCCACCAAGAGAAGATGTTTGGCTTGCCCATTATGGAGTCCAGTTAAGACATAGGAGCCGGGACTGGAAGTACTTTTCCTAACTAGGAAGTCGCCACATCTTTTCAAGAGCTGTTCTGCTTCTTTTCTGCTCATTTCCCCTTGATACCAAGGTTCTGTGCTTAGTTCATCTGCTACGGCTGCACCACCTCCACTAGGCAGAAGTGGTCTGGTGCATTCAACTGAGGTAGCCTTGGTCAAAGTGGACCCAAAGGTTTGGTTCTTGAGAGCATCTTCAAAAGGGCCTAGTAGTATGCATAAGCCACAAGCACAACTTAATGACATGAACTGCACAATAGTAACTCAGTATAATTATGGCTTCCCTACAGCAAAGGTGCTACTTTGAAGACAAAAATCTTAGGCTTCTTCCACACAATGGAAAAGCTTGGTCCTCCAGGCATCTAGGGGGTGAGGTGGAAAAAACGATCCCACCTCCTTTCAGCTTCTAAGGCACCTGAAGGAGCAAGGAGCAGGAACTTTAGGAAAGCTTCATTCAGTTACTTAAAGACCACCACCATCATCAGATTTATCCTTGGGTCACAATGTACCATATTTGCTAGCGTACATGACACACATTTTCCCCAACAAAATACCCCTAAAAAATGGGGTGTGTCTTACATGCCAATAATTGCCAGATCAAAAGCACCAGAAAGCACTATACAATGGCAATTTCTATTTTCTCTTGCCTTCCTTCGGCCACATCACAAAAAGGAAGGCAGGAGAAGATAGAAATCCATGCTGATTTCTATCTCCCCCCTTCCTTCAGCTGCAGTTGTTTTGAATGCAGCAAAACCAACTGTGGCCGAAGGAAGGGGAGGAGATAGAACCAATTTCTATCTCTCTCCCTTCCTTGGCCACAGTTGGTTTCACCATGCTCCAAACAACTGCAGCTGAAAGAAGAAGGAAGATAGGATCAAGTTCTATCTCCTCCCTTCCTTTGGCCACAGTTGGTTTCACCATGCTCAAACCAACTGCGGCCAAAGGAAGGGAGAAGCTATAAATCCATGGTGATTTCTAGCTTCTTCCTTCCTTCAGCCGCAGCTGGTTTGAGTGTGGCTTGTGCCACCACTGCTCAGCTGAGCAATACAGAAGGGGTTGTGGGTGGGGACATGTTCTGGTATGAGATGCATGAAAAAAACACTCAGAGGTGGGCAAGATTGAGGGTGGGGTCCATTCTGGTGGACAGTGGTGTGAGCCACATGAAAAATATGGACAGGGACTGGGCAGGGCTGAGGGTATTTTTTCCTTGAAACTATGTATAAAAAAGGAGGTACGTCTTATACCCCAATGCATCCTATAGGCTGGCAAATATGGTAAATGATCATGATGGCCAGAGCGCAAATCTATGGTTTCCAATGCAGATGCAAGAACTGCAAGGCATCAAAATGCCAATGGAATTCTGCCAGCACTTCTGGTCTCCCTCAGGAATTCCAGATGTGTTTTGAGGCAATTGCATCACCATTTCACTGCTGCAGAATCCTCATGAGTCTCTACAGCAATACCCTGTGTAGGACATGTGTTCATGCCTCCAGGCAGCCGCTTGTCACAGCAACCTGAATCTTCCTCCTTGGAAGAAGAAGAAGAAGAAGAAGAAGAAGAAGAAGAAGAAGAAGAAGAAGAAGAGTTGGCTTTTCTACCCCACTTTTCTCACCCATTTAAGGGGACTCAAAGCGGCTGACAACGCTTTCTGTTCTTCTCCCCACAACAGACACCCTGTGAGGTAGGTGGGGCTGTGAGAGCTCAGAAGAGAGCTGTGACTAGCCCAAGGTCACCCAGCTGGCTTCATGGGGGAGGGCGGAATCGATCCTGGTATTCCCAGATAAGAGTCTGGCTCCCTAACCACTAGACTAAACTGGCTCAGATCCATTGGATGCAGCTTTAATGTTCTGCAACACAGTTCTCTCCCAATGAAACCTGACAGTCTTAAGAGGGAGAGAAGCTATTTGGATCCAAACAAGCAGGTGAAAGAATGAAAATCTTGTGTGAAAGGTACATATTCTTTGGTAGAAGCTGCAGAAGCTGAACAATGTTCTTATAATCCTGTAATCCGATAATTCATTTTTCTCCAGATTTGCAGTTTGTTATTCGATGTCTTTTATTTATATACCGGCTTTCCTTACAAAGACTTCAGCATGGAGACAGCAGGATACAAAAATAATATCTGCAATAGCTCTAAAACATTAAAGAAGGGTACTGATGCCCCGTCTCCACTGACAGGAATAGGTCACCTTCATTGTCTTGAAAAACACTGGCTGCTGCCCTGCCTGTTTTCAATGATAGAGGCACCACCAAACCAAAGTGGTTTCTTTCCAACCCGCACCAGAGGTACAGTGGAAAATGGCAGCATCTCATTCCAAAATGGAGATGAAGAGAGTGCCTCAGGAAAGGTCACCTCCCCCATCCACCCAGAACAAAGCCACCTCTGCTGGAAGGGGAGATGGCTCCTAATTAATACCCATGATTAATGCATATTCCAAAGACCCAAGTGAGCAAATATATTTTCAATTGGAATCTGAAAGTATCCAGCAAGCTGGATCAGTTCTTCTGGAGTAGCAAAGACCACATTCACAGTGGTGGTGGTGGGGGAAGCACCTCAGAGGTGGCTTAGAGGTGAATCATAGACAGTTTTTAGGTGTGGGATTGTTCACACACCAGTCTACTCTTCTTCGCTCTCATGAACATTCTAGGCTCAAGAAGATGGAAGAAGAACACAGACCTCATGCTACTATCTCTAAGGTGCTTTTGTGACAATTCTTTTGCTTCCTGTGAATTAAGCCAAAGAGTAGCAAGATTGGATATACTTTCAGCTGTATTTAAGGGTTTTTCCACACTTATTGGTGATGCAGTACAGTGCTCCCTCTAGTGCTTTTCAGAGTCGCTTTCTTCCACATGCTGGTGTGGACTAGAGACCCCCGCCCTTCCCCTGCTAGTATGTTCCATCTGCATTGAAGGGCAGACCAGCTAGCTGACACAAAATGGCCGCCTAGTCCAGAGACGTTTTCGCACGGGGCTGTTCGGAACACGTGGGAGACAGCTGCGGACACGGCATCCGCATTGCCCGAGCACGGCTTGCGCCGCCTCGTGTCCGCAGCTGTCTTTCTCGCGTTCGAAATGTAGAGCACTTTAAAGTGCTCTACATGCATTCGAACGCTGACGAGCCGCCCCGGCGCGTTCCGGGAGAGAAGCGTTCGCACGCTTCTCTCCCTGACAGCCGTCGGCACGCCCCCAGGGGCCGACTTGCCGGGCCGGCGATTGCGCCGGCGCGGCGAAGCCGGTAGACGGGACCCACCGAATCGGGGTTCCCCTTTCCCGTCTGCCAGGGTCAGTGACCCTGGCAGATGGCACAGGGGAACCCCGATTCGGTGCGTCCCGTCTGTCGCCTCCGACGGCCGCCGGGACGTGGCTCCTTCCCGGGTCCGGCAGCCCCAATGGCGCTGCCGGACCCGGGAAGGAGCCACCAGCATCGGCGTCCTGTCGCCCCTTTCTGGGGTGGCAGGAGGTCGATGTTGGGCTCGCTGGGGGCGAGGAACGCCTTGGGCGGCCGGAGCGCATCGCTCCGGTCCCCCAAGGGTCCCCCCCGCCCCCATCGGGCCCATCTACGGGCTGCAGGCGCCTGGATCTAGGCGCCTGCAGCCCGCAGATGAATCCCACCCCCCCCCAGTCCCCAAAACCCCCACCCCCAACCACCCTCCGGCCCGGATCGGGCCCATCTACGCTCTCTAGGTGCCCACAGCGGGGCACCCAGAGAGCGAAGATGTTTCCCCCCCCTCCCCCAGGGCCCTGGGAGGACGCGCGCGCGAGGAACGACTTACCTCGTCGCCGTCCAGCATCGAACTGAGGGTGGCATTGTGGGAGCGCGCAAGACGCAGCCCACCTAGCCCCCCTATTGGACAAGCAGTTCATGTGGGCACCTAGAGAGCGTAGATGGGCCCGATGGGGGCCGGAGGGTGGTTGGGGGTGGGGGTTTTGGGGACTGGGGGGGGGTGGGACTCATCTGCGGGCTGCAGGCGCCTAGATCCAGGCGCCTGCAGCCCGTAGATGGGCCCGATGGGGGCCGGAGGGTGGGGGTTTTGGGGACTGGGGGGGGTGGGACTCATCTGCGGGCTGCAGGCGCCTAGATCCAGGCGCCTGCAGCCCGTAGATGGCCGCGATGGGGGCGCGGGGCGAGCCCTTGGAGATCAGAGCCAGGGGCTCTGATCTTCAAAGGGGTCCGGCCCCATAGGGGCCTTGCCCCGGGCCCCATGATGGGTGCCCGGGTGCCCGGGCATCTTCGTGCCAGCCCGTAGAGCTGGCGCGAAGCACGGGGCGGGTGGCTTGACAGCGCTGCCCGCCCCTTGGGTGCTCTCACCCAATGGGCGGGCAGCGCTGCGGCCGAATCCCCGCCCCTGGCCGGCCTTTGCCGGCCAAGACAGTTCCGGGCGCTTTTACCTTTCACACACAGACGCGCCGGAACGCATTCCGGCGCGTCTGTGTGTGAAAGGTAAAAGCGCCCGGAAGTGTCTTAATCTTCCCGCCTGAACGCGTTCCGTTTGGAACGCGTTGCAGTGCGGAAATCCCTCAGAACATCAGTAGTGCCTTTTTAACAGGTCTAATGGCCTGTTTGAGTAACTAGCAAGAAGACACTCAATGTATCAAGAGGAGCATAGAGTCTAGACCATGAGAAGTAATAATTCCTCTTTACTCTACCTTGGTCAGACCTCAGCTAGAGTACTGTGTCCAGTTCTGGTTACTCTGATTTTAAAAAGACATTGACAAACTAGAGCAAGTCCAAAGGAGGGCTACAAAAATGGTTAGTGGTCTGGAAAGCATGTCCTATGAGGAAAGGTTGAAGGATCTAGGGATGTTTAGCCTATAGAAGAGAAGACTGAGAGGAAACATGATCACGGTCTTCAGGTATCTGAAGGGCTGTCACAGTGCAGAGGGATTGTCCCTATTCTCACTAGAAGCAACAGTATGAAACTTCAAGGGAGTCAATAGGTATTAGATATTAGATATTAGGAAAATAGATATTAGGAAAAACCTCCTGACAGTGAGGGCAATCAGTCAATGGAATAGGTTGCCACAGGAGGTAGTGAGCTCTCCTTCACTAGAGGTCTTCAAGCAGGGGTTGGACCTATATCTGTCTGGAATGCTTTAGGAAATCCTGCATTGAGCAGGGGGTTGGCCTTGATGACCCTAGAGGTCCCTTCCAACTCTATGATTCTAAACTATATAGGAAACACCCAATCAAAGGAAAATTTGAAAAAGATTTTTTAGCAGGAACTTACTCATATCAAAAAGGTCTTTTCCTGGGCTGCTGTCTTTGGTACCTTCTGTCATTGTACTAGACAAATGTTCAGCATCTGCCTGAAGTGCGTGAAGAACTTCCATATTTATGTGCTGCGTATTCACGTAGACTGCCATGTCTCCTGGGGAGCTTGCATTACTCTTTCCTTCTTTCTCGATGTCCAAAGAGCCTGCAACAGCCAATGTAACCCCTTTTCCCCCTGTCTGCAGTTAAGTTTCAACAAACAATCATCAATACAGGTATTGTTTTGAACTAGACAAAAAGTTGAAGACGGGGGACACTCCCACATTGTGCCTCCGCACTCTGCAGAGCCGCTTCTATACCAGAACAGGCTCCATGAGTGCAGGAGCATCCCTTGCACATATAGTGGTACAGCAGTTTTTATTACACTACAGCAAAGGCACTGTGCATCACTGTTGGCACCATTGCCACAGCAGTGAAAGGCAATCGCACTTGGCCAGCCATTGGAGAAGCACCAGATAAGGTTGGAATAGTTCACACATCAAAGTGCAGATGCCTGAATCATTACAAAAGTCAGAATTGGCCATTGCACCTACTTAAGTTGCAAATTGCCCTCCAACCCCCCCCCCCCAAAAAATTGAGAATAATCAGAAGTATTCTATTTGACATTATCTCCACAAATTGCCAACTACCCTCCCTCAGGGAACAATTCCCCTCATATTTTAGTCTGAAATTGCTATCCTTATTCTGTTATTTTTACCAAAAGTCCAGACTACTTAATTATAACCTAGAGTAATTTCTGTCCTGCCCTTCCTTTTCTTTCTGCTCCTATCCATAAAAGGCAGATAGGGAGAAAACCATCGCTTCTGCATCTTCAGTCAAACCATAGCAAATAATATTGAAAAAATATTTTCTATATTGTGCTTCATTAACTATGTAGCTTCTACCTAGTATTAGTTGGAAGTAGGGGTGTGCATGAATACAATTTTTGACATTCAATTCTTAACGAATTGAATATTTCAAAAGCTAAATTCATACAAATAAATCAAAATGAGTGCCTGGACATTCAAACCGATACAAAAACATTCGTATCTATATATTTGATATGTATCCAATGATATGAATCTCATATGTATCCAGTATACATCCTGTACATATCTATGCAGATGCATATGGATACATATGTGATACATCCATATCTGACCCAATCAAATGTCCAAATTATTCATACAAATAACTTGAAATATTCATATCAGTACGAATACTAAAGTATGAATGTCTGGATACTCATTTCATATACAAATGTCCAAATTCATAGGAATTTGTATGAATAATGAATATTTTGAAAATCCATGGACTTGTACCACCTCTACCTGATGTGCTCTTTGAATCTTATTCTACTCTTTTCTTCATGTGAAGGGACCTCACCTGTTGTTCATTCATTCATTCCAGAGACTAAGGTCCAGCTTTTATTATATTATTCCATCTATCTCCAAGAAAGTTCATTCGGCTTCTTAAGATGGTTCTTTCGCACCATTAGAGCTAAAGCCTGGCTCTACTTAGCAGAAGCAGACTGCCAACAAAGGTAGCGTATGGGAACTTGCTGTTTCTCAGAAAGAGGGGATGAAATGTACCCTGAGGTTTCAAGTGGCCCTCCAGATGTTTCTGAACATTCCATGACAGCCACATTGGGAGATGTACTCCTGGAACACCTGGAGGAATGCATTTTGAGACCCTGAATTGCACCCTAAAAGATTTTCGTTGTGTTTAAGCAGACAGAAGAAGTGGTACATGTGTAAATGTATACAAAAATAAAACAGACACAAAACCCTATAATGTTTCACATAAGGGCAGGTTTTCATCTTGTACACATCTCTACTTCCTTCCCCTCTGTGTCCAATGCAAACCTTTCTGTCGCTTTATTGGTGCAATGGGAAAGGCTGTAAGAACTCTGTGTTGATCCATATTATTTTATCTAATCTCACAACACTTTTTTTCAAAACAAATGTATAATTTACCTTGTTGACCGAGTGCCTGTTCCCGGTCTTCACCGAACAGATCTCTTATGTGTTGACTCTGGTAGTATGTTTGCTCTCTTCTTATTGCTGGTGCAGACTAAGGTGGTAGTAAAAATATTCTTCATGCAAACTCTACCTTTAAAAACTGTAATGCATTTTCAGTGGGTCTTTTTAATTACAAGTCCAGGTGCAAGTCTACCCAAACCCAGTCTTCGTTCATTCATCATGTATGACACTATGACTGAGCATTCGTTTATGAATGAGTTTGCGTAGGAGGATGAGAGTAATGATGAACTTCAGGGAAATTGCACTCCTTTCCTGTTTTATTAACCCCTGTAATTCTAAATGACAAAGTAGGCATATTACATCTATAAAAAGAACTCCTCCATTCAATCATCCTTTCCTGGAATAAACTTCACAAATTCAAATGAATTTTACACACAAAAGGATTCTGGACCACAAATTCAAGTATGTTAATAATGGTTCCTAATTATATGAAAAATGATTGTTAATGTTCCTTTGATTTCCAATACCATTAGCTGTCCTCAGACTGGCTAAGATATAGATCTGAAGTATCATGATGAGAAACAAAGTTCATTGTAGCATCTTTCCATCCCTCCTGCCATCTTTTTCCCCCCATAAATGTATCTTACATGCCTGTACAAGAATCCAGAAAGAGCAATCAATCAAGAAGAGGAAAATGTTTATGAAACACCATTTTATACATCTGTTTCATTCAATTATATACCTATAGAGTATTTAAAAAATCAGTAGCTCGATGAATGTTGATTCCAGCCTCCAAGCAACATCCACAACAAAGTATATAGTTCTCAAAAAAGATTACCGTAGGGGTAAAAAACATGCCGAAAGGGGGAGCTAAATTACTCTGTTTGAATATTTTATCTATAAGAAAATATTAAATTACTGGGATTGTTTTAATTTAGACTGTCATAGGATTGAGCCTATATTACGTCCAAACTCATTTCTGCTTTAACATATAAGGAATTAAACTATCCTTGCCATTTTTCTCAACTCTCTCCACCTTAAACCAAAAAACTAGCAGTATATGACTCAAGTAAGAATTGATTCACCCACCTGGGCAGGATCTAAAATGGAAGAGAGCTTCACTTTCAGCCTGGCATCAACCAAACCTCCCGTGGGAGGCATTTTGTTTGGGATGCTGTTGTAATATGGGTGCTCAGCTGCCTCACCGTCTTCTTCCATCCAGAGTTCATCCAAGCTTTGTACCCTGTCAGTAGGATGTTTTGTTATTTCACTTTGTTTTTCTTCCTAATAAACAATATCTAAGATGGGACAAATATGATTCCATTTCTTAACAACTGCAATCAATATGTAACCATTTTATCAGAGCAACTTTAACACTTATCTATGGCGATAAACCAAGAATCTGAGTAAATCTTTCGATGGAAGCAGTGATGTTCCAATTCATGGTTTCATTTTCAGAGTTCTTTACGTTGCATGATTATGCACACTACCAGGGAAGAACACAATTGGGCAGATATCTGAGAAGGAATAGGACGTTTCTGCAGTGGGTTTTATTCTGGATTAAATTCCAGAATCGGGACCTGCCATCTGCAAGTTCATGCAGACTATGACAGACCCCACCCCCACAATCCGCCATAGTCTGCACTCATGTCCAGACAGCAAGTCCCTATTCCAAGATACAGTGGTACCTTGACATACGAGTTTAATTCGTTCCATAACCTTGCTCTTATGTCAAATCGCTCGTATCTCAAAGCAATTTTCCCATTAATCCATTCCAGCTCCCAAAACACCACCTCAGTTGTTTTTGTTATGTACTGTACTGTATTTACATACTCGTATCTCAAATCTTGCTCTCATCTCAAAGCAAAATATCACTCGTTCGGCGGCTTGTATCTCAAAACATTTGTATGTCAGGGCACTTGTATGTCGAGGTACCACTGTAGAATCTGGAATAAAGCCCAACACAGAAAGGGCCATGGATGGGACTAGGCATTATATTTGAATAGTTCTTTTCATCCAGGAGAGCTCCTTATTCTGCTCATCCATGGAGGTCACTTGCCTATCTAAGGAGCACGCTCTTTCTCAAAGTCAAGCCCAGTAAGAGCCCAGTGCTCCAACCAAAATGAGCCCTGGAGAGGGTGGTGGAAGCTTTGTGTTATGAAATTTGAGTGTTGTATGGTGGTCTCTGCTCCCTCCCCTCCCTCCCTAGGAGAAGTTGCTGCAGAAGCTGCCGGGCATTTATAATATAGCATGAAATGTGAAGAAGCCCTTAGAAGCTCAATGGGATATTGTCATTATGTGTGCAACCTTTGAATTTTACATATCTGTTCTCATTTCTGCTATCCACTTTTTGGACTTCAGTCTAACAGTTTCCCTAAGAACTGTTTTAGCTTCTCATTTGTAGCAGTTTTGGAGCTCTTATGCTATGTTCCAGGTTTCTTCTTGTGAGAACATACGCTTTTGGATACAGCTGTGATATCCATCTTCAGAGGTCTTTGCTCTTGGATGAGTCAAGGGTGACTGGTGTCTTACAAGATCTTGTTTCCCTTCTTATAGATGTCAGCTAATTGTCAGCTCTTCCTTTGTTTGAGTTGCTAATAAGTCGCTGGTTGCACCCTGCTGGCATTGTTTCCTTGACTGGAAGTGTTAATGGCAGGTTGTTAATGTATTGTTTACTGCGTATTGGTGTAATCCCTGGGGGTGAGTGACTAGTGGCTTGTGTGTTTGCAGAACTCAGGTGTGAATCTCTTTTTTGCTTGTTTCTGCACAGAGGTTTCCAGATGTTGCTAAGAAACAGGCCTTGGTCTCTGTTAAAGTTGTGGGGATATTGTTGTATTTCTGTGGCCTCTCTGGTAGCCAGTTCCTGTAATCGCTTTACTTTGGCTACGGTTTCTGTTTGTTCGAATAAGATCTTGTGGTTTTCTGGCCATGCATATTCCACTATTGCTGATTTGTCCATCTGCACAAGACATGCATGTTTTAGCTTCGTTCTCCAAACATCTCAGTGACAAACCCCTGGGACACAGGTATTTTAAAAGCCTGTTTCATTATAGGTTAGGCAGCACTATTGGTCATGAAGTGAACTTCTCCCTTGCCCATTCTGTGGGAGAAAGCATCGTTATTGATCTAATCATATTGAAAGGCATGAAGAAAAAATTTGAAACTAGAGGCATAAATCAAGTAGGAATTATATACGATTACTTCCAGTCTAGGAACTGCTGCCAACAGCAAATTGTGAGATGCCAACAAGCCCCACGTTTTTCACAGTTTCACTTTCATCTTTTTTCTGAAAGTTGATTGAAACAGATTTTATGGGCTTCAACAAGCTGCCCAGATTCGTCTCTCCCTGCCCCATCATTTCTGTTTCTTGTCCTGCCTCGGGTTGCCAGATGTCTTTTGACCCCTTTAAGTCAACTCCAGTATATGTCTTTGGCGAAATGAATCAGCCTTCTTTTTATGCCTCCAAGAAAGCGCATACGTTGTGCTATTTAGCAACTGCACTACAGCAGTCCACTACAATTCCACCCATCCAAACATCTAAGCATTTGTGTGAGAAAATTAAAAAGAAAATGGAACGTTTGTGTTAACTACCACTTGATGGTGATATCGCATAACGTCAGCAAATGTTTGCACAAAATGAAAGAGGACAGTGGCTGTAAAGGGAGTTTGGGGGCTGGCAAACAATTTAGCCTCTGAAAATATTTGTTTTGGGGTTTTTTTCCTGTTGTCTGGATAGATGTCATGAAATCTACTTTAAATATTTACCACCAGTTGTTGTCTTTGCAGATCAGCTGATCACTCACCTATCATGAAGAGCAGGAATCTTAGAAGGGCACTGCAAATATTGCTTAAAACGAAGTTCAAATGCTTGCCCAATGGTGCTGATAATGTCTTGGGCCAGGCTGTCACAGCATTCCAGGATATGGCATGCTGAAAACGATCAGGGGAAAACAAGTGTTCAGGAGCCCACGTGTTCTGAAGAAACGTTACGTTCTCAACATTTATTTCCAAAGAAAGTCAAGGAAAATGTAAAGTTTTAAAAAACATACTGTGGTCAAAAAATTTAAAAATGACAACAGGAAATGGTAAAATAATTCAATGGAACTACAAGTCCAAAAATCATCCCTTCCTCATCACTTAGCTAATTTAAACTAACAATTACCCAGTCTGGCATTTTACCTAACACATCGTACTTATCTGTTTGTCCTGATTCATCAGATCAAGAACTAACACAGCCTCTTCAACCAAAGGCTACAGTAAGGAAGTACATCCTTAACATATCTGTACACTGATAGTGCTGGAAGCATTTCAAGAGATAAGATAATTTCGCAACCTTAGGAGTCATAGCAAAGTAGATCCTCTCTCAAGCCCTCAGACCTTTGACAGCTGATAGTGGCAGCATTACTATACGTATAGTTCTGCTTTCAAGAGAGGAGAAACTCCCCAGTAACACAGATCCCTCCTTCATATTATGAAAGATGTATAAAAATATTCATATTTTTTGAAATCTAAATGAGTTCGTATCCAAGCCCTTGTGCTACTAATGAAGACTACAGAGTTGGAAGGCTGCAAGTATGACAGAGATACACTCTACAATTTGATAGAAAGAGTTAAATTTGTCTCCTTTTGAATTTCCAAACATACAATCAAAAGATATGCAAATATTTTATTTGTTATGCTTTAAAACTAAGTAATAGTTGACATAAGTACTTGGGATTCTCAAAGAATTGGTAGGATTGAACCCATGTTCTAAGCCAGTGATGGCCAACCTATGACACGCGTGTCACAAGTGACATGCCAAGACCTTTTGGGTGACACACATGGTTGCCCTGGCACTTGGGCGTGTAGTGCTTGCTTGTTCTTGAAGTGTATGAAATACCAACCTTCAGCTGAAGATTCAGCAACAAAATTCACTAATGTAAAGAATTATTTGTTTTTGCTTTTAATAAAATACATATATCAAAAATATAACTTTTTTACTAGAGCTACAAATATCACAAAATTATGGATATTTCTAGATGTGACACAGCACCCGAGTTAAGCTAGGTTTTCTTGTGAATTTTGACACACTAAGCTCAAAAGGTTCGCCATCACTGTTCTAAGCAATTAGAACATTTGGTCTAGGAATTATTTAATTCTCCTTAATAACATTGAGTGATGTTATATGGCTCCTTCAAACATGGCCTTGGTCATAACTCCTACCACCTGTCAACTTATGGGTGCTCTGCTCTAAGATTTGATAGTGACGTTGGCAGTCAGAACTTTATCAAGTAGTAAATGCCTCTGCCTCTGAGTAACACCTGAGCAAAAAGGCATGAATTCCATTACCAGTAGGCACTGTTGAGATTTGGTTTGCAGGCCACTTGGCAAAACCTATATGAAATTAGCTAGTCACTTTCACAATTCTGAGCCATGCTTCTCAGCAGTGACTCCTTCTCCTGGTCAGATGAGCAAAAGAGATGGATGGATCAACCGAAGTCTGTACTTCGTCGGTTTCACAAGCTTCAAATAATTTTTTTTTACTGTTACTTGAGGATTTTTATTTATCCTTTTTTTAAAAAAAGCCTGCACAAACAAATCACATATAGAGCATATGTATTTTGTGAAGGATGTGTACGGATGATTCTGCTAAAATACACATTGTACAGATTTTGCCTGTGAGATAGATATTCCTCCATATGCAAAATTTTTGTAGTTTCAAATGGGAGACTGTTTAAGATCTCCCTAATTAAGATTTCAGGGCTCAAACATAGTTTTGAGACCACTTGAGTGGTTCCTCCTTTTTAAAGTCTTGTTCTATGGCAGTAAGTATTGAAAGGATTAATTATAAATAGGCTGGATAGTTGACTCTCAGGAGCAGTCAAGGACACTGAATTAGCACTTCATGGACAGAGAAAAAAACCCTATCCTCTTGGCAAGAGCCACTACTTTGGATGGACACTTGCTTCTACTCTGCAAAGAACCCTGGAGGCACAAGCAAAGAACTCCGGCATTCATGGATACTAAAGAGCTTTGGTCATCAGAAAGCAACAATCAAAAGCCATCCCAAGGAGAAACCTTGCTCCTTTGCATAGTGGCACCAATTTTTTTTTTTTAAATAACTTTTATGGGCAATTAGAAGTCAGTTCCACAAATGGACTCTGAATGTACTGTACTTGAGGCAAGCCCCTAAGCCTTTTTTCCTGTAGTGGTAATGACTCATATTTACAATACATATTTTCAAGTTAACCGTTCTGAATACACCATTTATACACTTTTACAACACATAATTCAGAGAAGTGAATAATCCTGTTGGAAATTCTATTCTGATCTCCATACAAGTCCAAGACGTGCAAATTAGGCTCAGCAGTGAGCTATTTCTTATTCACTGCACTTCATCGCTTCAGTTGTCAGATCTTGGTAACATCTAAACCTGTTCCTGCATTTACCTTTGCTAGCCTGGTACAGGGTGGACCACCATGTATCAGGGCAGGTAATCCATCCCAAGCTGGGACTGATCGCACCTGGCATGGAAAAAGGCCATCTGCATTGGGATGGCCCATTGCACACCAGTCTGCACACCAGCTCCAAAGTTAGCACCAGGTTCAAAGCTAATATGGGAGCTTTGAAAGCTCCAAAGCCAGAAATGATGTCTATAGTGAACTATACCAGGAAGCCATTTGGGGCGCCCTAGTCTAGTCTACCCTTCATCCTAGGCAGATGGAGCATACTAGAAGGAGATGCGGCCTCCCTGAAACAGGCAGAAGGAAGACCCAAAGACCCCCTTCATATACTGCACTAATGGGGCAGTGTGGAAAGGGCCCAACTTCCATTAAACTAAAATTAGCAGACAATGCCTGTTAGAATTTGTACTTCAGCCCACAGGCAACATCTGGGCAGGTTCATCTGCACTGTCAGGAGGCGTTTACAGACTAGAAACGCCCCCTGCCTGCCCGGAGTTTACCTAATTGCATACTAGCTGTGCAGCACGAAATTGTGCTCCACAAGCATACTAGCCTTTAATAGAGACTTACCTATCACATCCAACTGGCAACCATTTACACCTCTGCTGGCTGGGAAGGTCATCGGAGCTGCTGTGCAAGCACACTGGCAGCTCCAATGACCCCCCAACATGCCTGCAACTACATAGAGCATCAGCATTGTCCTAGCAACAGTGCTGATCCACGCACAGTCACAGAAAGTACCACACTCAAGATGGTGGTGCCCAGAAGAGGAGCAGCCCAACAATCGAACACAGGTGAGCATTCAATCATGTGTGGGGTGGCTTGTTATTGACTAACTCTCATAAGCACAAGCGCTAGTCAAGGTTAGCTCATCACAAACCTTTCCTGTCCACAGGATGGGAAGGGAAGTGTGAAAATGCCTCTGATCTTAGACATGGTAAATACTCTGAGTAGCTCTCTGGGTTTTCAGAGAAATTTCTACCTGGAAAACAGGTTTAGATTTTTCATCCTTCTCCTCATTAATGGCTTTCACTATGGGTCCCCCCCCCCCGATTTTTGTCAGCCCTACTTCATAAAGCTCATCAAAATCAATAAAACCATGAGGCCAACAACAGAATAAATAACATTTTGTGCAAAGAACATGGAGAATGAGGATCTGAAAAGCTTACATTTTTAAAAGAGGATACTTTCTTTATTAAAAAAACTTACATTTTCAAAAGAAAGAGCAATATTTTACCTCGACGATTAACAGGATCCTTTGCTACATATGCAACATAGTCTGTTGTATCCTGTTGATAGGGGAAGAGGAGGGAAAAACAGACAAATCTGTGAATATATATGAGCCATCTTTTTACTCTGAAACAAAGGTGCTTAGCTTGAGGGGTTATAACTGACTGCCTGAGCTCAGCTACCATGGTGATAAAAGTGTTATAAATATCAACCAGATAGATCAGGGTTTTAATGCAGATGAATTAGCCAGTCAGAAGCCCCTGCACAGACAATTCTCACAGAATAAAAGAGAAACTTTTCAGTGTAAAACAATGCTAAAGTTATCATACCACAAAAAGGAGAGTAAAGTCTTTTAAGAAAGGTGCCAAAAAAAAAAAAAACCCAAAAACCAGAAAGCTATTTTTACTGTAATCTTTAGAGGATGCTCCTTGTGTTAAAATGAGCTTACTTCCATAATAGTATAAACAGGATGGTAGCCTAAGGGCCAATTTGCACCTTTATTAGGTGTAATAGCCAGCAAATCTCTGAAGTGCTTTGGGTGTCTGAACCTTGCAATGCCCAGTCTATTTCAAACCTTAGCTGGAACTTTCCCAAGAGAAGAGGTGCGACCGGAGCATGCCTGTCCTTAGCAGCTGGTGGATAATATAGGTGTAGAGCACTTTTTAGTGGTCTACATCTATACGTCAAGGGGACACTTGGGCACACGTGGAGCTGCTTCTGGTATAGAAGCCGCTCTGTGCAGTGAGCCAGTTTGGTCTAGTGGTTAAAGAGCCGGACTCTAATCTGGGAATACCAGGTTCAATTCCACCCTCCCCCATGAAGCCAGCTGGGTGGCCCTGGGCTAGTCACAGCTCTCTTCTGAGCTCTCAAAGCCCCACCTACCTCACAAGGTGTTCTGTTGTGGGGAGAAGGATAGAAAGCTTTGTCAACGAAGAGGTCCTGGCATGTCTTAATAAACTAAATGTGAACAAGTCACCGGGACCAGATGGTATTCATCCAAGAGTCCTTAAGGAACTCAAATGCGAAATTGCCGAACTTCTAGCAAAAATATATAATCTTTCCCTAACATCAGGCTCTGTACCTGAGGACTGGAGGGTAGCAAATGTAACACCAATCTTCAAAAAAGGATCCAGGGGTGATCCAGGCAATTACAGACCAGTTAGCTTAACATCAGTTCCATGTAAGGTGATGGAAACCATTATTAAAGACAAAATTAGTGTGCACATGGAGGAGAAAGCATTGCTGAACAAAAGCCAGCATGGCTTCTGCAAAGGTAAATCATGCCTCACAAATTTATTGGAATTCTTTGAGAGTGTCAATAAACACGTGGATAAAGGTGAACCAGTAGACATTGTCTATCTGGACTTTCAGAAGGCTTTTGACAAAGTCCCACATCAAAGGCTACTGAGTAAACTCATCAGCCATGGAATAAAAGGACAAGTTCTGTCCTGGATTTGTGACTGGCTTAAGGGCAGAAAGCAGAGAGTAGTAATAAACGGCAAATTCTCAGGGTGGAAAGAAGTAAAAAGTGGGGTCCCTCAAGGCTCAGTACTGGGACCAATGCTTTTTAATTTATTCATCAATGATCTAGAAGAAGGGGTACATAGTAAAATAGCAAAGTTTGCTGATGAAACTAAATTATTTAGGGTAGTAAAATCTGAAAGAGATTGCCAAGAGCTCCAGAGGGATCTCTTAGCATTGGGTGAGTGGGCAACCAAGTGGCAAATGTGCTTTAATCTTGACAAGTGCAAAGTAATGCACATTGGGGCCAAGAATCCAAATTACGTCTATAAACTGATGGGGTCTGAGCTTTCTGCAACACACCAGGAAAGGGATCTCGGGGTTTTGGTGGACAGTTCAATGAAGGTGTCAACTGAGTGCGCGGCAGCAGCGAAAAAAGCAAATTCAATGCTGGGAATAATTAGGAAGGGAATAGAAAATAAGACAGCAAGTGTCATTTTGCCCCTTTATAAATCTATGGTGAGGCCACATTTGGAGTATTGTGTACAATTCTGGTCACCACACCTCAAAAAGGATATTGTGGAACGAGAGAAGGTGCAGAGAAGGGCAACCAGAATGATTAAGGGTCTGGAACACCTCCCTTACTAAACCAGGCTGCAATGTCTAGGCCTCTTCAGTCTGGAGAGACGGCGTTTGAGAGAGGACCTGATTGAAGTATATAAAATTATGCATGGTATAGAAAGGGTGGATAGTGAACATTTCTTTTCTCTATCGCACAACACTAGAACCAGGGGGCACTCTATGAAGCTGATGGGTAGGAGAATAAGGTCTGACAGGGGGAAGTATTTCTTCACCCAGAGGGTCATCGGCTTTTGGAATATGCTGCCAGAAGAGGTGGTGACAGCTACCAGTCTGGATGGCTTTAAGGTAGGGTTGGACAAATTTATGGATGACAGATGTATCAATGGCTACTAGAACGAATGCCTAGATGCATCTTTCAGGCTGAGGGGGGGAGGAACTGGGGTGCTTCAAAGGCCATCTGCTGGGACTCGAGAGCAGGAGAAGGTTTGTCCTTGTCTCTGCTCAAGATGCCCATGAGCATTTGGTGGGCCACTGTGTGTGACAGGATGCTGGGCTAGATGGGCTGTGGCCTGATCCAGCAAGGCTTTTCTTATGTTCTTATGTTCTTATGTCAGCCACTTTGAGTCCCCTTAAATGGGTGAGAAAAGTGGGGTAGAAAAGCCAACTCTTCTTCTTCTTCTGTGTGGGAGCAGCCACCGGGGGCGCATCCCCATTATAAGCTTAATACAGTTTCCTTAAACCAAAATAACAGAACCGGATGCAAACGCGAATTTGCCTGTTCCCGTTACTTTAAACTTAATCGCGTACGATCCGGAATCTGAGGATCATATGTGGCGTACGTGACTCAAGGGGGGACTCCAGTGGCTACTTTTTAAAAGCCGCTTTTTGGGGATGCCCTGCCCTCTTCCTCCTGTCATGAATGCACCACTCATAAGGGACGCCTTCAGGGAGCCTAGCTGGATGGCTGGGTGGCTGCTGCTTGCCTGGATGGATGAAAAATGGCACGGGCAGCCAGCGATTCTTTCCCCCCCTCTCCCCATTTCCCAGGGCACACAGCAGCAGCAGCAGCAACTCAAGCCCCTTTCACAGCCACAGCCTTTAAAACAAAACCAGCTGCTTTCCTTTCCTTTCCCTTTCTAAAGGTCAGAACTTTCAGAATTGCACAAATTTGCAACATTGTTATAAGGTGTGAAGTGGCTAGATCACTACAGTGTAGCTTTAAGGAGTGGATTTTTATAGTGGCTGTTTTGTGGGGTGGATTCTTTCAATGAAATCACTATCTTTGGAAGCAAGCTATTGGGGGAGGGAAACCCTAAACACGGATTCTCATCCCTTAACATCCTACGGTCCCCACAGTAAAAAATGTAAAATGTTTCAAGCGCACGAACTGGAGTGAGACCTGTTGAAATGAGGATTAACATTTACAATGCTTTGGGGCGATTTAACATGCAGGAAGCGTGTTAAGCCAAACTGACGTGGGGTCTGCCAGGATTGAAAATGGTTTGAAATCGAAATAAGCTTATAATGGGGATGCGGCCCAGGTGTCCCACCGGAGCAAGTGTGAAAAGGCTCTTAGGCTGCATCCGCACGACATGCCTTAATTCGGTTTAACGAAACCGAAATAATTGAACCGGAACGAAACTGTCTCCATGGCTTTCAACTTGATCCGTGTCTGCGGGATCCCAACGGCATCCCGCCGGCAACCTTATCTCAGATTCAATCCTCAGAGGCCCCACGGCAAGTCCTCCCTGCCCATTGCCAGTCATGATGGTGCCCACCCCCTCTCTGATTGGTGTTCCCTCAGAGATCAGACCTCTCCCCCGGCTGCTGGGGATGGTTGAAAGGGGCGGGGAACGAGGTGAAAAATGAACCAGATGTATCGGAAGGGAAATTTAACAAGAGATGGGGGGGGGGGCTGGAGGGGACCTAGAGGCTTTTCCATTGCTCAGCAGCAGCAGCAGCAAGTAAAGTTCTGTGTGACTCCTACTCCTAATTCCAGATCTACGGGAGGAGGGGGGGGAGAGGTATTTGGGAAATCCTCAACGAGTGGCCCCCAAGAAGGTGGCAGAGGAGAAGAGAACTGTGCTGTCTAGTCTGGTAGGCATTTTGAATATTTATGGAGAGAAAAGAAACCATGAAGACTCAAGAGTAAAGCCAACTCTTGTGGTCACACCTAAGGCTGAATCCAGTTTCAGTCCACTTTAAAGGCAAGGGAAAACATCAGCAAAGTGACTAATCATTTCCTTTCCACATTATCTGCCCCAAAGGTGAATTTTCTGAGATATCTAACACTGAAAGAAAGCAGCTTGTCACTTTGCTGATGTATTCTCTCACTCTGAAAGTGGACTGAAGCTGGATTAAACCTTAAGTGTGGCCACAGCCAATGTCTCTTTTTATGTGGAAAAGATGAATTTTGGAGGACGGGTAGGTAAATAGAGCAAAGAGTCTGAGAAGGGAGGAAAAAGAAGAGAAAAGGCTGCTTCCTTTCACTTTCTAAAGGTCTGAACTTGTGCAAAATCGCAACATTATTAATCGGGAGTGAAGGGGCTCCCTTGCTACACTGTAGCACTGCTGTGTGAAGGCTGCTCCAAGAAGTTCAGGCTTGCAAGAGAAGCGATCCGAAAAAAGTTTTTGCTTCAGATCAGGCAGGGAAACACCCCCCCCCCAATGATGTGCCCAGCATACGGACAGCCATTGGATACAGTGCGATTGGGGGAGGGACACCCTGATCACGGAATCTCATCCCTTAACACGTCCACACAGTTAAAAAGGAAACACATATCGACGCACGATTCAGAGTGAGACCTGTTGAAATCAGGTTTGAGATTCAAAACGGTTCGGCGTGCTTTAACACGGAAAAAGCGTGTTAAGCCGAACTGCCGTCTGGCCAAGGAGAACTCAAAACGTTTTGAATTCGAGATAAGGTTGCCGTGAAGACGGGGCCTTAGACTGTCTTGAGAGATAACAAAAGGGGCACTTCAGAGTTGTCTCTATGGCCCTTCCCACACTTACCACTGTAAATCCAGATTTAGTAGATCTGGTCTTGGGTTACTCCAGCTAATGTAGTTCCAGATCAAAATGGAGACATATATAGCACCCGATGGCAATGGGTGCTAAATGGAGATACTGTGCAGGTGCCATAGCATGCATCTCTAGGCACAGAACTGGCCCATTCCAGAAGTGCTGCCTCCAGCGCTGCGCAATTGGTCAGGTCAACTGTCACTCAAGGGTCACATCCAGTTACAGTGTGTGTGGCAGAAAGCTAGCAGCATAGTTGCCTCCGTAGCATCTGTGTATGGCTACATGAGTTGTGGGCAGTTATGTAAAGCACTAAGGATGCACAGGGCTTTGTAGAGTATATGTAGGGGGGCAGTGCTGGTGCCACCCCCATGCACATGGTGACTTCTGGGCCAGCCCCTGGACTACCTAAATCCAGTCTACCATGCAGAAGCTCACTGGGAAATCCAGTGTTTGGATCAGAGGGATGGATTACTGATGTCTTTTTTTGGGTCTACAGCTAATTCAAGTTATAGGGCCGAGAGACCCATTTAGATCCAGATCACTGCAACGCCTGTGTGGATGGCATGGCCTTAATGGGGTCTTAATGGGGCCTGCAGTGCAGAAGGGGTCTACAAAGCCAGTAGGGAAACACCCAGAGACAACAATGTGTAAGCCTTCCCTAATCCACCTTTTCTAGCACAGAATGCCCAGGAGAGGATGCATTCCTTCATACAAAACAGAAATAAGGAGGAGAGTTGGTTTTTATACTCTGCTTTTCTCATCCATTTAAGGAGACTCAAAACAGCTGACAAAGCTTTCTGTTCTTCTCCCCACAACAGACACCAGAAAGAGAGCTGTGACTAGGCCAAGGTCACCCAGCTGGCTTAGTGGGGGAGTGCAGAATCAAACCTGGTGACTATGAGATATGAGTCCAGCACTCTTAACCACAAGATCAAACTGGCTCATCAAAGAACATTACTTTTATGTGATTGTATCGAAATGCCAGAAGTGGGTGAACTGGCACACTTTTGAAGATTATACAAATATAGAAGGCTCAGGCGAGTCACAGTTACTCCCACTTATGAACACTATGACTACGTCCCTATTAGACAGCAGAGACACCCCTTCTGTACCTCCAGGGAAGCATATGTCAACTCCAACTAAGCTTCCAAGTAGAAGTGTTAATGGCCCTGGAGTCTGGGCATGGTTCTCTGGCAATTACCGAGGAATAAGAAAACTTCTAGCAGAAATTATCAGGCATGTCCTTATAACAAAAACACAAACTTTGGTGAAAGAAATGCAGACAATAAGAGATGGAAAAAAGAAAGAAAAGAAAAAAGTGCCCAGACTATGAAAATAGATACCTAAAAATTCTGCAAGTACATTAAAGACAGAAAGCAAGCAGTGGAGGCTGTTGGTAGGGTATGCGATCTGGAAATGTGCTAAAAGAAGAAAGGAAATTTCAGGAAGGCTAAATTAATTCTCTGCATCTTTTTTCATAGCAGAGAACTTGGGATAAATCCCTGAGCACAAATTATATTTTTAGGAAGGAAATGTGTCAAACTGAGGTAAATACTGAAGGCATGAGAAAGAATTTATTGATAAACCAAAACCTAATATCAGTGCTCAAGTACATAAAATAGTGTCATAGGGAAGATAGGTAAGAATTATTCTCCAGAGCAACACATACCGGAAACAGAAATAATGGATTCAAAGGAAAGTAAAGAAAAATTCTGATGGTAAGATCTATACAAGGGTGAAATGTTCTATCTATGGAAGTTGTGAGTTCTCCACTTCTGGAGTTTTGAAATAGCCACTACTCAACAATGCTTCAATTTACTTTCCCAAAGACTGCAAACAGTTTGATGAAAAGATCTATGTAGTCTCTTCCAGCTTCACAATCCTATGATTCTGTGATGCCCGTTGAAGAAAACCCTAACTACACATATAGGCTGTGTCTCTACTTACCTTTGCAGATGCCCATGGGAACAACTCTGGGTGTCACATTTCCACTTTTGGTGGCGTGACACATCTGCCTGGGGCAAGGACATGCTCCAGCAGAGAGCATCTTGTGCAATACTTTGTTGGATGCCAACATATGCTAAAACGGAGACAAGGGAGCACTCTGTAGCACAGGATGGTAGGTGCTTCTGTGGAGGGATCGGATCCCAGGCACCGCCAGTGCCATTTTATGGATACATGGGCAAACACTCATGGGTATGAGTTTGCTGTGACTAACTAGACAAGAGATATCTGTATAATCACTGACAGTCCAATGGAAGTGTCAGCTCAGTATGCCTTAGCTGTAAAAATGGTCAACCTGTTATCATGTACCACAAATAGTAAGAAATTGTACTAAAAATGAACTGTGAGTACTATACAAATTGATGGCATGACTGCACTTGGAACACTGTGCACAGTTTTGATCATCACATCTCAAAAAGGAAATTGCAATATTAGAAAAAATTTTTTACAGAGAGTAACTAAAATGATCAAGGGCTTAGAATAACTTTCCTGTCAATGAAGTTGCAACGTATGGGAATTGTTAGCTTAGAAAGGAAGTGAATTAGAGAGAATATGACAGACAGTTGTATATTAAATACACATGGTATAGACAAAGAGAAGATATTTTTTCTCCCTTTTCCAAAATACTAGGGCCCAATGAGGATGAAAACAGCAAAAACAAGTATGAATCAAAGGGAAATAATTCTTCATATACTGTAACACAGAGAATGCATTTCAGTGTTGTTTGATGTTTTAGCACTAGGCTAGATTACTTCAAAACTGGAATTAATTAATTCATGGTAGACGGGCCTGTCAGTGGCTACTAAAGGTGATAGCATACACTAGAGACATGCATGAATGTGTTTTTGGCGTTTGATTCAATTCAAATAGAATATTTGAATATCCAAATTCATACAAATAGAGAAAAACGAATGTATTGAAATTCCAACCGATTCAAATACATTCATATCTATTCATACGGATATTCAATGTTATATTTGATGATACGAATCCCGTACGCATCCGTACACATCCCGTTTTTATCCCGTACGTATCCATACGGATGAGTATGGATGCGAATAAGATGCATACATATCCATACACATACGAATGTCCAAATTATTCATACAAATAATCAGAAACATTTGTATTCATTCAAACACTAAAAAATGAATGTCTGGACACTCGATTCAAATTCAGATGTCCAAATTTGGCCAAATTTGGTCAAATATTGAATATCTCAAATATTCTTGCACAAGCCTAGTATACACAGATCCCAATTCACCATCTTCCTTTGGAAGCATCCTTACACACACATTCAAGTTGTTAACTAGGTAATACAGGGTGCTTCTGTACCTGCCACCGAAAAACGGATCTAAAAAGATCTGTTTTTCGGCCATCCGTTCTTCCGAGGATCTGCCCTGCGCATCCGCACACATGCCAGTGGCCGCGGCGAGGCCAGATTGGGAGGCCAGATCACCCAGGTGCTGTGCGGAAGCCACAGTACCCAGAGCTGAAGGCAGCCGGATTCCTGCACTGCTGATGCCACCCCCGGAGCCAAGGGACTGGAGCTTGCAGCTGCCAGTCACCTTGTGTTTCCAGCAGCATGCAGAGCACTGGGGAAACCAGCCTGCTTCTACCCTCCCCAAGATGGCGGCCGCTGGGACATCCAGCCTTCGCCTCTCTGTGTGTGGAAGTGTCCTGCTTCCGAAACAGATTGAAGCAAAGGGCCGGATGAATACCTAATTTTTCAGGTCTTCCCAAAGGCCGGATCTTTGGGCGGCAAGACCCTATGAAGAACGGGTCTTGCCTGCCGATGTGCGGAAGCACCGCCGAAAAGGGACCTGGATACAGCCTCCAGTGCGGAAGGTAAGTTTATATTTTGTCTGTATGTGTGTCTAATGTGGCTTTATATGTGGTTTAAGGGCCTGTGCGGAAACACCCACAGTAAATGAGAAGAGAAGGCATGCACATAGACCCTCATGGATTCTCTTATCCACTGGGGATCTACGGGAAATCTTCTAAAACGGATATATAACACATTCAGTTGAAAGTCATTACAATATGAGCAACTGCATCAGTGAGATATATCATGCACAAATTTAACACCATAGTTTTCTGGTCTTATGCTTCCCAGGCCAGGTTTTTATCAAGTCTGTATTAAAGACTGCTATAGATGCTAACTGGTAAACCATATTTCCAAATTACAGTAGGCAGCAATATTTTAACAGGAAGGCAGGGAGGCAAGATCCTCACAGACATGGGATCTATCTGTGCCTCAGAGAGTTCCTTGGTGGGGGAAGGGGGTGATGACATACAGTGGGACTCTGAGACACAGGGCACCAGAGGTGCTGGGGTAAGCTCTCCTGTCACAGCCCAGTGCAGTGATTGTGACTGCATCGCTGGCCACAGATTCACCCCTTGGCTATCCACAAGTTCACATTGTGCCCAGGAGTCAGATAACATGGCAAGGCTACCAGAAAGATGTCTCCTGAAAAGCTTTTTCTGGAGGTTCTGGAGGCAGAAGTATTTGTCTGCCACAGCCTCCAGACAGTCAGAGACCGGTCAGTATCATTTGTATGGATGAAGTCGTAGAAAGAGCAAGCCTTTCTACGACAGCTACCAGTCTAGATGGCTTTAAAGTAGGGTTAGACAAATTTATGGATGACAGATGTATCAATGGCTACTAGAATGAATGCCTAGGTGCATCTTTCAGGCTGGGGGTGGGGGGGGACCGGGGTGCTTCTAAGGCCATTTGCTGGGATTCAAGAGCAGAAAAAGGGTTGCCCTTGAGATGCCCATGAGCATTTGGTGGGCCACTATGTGCAACAGGATGGTGGACTAGATGGGCTGTGGCCTGATCCAGCAGGGCTTCTCTTATGTTCTTATGTTCTTGCACAGCTTGGAATGAGTTATCAATATATATAGATAACACCCAGCTCTATCTCTCCACGTCACCTGAATCAGGAGAGGTGGTTGAAGTTGAATCCAGATGCAATAGAGGTGCTGTGTGTCACAAGGTCTTGAGACTGTGAAGCTGAAAGGCACATTGTCTTCACTGCGGGTGCAATGTCCTCAAAGGGACAGTTGCAAAATCTAGGGGTGCTATTAAATTCTGCACTCACACTTGAAGTTCAAGTGGAGGTGGTTGACAAAAGCATCTGCCTCCAGATACAGCTGGTTCACCAGCTACAGCCTCTTCTGGACACTGATGTTCTGTAGGGATGTGCACAAATATTCGTAACATTTCAATATTCGTATGAATTCAGACATTTGTATACAAATCAAATGTTATGACTTTCGTACATTGATATTCGTATTCATACAAATGCTTTAGAATATACATATGAATTATTTGGAACACATTTGAACTGGGGAGGTGGGAAAGAGGCTGCACCTGTCACATCTGCAATGGATCCAGAGTGCATCCATGGACTCTGATTGAGAGTAGATTCAAAGTGGATTCAGGATGGATTTGACGCTTCCAGAGCGGATATGTTACAGGATATGTATTGGATACATATCAGATACATATGTGTTCATGGGTGTTTTTCCACTGTCGCTAAAAGTACCCATTAAGTACCCATTAATGGGTATAAAAATGCCATTACATACCCATTAATGGGTACTTAATGGGTACTTTTAGCGACACTGGAAAAACACCCCAGATCAGATATTCGTATGAATACATTTGTATCAAATAGAATCCTACCACATTCGAAGGGAGTCTATTCAAACAAATAGCAATTTTCTTACATTCAATTCGATACAAATCAAATGCAAAAAAAACCCCATTTATGCTGACAGATGCAAATCACACTGGTCTTAAAAGAACTGCACTGGCTGTCAATTCACTACTGAATCTACAGTACTTCAAGATGTTAACTTTAACTTATAAGAGCCTGAATGGATTGGATCCTAAGTATCTAAAAGAACGCCTTCTCCCATGTTGGCCTGCTCATGCCTTAATATCTGTAGGGGAGTCACATTTCATTTAAAGGGATGGGGACCTGGGATAGGGCCTTCTTTGTGGTTGCCCCCAGACTATGGAGTAGCTTCCTTCTGCAGTGTGCCCGATACCTTCAGGAGATTTGTGAAAAGGCACACCTATTCACTGTGGCCTTTGGCAGACAAAACAGCTTCCCCTCCCCAATTCAGGCACTGTTATTGGTTTTAGTGGGCTCGTTTTATATTTTGTCTTCATGCCTTGAGACCTTCAGGTATAGGGTGGGATAAAAGTGTAGATAAATAAACATTTATTGCTTCTCATTGTAAACCATCTATCTGTTTTTAGGTATTACCTTTTGAGTATATAGACTGGTTTTTATTTTTCATTTGATTTTATCACTATATTGTGATTTTAAATAATTTTTATGTAAATTTTATGTATCTTTTGATATTTGTTGATTCTGGTTTGTGACTGTACAAATAAATTCGTTCATCTCCCCACATTACTAACTGCGATAAACAACACACAACAAGATGTACAGATTTTTATAATTTTGAAAAAAATTTTTTTACAAAGCTTCCTATAATACCACCTGAAGTATTTTCACTTACGGTTGAAGTACCTGAACTAAATCAAGTGATAATATTTTACTAATCTTGATCAAGTTAAGTGATAGTGGCACAATATTCTCTGCCAAAATACCAAATAATATGGGCATACTTAAAAAGGCTTACCACGTCTACTCCAGAGGCAAAAGAAATAGACTGCATATGATGATTTGCTATGATCTGTAAAGAGTTAAGAAAATATCAGCATGAGTATGAAGTGCACTGGGCTTAGATTTCATTGTTTTTAGATTCCCCCCCCCAAAAAAAACCCCTTTCCAAATACATTTAACTATTGCTTTAAAACAGTACAACAATATTTAACCATTAAATTGGCTAAATGTGTTTTGCTTTCCTTGCATTCATGGAATAAATTGCAAATGATCAATTATCATTTTTACATTCAAGTAAAATTATATTGTTTAGTTTCCCAGCTAACAGCTGTGGACTTTAGTATTTACATGTTATGAAGCAAAGTAAGAAGCAAAAAAAATAATTAAATTAAATTAAATTAAATTTAAAAAAGGAAATGTGAACAACATTTCATACCAAATAGTCATGTATCCCTGAAACACTAGTAGCATCATATCCAGATGGCAATTCCCCAGAATCTCAGCAGAGCACTCAAGTGCCAAACTGAAGAGCTGTTTCTGTCCTTGGTGGGGCTGGTTCCCACCATTTAACTATTGCTTTAAAACAGCATAGCTGTACCAGAACGCAGCCATGTGCACTTTGGATGGTTGTTTTGAGACAACTTCAGCATCATCCTGTCCTACTCCAAAGTTCCCATGAGCTTTGGCGTCTGCTGTGAGGGCCCTCATGGCCAAGAACAAAAGTTCCTGGTCTCAGAGCCCTATTTTGGCTGCACAGTTTTGTGTGCCACCAAAACGGGTCCGCCTACTAAACTGGGACAGGGAATGTAGTGTAAGGCCGTGGTAGACCTGTTTAAACAGGACTACTGCTGTCCTGGTTTAGGTGGCTTTCCTGGTCTAGGTGGCCATTTGGAGCAACCTAGACCAGGCCATGCATCTGTGGCCACTCTAGTCTGATCTAGTGGTTAGGGAGCTAGACTTTTATCTGGGAATACTGGGTTTGATTCCACACTCCTCCATGAAGCCACCTTGGTGACCCTGAGCTAGTCACAGATCTCTTCTGTGGTCTCACAGCCCCACCTACATCACAGGGTGTCTGTTGTAAGAAGAAGAACAGAAGCTATGTCAGCCACTTTGAATCCCCTTAAATGGGTGAGAAAAATGGGGTAAAAAAGCCAACTCTTTTTCTTCTTTTCCTATCCAGTCCTGGGTGTGGAAGAGTCAGCCCAGAAGTGTGCTAGGCCGCACACGATCCTATTCTAAGGGTAAGTGTGGAAAAGGCCTTCAATATCAGGCTTGTGTAATGCAATTACATGAGTCCTGTCATGCCAGCCCTTCAACCCACACTTACTTCCACAGTTAGAATGAAAAGATGGAAGCATAGCATGGAATTGCTTGTTCATGTCATCCACTGGGAGCAGTTTACACTGAAAACACAACTACTATATTTTGCATCATATAAGACATATGGGCATATAAGATGCAGCTATAATTTCGCAAATGATTTTTTAGGAAAGGTAAATAAAAAATTGAACACAAGTTTGATTTTAGGGTAAATCTTTTTGGAAAAAATGTTAGTCTTACCCGGCCAAAAGATGTAATTCCTCTCTCCCACGAAAAAAATCTCCCACAGAATCAGAACATATTGGGCATGAGCCAAGTTGGAAAAAATATCATAGTTAATCATGGACCTGAGCACAGTTAGTCCAGCCTTTGTCCAATTTTCTACTCCTGGGGATAGACAACATGGAGAGGACAGAGCACATCATGAACTGTACTTCTCCTGTTTACCCAAGCTGAGTACAGGGAACAGACCACATTATGCAATAGCTGAAAATACAGGCTTGTGCAATATATTCTGGGCAAAGGCTGGATCTGGGCTTGCCCTCCCTCAACCTGCACTGGCAGTTTTGTTATAGGAATGAGAGTCTTGGATAGCATTTGTATGGGAGTCTCAGAATGACATGCTGTGAGAGTAAGAGTTAGTAGATTTGACAGCTACTGCAGGTGTCACATTCTTCACAGCTATAATTGCTTTTACAGGCATACGAAACTGCATTACTCCAAGTCTGTCAGTTAACAAAAGTTCTCAAGGCCTAGCTACACCTAAGAAGAAGAAGAAGAAGAGTTGGGTTCTTCTCCCCGCAACAGAACACCCTGTGAGTTAGATGGGGCTGTGAGAGCTCAGAAGAGGGCTGTGACTAGTCCAGCATCACCCAGCTGGCTCCATGGAGGAGTGGAGAATCAAACCTGGTATTCCCAGATAAGAGTTCAGCTCCCTAACCACTAGACCAAACTTATAAATTATATTTACAAAACTGGCTCACCTATGTTTAAGTCTAACTTCAGCCTACCTTCAGAGTGCAAGAACAGTGATATACTGTTCTCTTTCAACATTATCTAACTCAGAAAATCCTCTTTTGGCTTAGATAATGTGGAAAGAAAATGGCTTGTCACTTAGCTGATGTGTTCTTTCACTCAGGAGAGTAGACTAAAGCTGGATTAAAATGTAGGTGTAGATGGACCTCTTAGTGTCAGATGTGACTTTTCCCATCCTTATATAGAGATACCTGGCATGCAGTCTCTTGTATGCAATTGTGTATTCTATCATTTTGCTGTGACTTAACCTCCCGATCTTTTATGCTATAAAGTCACCCCCTATATAATGTAGACCTTATTCTCATTAGTAATACAGCACAGCCTACTCTCATTAGTAATAGCATTTTATGGCTATAGATAGCAATAGATAGAACAGCTGGGTTATGGGAGGAGAGATTCATTTTACCAACCATGCAAGAGGGAAATCAAGAAAGACAGCTGTATTTGCTTTTGCCATCCTTGAAAGGTAGCAAACAAGGATTTGACCTTACGCAAAACGAAGTACTTGCATGTCAGATTCAAGGCCTCATTTGCTTCAAAAATATCAAAATAATTGCCAAATTGTCATTCAGGCTGTCATTGAATTCTGCCCAATGTATACAAAGAAGGGAGAAATGCTCCAACCTGCTTGCAAATTTTGTTTACAGGGAGTACGCAGTAACAATGTGACCATGGTTATTTTATTTTAGGAAATAATTTCATCATCAGCAACAACCCCAAGAACAAGAGGGTGAAATTTTGACCGAACAGAGGTTTTTTTTCCTCCCTCGAGTGAATTTTGCTTCTTTTTTCTTTTTCAATATTTTTAATATCTAGAAGAGATTAATTCAGTTAGGATATTTATGTCCCACCATTCTAAACCAAACTTAATAAAAATGCAGAAAACACCACTTTAGGACAACGAATGTAAAAGCATAGAAGCAAACTCACAAATAAAAAAGAGCAGCAATGAGAAGCGTTTTCTGTGGGAACAGCAGAATCGGTCTTGGCTGTGATTTACGGTGAAAAAAATGGGAACGGGCAGAATGCACATTTGCATCGGGTTTCATTGTTTCGGTGTCTCTGCTTGAGATGCCCATGGGCAATTGGTGGGCCACTGTGTGCGACAGGATGCCAGACTAGATGGGCTGTGGCCTGATTCAGCAGGGCTCCTCTTATGTTCTTATGTTTTAAAAAATGTTTTTAAAAGCTCAGATGGGAACGCACCCAAAGGCTAATGGTTTTGCTAACCAATTGCTGTGGAAAACAGTTTTTGCCTGTTCCCTAACCAATAAAAAATATGAAAATCAGGCACACATTTCATAGAATAATGTTAGTTGAAGTGCCTCCACACAACAGGAGGTAATTCCTAGATCTAAAGAAGATCCGGCAATTGCCTCTTGTACCCTCACAAGACATGTGAGGAAACTGAGTGTTATTACCTCAGCCTGCCAGTTCCTTTTGTAACCTGTCTTCGTGCAGATCTTCAGATGTCAGCAAAATGCCCCACCTACTCTCCCCATTTCTTTAAAAAAAATGTGCTTGACTGACATCCACTTATTTATGAGAGGAACAACCACAAAAGGTGCCAGTAAATGAAGGTAAGTGTTTGCTATCACATGACCTGGCATCATTGATGGATTTCTCATAATAATGATATTATGGGATATCAGTCATATCCTAGAACTATATGGTGAATGCAACAATTACATGTGGCATTGACAATATACCCCCTGGAGAATTGCCACATCTATTTTACCCCACATCTGGAAGCACCCATACTTTTGTACAACCAGTCTGAAGCTCTGGCCTCTGCCTATTTTACCTCTGATTTTTGGAACAGAGCAAAATTGGGGAAATTGCTTCAATGAACAGGTGCTTATAAATAAGAAAAGTTGATCCCTCACACATATTATAATAGGCATAATTTTCTTGATTTAAAAGAGGTTATGAACACATAAATACTCGCAGAACTATATGAACACTAAGTACAGTTGAGAAATAACCTACAAATAGTAAAGGACAAACATCACAAAATTTTAATGGCAAAAGACAGGAATACATACCTGTTTGGAATCAGGTGTCATCAAGTTTAAGCTGGTGGTAGATATATTCAGAGTTATGTCCATTCCTGCAAACTGAAGGTTGCTCTTTCCTAGGATACTAGAAAGAGCTTTACTTGGTGGCTGTAAAAACAAAAATCAAGCATCAATACTCCATGAGATAAATCTCCAGTGGTTACTGGCAAATAATATTGTGCGCTGCAGATGTGTCTGTCTGAAGTTAGCAGCAATGGTGCATTCACACCTAAGCTTTAATCCAGTTTCAGCCCACTTTGGCCGCGTCTTCACGGCATGCATTATTTCAGTTTAAAGAATTCAAAATAAAAGAAACGGAACAAAGCTGTCCACACGACTTGCAAGTTGATCCGGTTCCGAGAGCATTCTGACTGCAGCCTTAACGTGGAATCAATCCTGGGAGTCCAGACGGAAGCCCTGTCCTCCCGCCATTGCCCACCCCCTCTCTTGTGATTGGTGTTCCGTCCCAGGATCCCACCCTCCCTTCCCTTTGCGTCATCCATGCTCCGCCGGGGATTCCCTGTCCGATCCGGCCCGTTCTCTCCCCTCCCCCTTCCTAGCAGCAGCAGCAGCAGCAACCATCCATCCATCCTGGCGCTCCTTGTTGCCCGCCGCCGCCGCCGCCCGGAGTGCGCTCGCAGCGCCCGCCACTCCATCCATCCATCCATCCATCCATCCATCCATCCATCCATCCATCCATCCATCCATCCAGGAGCCCCCTTCGCCCTCCCAGCAGTGGGCACGCTGAGCCCGCCTGCCCTCTCGCCCGCCCCTTGGCTCTCCTCCTCTTCCAGCCTCGCGCCGAGGGAAGAGCAGCCGGCGGCGGAGGCGGCAGCGGTGGCATCCATCCATCCATCCATCCATCCATCCATCCATCCATCCATCCATCCATCCATCCATCCATCCATCCAGGCGCTGCGGCGCTGGCAGCTTCACCCTGGGGCTCCGCCGCCGCTTTTCCCCGCTTTGCCGCCACTTTGCCCCGCAGAGCCGCGGCCGCCGCTGGCTGGAAGAGGAGGAGAGCCAAGGGGTGGACAAGAGGGCGGGCGGGCTCAGCGTGCCCACCGCCGGGAGGCCGAAGGGGGCTCCTCGCTCGCTCTTCCCCCCGTGGCCAGGAGGGAACTCGGAGAGCGGGGAGAGTGGGCAGGGAAAGTTCCCCGGGGACTTTCCTTTTGAAAGTTCAAAAGTTCAGAACTGCACAAAAGTGAAACTGTTATTTATCGACATTGCTACAGTGTATCTTTGGAGGTAGTGGCTGGATTCTTTCAATGAAATCACTCTTTGAAGGGAATCCTAAACATGACGTGCCTACAATACGGAGAGCCCATTGGTTACAGTGTGATTGGGGGCGGGACAGCCTTAATACGGAATCTCATCCCGGAACGATACTGTCCACACAGTAAAAAATTAAACACGTATCAAGGGCATGTTCCCGAGTGAGATCTGTTGAGATCAGGATTTATTTCAAATCGGGATAACGTCGTTTAACACGGAAATACTGTATTAAGCCGAAGTGCCGTCTAAACTGCCCGAACTCAAAACATTTTGAATTCGAGATAACGACGTCGTGGGGATGCAGCCTTTCAGAATGAGAGAACGCATTAGCAAAGTGACAAGCTGAGTTCTTTCAGCCTTATCTAACTCAAAAAATCCGCCTTTGAGTTAGATAATGCAGAAAGAAAATGCCCGTTCACTTTGCTGATGTGTTCCTCCATTCTGAAGGTGGCCTGAAGCTGGATTAAAACTTAGGTGTTGACACAATCCGAGGGACAACAGATCAGTGACATCAGCACATGCAGTAAATCAAAAGTTACAGCAGGGAAATCACAGGGGGGCTTCTAAATGAAGTCTCACCTCTCTCTCCCTCCACCCACCCACCCCACACACACACATTCCTGACAGTGCTCGGTCTTCTTCTACTGGAAGTTAGTAAGAACTGAGGCTAAGCAGGTTTAAAGAAAATCAGTGCAGTGTACATAACATATACTGGGAAACCTTGGGCCATTTCTCAACATATTCTACTTTACAGGTCTATTGTGACTTAAACTGGAGATAAAGAATCAAACAGGGTAGTAACCATAGTACTCTGAATTTTATGGAGAAATAATAATAAAAATTAACATTTCTAACATGCATTTAAGATTACAAAATGAATGATAGAGGGCCCAATCACCTACATCCCAGAAAATCTCTTTTAGGGCACAAGGGACAAAGAAGAGGCCATGGGCAGACCTTGACTTTAAACCTTCTTCGGTCTATCTTCTGATTGCAACACTCATACCTTTTCATTTCTGATTGCAACACTCGCACCCAAAAGAAGCCCACTTTCACAACTGCACTATTCTATCTTTGCAAAAAATAAGGAACTGGAGACTAAGGCTGCGTTCCCATGCAATAATAAGTCTGCTGAAAATCTTCTTTTGCCACGGAGTGGTCCCATGCACGGCTTTAATCCGGGTTTCCAGTGCCGCTAATGGGGAAAACCCGCTTTAAAAAAATACCTGTTTAAAGCAGTACTTTCTGGAAGACGTGGGTTTTCAGCGCAACATTTTCCATGGGATCGCTCCGTGGCAAAAGGGGCGGGGATTCTCTCCCAGGTGGGAATTGCCGGCCGGAGAGATCATCTCTCTCTCTCTTTTGCCTGTCATCCAGCCAGTGATCTATGCAAACAGCGATCTAGGCAGGCATTTTCTCTTTGCTGTTTCTCTTTCCAATCCCAAAGAGAAACAGCAAAGATACATTGTGATGAATTGCTTCCACGAAAGTGAAAGTGTAAAAGAGCTGGCTGGGTGGAGATCTTGTAAAGAGTGCCGGCTGCAGTCTTCGCAAGCAGCGGAGATGAACAGAGAAGTTTTAAATTTTTCTTTTGGTCTTTTTGAAGGAAAGGATTGCAGGATCCCTGGCTGGGGGGGAGGCGTTTTGGCAGCTGGAAATTCCTTCCGCCCGATCACTCAATGAAACAGCGAGGGGCGGGGAGAAAAAGTAAACAAAACACGCTTCCTTGGGGACGGTCCGTTCATTTTAAATGCGTGTTTTGCTTACCCCCTTGGGAACGCTTAAATCCGGATTGAACCCGCTTTTCTTTAATCCACTTCAGTGGAGGGGCAATAGAGATACAAATTAGTACCATGGGAATGCACCCTAAATAGGGAAAGAAGAAGAAGAATTGGCTTTTCTACCCCACTTTTCTCACCCATTTAAAGGGACTCAAAGTGGCTGACAAACTTTCTATTCTTCCCACAACACACACTGTGTGAGGTAGATGGGGCTCTGAAAGCTCAAATTAGGAGAGCTGTGACTAGCCCAAGGTCAGCCAGCTGGCTTCGTGGAGGAAGGCAGAATCAAACCTGGTATTCCCAGATAAGAGCCCGGCTCCTTAACCACTGTGGGGAAAGAGAAGAGTGGAGCAAGGAAGAAGTGGGGGACAATGATGCCACCCCTCCAGAATGTCCACAAGGACAGACACTGGGCAAATGGGAAATGGAACTACCCCCCTCCCACCCAAAATTTCCAATCACACTGAAAAATAAAAAGGAACTGATGAGATCAAACGGCAGTGCTGGCAAAATTCAGTTAAGCGACAGTCTCTTTCCTAGGTTTTTAGTCCAGCGAAGGTACAGAAATGGATTTTTAGATGTGGCCCCTTGGAGCAAAAAGAAGAGCTGAAGCAAGTTTAAAATTAAAGTGTGACCACATTCTATATGCTTTCTGGATGTGTGCATGTTATATACATGCACATGAATATGTATGCACATGGCCACACATTTTTTTAAAAGGTTAATTAAAATCCTGCACCAAGTAGAGTTGAACAATTGCCAAACGGTTAACAGGCTGACTTGCAGGATCTGCACAGGAAGAAAGGAAGCACCCTAATTGTTCACGTTAAAAGAACAACGCTACAATTGTAGTCCTGTTCTTAACGCAAAGGCTGCTGTCTGCACACTTTCACTCCCTGCTGTCAATTCTGAGGATGAGCCTTTGAAACTGACAGCAGGGAGAGCCGTCAGAAGAGCCACACATCCCTACAGGTGTTGTGACAGCGCTAAGGGCAGGAGGGCAGCATCCATTCAGGTTGCACTCTTCTCTCTCCTAAATTGTGCAAAAAGAGGGCAGCATTGGGCAGACTAGCGGTGTGCACGCATGCAATTTTCAGCATTAAATTCAAACCGAATCTCCGAAAATTTGAATTAATTCTAATGTTTAAAATATGAATGTATTCACATTCGATTCGAATAAATTCATATCTATTTATACGAATATTCAATCTGTATTTGAAGATACGAATGTCGGCAACATTTGTATATGTCCATATGCATCCGTACGCACCTGTACGCGTCCGTACGCATCCCGTTTTCATCCCATACGCATACATATAAATAGGTACGGATATGAATAAGATGCATACAATACATATATAATGTGTACGTATCCATACACACCCAAATGTCTGAACAATTTGTATGAATGATTAGAAAGATTTGAAATTCACTTGAATGTTAAAAAACGGATGTATAGACACTTGATTCGAATTCGAATGTCCAAATTCAAATGAATTTAATCAAATTTTGAATCTTTTAAATATTCCTGGACATTCCTAGTGCAAACACTGTCTCCTTACTGAAATGTCCAGGTACTGTAAGGATTTTGCCAAAGCCAGATTCAAAAGGGACCCCTTTGGTGCAGCAACGTCACCCAATACTAGCCAGTATGGGATTCCAAAAGGGCTGAATCTTCTACAAATGCCTTAAAGAGACCGAAAAGACTGTCCCATCGGTTATGATTTCATTCAAAATATTGTGCATGCTGACAATAAGAATGTAGGGTGTTAGGATTACAAACAGCACAGTGCGTTTTTTGCTGTAAGTACTAGCCAGCTACTGAAGATTAGACACCAGCATTGCACACGGTCTAATTCCTTTTCATAGTCAATCCCTCATAAACCCAGAGAAATATATTCTTACTCATGCTAATGCATTCCAAATCTCGACCTCCCACTGCACCTCCCATTACAAAGAAATATTTTCTTCAAATATAGGAAGACAGAGAAACAGACTGCTCAGGGAAACTAAAAAAATATCCCACTGGGTTACGGACCGTAAGTTTGCAGGGAGCAGGGGAAATGCAGGCTAGAAATATACCTATGGAGAAAGTGCTATTATATAAGAAGGGCTAGCAGATGCACAAGCAAAAAGGGGTGGTGGTTTTCTAAATCCTGTCCAGCGAAAGGGATTGGCTGCATCCAGACCTGTGAAAGAAATCTGAAGTTAAAGCTAAAAGGGCAGCTTACCTGCTGCGCAGCGATGACTCACCGCTCCCACTAAAAAGCAGCTCTGTAGTTTCCTCCTCGGAAGCTGCGAGAGCTGAGTCAATGTGCACAGTCACATGGGATGAGGTAGCCAATCAGAGCTGAGCTGCCCTCCTGCTCTTGTTCATCTCTTCTTACCGTCCTGCCTGGACTGGCAGGAAGATTTGAATTTTCTTAATACTGTGCAGCAAGCGTCCAGGATTAAGGTAAATGTGCAGCTCCCACTAAAAAGCAGCTCTGTAGTTTCCTCCTCGGAAGCTGTGAGAGCTGAGTCAGTGTGCGCGGTCACGTGGGATGAGGTAGCCAATCAGAGTTGAGCTGCCCTCCTGCTCTTGTTCATCTCTTTTTACCGTCCTGCCTGTACTGGCAGGAAGATTTGAATTTTCTTAATACTGTGCAGCAAGCATCCAGGATTAAGGTAAATGTGCAGTAGCACTGGGATGATGTGTCATGACGAAGACTCATTGATTGTTGTGTGTGATGCCCCAATCACAACTGTGCATTCGACTATGCAGTATTAATGTGTATGGATGCAGCCACTGTTATTTTATCAACTTTGTGACAATAAGGAAAGACTGGTGTAGTAGTCATAGGGTGCTTCTGCACCTGCCGCCGAAAAACGGCTCAAAGATCTGTTTTTTGGCAATCTGTCCTCCGGAGGATCTGTCCAAAATAGCGATGGAATCGAAGGGGCCTGGTGTGTCCGCACACACACAGGGAGGATGGATCCTGAGGGCCAGATCGTCTGGGTGCTGTGTGGAAGCCACAGCACCCATTTGAAAAGGCAGCCGGCTTCCCGCACCCCCGACGCCACCCCCAGAACTGCGGGACTGGAGCAGTCAGCTGCCACTCACCGCGCGTTTCTGGCGGGGGGCTTCCGAGGCAGACTGTCTTGCTTCTGCCCCTCCCAAGATGGTGGCCGCAGGGACATCCATCCCTTTGCCTGTCCATACGCGGAAGTGTCCTGCTTCCACACGGATACAGGCAAAGGGACGGACTGAAGACCTAATTTTTTAGGTCTTCGTGTAGATCTAGTTTTTGGCAGCAAGACCCAATTTAGAGACGGATCTCATGCACCGAAATGCGGAGGTCTTCAATGAGCAAATTAAGTACCCAAGGGTTTAAAACAGTGATGGCTAACCTTTTGAGCTTGGTGTGTCAAAATTCACAAGAAAACCTAGCTTAACTCGGGTGCTGTGTCACTTCTAGAAATATCCATAATTTTGTGATATTTGTAGCTCTAGTAAGAAAGTTATATTTTTGATATATGTATTTTATTAGAAGCAAAAATGAATAATTCTTTACATTTGCTAAATCTTCAATTGACAGTTGGCATTTTGTACACTTCAAGAACAAGCAAGCACTACATGCCCAGGTGCCAGGGTGACCAGGTGTGTCACCCAAAAGGGCTTGGCGTGTCACGCGTGTCATAGGTTGGCCATCACCGGTTTAAAATGTCTTCCAAATGAGTCGTTAAATCAGTTTCCGCTGCCAGTGCGGAAACACACACATAGTGAGTGCTATTTAAAATATCAGAATAGCACTGTTATCAAGAAGACAACTGTACCTACAAGTTCTACTTGGTTATATTAATCTGTTTTGGCTGTCAGTGAAGGAAATTTCATGCTTGCCTGTAGATTACTGAGCTCACAAGTATGCATCAACCACAAATTATATAGTATTTTATAATGTATACGGCTCAGTAGGGAGTTACCTGAGACGTAGCAGCAAGACACATATATGAACCAACTGTTTAACTGCAGGCATTTGAAAAATGAGCTACACACCAGCAATTGGAAATGGCAGACTTTCATATATTTAGGGTAGCCCAGGCAGAGCTTAGCTCAGGTGAATAAAGATTTTTAAACTCCTGCTCTTAGAGAGAAGGGTTTTAGCTTAGTTACAGGCTCCTTTTCTTCTTTTAGAAATGATGTTGTTGTTCAGTCCATTTGAGTCAGAGCTAACTTCTGGTTGACTACCTAGGTACCTCCATGGACATCTCTATGCTGCTTTCTTGGAAAAGACACAGAGGTGGTTTGCCATTGCTTACTCCCAGGGAGACGCTGAGGATCAAACCAGCAACCCTATGCTTTCTAAGCAGTCTACTGTACCACTGATCCACCACATCTGGTTCACAAACGTATGTCAAAAGGGAGCATGTTAGCTCTCCATATCCTGTATCTACAAGAGATGTGCACAAATGGGTCTTTTTGCGTTCAGTTCGTATCAGATCAAATCATATTTGTTTGAATAGATCCCCTTCAAATGTAGTAGGATACTATTCTATACGAATGTATTTGTATTCATACAAATATCCAATACAAACGCATTCGTATCCCATATGTATCTGATACATATCCTGTAACATATTATCCACTCTGAAAGCGTCAAATCCACCCTGAAGTCTATGTTATGCTCCAGCTCGCATAAGGTATGGCTATGTACTTCTACTCTTATGGCCAAACTAGACTTTATGTTACATAAGTTTGGCATACGGATCTAGATGAGGATTCATATATCCATAATAGATGCGTAAAAGAGTGAAGTTTATAATGCAGGCAATGTTTGCTGAAAATCTCCCTTTTTTGCAACAAATATTATCTATACAGGAACCCAAATACACATTCCATGCACCCAATCTATCACACCAAAAGGATATGAATAAGCACTTAACTTATACAATCCTTGCTCTTTATTTGTTTGTTTGCATTTTTATTCCACTCTCTACCCAGAGGTCTCCGGGCGGGTAACAACATCTAAAATCAACATCATTAAGTGGGAAGAGAAAAGTATATCCCCATTTAACTGAAGGCCAGGGCAAAGAGGTGCGTCTTCACTGCCTTCCTAAAAGTGTACAAGGAAGGTGATAGACGCATCTCAAGGGGGTGACTAGGGGCCATCACTGAGGAGGCCCTCTCCCGGGTCCCCACCCCTTTTGCTGCTGAGGGTGGTGGGACAACCAAGAGGACCTCCCCTCCAGTTCTTAAGGCACAGGCAGGTTGATATGGGAGTAGATGTTCCTTCAGATATCCTTAAATAGCAGTAGGGCGACGAAGGGTTGAGAAAGGGAAATTAATGTTTTTTCCATGTATCTCAAGGAAACAGTTCTCAAGGAAATGTTTTGGGAGGTCTAAGATCGTGCTGCACAGGTAAAGGGTTGACCTTTCCAGACTCCTGCTCTTTGTGCTCACGGCTGCCATATCAAGAACCAAGCTTGTGCAACTAAAGTATTGCAGACTTCACCACAAGAGTTGCTTGATCCTAAAATAAGGTTAGTATGGTCACTTTAATGGGCAGGGATGGTGGAGGGAAAGACTGAGAATGGAAGTCAGGTACCTTTCTTTTTTTGAAGGTTCCTTTAGCTCCCGGCACAGCTTCGCAAACAAGGCTGATTGCTTCCCTAAAGAGAGAGAGAGAAAATATTTACAGCAAACGGTTATGCTGAACCTTCCTTCCTTCCTTCCTTCCTTCCTTCCTTCCTTCCTTCCTTCCTTCCTTCCTTCCTTCCTTCCTTCCTTCCTTCAATGGCCAGAAAAATTCTGGTTTGCTTTCATACTCCACCCTTAGCGTATGCTGGCTTCAAGTGACACAAAGAGACCTCATTTTGGAAGCAGCTAGGAGATGTGAGCGGTAAGCCCATGACTGCTCTGCACATCTGCTGGCCTTTTTGCACTTCTCCCATGGGACAGTGTTCCTTGGAAGTTAGGTAAAGGAAGAGTAGCTAGCATTCACATTTTGAACACCGTTCCAAACCAACTTAGAACTAATCCTGCAGCAGGTAAATGTGAATGGTGTTGCCTGACAGCGTCTACCACACTGTAGCAACAGCCATGTGTACTGCCAGTACAGCAATTGGGTGACATGGCACATGACTGAGCAACCACAGGTACCCACTCCCCACTCAGCCTTCATATGGAGATAGGTGTGAATGCTGCACCTGGCATTGTACTAAGAGCACTGGCAGCTCCACAGTTATTGAACATGGGGATAGATGTGCATGTTGTGAGCCACTCTGAGATCAAAGCAGCCCCACAGTGTGCAGATGCTCTGTGCCAGACCATTCCCAAAGACCATGTGCAAACAAGCCCTTCTTTAGCTCTCTCATTGCTTCTTGCCACCTAGAAGCAACCTTAGAAGTGTAAAGGATATTGATATAAAAAATGTACTTCCTGGTTATAACCTTGACATCAGAGGGATTTTTATTTAATTAATTAATCATATTGCCCTTGTTTTTAATCTTTCCACTAATCTGTGTCTAGGTTTTTGGGGCAGTTTGATATGAGGTGTGTATATAAAGAAATAAATTTCCAAAGACTCTATGCAATTTGCAAAGAGAATAAAGCAATAAAATCAGGCACTAAAATAATTACAGGCTACGTGTCCCTCATTCTTTCAGTAAACGTAACTAGGGTTGTGCACAAATATTCATAACATTTGAAATTCGGCCAAACTCAGCCAAATTCGAACATTTGAACTTGAATCGAATCTTATGATATTCGTATGCTAAGATTCGAATGAACATGAATGAACATGAACATGAATGAACATGAACATGAATGTTTCCAGACATTCATACAAATAGTTCATACATTCGTTAAACTGGGGAAATGTATTAGATACGTATTTATTCATATCAGATAAGTATCCATTCGTATCAAATACGTATTTGTCTCAGATACGAATCCATTTGTTTCAGGTATGTATCCATTTGTAACAGATATGTAGCCATTTGTATCAGATACATATTCGTATCAGATATGTATCGAAAGTTCATATGAATATGTACAAATAGATTCGTATTGAATAGAATTTTACCACATTCAAATGCCTTCTATTCGTATGAATACAGACTTCTGAACATTCATTTCATTTCAAATCAAATGCCCAAATAAATTCGTGCACATCCCTAAACGTAAAATTATTTAAGAACCCTTCACCTAAGTATTATCTGCCTGCCGCTTGTCTGTCAAGGCCCAATCCGTTTGTCTTAAAAAGATCCCAAAGCCTTTGTGCATGTACAGAATGCCAGAGTACATTTGATAACACTGTGCCTTTATTTGTAAATAGGGTTCAAGGGCCAATTCGCACCTTGGTGAGGCACGATGGGTAGCTAGCAACTAGAATGGTTTGGGTGTCTGCAGTTTGCAACACCTGAACTATTCTGAACATAGGTGGCACTTCACCAAACACTGGGTAAGCATGAATCGCCTCCATCAGGGAGGTGATCTCATTATTAAGGCAACAGTACCAATGGGCATGTGTGGTGCCATTGTTACAGCAACCAGGTGGCATGGTATGCAACCGTGCCTGACCCAGCCCACCCCAGACTACCTTTGCCCAGAAGACACGTGAATGGAGCTGGCTGGGCTTTCCCGGTGAGCTACTTTCCTGGCCTCAAGATAGTCCAGCACACTTGGAGATGCTTCTGGGATAGAACTGTCCACACACCGTGTAGGCTCCATCTGGGAGCAGACCAGGAGCGTCTGTTTTTGCCAAGTGTGAAAAGGCCCCCGAGTATTGACACAAGCTATCTTTGGATTGTTCTATGATCAAACCTTAATTTTGCAAGAAGAGAGTCTAAGCAATTACATACCACCCCATTCTTTCCCTAAGGAATAAAAATCAGAAATTTATGGGTTTGTTTGTCTGAAATTCTCTTTATTTTTCCCAGAGCAAAATTGTAATAATTTGAATGTTCCTTTCCTTAATTCTTAGAATCTGAAAACATCTTTGGCAGCAAAAAAATACAGTTGGACACCCCTGCTTTAGAAAATGTGTTGTATGTCTAGAAAATTACTTGTATGTCTATTTTAAATCCATAAATATACTTTCAGTATAATACTTATCTGATCTAAAAAAATATCAATGATATGTAGTATTATAACAACATAATACTAAAGTATTAATTTTGTACAAACTCTTGCCATTACCTATATTTCTGAAACAGTGGCAACTTGGGGGTTATTCATCTATACATCTTTTAAAGAAATGTTTTATTCCATTAATGCTAATAGCACTATTGCACAATAATAGAAAAATCAGCATGGAAGCATTATGATGCTATTATACTATACCACTTTAATATGTATATTAATACGGCATTTTGTGGCATGAGTCCCCCTTTACCTTTTTTTTTATAATGCTAATGTTATAAGGAAACCTACATGTGACTGTGTATTGGTATTAAAAACCTTGCAAAAATATTGCTGGGTCATAAAATGGAACATATCACAGTGGTAATAATGAAATGTGTGCTTCCTTTCCAGTGTGCTTCAAGATCCGGATCTTTGAGATGAGGTCCTCCTGGAGATCCAGATCTTGAAGGTCAAGAGGGGCAGGGTGCGATCACGGCTGCCCACTTTGGCAGGCAGCCAGGATCGTGGGCTCCTCCCCCCAGGTCAGGGACGCCACTCTCAGCTACAAAGCCTGTGCAAAGCTCCATAGCTACGAGCGGCAGGGCAGAGCTGGTGCCACTTGCACGTGCAGGACCACTCCTGCAGGCCTGCCCCTGCCCCTATGAAGCAGTTAGGTGATGCAGACGCGCATCCACTAATGGGGTCTTCATGCCTGAAGAGCCCATTGTGGACACCTTTAAATGGGTCCACAGGAAATCCGGAATTAAGGGTCCTGAAGTACCCATTAAATCCAGATTTCTCCTGCCCTCATGGGGACAGGGCCTGCTTGATGGGGCCTTAAACAGGGTCCCTGTGGGGACAGGACCCTCCTGATTGATACCAATTGGGTTCTTAACGGGTTCCTTAAAGGGGTTCCTAGAGCTCGTGCAAAAAGGCCCCAGAATGTCTAGGTCACTTTCAGTGCTAGGGCTGTGTTCAGACATAACTAAAGGAGTGCCACTGAGGCATCTCAGAGAGACTGCCTCTCACACTCTTGTTCTCAAGCCTTTGACGGTGCCCAGTGCCACTGAAAACTGAGATGAGGCAGCAGTAGGTACTTTCTTTAACCTTTGGAGGCACCCTATTCAGGTAAGTGGAGACAGGGCCCAAGTCACAGTTTGGCATACCATACTTCTGTACGGCCCTCTGTTTTCAGACTTTGCTGAGATCACATGTGGAATGCTTATGCAGATGTACTAATGTCATGGTGAGTCACAAACTGTTTGAAAACTTCAGGGTAACTTTGTTTTGCAATAGGAACAACAAGTGCAGAACAGTCAAATGGCTTGAATGTTCAAGTTCATTTCAGTTTCTACAAATTTCCCAATCTCCAGAGACAGTGAAAAAAGAAGAGGTGGTGGTGGTGGTGGGAGTTATGTACGATTTTCAGTTCAGTTCATTCTAATCAATTCCACAATGATTATGAACACCCCACTATGCATATTTTGCATGCTTCTTATACAATCACTGTTTTGATTTTTCTGACCTTCTCTTCAAATCTAACAGTATGGACAGATCCCAGGTTTTGTTTTAAACAAGCCTTTAATTATTCAGGTATATAAAATAATAAAACAAAAGCATCTTAACCCATTCAAAGACATTTGTTCAAGCAGTCAGTAAGCCACTCGTTAACATTTATAACATTCTTATTTTTTTTACTATTTTCGTTTAAAACCTCAGTGCTTCTACACACATCCATCAAAGAAAGAACATTTTCAGCATCACCATAAGAAGCTGTTTGTTAGAAAGAAATTGTGCTTAGGGAGACAGACAGAGGTGCTTTCTCTAGCTACTAATTAATGTAGCAAGAGAAAAATGAAAACTTAGGTGATATTTTTTAGAAGTGTGTGCGTGGGGAGAGATAGATTGCCACAGCCTTGCAAACGGATATCCAGTATGAATAAAAGTAATGGACACAATGTAGGAATTTTGAAAGAGATATTTTCAGACAGGGTTGAAAAGAACCTTCATGAGTCCAACTTCAAGTCTGTTTGCTCACACTTTCTCATTTCTATCCATTTTATTTGTGGACTTTCCATTCAACCACAAATTTGCATTCCAAATGGAGAGTAGAAAGTCCACCACTAAAACGCATAGAAAAGAAAAGATGTGAGCAGTCATACCTGAAGATGGACTGAAGAAGCTTTAAAGTGATGGGGTGACCATCTTTGTGAATGCATTTAAAGTTTGTTTGTGTGAACCCTTAGCACTGTAGGTTGATTCAAGCAAATCATTTTAGGCAAAATCTGCATGGGCTTTTATGGCAGTGCTCTGACGAGCACTTCCAGAAATTACTGTAAAGAAGAGTTCTACTTCTTCAAAGTGGCCACATGCCTGTTGCCTTCTCTGGCCCATGGGCCATTTGCTTGTTCAAAAACACAAGGCTGCCATAATCAATGTTGACAACGTAGTGGGCAGATCTGCAACAAAATGGACAGCTGAAGAGTGGAAAGAAGCTCTTGGAGATTGCTTACTCTGCATTTACAGTGCTCTAGAAAGTTTTTATTGGGGGTGGGGGTGGCTGCATGTGGAGCTGCATCCTGCCAGAGCACTCTGGGCAATGAGGTTAGGGGACCAAGCAATTCCTACCATAAAAGTGCCACATGGATACTCTCAGCCTTTTAGATAACTCCTAAGAAACAAGTAGCACAGTAAAATGCAGATTCATGAAAATGGTTCTTCTGTGACCTTGAACTAGGAATGGGTGAGGAGTAGGTGCTGAGCTTCTTCCATCACGTAGCCCCATAGCTGGGAACTAGGATTCTACAGCTTGAGGTCCAAGGTGCCATCTTGAGCTAGGGATGTGCACAAATATTCCTAGGCATTCAAAATGTGCTGAATTTTGACATTCAAATTCAAATCGAATGTCCATAAATTTGAATTTAAAAATTCGAATCGAATTTTGAATTTTGGGACTATTTGTTTGAATAATTTGACCATTTGTATATGTACGGGTTAGTACATGATGTGTACATGAAGATCCATACCTTTCCCGCATCTGTATGCATTTGTACAGATCCATATGGGACAAAAACAGGTTGCATACAGAATATGCATGGATGGCTTTAAGGTAGGGTTAGACAAATTTATGGATGACAGATGTATCAATGGCTACTAGAACGAATGCCTAGGTGCATCTTTCAGGCTGGGGGCGGGGGGAGGAACTGGGGCGCTTCTAAGGCCATCTGCTGGGACTCGAGAGCAGGAGAAGGTTTGTCCTTGTCTCTGCTTGAGATGCCCGTGAGCATTTGGTGGGCCACTGTGTGCGACAGGATGCTGGACTAGATGGGCTGTGGCCTGGTCCAGCAAGGCTTCTCTTATGTTCTTATGTTCTAATAACTATGGGATGCCTACGCATATGGATGTGCATGGATGTTGGGAAGATGCGTATGGGCATCCACGCATCTTGTTAACATTCATAAGTGCAAATTCAAATAAAAAATTTGAATGAATAGATTCTAATTGGAATAGACTTTTGTTAAATTTGAACTTAAATAATTTGAATGGAATTGAATTTTTGATCATTTGAATCAACTCGAATAGAATTGATTCAAAAAAACATCCTTGAACATCCCTATCTTGTGCTTTCTTCCCTAAAATGCCATGGGCTTCTGAGCCTGTTAGATCCTGTGGTTAGAGATTCAGAGTTTTATCTGGTAGTCTCCTGGTTTGATTCTGCATTCCTTCACGAAGCTAGCAGGGTGACCTTGGGCTAGCCACAGCCTTCTTTCCGAGCTCTCACAGCCCCACCTATCTCACAGGGTGTCTATTTTGGGGAGAAGAACAGAAGGTTTGTCAGCCATTTTGATTTCCCTTAAGGGTGAGGAAAACAGGGTATAAAAGCCAAGTCCTCTTCCTTCCCTTCTTATTCTCAAAATTCAGTTTTTCTCCCTGAATCACTGAAAAGCTCTTTTTTTCACCTCCCTTGGTGGTTAGTCTTGCCAGCCTACAGAAAATAAATAAGAAACCCAAGGCAGCTGCAACTAAAATGAGTTATGTATACCAGAAGGCCAAATACTGAGGTTTAAATACTGATATTACTCAGCAGGGTGGGAGGAACTGGGTGAGAAATTCCACCTCAGGGTAATCTTGTTGGCAAATATACTATTACTAGCATGTGGCTCGTGATTTATTTTGGAACTTCCAACGCACTGACAAAAAAGGCACAGTTTTGCAGGTGATAAAATGCATTCAAACCTTATCCAAATCTGGTGCTTCTTTTGCAAGCTGGCTTGAGAGCCCTGTTGGCATACTGGACCCATAATATAATATTGACACATCTGATAGGAACAGCAGCAATATTTTTTAGAGAATTAATTTAGGAAAAATATACATAATGAAAACTGATTTGCCAAAAGCCTTTGGGGAAAAACAAAGTATTTTCAATAAGAACACGTCATTGGGGGGGGGGCAAATGTTTAAACCCTACTTTTCTTATATCAATATTTGCATATTATACATCACAACAGAACAAAGGCTTTTTGGAAAGATTCAAGAGAAGGTGAAAGTTTTGCCTTTGTCTTCTGCTTGAGAATGCCCAGAAACAATTGGTAGCCCACTGCGTGGAACTAGATGCTGGACTAGAAGGGATGTGGCCTGATCAGCAGGACTCCTCTTACATTTTCACAGTATCAACTATAATCCTGGTCCTTGTTTCATCACCCAATAATACCACACTACACAGCTGCTGTTAGGAAAGATGTTGTCATTATCCAATACCTCAAGTATACTGCTTGATGATCAATATGAAAATAAACATCATTTGTGTATCCTCGTTACATTTCTTCATAGAGATGTGCACAAATGTTTTTTGACATTCTATATGAATCGAATCAAATACCTGAAAATCTGATTCAATTAAAAACATTTAAATTTGAATTTAACAAGATTCAATTCGAATTTACCAAATTCGAATTTATTTGTTCAAATTTTTAATTCGAATCTGGACATATGAATGTTGACAACATTTGTATGTACACATACACATCTTCCCCACAACTGTACACATCTGTATGCATCCCATAGTTATCCCATATACAACCTGTTTTTGTCCAGTACAGATACGTACAAATGCGTACGGATGCGGGAAAGATGCGGATCTTTAAGGATGCATCGGGTACAAACCAGTACACATATGAATGTCCAGACAATTCAAATAAATAGATCCAAAATTCAAACTTTGATTCAAATGTTTACATTCAATTTGGGACATTCAATTTGAGTTCAAATGTCGAAATTCAGCACACTCGATCGGATTTCAAATGACTACGAATATTAAGTATTTTACTGCACCGTAATAGCAACATAAGAATGTAATGTTTTCAACAAGACATCCATTCAAAAATTTAAAAAACAAGATAGAGGATGCATATACGTATATAAGAAATAGGCACACACTTTACTATTTTTGATTTTCACTAGATTATAAATGACATATCAGGTAGAGGATCTTCCTTTCCTACCTTGTAATCTGTGTTCTAGTATTGAAGTCAAGGGATCTCATGGAACGCAAGACCTCAATGCAGCCCAAGTACTATATGGAACAAAAGAAAAAAGATACATAAGCATAACGAAAAGAAGCTTTGCAACCAAACTGCAAAAATGCAAAATTCTCCTCAATCACCTCAGCCTCAGGGGATTTTTTAACAATACTGGAATTTAAAAAGCTTCTATAAAAATAATTCAGAAATTTATCTCCACAACAAAGTGGCAGAATAAATAAAACAGAAAGGAGCAAAACCAAATAATTCTATGGTTGTATCCAGTCATAACAAAAGGGGCACCTCAGAGACAGTGTGTGGCCCTCATGTTCCCAAGGCTTCTCAAACTGACTTTTTTCTAAACAGTTTGTTCACAAGAGAGTGTTTGAAGAGACTGATATTTGAACAAAACCACCTCAAAGCCTTCTCTGAGGCACCTGAGAGGAGCTATTTGTCCATCCATCCATCCATCCATCCATCCATCCATCCATCCATCCATCCATCCATCCATCCATTCATTTGGCACATCCTATCATAACCTAAGAGATCTGGTGACTAGCTACCTCCCCAGTCTGCTACTGGCTCTTATTTACTATTATTAAGCAAGAGCAACCATGTCATACTCCCTCAGCAAAGCTAGTAGCCAGCATTTTGCCAGAATTCTGATGCTCATCTTAATCCCATAAAAAACAACTCCCTCTGGTGAAGTTTGGTGAAGAAACATTATTCAATTAAACTCTTCAAATGCACTGTGGAAGTTTAACAAAACAATTCTGATGTGAAACAGTATGGAGGAGGGACTGGACAATACAGATCTTGATCTCTCTATTGAAGATCCAGCCATAACTTTTTAACAGCAAATGTCCCCTGACCAAAGCAACCCACGCCTTCCTTTGGAGCACAAAGTTTCCACCTCTTTTTGGGAGAGAAACTCTAAGGCCCAGTTCCCATTGGCATTTTAAACGGTTTAGAAATGGTTTTGATTCTCTGTGTCCCCATTACCAATCCGTTTCAGGGGTATTTGGAGGATTATTTGGCTAAAATCGGAATAAATATACACCTGTTTTTTCAGGGTTTTTTGTTTTGTTTTGCTTTTGCTTTTAAAACGCTTCGTCCTTATTGCTGTGGGAATGCTACAGCAGTACTGAGGCAAATACGTCATGAAACAGGCAGGCTTTCACTCTGTGCAGGGACCAGCCCCTTGCCAGATTTGTTAAAGCGCCAGATCCATATTCAGCAGAAAAGTAACAATTCAGCCTGATAAGATGTAGCAATTCACCCACTCTACACTTCACACTGATAAGATAACAAAGTTTCATTTTACACTTCCCCTCACTTTCTCCTTGCTGGGAAGCACACACTGGAGGTGCCCCTTTTGCTTTGCTGAGCCCTGGGAAGGAGAGAAGCACCTCCCCCCCCCATGCCCCGCTGGTGACTGAGCACGTGCGTGTGCAGCCAGCCAGGCAGGCAAGCGGGCATACAGCTCTCTCTGCTGCTGCTGCTTTTTCACTTCCCTGCATTTGCAGAGAAGCACAAAAGCACCAGTCCTGAGTTCATGTGTTTGTGTGTGTGTGTGTACCAGCCGGTGCTGCTGCTGATGGGGAGGGGAGGAGAGCGAAGGGGAGGAAGGTGTGTGTGTGTGCGCGCGCGCACGCACGCACATGGGTATGCACAGGACTGGCAGGACATCTTTTGCAAAAGCATGAAAGGAGGGGACAGAGGAGAGGGCGGAGCTGCAATTCCCCACCCTTCGCCACATCACTGCAGGATTCAATCATCAGGCAGGGGTTGGGGTCCCGGCTGGCAAGAGGGGAGAAGAAAAGAATCCCTTTCTCTAATGCGATTCTGAACCATTTTGGGTGGGGACAGAAGAGGGGTTGATAGCAATTTAAAGCCACTGAAGTGGGGACTGCCAGAATCCATGTGTTTTTTTGTTGTTTCATTTTTAAACTGTTTTAAGAGGCATGCGTGGGAACTGGGCCTAAGGGTCCATTCACATGTAGCAAACAAAAGTGTTCCAAAATGCTTTAGAGACAGTAATCTGTAGCATCCATGTTCACATTCTATCTTTAAAGGTTCAAATTCCCTACACGACCACTTCCCATCATCTCAATGGGACAAGGGAAAACTACACATGGAGGGCGGAGCGCCTGCAGAGCCGCATCTCACTGTCCAGACGGGATGGTCAAAACTCTGCTGTATCCTGCCTCCACATGAGAAAGTGAAAAGTTAAAAGCTGCTGATAAAACAGCAGCTTTTAACCGCACACTTTCCCTGCCACTGCTGTGCCGCCATTGCTGATTGTGACCAATCGCGTGACCGCCAGATGAGCAATGGCTGCGAACTTTTTGCCACTGTCTGGAGACAACCACACTCACTTTATTCATATATTGCCTTTCCATGTTTTGCTCAAGGTGGTTGACAAAGGAAGAGGAAAACTTAAAACACTTTATAAAAAAAATACAACAATATAACAGCAACGGTAATACAGTACAAGTATTATGCGACTCCTGAACCTGGCAGAGATGTTTGCAGGGCCAACTACTCTATACAATACAAAAAGAGGGGCTATGGCTTGCTGGAAGGAAAAACAAGTCTCCTTAGATCAGGAATGGGGTGAGGATAAAACTTGCAGAGTGTTAGAGGTCCAGATGGAGAGTAGGGGTGAACAGTGGAAAAGAACAGAATGATAAATTTGGACATCTGGCAACTGTGAAAAAGAGAAAGGCCATCCCACAGACCAATGATACGCTGCACTGAACAGATTACCCCGAATGAAGGCTTTATCTGGTTGCAAAGAAAGGAGCAGCATGCCAGAAATGTTCAAGAGCACATTTATAATATGCAATGCAACGACTACCTTGTGTGTGGCTGCCTGGTACCTGTCTGTGCCTGCATTGCTATAAAGCACCTGTAGCCAAAATATAGCTCCCAACAGAAGATGGATTCCGCATCAGTGCCATAAAGCCTGGATCCAGATGCTGCCCAAATATTGTACTAACAAGTGATATTCTGGGGGAAAGCCCCTCCAGAATAATTGTTTGTTGCCTCGATAGTGCAGGATCTGATACTATCTGTGCAAAGTGACGGAAGAAAATACCAAGAGGTGCACAATTGCTGCCAAGCACACAGGCATGGCCATCTTTCTTGGCCTCTGCACATGCATGATGACCAAGGCCAGGATGGCCATCTCCATTCAGGAGATAGGTTGTAGCACTATTTTGGGAAACCTTACAGTCGGGGTCTGGTTTTCCTAAAATAGGCCATAGTGGTATACCACAGCAATATAGTGCCCCTATGTTGGGGATGCCACAGATACATGTGTCAATACCACCATGGCCCAGGGATAATTGTGCTATATATCCCCCACCTGGATGGGGCCAAAAACATGCTCAGGGGTTGTTGTTCCCAGTTACTGCTCTGGGGGGAGGGAGAAGTCTATCTTGAATATGTTCAGATTTGGTTATCTTACTGAAAATCTTCCCCTGCCCCATCAATGGATTTTGCATTGTTGGTTGAGACTCGCTTGTATTTCCACTTAAAATATGAGGATCACACAAAGACAGCAACATGTTCCTGCAAAGACCCACAACACTTGGCATGCATTTTCTATTTCCCCACCTTACTTCATGCTGCATTCACAGATGCATGACCAATCCTTCAAGTGGCACACAAAAAACATATTACTATAGTCTTCACACCACAAAGAGCAAAGATATATAAGCTCAGAGCACAAACCATGACTTTGGAATTTTTATATAAGCAGCAAAGTGCTCTTTAATGCCCTTAATATTTTAAGCAACGTCTGGTTAAAAAAAACCCTGTACATTTTTGATGATGCAAACAGTATCTTCAAACTCAGCTGTGTTTAATGTTGGTACAGAAATTCCAGGAAAAGGCTGGTCAACAGCCAGCCATTTCATTCAGTTTTCTAAAAATAACCTTGCAAAATTAGAAATTACTTAGTTAGGCAATCTTAAATTTGTAGCTGTCTGAATACAATCTGTCTCACGGTCTCGTTATGATAGTTTTAGTTAGGAAATAGAAACCCATCTTCAAGAACTTGCCAGAATGTATTCATGTGAATCTGATTACTTGTAAAGAAATGCAATAATCCAGAAATGGCTTCATTTAAAAAAAGAGGAGACTCTTTAATTGCACATGAGGGAAGTATTCAAAAATGCATTATTTCACATATTCCATCTGTGAACTAACGACCACGTAATACACTTTCTTATATCTCTATTAAAATCTTTCAACAAAGATTTGGGTGCAGCTGAAACCCAACCAGTCACATATGAATGTAAAGGGAAAATTTAGATCTCAGAATGAAAACAACTAGGAACTAGGACCTAGTCACACCTTTAGTTTACAACAACTTCAGGTTGTCCTCAGATCACGTTACTCACATTTTTATTCAATTCGCTTTCCAAGCCAACCTACCCCCGTTAGACCGTTCTAACTGGAGTCCTTTTTTCCAGAGGACTCAGCCTGTCCTGGCGTCCCAGGCCATCTTCGCTTCCTCAGTGTGAGCAGGCAGACGGGCTAAAGGAGGCTGAACCGTACTGTGGTGGGTGGATCCAGTCTTTCTTTTCAACTACTGCACATGCGCAGAGTTCATGAGGCACCTCCCCTTCTCTCCTTAGTTAATGTGTATGATTCATCTGTCTAGCATTTTTCCACAAATTAATTTTTTTAAAAAATTAATCGCAAGGAGAAGAAAAGCACATAAAAAAGGAAGCGGGTGGGTGGAGGTGGGGGAGCAGGCTTAAAAAAGAACTTCAAACACACACCCTCGCCTCCCTTGAGTGACATAATGGCATCCAATAAGAAAGGAGATAGATTTGATGCAGCAAAAGGGGTGGAGACCCAAGAGTTCCATGGAGGAGGCTCAGAACAGTTGCGGAGAAAGGTGTGAGTAATGCATCGCAGAGCAAGGATGGCCTGAGGACGACCTATAGCAATCTACTTGTAAACAGAACTGGTACAATCTCAGTTCGAATTATGAATAGGACGTCCTGTTTCATATAGGTGTGACCAGGGCCAAGAGAAATGCATTATGTTCAAGGAGTCGTAGAAACATTCAAACTAAAATAATGCTACAGGATTAGACATCCACTCCCTGAAAAAAAATAGTATTACTAAGATGTCACTAAAGGAAAATAACAAAACCAAAAGATCAAAGGGCAAAAGTTTAAAAGTTTGAACGGCCTTGGATGCTTACTGTACCATGGTATAACTCCTTCACTTTAAAAAAAAAAAGAAACAGAGATGTTAACACACCTTACTTGTTAAAGCATATGAAGAATGCTGCAAGACTTCACATAATGTCATGTAAAAAAGCACAGGGTACTACAAAATCTATCTATAGCTGCTTATGCTAATTAAAGAGAGAGATAATAATGCACCACGCATGCACAGTTGTTTCTCAATCTTTGCAGTTTCTTTTTATGTTGTTCAGGAAAACTTAAAAACTTATTCAAAAAGAAACTGCAAACACTGGGGGAAATCTGTATGTGTGCGTGTATATGTGTGGAAAGTAGAAATGGAGGGAAAGACCATGGCCCTTTCTGCACTAGGCCTTATTTCAGATTATATCTCATGATGGGGACCAACCATCTACATGATGGTGCAGACTATAGTAGGCCCTGGTATGGCCTACCATAGATTGCACCAGCATGAAGATGGTTGGTCCCTATCCTGAGATATAATCCTGAATAAGGCCCAGTGTAGAAAGGGCCCATGTGGCTAAGCACAGCTACTGGCTACACACAAAAGCAGAAATATCACAACTATGATAAGTGTCTCAAAAGTGGTTCAGAGTGAGTGGCATTTCCATCTAACGTCTGACCCACAACAAAGGCCAGAGAAGGTGCTTTGGAAGTGCTTCTCTGCTCTTTATGGTGGTGTGATGGGAGCACTTGTATGTGCCAGCTACCAGTTCTATACTGCTTTTGAGCTCATTTTTTCCACTTTGTGTGTATGCAGCCTAATGCTGTGTGTATGCAGCCTAATGCTGTGGTCACTTAAGGTTTAATCCAACTTCAGTCTACTTTCATAGTGAGAGAATACATCAACAAGCTTCAGTTCACTTTCAGATCTCTTTTCTTTCAGTGTTAAATAACCTTTGGGATAGATAATGTGGAAAAAAATTACTAACCACTTTGCTGATATGTTCTCTCACTCTGAAATTGGACTGAAGCTGGATTAAACCTTAGGTGTGACCACAGCCTAAGAAACGACAGCTGAGCAAAATATCAGGTTGGATACACAAAAAGGCAGCTCTGTGTGAAACAACCTGTAGACTCAGAATTACAGCATTTGAAGATTAATAAAACACATGTTTCAAAGGAAGGTACTGACCATTTTAATGATAGTTTAAGTGATATTTCAGTGTTGTAATAAAATTTACCATGGCCCCATTCCCAAGCAATAAAATGTCTGTTAAAAAGGTTCTTTTGCCTCTGAGCGCCCCCACGCCCGGCTTTTCTCTGAGCTTCCAGCAGCACTAAAGGAGGAAAATCCACGGTAAAAAGACTGGCCTTTAAAGAAGACTACAAGAGCACCTTTTGGAAGCTGCGGGTTTTCTTGGCAGCATTTACCATGGGGACGCTCGGTGGCAAAAGGGGCGGGGATTGGTGGCTAAGAACTCAGAAAAAAGCACCCTGGCTGCACACACAATCTTAAACATTCACACATCTCCCAGAACAGCAGCACCTTCCCTTCCTTTCCCTTTCTAAAAGTTAGAAATTTTAAAGAGCCAGAATTGTGGAGAACTGCAACATTGTTATCAGGTGTGAAGTGGGTGGATTGCTACAGTGTAGCTGCTGCTTTACGAGGTGGATTTTTACAGTGAAATCACTATCTTTGGAAGCAAGCTCTGGATCCCAAAGTAATAAATGGCTCTGGTGGATTTTGCAGGCAGGGGAGATGAACAGAGAACTTGTAAATATGGCTATTTTTCTTTTGGACTTGTCGGGGGTTGTCTCCCCAGCACCCTAACAAGCAGAGAGGGGGCGGGGAGAAAAAGATGCGGGCAAACAAAACACACTTCTTTGGGGACGGTAGGTGCGTTTAAAATGCATGTTTTACCGAATCTCATGGGGACGCTTATTCCGGAATTGAACGTCACTTTTAAAGTCCGCTGGAATACAACAGTAGAGGAAAACTAGAGAGGCAAATAAGTTGCTTGGGGATTCAGCCTATGATTGTTTTCTTCTGTTGCCTTCTATTTTACATCATCATGGTTATTTACCAATGAGTGATTAATGAATACTTAAAGAATAAGTAATATTAGGTTGACTTGATGTCTTTGAATTCAAGTTGAATCGAATATACAAACATTCAATTCTATTCAAATCAAATATTTAAAATCTAAATGTCCGAAAATCCAATTTGAATCTGTAACATTCAGATCTATTCATTCGAATGTTAGAGTTGTATTTGGATATGAATGTCAACAACATTTGTATCTGTTATACATATCTGTGTGCATTCTGTATGCATCCCATTTTATCCCGTATGCATTCCATTTTCATCCCGCATTATAAGCACAAATATTCCAACGAATGTTTCGGAAAATCCAAAATCCATTTGAATGTCTAAATTTGATTAAATCTGATTTGAATTCGAATGTTGACATTTGTCGGATTAGAATCAAATTTTTGAATTTTCGAATATCCATGCACATTCCTATTCAGGTCCAGTTCCCACCCATTCAAGGCCTGGTTTCACAACTGGGCTTAGCATCTAGAGTTCTTAAAACAAACCAGTTTGTGAATGTAAACGCTAGCTTTCTTCCCCTGAAAATAATTAGCACTTTAATGATTAAGTGACAGAAAACTTTATATCTGTACAAATACTTCAAGAAATTCAAAACAACAAAAGCTTCAGGACTTTTTAGCAATTTAGGAATAGTATAAGCCATTGTCATCCAAAATCTGCCAATCTTAAGCATATTTTTTAAAGTGTCACATGACATGACTCATTTTTGTTTATACTGCACTGCACACAAATACCTCCACAGCTCTGGAAACTGAATGGATCAATGTCTTCCAGTGAATCATTATCTCCTTTTGTGAGCATTACTTGCTAAGAACTGTATCAACCGCTTATTCTGCAACATCCACACGGTCCTGCTGGATCATGGTAAAAATGAGCTGGGACTTCAGGGCCCCACCTCCTTGCCTGTGCCACTCCTGGGTACAGATTCTACACCCAGGAGTACTTCAGCAGCAGACCAATGTAGTCTCATAGTGGGCCAGGCCTGGTCCTAGTTATTACCACCACCATGCATGTAGGAAGCAAGGACAGGGACAGTCCCGGCCTGGTTCTGAAGCTCAAGTTCTGTAAAATAGCCCACTTTCACGACCATTTTCAGACCATTTTTGTTTCCGCGGCCTCAACGGTAAGCTAGAGTTGGCCACCTGTCAAGTGGATGGCTGACAGCTCACACTGCACCACCTCCAAATTCCAAGGCCAGAATACTATTTTCAGGCCAGAAACATTCTCTGCATTGCATACCTACAGTGCATGCAGAAATAGCTTTTCAACCAAACAAAAATAAGAAGCACCAGTGTAAAAATAGGAAAGGAAATCTCAAAACATGAAACACAGTCCAGCAAAAATATTACTTCAACCATCTGCATTAAACCAGCACCTGAATGGGCATTATATATTCTAACTCATAATTTCTTTGACTCCGAACTAAGTAAGATTAGAACTAACTTGAGCTAATTTGCTCTAACTGTGAGCCAGTTTGGTGTAGTGGTTAGGGAGCTGGACTCTTATCTGGAAATACCAGGTTTGATTCTGCTCTTCTCCATGAAGCCAGCTGGGTGACCTTGGGCTAGTCACAGCTCTTTTCTGAGCTCTCACAGCCCCACCTATCTCACAGGGTGTCTGTTGTGGGGAGAATAGAAAGTTTTATCAGCTGCTTTGGGTCCCCTTAAATGGGTAAGACAAGCCCGATAGAAAAGCCAACTCTTCTTCTTCTTCTTCTTCTTCTTCTTCTTCTTCTTCTTCTTCTTCTTCTTCTTCTAACTTGGGCTGTGGTCACACCCAAGCTCAAGACTGTCTGAGGCAGTTTTGACTGTCAGGGATCACTTATAAAAATGTCCTTCTGTCTCACATATTCAGATTATAGTAGCACTGAGACCAATGGGGCACACTCCCTAAAGTGCAATTCGAAGTTGTGTCAGAGGAACCCACACAAAGTCTGAAGGCCCATATTTTGGGCAAATGGCAGCATTCTGTAAAGAGCCACCTTTTCTTCATTGTACCATCTATTCCCCACACTTCTCTCATTGAATTCCTGATCCTCCAAACTACAATGTGAAACTGACCACTTGTTCAAAGGTTCTTTCTACCCTCCTTTATCTCCTTATTCGCTAGGATCCATTACTTTATATGAATTAATGGTTACTACCGTAGTTATTATTGCAACTCACCTTTAGATTGCAGGATATTCCATAAACGATTACAGAAATAAGGTCAACTCCCTGGTTGCCATTTGCTTACTCATGGAGTATATGAGAGACATTGGCTAAAATGGATAAGAAGGAGAAGGAACAAGCCTTTGCCTAGAAAAGAAAAAACACAAAATGGTTCTGCCTTTTGACTCAAGAAAAATGGCTCTTATCCGTCCACTGAATGAACAACCAGAGCAGGCTGGCAGGACCCTATTCCAGGATATAATCCAGAGACGTTTTCGCACGGGGCTGAACGGAACGCGAAAAAGACAGCTGCGGACACGTCATCCGCATTGCCCGAGCGCGGCTTGCGCTCCGACGTGTCCGCAGCTGTCTTTTCCGCGTTCGAAATGTAGAGCACTTTAAAGTGCTCTACATGCGTTCCAACGCGGACGAGCCGCCCGCAGGCGTTCGGGAGGAGAAGCGTTCGCGCCTGCTTCTGTCTCCCGAACAGCTGCGGGCTCGCCTCCGACGCCGGCGCGGCTTCGACAATCAGCTGTTTGACAATCAGCTGATTGTCGATCTGCCTCCGCGGCTGTCTCCGCGCCCCTGGCCGGCATTTGCCGGCTAAGACAGCTCCCGGCGCTTTGAGCATTCGCACACAGACGCTCCGGAACGCGTTTACACGCGTTCTGGCGCGTCTGTGTGTGAACGGGGAAAGCGCCCGGAGCTGTCTTAAGCTTTCCGCCTGAACGCGTTCCGTTTGGAACGCGTTGCAGTGCGGAAATGCCTCAGAATAGGATCCAGTGCAGAAAGGGCGTAAAGCTGAGGTCAAACTTGAGGTTTAATCCAGCTTCAGTCCACTTTCAGAATGAGATAATACATTAGCAAAGTGACAAACTGTTTTCTTTCAGTATTAAATTCATCGTTGGAATAGCAAAAAATGTTGCAGAAAAAGACAGGAAGGAAGCCGCTCTTCCAATCTCCAGGAAAAAAGAAAGTCTAATCCAGAAGGGCAACGTATACATCACCTCACAACACAGCAGTTCAGGCTTCATTCTCCCTTTCTTCCCCTTGCATGTTTCAGTTCAGTTGGCATGGTGTGCACAGCATGCTCAGTGGTTTCTGTTCTCCCTGGCTTTTCAAAGCATTGCAGCTCCATTATATAATATCTCATTCCCTGTTAGTTCAACCCTGGGTGCCTCATTTTCATTCCCTTTAACCAAGCACAAAGGGTACAAGCAACTTCTGCATAGCAGGTTATGGGTCTTTGGAGGAGTACACTGGGGTCTGGAACCTCAGGAAATAACCGCCAATTAACGTTGACAGCTTCATACACATACGCTAAATAACTTAGGCTCATATGTTTGAAGGCTTTGGACCTTTCGAATAATTGACTCTGTACAAATGTTCTGATCTCTTTTCCCCTCGTAGCTTTCACAAGGACATTTGGAGAGAATGGCAAATAGTAAAACAGACCGAGGGGACAAATGCTAATCTTTAATGGATGAGTTCAATTCCAGAAATTACTTTTAAACAAATCAATCACCACGCTGAGTGGAGTTTGTAAACCCATTGCATTAGAGTTTTGTTTTGGCTTCGTGCAAAGCTTGGCGACAAACCTTTTGTCTGCTTCGTTCCTTTAAGCAATTTAGCTTTTAACTAATTGGGTCGCTCTTTGGGTGAAGCATGTGCTTTCTGTTGTCCTTTTAATATACAATCCCAGAAGACAGCTGCCAAACCACAGGTTCACTGCGCAGCCTCGAATAGGCTAATCTACTTTTGAGGGCTATGAGAATTAACTCAAGAAACAGTAATTTCAGACCAGCAGAAGGAATTGCAGGATTTTCTCTAGGGCCCTGGTCACACTAGTAGTTTAGGATGACTACAGGTTGACTTCAGGTCATGTTACTCACATTATTTTTATTTAATTTGTTTCCCAAGCCGGCCTACCCATTAAACCATTTCCGAGCCGGCCCACACGTTAGACCATTTTGACCAGAGTCCCCGTTTTTACAGGACTCAGCTTTTCCTGGCATGCCAGAATGTCTTTGCTTCCTCATTTGTGAGTGGAGAGACAGGCTAAAGGAGGCTGAACTGTGCTGTGGTGGGTGGGTCCAGTCTTTCCTTTCAGCCAATGTGCATGCACAGTTTATGTGTATTATTCTCCTCAGTTTATGTGTACAGTTCTTCTATCTAGCGTTCCCCCCCCCCCCACAAATTTATTATTATTTTAAAACTTAATTGCACGGAGAAGAAAAGCACATAAAAAAGGAAGGGGGCATGGAGGTGGGAAAGCAGGCTTAAAAAAGAACCACAAGCACATTCTCGCCTCCCTTGAGTAACACAATGGCATCCAATAAGAAAGGAGATTGATTTGATGCAGCAAAAGGGGTTGGAGAGCCAAGAGTTCTGTGGAGGAGGCTCAGGTCGATTGCAGAGAAAGGTGTGAGCGATGCAGCCCAAAACGAGGACGGCTTGAGGACAATCTAGGTGTGACCAAGGACTGGTACAACCTCAGTTTGAATTAATGAATAGGACATCTTGTCTTACATTTGTGTGACCAGGATCTAGATCCCGCAATTGCCTCTCACCTCTTTCTGGCCCTTTCTGCACTGGGCTTTATATCCTAGAATAGGGTTCTGTCATCTTTATGCTAGTGTAGACTACAGCAGGGCATCCATTTGAGGGGGTCTTTATTGTGAGATATAATGCTGAATAAGCCCAGGACAAAATGGCCTTTCTTGCATAAGGCAAATACCAGAAGGCAATCCTGGGGTCTTGCCTCTGTCAACCTGCTCCTTGCACTGCTGTTTCTGTTCCAAATACCAGGTTGCTAGCAAGGCTCCTTCCGATTCCACTTAGGTCCCCCCCCCCCGTACTTGTAAAGCATACACCCTGGAAAAAGACAGAAAACATCTGCTGTTAATGCAGCAACACTCTTAAATGGACACAGCAACACCTTTAAAAGACCAGAAGGCATTTATTTAATTTAGTGGACATTATTCATCTTTGTATTTTGAAATTTTAATTCTGTATTGCCCCTTGGTAGAAGGGGTGCTATAAACTTTATTGTTGTTGTTGTTGATGATGATGTTGATGTTGATGTTGATACTGATAATAAAATGAAAATGTTAGTGAAACATCTTATCAAGCATTGGTATACTCTTTGCATGTTCTTTGGTTGTCACAACTTAGTATTTTTAATGCCAGAATCTAGAAATTAGACATAAGGTGTTTTTCTACTGTCACTAGAAGTACCCATTAAGTACCCATTAATGGGTACAAAAATGCCATTTCATACCCATTAATGGGTACTTAATGGGTACTTTTAGTGATAGAGGAAAAACACCAATATTCTAATCTTGGCCAAGCAGCTGGAAAAATGCCAGTTTTTAGCTTGATCCAGAAAGTTAATCTGTCATTTTCCTAGCTGTTTTGTGTTCCACTCCTGGCTCACCTTGTCCCATTTCTCTCTGTCTCTCTCTAACATGCTTTGCTAGCATTCAGATCTTTGGAACAGAATCAGTAACTCAAGGGCCATGGTCATACCTCACTTTTAGGGTGGACTGAAATTGTCTTAAGTCCTCAAATACCAGATGCCAAAGTGGGCACCTGGTTTTTCCGAGTACTTTCCTGGCCAGAAAGGAATTATCTTATAATCAGATAATCCAGTACTGAGTTGGTTTCAGAAAGAAATGGATCCAGGACCAGGCAAAAACTTGCCATCAGTGCTGTACCACTCTCTTCCCCTCACCTGGTAAAAGGTAAGCTTCAGTGTGGTGATGGTGGCAACAGCAGTGGTAGTGGTAGCGGCAGTAGCGGTCGTGGCAATAGCAGCAGTATGGGGTCTTTCACCACTCCACCACCCCCTCACTCTCCTGGAACAGCACCCCCCCATTGTGTCATCCCCCTGCCAACACTGTCACCTGCCCAGCCAGCTCTTTCGCCCTCCTGCAACACCCTCCAATCATATCATACCCCTACATTGGTGCTGTCACAGCCCCCCCCACCTTCCTGCAAAACCATCCTTTGCATCACCCCACATCACCCCACCTCCTCCCCCTCCTGCAACACCCCTCCATCATATTGTGCCACCCCACTGACTGCATCACCCCAAACCCACAATCACATCATCCCCTCAGCACTCACAACATGCCCCCACGGCATTGCCTGCTTACAGGCAAACTCACTTCCCCCACCAGCCATTTCATTCCCTTACTCTTCCACAATGACTTTGCATGCCGCCGAGCAGCTCCCCCCCCCCGCCTCCTCAACAGCTAAAGCTTACATTTTTACATGAAGGGTTACCGGGGGGGGGGGGGGTGAGCAACAGCAGCAAGTAGGTGTGAACAAGCCGTTCCAGGCTGAAAATGGCCTGGGTATGGCTGCCTTTCTTGTCTGCGGCCACAGAGCTAAGAGAGAAGCAAACCCAGGAAACATAGCATTATATCATTTTATTTTATTTTACTGCTCTACTAACAAGAGATGTGCACAAATTTTGGGGGGCATTTGATTCATAATGAATTTTCTAACATTCGATTCATAATGAATCGAATGTTAGAAAATTTGTATTCGTACAAACAGACCCTTCCGAACATGGTAAAATTCTATTTGATAAGAATGTATTCATACAAACTCATACAAATATCCGATAAGAACGAATACATATCAGATACATATCCGAGATACATATCCAATACATATCCCGTGACAAATCCACTCTGAAAGTGTTAAATCCAACCTGAGTCCACTTTTCATACGCTCTCAATCCATCTCGAATGCACTCTAGATCCATTGCGGATGGGACCAGCGCAGCCACTTTCCTACCTCCCCGGTTTAATGAATGTGTGAACTCGATCTGCATAGACGCAATAAAAGCCTTCCTGATAAAGAGAAAGAATTCCAGGCAACGTTCCATGATTTGATTATCATGGCAGAAAGAGGCAACAATGCAGCAGCAGAGAAGTCTTTTCAAACAAAAGAAAGAACTGAATTTTTTAATTTAAATATTTGACTCCATTTATCACGAGAAAATCAAGTTTTCATACAGAAACCCCAGGAAACGTGTTGTGCATAGATCCCTTAGAGATCCCTGTGTGTTTTAGAATTCCACTGAGTGGCTGTGAGTCAGTGCAATTTATTTTAGGCACTTCTTTAAATAGCACAAAAGTGCAGTTAATTTTCTGATCAATGTCTGGAGATGTAACATGAAACGCCATGCTTCAAGTAGGTCTTAGGATTTCACTACAAATAAATGATAGCATAAATAATAAGAGATGCAGATGCACAGAGAGAAAAACATCCAATGCAAAAGATACACCGTATAATTCATTTTTATCTATGAAAGCTGACTTTAAATTAGAATGTAAGACAAACTAACCCTGATCGGAATGTATGAAAAATTAATAATATAGTTATGTGTGGGGTTTGTTTGTACCCCAGGAGTGCTATAGTTTGATTCTGTGATTGAAGGATTTTGTTCCTACTGCATGATCATATTAGATGCTTTATATTATTTCCTGGATTTTCCTAATAACACTACGCTGACCTGATAGTGGGTCTAGATGACATCCAGCACCCATCCAATTCATTTACATCATTTATTATTATTTATTTACATTTTTATCCCACCCTATACCCAAGGGTCTCGGGGTGGTTACAACATATAAAATGAACATATTAAAACTAAAGCATATTAAAACCATGGCAGTTTGTTGTAAACTCTGCCCTCTGGATGACTCTGGATGGGCCCTGATAATTTGGAGCTGCTTCCTTGCAGGACTGGGTCTCCCTTGTCAGTTGCTCTTGACTCCACCTGGCCTCAGCTATATCAGAGATCACAAAGAACAGCTATTTATGGTTTTAACTTGCTGGAAGCCCTACCTGAGTAGGAGGAGAAATTTGCCATCCCTCCAGGGGTGGTGGTCTAGTGGTGGCAACCTAGACAACTCTGCCCTCTGGATGACTCTCCAGTCTGGATGGGCCCTGATAATTTGGAGCTGCTTCCTTGCCAGACTGGATCCTTCTCATCAGCTGCTCTGGACTCTTCCTGAGACGTTTTCGCACGGGGGTGAACGGGACGCGTGGGAGACAGCTGCGGACACGGCATCCGCATTGCCCGAGCGCGGCTTGCGCTCCGACGTGTCCGCAGCTGTCTTTCTCGCGTTCGAAATGTAGAGCACTTTAAAGTGCTCTACATGCGTTCGAACGCGGACGAGCCGCCCGCAGGCGTTCGGGAGGAGAAGCATTCGCGCCTGCTTCTGTCTCCCGAACAGCTGCGGCCACCTCCGACGCCGGCGCGGCTTCGACAATCAGCTGTTTGACAATCAGCTGATTGTCGATCTGCCTCCGCGGCTGTCTCCGCGCCCCTGGCCGGCCTTTGCCGGCTAAGACAGCTCCCGGCGCTTTGAGCATTCGCACACAGACGCTCCGGAACGCGTTTACACGCGTTCTGGCGCGTCTGTGTGTGAAAGGGGAAAGCGCCGGGAGCTGTCTTAAGCTTCCCGTCCTACTCCCGTTCCAAATGGAACGGGAGTAATGCGAAAACGTCTCTGGTCTCAGCTACACCAGAGACCATAAAGGACAGCTGCTTGTGCCATCCCTCCTGGGGGTTGTCTAGTGGTGGCCCCTCTGCCCTCTGGATGACTCTCCAGCCTGGCTGGGCATGGACATCTTGGAGGAGGTGATTCTTTGTGGGACTGGGTCAGCTGCTCTGGACTCCAATTGGCCTCAGCTATCTCAATTTTGTGTGTGTGTGTGTGTGTTTGCATATTTTGCAATGTTTTGTATGACATGCAATTCTTATAATGTATTTTTATTATAATGTTTTGATTATTACTTTGCATTGTATATTTTCTGCACGTTGTAAATCACATTGAGCAAGTTTTCTTCTGAAAAGGCAGTATACAAATAAAATGGAAATGAAATTAAAAAAAAAAGAAATGTTATGGATGATCTGAAATTTCTAACAGTGTGGAAGTGTGGGTGACTGAAGCAAGGGTATCTCTACTCCAGTGTCACTGTTGGCATATAAGAGGGAGGAAGCCAGGGGATGGGGGGACACGACATGGATACATCTATATAGTTTCCTTGACAAGGATACAGCTGTAGATGCTGCATCATTTCCTGAGAGATTCAGGGTGTTGAACCTATGACCGTCAGCTATCCAGCAGATTTGGGTGTTCATGCATCCAACAGTGGTGCTGTATCCAAAGGCAATCCTCATTCTGGAGGGCAATGTCCCTGCTCAGATCAAATTGAATATAACTCATCTTGGCAAATGAGTTGTGCCTGAATAATTAAATAGAGCAACTTTGCTGAATTATAAAGAACAGTTTATTAAGTCCCATATTTTGTTAGACTCCTTCCCTAGTTGTTCTTCAGCAACTGGGGTTAGTCCAGATGGGACAAAAATAGCGCCGTTTCAGTGCTGCTATGGTGGGGTTGCCTCACATGTCATAGGCAACCCCATCATAGTCCTATGTTTTCAGCCCTGAAAAGTGCTTATACTCAGCACTGATAGCAGGTTTCCTAGCAGCAGTGCTTTTTAGTGATGGGCTCATCTTTTTGGATGGAGCAGCGATCAGAACCTATGTCCAGCATGCATGGCTGGAGGCTGAAACAGCCACCCCATATACGTCGAAGTGGTCACGTGTGCCTTTGCAGATTCAATAGTTGATGAAATGTGCAAAGAGAACGAGACCAGGTCTGTCTAGATAGGAAGAAATAACGGCAGGACAGCAATTTTGCCACATTATTACTTTCTATCGGTATATTGGGCTGCTATCAGGACACAGCTCTGATCTTCAAAGGAACAGACCCTGATGCTAGGCATAGGGCAGCCATGAGAATCACGCTTATATTTGTAGTCTTGTGCAAATACATATCTCCTCTTGTCTGCCGTGACCTTTCCAATGTTCAGTTTCATTTGCAAAGAAAAGGAAGCTCTTCTCCGCAGAACAGCATCACATTTTGTGTCCTATTAGATCTACTCGCCTCGGCTTCTCAAGGTTCCCACCATGAACATATCAGCACAGTAACGGGCCTCTCTTCAGTCTTCAGCAGAGAAGAAACATGAAAACTTTTCATCTTCTAACCTTTAACACGTGTTGTACTCTTAACACCTTCCCTGGATGTTTTTTGACTTCTCCAGTTTCTTTCTTCTTTTTTTAATGCCGGTCTTTATGTTTTTAGAAATCAGTTCTTTGAGACCAGTTTCTCACTTCAGTGCATAATTTCTTTTGTCAATATTTCTGCTCCTCCCCAACACAAATTTGGCCATTTTTGAAAAAAGCTCTTCTACTCTAAGGGCAAATCCCCACAGCAAGCTTATTTCACTTTCCCTAAACCAAAATAATAGAACCGGATGCAAACGCAAATTTGCCTGTTCCCATTACTTTTAACTTAATTGCATTGGATCTGGATTCTGAGGATCATACGTGGGGTACGTGACTCAAGGTGGGACTCAAATGGCTACTTTTTAAAAGCCGCTTTTCGGGGCTGCCGTGCCCTCTTCCTTCTGGCATGAACGCACCACCCATAAGGGACCCCTTCACTGAGCCTAACTGGGTGGCTGCCGCTTCCATGGATGGAGGAAAAATGGCAGCGGGCAGCCAGCCAGCGATTCTTTCCCCTCCTCTCCCCATTGCTCAGGGCACACAGCAGCAGTGGCAACTAAAGCCCCTTTGCTTTAAACATTCACATTCAGCTGCTTTCCTCCCTTCCTTTCCCTTTCTAAAGTCAGATCTTTTAGAATTATGCAAAATTGCAACATTGTTATCAGGTTGAAGTGGTTCCATTGCTACAGTGTAGCGCTGCTAAAGGTGGATCTTTAACACTGAAATCACTGTCTTTGGAAGCAAGCTATTGGGAGAGGGAAACCCTAAACATGGATTCTCATCCCTTAAAATGGTACTGTCCACACAGTAAAAAATGTAAAATGTTTCAAGCGCACAATCCAGAGTGAGACCTGTTGAAATCAGGATTGAGATTCACCACGCTTTTGGGTGGTTTAACACGGGAAAAGTGTGTTAAGCCAAACTGCTGTGCGGACTCCAAGGATTGAAAACGTTTTGAATCTGAGATAAGGTTGCCGTGAAGACACGGCCTAATTGTTTCTATGACTCTGCTCATTAATCATCATGACTGTCTCCTGGACTTTATGGCACCATTCTTGGTCTGCAATATGCATTTTAGTTGAGCCACAGTTTTTGTTATTCTGGGTAGCCTTTCCCCATGCCCTCTGGAGAGATCTAATCCTCTTTTCATTTGATATTTTCTTTTTATAATCTAGCAGCCCCACTACTGAGTTTCCTTCTTAATAGTACAAAAAAAAAAAGACTCTGTTGAATTTCCTTGGCAGTTGTCCACTTGCATATGTATGTTTGCATATTATAGCACTATATAGGGATGTGCATGAATATTTGTAACGAATATAGGGATGTGCACGAATATTTGAATGTTATGACAAATGTTTTGGAACATTCATACAAATGCTTCAGGCATTCGTAAACAGGGGAGGTGGGAGGGTGGCAGCACCAGTCACATCTGCACTGGATCCAGAGTGCATTCAACATGGATTGAGAGTAGATTCAAAGTGGCTTCAGGGCAGATCTGATGCTTTCAGAGCAGATATGTTATAGGATACATATCGGATATGCATCAGATATGTATGGGATACAGTGCCTGACAAAAGTTCTGTCGCTTATCCATGTTGTTGAAACCAAAGCTTATAACCTGACTTAAAATTCATCCATTGGTTTTAGAAATGACTCATATGAAAGCTGAAACCCTCCCAAATGAGGTTTTTAAAAAGAAAATAAATTTGCTTCACTGCTGAAATATTGATCATTTAATGAACACAGAAAGGTCAGATTTTGGCTAGACAAAAGTTTTGTCACCTTGTCATATAATGCACCTAATCCTAGTTTACAGCCTCACCTGTGCTCACTAATTGATCGGATAATTAGTGGGTGTGTATAAAAAGAACTCCAGCACTCCAGACCTTCACTTGAACTGCAACTTGACCTCTGACAACATGCCAAAAATCCACCCTGCGACCAAAGCCTTGATTATCAGGAGACTGAAGACCAGATCCTCTGCAGAGGTGGCTGGCACCTTTAATGTGTCTCAGCGTCAAGTACAAAGAATTAAAAAAAGATTTGAAGAGACTGGAGATGTTTTTGACAAGCCCAGGTCTGGCAGACCCCGCAAGACGACTGCTCAGGAGGAACGTTTGTTGGTTTGAAAATCAAAAGCCAGCCCTTCTTCCACTGCAGCAGAGCTCCAACAGGCCTGGTCACCTCAAGTCCCTGTGTCAACTAGAACAGTTTGTAGGATTCTGTCTCGAAATGGCCTCCATGGTTGAATCAGTGCCCAGAAGCCAGCACTAAACAAAACGCTATTAAAAAACCGTGTGGTATTTGCCAAGGCCCACAGCCTACTAAACGGATGGACGCTGGAAAAGTGGCAGAAGGTGGATTTCTCAGATGAATCTTCAGTTGAATTACACCACAGCTGCCGCAAATACTGCAGGAGACCTACTGGAGCCCATATGGATCCAAGATATACCCAGAAAACAGTTAAGTTTGGTGGTGGAAAGATCATGGTCTGGGGTTACATTCAGTATAGGGGTGTGCAAAACATTTGCAAGGTGGAAGACAATATCAATAGCCTAAAATATCAAGATGTATTAGCTACCTCTTACATTCCCAATCATAAAAGGGGTCAAATTTTGCAGCAGGATGGCGCTCCATCTCATACATCCATCTCTACATCAAAGTTTCTCAAGGCAAAGAAGATCAAGGTGCTCCAGGACTGGCCAGCCCAGTCACCAGATATGAACATCATTGAGCATGTTTGGGGTAGGATGAAAGAGGAAGCTTGGAACACAAAACCAAAGAATCTTGATGAACTCTGGGAGGCATGTAAAACTGCATTCTTTACTATTCCTGATGACTTCATCAATAAATTGTATGAATCATTGCCGAAACGCATGGATGCAGTCCTTCAGGCTCATGGAAGTCACACAAAATATTAAATATGACTCTAATAGCACCACAACTTCATTCACCAATGTTATGAAACATATCTTTGTATTTGAAGTGAATTATCTGTTTGATTTTCACATTACTTTTTGTGGGCGACAAAACTTTTGTCTCGCCAAAATCTGACCTTTCTGTGTTCATTAAATGATCAATATTTCAGCAGTGAAGCAAATTTATTTTCTTTTTAAAAACCTCATTTGGGAGGGTTTCAGCTTTCATATGAGTCATTTTTAAAACCAATGGATGAATTTTAAGTCAGGTTATAGGCTTTGGTTTCAACAACATGGATAAGCGACAGAACTTTTGTCAGGCACTGTATATATGCATTTGTATCAGATATTCATATGAATTCGTACAAATATATTCATATCGAATAGAATCCTACCAGATCCAAAGGAGATCTATTCAAATGAATATTAATTTTCTTACATTTGATTCGATACGAATTGAATGCGAAAAAGAAAAAGAAAAAAAGACCCATTTGTGCACTACCCTAGCACTATTCCAAATTATTTCAACAATATTTAGGGAATGTTTCAGCATATATCTGGAACTGTATGATTCCTGCAGGCAAAATCAGCATAACTTTGACATGATGTCACATGTTATACATTATATAATGTTATACATTATATAACATTAACAGGTATCACCTGTTATCTCCAAGTTTTACTAATTTTGCTTGGTAAACTGCAGCCCTTACATGTCCACCTATCGTGTTTTGACTGGATGGGACTGACCCTCCCAGCCAGTTTTAGCATCAAGGGAAATATAATTTTGCACTGGGTGCATTTACAAGCAGATAAAAGTAGAACCTCACAGTGGCGATACTTTTCTCCTTAATGTAAGAAATGTCTATGGGAAAGTATAAGGGTCTCCTGAAAAGCAATGCACATTTGCATATAACTCGCAAACAAAAAGAGATATTTGAATGAAACAAAAAAGACACATAAGTACATTTTAATCGTTACAAAAGCATAATTTACTTTTCAATCTAAGGTCTTTTCGCACTACAGTTTGCAGAGGCTGAAGATCCATCCTGGATCAGGCTGCCCCAGCTGGCAGGGCCTCCTAAGTGCTCACCTGCACCCCGGGGGGGGGAGTGGCACCCTCCCTCCAGCTGCACGACCACTTACCTTGTCGTGGTGGTCATGCGGCTGGCCGGGGCAATGTGCCACTCTGTGCAGTACACCAGGCTTATGCTGCCAACACCTCCTGTCCGAAGCGCTGACAGCTTGGGTCCCATTTACCAATTGTGGCAGCCAGGCGCAGGGCCCACAGCTGTTCAGAAGGAAGAGTACGAATGCTCTCCCTCCCGTACAGCTTTGGGATGGCCCAGGACGGGCGGGAACACTCTGGGCTGGGTGTAGAGCACAATTTTGTGCTTTATACCCGGCACGCGAATGGACACCCTGGGACAGGCTGGGGCGGTTCCAAACAGAGCTGCCGGCTCAGCAGAGCGAATGCTCTGTCCTGGGGCATCCTACTCATGTTCCAGAGGCCCTTATGCAAATAGGCCTATCGTCACCATTTACAGCTATACATTTCTCCCAATGGTTTAACACTTTTCTCACCCTGTCAATGAAGATTTCTGAGGGCTGCCTTTCCTTGATCCACAGCCTCACTGAATCCTTCACTTATTCATTTATTTAAAACATTTATATCCCACCCCATATCCCAAGATCTGTGGGTGGCTTAGAGTAAAAACCCATATACAAACAGTATTACATACCTCATTAAAACAGTGTTAAACAGCATAGATAGTTTAAAAAGCTAAAAGTTAGAAATTAAAATAGTGCTAGAGTGATTTTCCATGCTGAAATGAATGCCCTTAAGGTCCCTCTTTAAATTTGGGAAGAAGAGAAAATCTATTGATTATTGAAGGTACAGATTGGGTTTGGAATTTCAGCTTCACAAGAGCCTTGGTGATGGCGCAAGATGTGTGTGGCCGAGTGTTATTGTGCTGTAAAATTGTTGGCTTGGAAATATCTGGAAGCTGGGACAACTGTGAGTTCTGCACAATACAGACGGACATTAATATATCTGAGATTTGTGTGCCGTGTTTGAAAATCCACTGAGCTAATAATTTTGTGACACAATAATGCTCGGTCATACACATTGTGCACTATTGCTGAGGCTCTTGTGAACCTGAAATTCAAGCCCATTTCACCCCTTCCAAACTATGATTTTCACTTCTTCCTGAATTTAAAGAGTGGCCATAAGGGCATTCACTTCAAGTGAAGAATGCAGTGAGACCATGGATTGATGGAAGGACCGCTGGAATTCTACATTAACGGGATAAGAAAACTGGTTCACCTCTGGGAAAAATGTATAACTGTAAATGGTGACTAAGTTAAAAAATAGATTTATGCTCTTGTAGCCAATAAAATGCACCTTCTTGCCTTTTTTGTTTCATTCAAATATCTCTTTTCGTTTGCAAGTTATGTGCAAGTGCACATTACTTTTCAGCTGACCCTCATATCCTGTAAATAAAAGGAAGAAAAACGATGCTGATGTTTGTTCACAACTCCTGATGATGAAAAGCCAAGACGCAGTTAAGGGGAAACAAATACTTGAGCAAAATATAAAATCATTGGGAGTATCACAGAACACAGAGTGATCTGAAGTGCGTGATGATTTAGGCTGCATCCAAATGTCAGTTACATATTCTGCTATAGTTGGATATTCTGGAATAAAGCATGGATATTCTGGAGTATCTGCGCTTTCTTCTGGAATAGCAGAATAAGCAACCGATGTCTGGATAAGGCCTTATCCAAAGCTCAAATGCAAGGAAATTGCCTGTTCTGGGTGCATTATAGACTGTAGGTAAATAACAGACATGTCCATGTTTTTAATGGGGAACACCTCGTTTCACCATCCAACCAATTGTCACTGATATTCTGTGTTCAGCCACCATCTTACTTTGGTGTCGGAAAGCAAGAACTATTGCAAGGGAATTAAAGATCAGAATCTGCTAAGAAATCTGGTACTGAGATAATGGCCAATACGTTATTGCTATCTTTCTCCCTACAAAGATATCAAAGCACCGGAGAAAACTTTTTTATTTTTCAATGGCCTTAGGTAAGATCCATTATACCTAGCAAAACAACAAGTAAATGTGCGTGGATCTAAAGAGAATAATTTGACAATACCAAAAAAAAAAAAAAGCCAAAACACAACTAAGCCTACTACACCAAAATTTGGTACATTAAAAAGCTGACAAATTATTTGGCTTTGCTTTTGTGAATTGATTATCTTTTGAAATATGTCAACTATTCACGTCAACATTTCAAGTGCTGATGCATCTACTGAATCTGTTTAACATATGATTACCATTTTTTTTAAAAAAAGTCAATATTATCAGATCAATTGGTAATATAAAGCACAGGGGATGATCATATTAGTCTTCGGCAACATTACTATTCTGCTGCATATTTGCCAACTTTTCCAAACCCAAGATTTCCTGGATGTGCTCCCTCCATGTCCTCATGGTGTTAAATGTCACTGGCTGGAGGGGCGAGTTTTTGCTGCAGAGGTCCAGAGACATAGCAGAGATTCAGTTTCCCACCACATACGCACCCAGTGGATTGGGAGGTAAGACTACAACGATGTTCAACTTTACTTCCAAATCAGACTGGAAGATCACATGCAGCCACTGCTTTTTCCATACAAATTATTGCTATTTTTTTTCATTAGTAAGGTTTTTAATGTGTTTTAATACAAATCATCATTTGAAACTGCCGTAAAAAAAAGACATCACAAATTTAGAAATACTGTTAGAATGTCTTGAGATGCAAGCCTATATATAACACTAAAAAGCAGCATACAACAGAGAACAAAATCATTTATTCTGCCTTAATTAAAATTAAATACATCATCCAATATGCGCATCAGGACCACTGAAATCTGCAGGCATTATGTCATTAAGGGTGTGAAAGCTAACAGGTGAAATGTTTAGAGCTGTCTCTGGATGGTCACAGTTGCACTAAAATAAAAAAAGAAGCGAGGAGGAATTTTAAGAGAATGCTATTTGAAGTAATCACAATATTTTAATCTCTGCTTAAATTATAGAAGTCAACAACATTTCCCTTTTATCTAGCAGAAAAAAAAATCTCATACGTATTTTGGTAGTTAAAAAAGTCTTTGACCCCTACCTAGACTTTATTTTAACAAGTGATGTTCCCAAATAAAGAGATGTATTCTGTATTTCATTGAAAAGCCAGGGAAACAACAGGTATTGTGATATGATGGATATGTACTTGTAGATGCTTCCACATTTTCACTGGCTAGATACATAGAAGGCTGCTTCAAGTGGATTTCTTGTGTGTGTACTGTGTACATGGTGACTGGCTGGCATAGTGATTAAACACACAATTTAACATGCAGCTTCCATACAGAACAGCAGTTCAAATCCCAACCAGAACACTGCTTCAGTAAGGATCTTCACTCAAGACCACTAATACGTAACTTACTACTTAGACTCACCTACCCTACCACAACTGTGAAAGAAAAAGAAATAGAGGCATGCAAACTCCGCATCAGATATTAGGGAACCAGGACCAGATACAGTAGTGCAAAAGCTAAATAACCTGCATAAAATCATACCACTTGGAAATTCTGGGAAAACCATTTCTTTTCCTCAATCTATTCTACACTTGGGTCTTCTACACAACATCTTTTCCTTGTAGCCACACCTAAGCAAGTGACCCGACATGAACAGATATAAGCCCTATCTACCTTTGCATTTTAGACTCCAAAACACAACACAGTTTTCATAAGGAGTGGCAAGAGAGCTTTATCATGGCCAAATTTTTTCAACAGCCTTTTATGCAACTTAATTAACAGAAAAACTGAAGTTTGTGGAGCAGTAAAGCCCCTCATTTCCAAAAAATATATTTTCCAGTGTTACTTTGTTAATATGCTTGTGAATACAATTCTCCATGAAAATGGAAAAAGCAGATGTATTTCAGCCTTTTCTCTTACTATAAATTGTTTTCCAAGGCAGACAAAATTTTGTGCTGAAAATTTAAAAAGTAGGACATTATGATCAGAACAGCTAACTTTTTTTTTAGATAAGAGCCTTTTTTATGGGGATAAATCTGGAAAGCGCTCTTAGGGTCCAAACCCACACTGGTTTCTCGTTCTTTTCACCAACACTTAAAAAAACCTCCACATCACACATAACATTACTGCATCTCCCATTATTAATAATGAATATGTAATGGACAGCTACCTAGGCAAGGCATGAAAGCAGTCTAGAAGCCCCTTAGATATTAAATATATTCTTACTTCATTTATACTTGTACATATTTATTGTCTATATACTGCTTTGACATTTTTATTAGACATCAGTCTCAAAACACAAAAAAGCTTTAATGTGACAACTATATAAAAAATTTGGTCTGTTTTCATGTTAGGCTTATAAAAACTCAGAAAGATTACAAAAATGTACAATGAGTTTCATCTAAAGTGGATTAAGCATTTATTATTAGAATATCAAACTATAAAGATTTATCTCTATATCCACTAGGAATTATATAGAGCATTACTGGGCATTCTAAGGCTTTTGTTCACTGAGAAATTCGGTATAAGGCAGAATATAAATATTAATAAATAAATTTATATTTTGGCAATTGGGCTGGTCTGGTTTGTCTCTGAATCATTTTCTTGCTGTTCCCTTGCTTTGTTCATCTTTTATATTGTTTTAATTTTATATTTATGTATTATCATTTTAAGTGTTTCTGGTTTTGATATGTGCACCACCCTGAAACTGCTGTGAAGGGTAATATATGCCCACTCTACTATTTGCATTTGAAAAGATTATTATTAATGTTACAGTTTTTATCATCATCAATAATAACAAAATAACACTAGTTAATAAAATTAATGGGTAACCATGACTGTTCTGGGTTGCTACATGTTATGGATATACAATACCATACAGATTATTGATTGTTTAAGGACTATATAACATTTTCATGCTCTGACTTAACCTTAACTCTGAATTTTTAGATCACTGGAATATATTGTACCTGATTTTTAGACTATGAGTACCACAGTAATCAATAATACTCTTATATTAATGCTACAATCTATCTACACAGTGTCTCTTATGAGCCTACCTATGTAATGTTAGTATGTATGCTTAGATCTATAATATGTTCTCCTACAAAAGCAATTGCTAATGTTGTAAGATGGATTTAATGGGGAACATTTTTAACTGGTATATTAACAGGATAAGCCAAGAGACAATCTAGCATCCATCATCAAAAAGCATGCCTTTTTCATTGTACCTGTGTTCTAAATATGATAACCATTGTATATTTTATATCTTCAAATCATCCTCTGTTTGACATTAGAAAGAATAAGAAAGTATCATAAAAATAAACTGACTAAACCGCTGCTTGTAATTATGATCAATTTGAGATTCTGTATCTGCTAAAAGAAGATTTTTCATACAAATGCAAAGCTAAAGGAAATGAAAATTAAAGATTTGGACATTGAATGCTCCAACTTTTTCCTCTAAAAATCACCGAACTTAATTTCAATAAATAAATATCTAATTTCTGTCCAGTGAAGAGTCCAAATTGTTGCACTCTGATTTTTACCCAAGTAACCGAATCCACACCAAAATCTCTCACAGCCAGTAAGTCATTAACTTTACTTTGCATTCTACCTGGATATTTTGCCTTGCACTTGAACTACCAATGTATTGAAAAGAAATGCTGTTAGGTGCCTGAAAGCCTGTTACGTAAAACAAGATTGCATTTTGTCTGCATTGTACAAGGAAAGAATATTCTTGGTTTAAAAAATAAGGACAAATATTGCAAGCTTTGGTTTTAGCCGACCAGGAAACAAACACTCACACACATATATACTGACAATTAAAATATTCACCCACTTTTCATCTGATATCACTGAAGCTTGTAAAACCATAAAAGTATTTAACACCGGTTCGTCACATACAGAGATACTACTATCCTTACCTCACCTATTACAGGTTGCAAACCACACACTAGAAAACAGTGTTTATAATATGTTTTCTCTAATCAAAAGAAGAAGTAAAGAACCTAAGCCTTTTGTTTTAGACATATTCCTTTCCAATGGTTTAAATCCTGTGAAGTGCCAACAAGTCAGCATGCCATCTTCCTTAATTAAAACAAATTAACATGGATTTCTGACAATGTTTCCTGCAATGAGTAATCTTCACAAGGCTACCGGAAATGAAAAATGCAAAAAGAAATATTCCAACATATACATAAAGCTCCTGGAATAAAATAGCAAATTAGCTTAATAATAATAATAATAATAATAATAATAATAATAATAATAATAATAATAATAATAATAATAATAATAATAATAATAATAATAATAATAATAATAATAATAATAATAATAATAATAATAATAATAATAATAATAATAATAATAATAATATGGGGGGGAAGGTAGACCAACCTTTACAATGTACATCACTCCAGGTCCTAGGATTTTCTCATTTGAATGGAGCCACCCTTGGGAGACTTTATTAGCAACATTGCCACCTTGATTCCAGTCTTCATCTTCCAGGTGCAGTTCCTCTGACCATATTTTTTTCCCTGTACTCATTTTGGTCTTGTCCTGCTGAGAAGATGGATTTGCAGAGACAAGGTTACATGTGTTGTCCGAAGCCTCCGCTGTTGAGCTACCCTGCAACTTGGAAGCAGCAAGCTCCTTCACTGCAGAAGAGAGGTTCTTGATGCCTAGAAGGCTCCCCGTGTGGGAAAGTTTCAAGTGGGACACTTTGTGCATGAGAGTGCACAGGGTGGTAGATCCATCTTGGTCCTTCTGGAGAACCTCAGGAGAGGCCAGGTACGGCGATGGTGTTGAAGTTGTGCCAACTGACGAGACTTTGCTGCTCATGGACAGATGATGAATATGATCATCAACCGATGTCACCGAATCATTCCTGAAGCGGTTGTACTTAGTACGTTGAAGCATGCCCTTCTATCTTGAACCCTGCATACGTTCTAGCAAGCCAGCTAACCCCCGTCCTAACATAGCAGGTAAGTTACAATATCAGACATGGGCAGTAAGACTTAGCAATAGGAGAAGAGGTTGCTTTTCTAAAAAGAAAGGAAAACGTTCCAAAGGAATTTCCTAAGGTTCCATGCTCAGGCTAGGTGAAGCAATAGTTTTCTGTGCAAAAGAAAGACCCCAGAGCTGCTCAGAGCTGCCAAGTGCCTCACAGAAAAGCATGACTCACACAAATGAGAAGGACCCTGTTCAACAAAAGGCTCAGTGAATGCTGCAAATCATTTCCTGTAGGGGGAAAAATCCACCCACTTACAGCACACTACCACCAATCAATTCTCAAATTTCCTTTTCCTATCTTAAACAGATTCTCTCTCCTCCCCAACATCAGCTTTTCTTTCTATCTTTTTTTTTCAACTATAGGTGAGTGACTGCAATAGCTCCAAGTAACTGCATTAACTTTTCTCCCACAATTCAGACTAGCATTCCATGAAAATGATCTCTCTGTCCTATTTTGACAACGTAATGCTCAGGGAAGAACATAGTAACAATTTCATAAATGACATTCTAGCATCACCCCAATGCACAAATCCCTGGAAAGGCTTTCAGATCATCAGAATACACAGTAGGATTACAAATTTGGTGTAATATGGGAAAACTATACATTAAGGAAGGCAGCCTCTCCTTTTAGAAAAGCTAAGCATCCACAAAAAGAGCCCCCCCCCACTTTGCAAAGGTACTCATCATAATTATCACATTGCTGTGTGTGTGTATGTATAATATATATTTAAAAATGATGTCTTTGTGATTCCTCTTTTCCCATTGGCAGGATTTTTAAAAAATCCTGCATTAAATAAAAACTTATGATTAGGGGAAAATATTTTTTAAACAACCCAAGAAAAAGGTTTTCAAGCAAAGCTGTGACCATTCCAACTACTGGAAGCAGAAGGGACTTAACTTCATTTTTAACTACCTGCTTAAAATCCTGAAACTGAAAAAATCCAGGAGGACTAATTAAGTGAATCTGAAGCAATTTACTGGTACTTTACTTCCAAAATATGCAAATAACTCCTCTTAAAAAAAAATACTTCTATTCACAATAGCCTTATATACCAAAAATCATATTACAAAAATAAGTAACTAACAGAAATATATATTTAGTTGTTCCATGCATGCAAAAATTAATATCAGTTTAGAAATCCTAGGGACACCCTGAAAGAAGCAAACAGTGAATTTCAGTAAGTATACTCTTAAAGATAAGGATTCAAAACAAGTCCACTGCAACTTTTTAAAATGAAAAACAAAACAAAAAAACAGCACATATGCCAGCACATATCCCATTCTTCTAACCCCTCTAAAATACAGAAAACACAGCCACACAATAGCATCTTTCAATGCAGGAATTTAATTAGAAGAATGAATGATACATAAATGAAGGCAGCACCTCTGATCCCTGTAGTGATGAATGAACATGTCCTATTCATTGTAAAAAAAGCGGGTTTCTAGTATCTGCAGCATTGCCTTTCATCATACTGCAAACCTGCTACAGCATCCACACTGCATTCATTTTTTTCCTTCTTCCTGCTACCCTAGCAACAACGAATATACATAGCACAGATCATTTCTGGTCTTGTGTTCAGCAACAGACTGAAATCTTTATCATTCAGAAAATGATTTCCTCCAATAGAAGCAGATAAAAACCCAGAAAATATGAATGGAATTCTGTAAATGTGAATGAAAGCACTGGCTAGCATACCAGTGTTTCTGTGAATGAAGCAGGGCCTTAATACAGCCTCTGCCAGCCAGGCAATGCCTAGGATGCTAACTATTTGGACCAATAGGAAGCCGCCTGGGTGACTCATTCAACAAAGATTTGCTAAATAGTGGAAGATTCCATTCCACACACACACAAGTAGGATTTCTCTACAAAGGCAAGTATTGTGATAAGCACCAAATCAAACAGAATATTGTTTTATTTCTTTGCCAGGAATAGCTTTCTGATTTTTAAAAAAAGAAATAAATCTTTGTGAACCGGTTCAAAGACTATGCATGTCACCTCCCTCAAATACTCAGTTGGTTTCTGCATACTGAGGCTATGGGAGAGATAATATAGAACACGTATCTTGAAGCCTGTCCATTCACGTCACCTAGATACATTCTTCTCTTTTGGGAATAAAAGGCACATTGTGCGAGACTGTTCAGATTTTATTTTTTAAAAAATAAACTATTAAATGTGAGACTAACCTGGGACCGCTGTAATTTATATGGTATAGAAAGTGGACAGAGGTTATACTCCCAACAGCTAGTGTATCTCCTCATTTCAGAATGTCAGGGTTCTGGGTTAGAGAGGAGGTGAAGGCGTCAGGTGACCCCAGAAGGGTCCCCCAATAATGGTGCATGAGACCGGATTGTTCCAGGAAAGGATCAGCGATATTTATTACCTGCAGGGACGCACACCCAAAGGTGATGCGTGCCCCTCATTTCGGCCAACAGTCTTTTATACAAAATTACAAATAGATGTGTCTCTCCTTCATCATCAGATAAAAACACTCAAATTAATATAGTTCTTAATGCACAGTACCTGGGTGGGGATTGAGAAGGACAGGCTGCAGCTTCTGCCCTGCCCAGTCTCCTGTACTCTGTAAACCATAAGTTTTAAGAGATAAGGAACTTCTGACGTAAGCAGAAGGAGAGCAAGAGAGGGATAGTTTAAAACAACTTTTATCCCTTCTTATTAGTTTTGATTATGATCAATACATTGCAAGCATTTATATTATAATTCTTGCTCAAAGAAAAATACCTTTTCTGTCCCGTTAGTCTTGCTCCTAATTTGGACAGACTCCCTTCTGTCCCTCTGCTAGCTTTGAGTTTCTTGAGGCTAACGTACCAAACATTTTACACCTCAGTAACAATTAGCGCCTAGTCTTTGTCTGTGTTTAAAGATAAGGCACTTAAGAGGCATTTTAGCTGTTTGGTAGGCGTATCCTACAAGACAGCGAAAGGGAGTTGCAAACAACTTTCTAGCTGTTAGATTATTCCCTATTAGTGGTAGAGAATACCATTATATTTATATCTTCACTCTGATATTAAAGTTCTAACTTAACGCAAGCAGAGTATTACAGAAGCAAATTTGCATTAATTAAAGTTCCTTATTCCATCTTAATTCTTCTCCTAACCACACCCTGTTGCTACCTAATTTTGTAAGTGTAAATTCTCTTCTCCTTGCCTCCTATGCCTGACATCTGTGGTCAAAAGACAAGATAAAGAACACAGGCAGGCAGGCTTTAACTTGGAGGGGAGAATTCAGACCTTTAGCCTGGTAATGTCAAGCATCTTGCTGTATTCATTCAAACAGAAGTCTTACCTTTAATAATAAGTGCAATTAAAAGTATAATTAATTATTCAGTTCCTACAGAGGCACCTCCCTGCTCTTACACCCTGACATGCTGCTTTCCCATAGTTTATGCAAATAGTGTGCAAAAACACAAGCAAAGGTGTATGGTATATAAAAGACTGCTTCATACTCAAACCATATGACTTTTCATATTGGCAAGGTGGTGATACCTGGGGCACAAACATCTCCCTTGAGCATTAATGCCAGTGAGATTGCCCACAGTCTGAGAAGGTTCAGAAGAGGTGGATAGCTTTAAGAAAGGGATAGACAAATTCATGGAGGACGGGTGTTTCAGTAGCTCCAGAATTGGATGCATAGGTATAGCTTCCAGGTTGGAGAGACAGTCAGAGTGCCTCCAAATGCCATTTGTGGGGAGTCTAGAACAGGTGATGGTTTTGCCTTTGTCTTCTGCTTGAGAATACACAGAAGCGATTGGTGGGACACTGTGTGAGGCAGGATGCTGGTCTAGATGTGGCCTGATTCAGAAGGGCTACTCTTGTGTTCTTTCTTAATGTCAGCCAAAATGGTGGGATTTCCAATTCCAGAGCTGTTTCTTTCTCAGTGCCAGAATAACATTGGGGAAAGGGTGAAATAAAAGAACCAGCTTTTCCCACTCCACATGAAGATGTGCCATGATGTTGCTTTCCTGAACTGTGATTTCTAAATGCCATAATGGCCAATGAAACTGCAGGGCCAAGGATGCCTGTGACAATGAAATTGTGTGCTCTAGGTACTTTCTAGGGTGGTAGCAGCAGAAAGTGTCACTGGGAGGTACTCCATCATTTCTAGTTCTCACAACAATGAAATCTGCTTCAGCCTCTACCCAGGAAAGCAGTGTGTTGAAGGCCTATAATGTCTGCTGGGGTCATCAGGAAACATCGAATCGTGTGACATCAAGAAGAAACAGAAAGAGACATCAGAATCTGGACTTATTCATGCTTGTGGCAATAATATAACAGTGGGAAAGTGCCACAGAAAATCTAAGAACACAAGACACAATTGTCATGTTCTTAGATGGAGTAATCCCCTACTTGATGATCCTCAGGAACTGTCTATGATAAGAGGACAGGTGCAAAGCTTGTCCCTTCCAGATCATCCACTTTTTAAGATTATCTATCACAGGTCTTCTCTGATCCACAGCAAGTGTATGTGCAAATCACAGCACCTCTGTGCTGGTCTTTCAACCACTGACACACAAGAATGCTAGGTATTTCCCTCAAAGGACACTTACTTGATGGCTGAAGCGGTGTCTCCACAAAGCAATCACATGTCTTCCCAAAGGAGTGAGGCCTTAAATTTTGACTGGCCTTGTACAGCCATTCTATTAATGTCTTGTCTTTCATCCTGGCTTGATGCCCAAAAAAAGACCTGATACCTTCATCAAGGACAACACATACACCTCTGGGTGTGCTGTCCACCTTTCACCAGAGTCCTCAAAAGGGCCTCTATCTCCTGCCAACAGAAGGCAAGACGAGCACCATATCTGGAATGTGAGTAATGTGCAAGCCTAGATTCCCCACCTCTTGCCTTTTCCCCACCTTGTCTTCCAGGACACAAAATTCTTATAGCGTGGAAGTAAGCCTAGAGTCATGAGAATCCATGTTTTCTGCATGCTGCCTGTCACCTCACAGATGATAGAGCCATTTTGGAGCAGAGGGGGAAAGTTGGTTTTGTTCAACTTCACATCTTCTAAATAATGCAGAGTGCCAGAGTGGCTGCATCCAGACATTGGCCCCGTTCTGACACAGGATTTAGTCTGGCTTGAAGTCAGCTCGAGATCTCCCCATCCAACAGTTTCCAAGGGGTCAGCTATTTCTGCAGATTACAGGTCCCAAAAGGCAAACTATCCCTATTCGGATTAAAAGAGGTCTCACTGATGGATGTAGAAATAATCCTCACTATTTAGCAATGGGAGTGCAAGTGGTTTTTTTGGGGGGAGGGAATTTTGCTTTAGGGGCATTCTCTTCAGTTTCCCCTGACCCAATGAGAAGACATGAGTTCAGTGTAACAAATTGGCACCTTCTGTCCTGGGGTTGCAAAAATGTGTGTCCTTCCCTCCTTCCATTCAAGCCTTTTGCTTCCATCGCATCCCCACCATTTTGTGCTGCTCTGATGTTCCAATCCAGTGTACTTGCTGGCCCCTTGTGTGAAAGTGTCCCTGTTTCCCTCTGTCCTTCCTTCACTCCCCCCTGACATTTCACACTGCTTTAATCTACGGACCTAGCACAAAACACCAGGGAAGGTGATGCTTAACATGAGAAGCTGTGCTACTGTAGGCTGCCGAAGGGTGGTGTTTGAATTGCATGCCTAGATGATGTCAGGGTATCATGGAGGAGAGAGGGGAGAGGGTTTCTCCCCTGAAAGTCTGGATTATAAGCTAAGAGTGGGAACACCAAAAACCAGACCTCACTGCTGACTTTAAAAAAAAAAAAACTGCTTTAAACCAGGATTAAAATGTCCAGTGGGAACCTGGCCGTCACTTACTTATTCCACTATATTTTGATATTCTGGCATAAAGTGTGAATATTCTGGAATATCCTTTTATTGTGGGGTTTCCACTACTGGAGTTCATCCCTTTGGGGTAGCTATGGCATTTTCAAATGTTCGGTCTCAGTCATGGCACACTAAGGGCTTGGTCACACTTAACATGCATCACACAAACTGGCAGAAACTCCTGCACAACATCCATACAAGCTGTGTGTAATGATCACACTGTGCCATGCGTAGTCTGCACAAAATACTACCTGCAAAAAGCTACTAAGAACTGTATTTCATGTAATTCTATTATTAAGGTGCTACAAGTGTGACTAATTTTATTGTGTTTTTCTCTCTTACCTAGTAAACCAAAAGATCTACAAATTACAGTTTACATGTCCTGGCCTTCTTTTACAATGTGTAATAGTAATAATGCAATTAGGACTGTGTATAATACATTGCTATGTTATAGCATCCATTTTGTGAAAAAGAATTTCTCAGGTACATTAATTTATTTCATCATATGTAATTCATCAAGTAGGAGCATTCAAACTTATGCAAAGGTGCATTATGTTTCTTCTCCATATTAATACTCTTGGCAATTGTACATTCATTTACTATAATTTCACACAACAACATGCACCATTCTTCACTGGATTCATTATCTAGATTAGTGTGACTGAGTTCTAATACATAAGAAAGAATGCAGGACGTAGTCTATCATGAATCTGTGTAGTTTTTATCTTTTACTGCATTTGATCTACCTTGAATCCATATCACATGGACTAAACCAAAATAATCATGGATTCTGTTTGTTATAGCATTATCAAAGCACAAAAGATCATTGTATTTTCAATCTTTTAATTGCATTGAACTGCATGTTGATCCACTTTGCATTAAAACAACATTTGGCACAATCAAAGGTGACAATCACGGCTCCATCCCTCTCCCACCTCTCAGCTGCTTTTGTTTCATTAGTTATCACTGAATTTTTTGGCACCATCAAAGTACAAAAATATAATTCAAAGATTTGGAGCTACTTTGATTTGCATGATTTTTTTTTTACATTTTCAAGTTGCACATTTGGGCACATAGAAAGAACCATTAAAATAATGAATCGGGCTTTGTGGCATCAGTACAGATCATCCAACATCCCCTCCCCCTTAAAATTATGCAATAGATCACAGTAATGGATTGAACCAGAAAAAAAAAATTTAAACCCATCTATTTGCTTTTTTTTTTTAATGCCACAATAAAACATAACAAAATTTGAGGCACACTCCTTGCCTTTTGGTACTGGCAAAGTGAGCTATAGGGTCCTAGAACTCAATACACAGGCCCTGTCCCCAAGCAATTTAAAGTCTGCTAAAAATCTTCTTTTGCCTCTGAGGGCCCCCATGTCAGGGTTTTTAACGAGCTTCCAGCACTACAAAAGCAGGAAAACCCACGACCCTTTAAAGAAGAGTTTCAACGCTCTTTCTGGAAGTCACAGGTTTTCCTCGCAACATTTACCTTGGGGACGCTCCGTGGCAAAAGGGGCGGGGATTGCTGCCTGCACACACAGCCATATAGCATTCACACATCTCCCAGAAATGCTGCAGCTTCCCTTCCTTTCCTTTGTAAAGGTCAGAACTTTCAAAGAGCCAGAATTGCTCAGAATTGCAACATTGTTATCAGGTGTGAAGTAAATGAGCGTATGATCGGGCGGCCGATGGCTGCAGCCAAGCCATTTCAAACAGAGAACAGAGTGAAAGTAAGTGCTGAGAGTGAATGAGCGAGCGATCACTCCCTTTGCCTCCACGGGAAGTGGGGGATGGAGATCTGGCTATTTTTCCTTTGAATAAGAGAGGGGGCGGGGAGAAAAATATGTGGGGAAAGAAAACACGCTTCAGTGGGGATGGAAGGTGCATTTTAAACGCGTGTTTTGCTGAGCCTCATGCAGATGCTTATTCAGGAAGTGCAGGGCACTTTTAAAGTCCACTTGAATACAGTGACAGTAGAGGGAGACCAGAGAGGCAAATAAGTCTTTTGGGGACTCAGCCACAAAGGCTGCATCCCCACTTGACTTTTTCAATCTGGGTTGGACTTTTAAAATCCAGATTCAGGATTGAGTGCGCATTTTTGGTACTCCCATTTCCTTGAGGATAATATGGAGTGTTACTGGGGAATACTGGTGTTCCCACTCAAATAGCAAATAAACCCAACATGGAGGAACAGGACCTTTTAATCTCCACCCTTGTTCAACTCCTGTTAAGCCTGCCCCGCAGAATCAGGTAAATGAAAGAACAAAGCAATGATCCCTTTCACATTCTCCTTTTCGAATTGGAAGCTCCCTCCCTGCCGGTTTTCCCTGTTTGTGCTTAATAAGAAGAACCATTTCCTTTCGAAACAAAGGCTGACAGCTCACATGGAGGAGGGGGGAGAGAGAGATGCTAAAAAATAAAATAATGGGGGCTGGGCTCCAAAAGGGGACAGAGAACAGTTTTTGTGAGTACTTTTTTTCTGCAGCTATTTGCACGATAGTCCTCATAAAGACTGGGAATAAAAAAATAAATGGGATCTCCCAATCCCGAAAACAGATTCAATGTGAATTTAAACTTGTATGGGAATGCACTCTAATTAATCTTGCTTATCCCCATGGCTCAGCCTTATGAAATGCCAAGCAAGTCCCATTATCCCCCTGGCTCTGAGCTGGTCCTTGCCTCTATGTACTAATGGTACACAGGAGGATCAAGCCACCTCAGTCCAGCAGCAGGCAGCAAGCCTGTGAGAACATAAGAGAAGCCCTCCTGGATCAGGCCACAGCCTATCTAGTCCAGCGTCCCATCGCACACAGTGGTCCACCAAATGCTCATGAGCGTCTCAAGCAGAGACAAGGACAAACCTTTTCCTGCTCTCGAATCCCAGCAAATGGCCTTAGAAGTGCCCTGCTCCCCCCCCCCCAGCCTGAAAGATGTACCTAGGCATTCCTTCTAGTAGCCATTGATACATCTGTTGTCCATAAATTTGTCTAACCCTTCTAGGCTGGTTGCTGTTACCATCTCTTCCAGCAGCAAATTCCATAAACCAATGACCCTCTGGGTGAAGAAATACTTCCCCTTGTAAGATCTGACTCTCCTACCCCATCAGCCCTCTAGTTCTAGTGTTGTGTGATAGATAAAATAAATTTCCTCTATCCACCTTTCTGAGGAAGGAGAACAAATTCAAACCTCATCGCTGGAGTGATTTCAGTCCTCACAGCTCTCTTGAATTGAAACACACAGCAAATGCAATTTAGCTTTTTACCAGGACACACCAAGGTTGGACAGACCAGCTCTTGAAGAAGAGATATATGAGATAGACAGATCTTGGTGGACACAAAGGATGTTCAGAGTATGGAAGACCCAGAGTAAACCAGAGACATTGAGTGGGCAAGCAAACCTGGGCTGAATTCACACTTCAGCCCATAGTATGCAGTTAGGCAACCTCTGGGCAGGTGCATCTGCACTTTCAGGAGGCATTTACATACTAGAAACACCCCTTGCCTGCCCAGAGGTTGCCTAATTGCATACAAGCTGTAGAGCACGAAATCATGGTCCACAAGATACCTAACCCTTACCTGTGACTTATGTGAAGTGTCCAACCGGTGAGCATTCAGATGGCAACTCCAATGACCCCCTGGCATGACTGTGCACTCAAGATGGCAGCACCCAGGGATCGATCACAGGTGAGTGAGGGATAGGGTAACTGTGACTAGCAGGTGTGAACGCTCATCAGTGTTAGTTGATTGCACACCTTTCCCGTCCATGGGATAGGAAGGGAAGTGTGAAAACATCCCTGTTCTTATACCCTATATCCTACACTTAGAACAGGCTGCTTAGGTTGGCAAAATGAGTGAACAAGGAAGTTTGCCAGCATTGACTGTCCAGGTCATGTAAACAGATTGCCTTAATCCAATCAAGCATTCAGTTTGGCCACCCACATCATTATGCCAAACCCACAGCGGTTCTTGTCCAGGATGCAAATCCTTCACAGCATAAGTCTATGTGGTGCATGTAGAAGTAACCTCAATGTATGGAGACATCGTGCTCAGGAACAAAGGCTCTATCTCTATGGTGGTGGAACAAAGCCTGGTAATTGGGTAAGTCATGGAAAGCACGTATGAGCTGCCAAAGCAGCAAGAGGTGCAGTGAACAAATGTGCTGTACCTTTCAGACCCAAAAGACGTGTAGCAGGCCTGGTTTTCAAAGAGGCCCTATTTATGCCTAACTTCAGTCTCTTTCTGGTCCACTTCAAAAGAACACCCCTGGAAACTTTGCAGAAAATTTCTACAGCTGTGAGGTTTATGGTGGAAGTGCATTCTACACAGAATGGAAACAGTATAGGAAGCTGGTTATTTTTGCCTGGAGACCTATCCTGTAAAGTATGGGTGTTTTTCCACTGTCAAAAAGTATCCATTTTTGCACCCATTTAGGACCCATTTGGGTGTGAGCCGGATGATCCCATTTCCACCACAGCACCCATTTGGGACCAGATTGTTTCCACTGCCGTGGGGGAAATTTGGATCTAATGGGTACATTTTGGTCTTTAATCTGGATTTTCTGTAGACCCCATTAATGGGGTCTACAATGGGGTCTTCTTCCAGAAAATCCAGATTAAAGGGAGCCTGTTTCTACTGGAAACAGGCAATGGGGTCCAAAGGAGGCTAGGGAGAGGGGATGCACCCATTGGGGCCCCCCTAAACCTAGGCTCCGGAATCACTTCGAAGCCACTTCGAATTGACTTCGAAGTCATTTCAAAGTCATTTTGTAGTCATTTCGAAGTCTGTGCAAAATAGCTCTGGAGTGCCTTTGAAGTCTGTGCTGATCTTCGAAGTGAACTTCAGAGTGACTTCGAAGTAACTCCGAAGTGACTCGTGACTCCGAAGTGACTCCGAAGGCATTTCGAAGACTGCCCCCCCCGCCCCCCGAAACACCTGGGGTAATGGACCGACACCTTGGGGGTCGATCCGGATTCCCCACATGGGTGCAAAGCTGTTTCCACAGCAGGGATGTTAGCACCCATTGCTAATGGATGCTACACCTACCGTGGAAACACACTGGGTGCTTCTCTTAATCCGGATCTACTAGATCCAGATTAAGGAATGTACCCATTCCTTAGATCCGGATCTTCTTAAATCCGGATCTAAGGGCTGCAGTGGAAAAACACCCTATTTCTGCATCCTCCATCCTTCCATTACAAAGGAGGAAGACATGCCTCTGTGGTTGCAGGTGAGGTGATTTTCAGGGCAGGTGGGCCATTCCATAAGCCAGTCTGGGGCAGAAGTGTGAAAACACTACTCTGGAGCAACCAACGTGCTTGGACATCCTGCACCTGGGCTAGCTTGGGGGCAGGACACTTGGGTGCCCTTGTGTGGTGCAAATAGGCCAAGTGTTTAAACCACTCCAGAATTTCCGTTGATATACAGAAAAAAATAATAGCATGACTCTTCCTTCAAAGAGAGATGTTGCATGTGAGGTTTTGACATGTGTATCATTTCCCAAAGTTTAATTTTGCAAACTGTGTAAATTAGGCTGCCCAAATTTGGGAAGCTAGAATGTGGCGATCCAAATTTAAGTGCAGAAACTAAACAAACTAAATAAGAAATTTTGTTGTGTAAATGTAACTGCCTTTACTTGATTCCTAGCAGCTTATAAAACAACTGATGTAGATGTCAGACTGGGAACTACTACAAAATTAAAAAGTTGATTTCTCTAACACTCTTTTATGGGAGCTGAACAATTTTCCTAAGAGAACAAAAACAAAACAAAAATAAATTAAAACAGAACTGAAATTGGCTTTAGAGGGAAATGAGCATTGACCGTAACTGATGACTTTTGATTTCTGTGTAATTAGCACATTTTTAAAAAATCAAACTGGAGATTTTATTGGCACTGATGCAGCTATCCCCTTCCACCCACATATAACATGTTTTCTGTCACGCACAGGCACAGCCATGAGAGTCACGCTCAGAATGAAAAGAAACTGTTGTGGCCACAGTGTGCTCTTTCAGAGCACTCCAGAGAAAACAAATTCATGAATGGACTCAGAGCATTCAGAATTCCTCGCATGGGACATTTAAGACTGCCCTGACTGGATGAGAAGACGCAGGTCTATTCTTCAGCTTACCACAACAGAAGGAAGCAATAAGAATACAAATTTGCCTTTTCTTGTTTTGCTAATTTAAACTCGAATATTTCAATAAACCATTCTTGGAAGCTTCTCCTTTGGATGCACTGTTTCCATGGCAATCTTGTTGCTATGGGTGGGCTCAAAAACTACATTATAACCTTATCTGCATTAAAAGGACAGAGGAGCAGAATGCCATCTACAGAAAAAGAGTGCAAGCCCCTCACACCTATCTCTTGTCAGTAGTTGTTAGGCCTGCACAGTCCAAGAAGCTATGCTGAGGTTTGTTTATACTCAAATTCTGTCCAGGTTGATAAATGAGGCTTATAGGCATCCCTGTGGAGAAGGAAGAAAGCTTCAGTTGGAACACTTCCTTTTACCTCCCTACAGTGTATTTTGATCCATTGGTGGCTTCCAAGCACAGCCTCACACTTACCCTCTTACTGACCTGATAAGCTCAGTCCATGGGTCACCACTAAAATATAACGACCCATGGGATGATGATTACTTGCCAGTGTTTTAATACCACGTCTGTAAACATGGCCAAGCTTGAAAGGAAGTTGTATCAAAGTTTGCACGCTGTATGGAAGACCCATAAAAGAAAGGTCATAGAATCATAGAGTTGGAAGGGACCTCTAGGGCCATCAGGTCCAACCCCCTGCTCAGTGCAGGATTTCCTAAACCATCCCAGACAGATGTAGGTCCAGCCTCTGCTTGAAGACCTCCAGCAAAGGAGAACCCACCACCTCCCTTAGCAACCCATTCCACTGATTGATTAGCCTCACTGTCAGGAGGTTTTTCATAGAATCATAGAATCATAGAATGGTAGAGTTGGAGGGGACCTCCTGGGTCATCGAGTCCAACCCCCTGCTCAAGGCAGGATCTCCTAAACCATCTCAGACAGATGGCCGTCCAGTCTCTGCTTGAAGACCTCCTGTATAATATCTAATATCTAATCTGTATTGACTGCCTTGAAGTTTCATCCCATTGTTTCTAGTCCTCCCATCTTGTACAAGTGAGAATAGGGACAATCCCTCTGCCCTGTGACGGCCCCTCAGATACTTGAAGACCGTGATCATGTCTCCTCTCAGTCTTGTCTTCTGCGGGAGAAGCATTCCTAGAACCTTCATCCTTTCTTTGCAAGACATGCTTTCCATACCACTAACCATTTTGGTGAATGAACAGTTTCCTTTTTCTGTGCCAAAATCATCAGTCTCGGAAGGCAAAGGGTGTGTCTAGATCTACATTACTCAGTTGTAATGAAAGTACTGTCCAGCTGAATTGTGTCCTATCTTTAAGTCAATGTAATAAAACCGTTCACAATTATTTCTGCAAACAGAGGTGAAATAAATTCATAGAAAAGAAATCAATGGCTATTAGTGACTTGCCTGCTTAGGGTCTACAGATTAAGAAAAGTATGTCCATAGGTATCAAGAAATAGATATCAGCAAAGAGTTTTCCAAATAGGTTTATTGATGGTACTTGGCTGGCAACTGTGAAAATCAGGTTGCTAAACTCGATGGGGCTTTGGTCTGATCCAGCAGGCCTGCTTTTATATTAATGGAATACTTAAGTGTAACCATAAGCAGACAAGGCATTAACATCCCCACTGAAGCAATCTACAAACATTGCAATGGTTCTGCTCCTATCCATCATGCAGTTTTAACTAAATAAGGCAAAAACAAAACATTTTAAAAGTTTTCCAAGCACAGAATGACCGATTCCTTGTGACCTACTGCCCTGTTCTTTAATGTTCCTTTTCAGAAACAAAACTAGCCAATTTCTCTCAGCATCAGAGACTTTGAAGCTGTGAAACAAAAGTTCCACAGGTCTGAAGTTTTCAACCAGTGTGATTTAGCACCGCACAAGGACTACTCCCAGAATTCAGAAATTTTCCATCCATTATTTGTACTTGCTGGAAATCAGCACTTACTGAAAATGAGTAGTGACAGAGAATTAAGAGGATGAAATCCAACCTCAAAGTCAAACTTCAGGATTTATCAGTAGGTCATGTCTGAGGGATGACTTCCCACCTCAGAGGCTGACAGGAGACCTGTTGGAGCACCATCATGCAATCAAGGTGCCTCAGAACTTTTTTCATTGTTTGAATGCAGTCTTAGGCTGTACTCAGACATAACAAACGGGGTGTCTCAGAAAGATAGTTGGCCCTCATGTTCCCAAGGCTTCTCTAATCCACCTTTTCTAGCCTAGAATGTTGGAAAAGAAGAAGGGCAGACTGGTCTGTGTGAATAATCCCATCTCAGAGTCTTCCCTAATTGATTGATTGATGTGTCTGATCACAACCTTAGCCTGATTTAATTCAGAGTAGCTTCCAAACCATCAAATTTCAGTTCACTTCTCAAAAGTACTCATTAATTACATACAGCATACATCAGCGTTTTAAGCCCACAAATTAAAATAAGCAAGAATATTAAATTAATTTACATGTCACCAAAGGCAGCCAGTTAGATCTCTTTAAAAAACACACTATCATTTAAGCTGATATTAGTCTCTTTTTTAATGAGGCAGCCTGTCAGTTAAGCAGTGCTTGGTTGCTTGAGGCTTTTTGATCGTACTTGGTATGAAAATGATGCCTGGCACTTTGAGAGTTAATCTAGTGAGTCGTGACTACTTGTAACTGTCAACTTCTTTATGTGGATAAATAATTAAAGCTTCAGGAAGAACAGGCACACAGGAAACAGTGGAGATTGGATGTACGTAGGTGTGGAAGGCATTCATTTTTATCCAATCACTGAATAAAGAGCGCATTATTCATGCAATCTGGTTCATTCACTGCTACGTGACCTGAACTACAATGGGAAACTGCAGCATCCATTGCTGAATTGCACAAAGAAGCACAGAGGAGAGAATTCTAAATCTAACCAGCACAGGGTATCAAACAGGAGAACAAAACACTAAGCTGTAGATTCTTCATACATAGCATGTAGTTAATACTAAGCGCAGAGAAGTCCCCAAAACAAATGCTGTTGGTTAATGAGTTATGCTCCCAAATGTACAGTACAATAAAGCCAATATTCCTCCTAAATAGAAATTGTGCACTCCCACTCTCTTGCACTCTCACACAAAAACGTGCACACTCCTTTCTTGTGCTTTATTCATTTTGTTTTAATAAGATAAAATCTTAAATATAATCCACCTTGGAGCTTTCCACGTAGCTGAGTCTGAGAGACATCCACCCACACAACCTTATAAGAAAATAAAGACACAGTATCTTATGGTGACCGAGCTAAATAAAATGAGCAGCACTGAAGTGTATTAACTTGAGTATCTTGGACTATCCATATAGCATAATTTTCATGCAACAAACTGTTCCTTTTTTACATTTTAAGGCTCCTTATCGCTTTTCTCCAACCAAATGTTATCTATAAACAACTATACCCAGCAGAGTTGTTGAACACGGGAACCTTTAAAGTAAGGATATTTCAGATCTGCACTATGGAATGGTGAAAATGGAGGAGGAATTTGAGCTGCTTTTTCAGAAAGAACCAACCCTGTGAATGATGAATGTGGTACGTGTTCTACAGTCTGCACATGACAAAACTAGAACATCGGTTTCTGCAAAATTTGTAGAAAGCATCGGTAGAGTGAATGAGTCATCCACTCATAAGTTCAAAGCAGGCCACAGTACTCACTGCTGAGAGCTTGAGTCCATGCATGGTTCAGTAGTCATGCATGGTTCCGTTCAGCTCAAGTTGGCTAACGTGGGCACAATACGATCTAGCTCAGTTATCTATTTTCTTTCCTTCTACTACTTCCTTTTAGTTGCTTTACTTTCTATCCTATCAGCAACTGCTGCTGTTTGTTTAGTCTGGCACCCAAACACTAATTATGTTCCTGTTTATGGCTTTTTGTTTCAGTTTATCCCGACTTCCTGATTATAAGCTAATGGGTTATAAAACAGTAAGCAACAGTCTTTGAGTATTGTTTGTGTGTCTGGGTTTTTTTTTCTGTCAGTTTCATTGTAGGAACAGGCATAGTTTAAAAACTGCAATTGGAAATGAAAGTTCTGTTTTGCTTTCTTAGGATGTGGTCACACCTTGCTGAAACAGTCCCCCTTATTGAGAAGCTGGACTGAAAACACACTATACCCAATACCCGATAACCCTTCTTCAGTTCATCCTTCAGTTTGGGTCACTGTGCACCTTTCTGTTCCCATCCTGAGACTCCTTCACGAGACTTTTTTAGATCTCCACTCTCACACCAGCCCCTGTGCTCTGATAGGATAAAAGTTCTGTGACTCCACAGAGTGTAATCAATCAATGGGTGTAAGGCGGTGATGGCCAACCTATGACACGCGTGTCACAGGTGACACGCCAAGCCCTTTTGGGTGACACACATGGTCACCCTGGCACCTGGATGTGTAGTGCTTGCTTGTTCTTGAAGTGTATGAAATACCAACTTTCAATTGAAGATTTAGCAACAAAAGTCACTAATGTAAAGAATTATTTGTTTTTGCTTTTAATAAAATACATATATCAAAAATATAACTTTTTTACTAGAGCTACAAATATCACAAAATTATGGATATTTCTAGAAGTGACACAGCACCTGAGTTTAGCTAGGTTTTCTTGCGAATTTTGACACACCAAGCTCAAAAGGTTCGCCATCACTGGTGTAAGGGGAGGGAAGTATCCACCCACCAGAGTATGGTTCAGCCCCCTTTAGTCCTCTTCCCCCATCACACCCCCAAAATGAAAATGGATTAACACTCTATAATAGCTTGAGTCCTGTAAAAATTAGAGGCCGATTCACACTTCAGCCCATAGTTTACAATTAGCCAACATTGGGGGAGGTGCATCTGCACTTACAGTCTGCAAGTGCCCCCTGCATGCCCAGATGTTGACTGTCAACTAGCTGCACCACAAGCACCACAAGCAACCCAACCGTCCCCAATCCCGACCAAAAGCTTATCTTAAGCATCCAGCCAGCAACCAAGCACGCTGGCAGCTCACATGACCCCCTAACAAGACTGTGACTGTGTAGAGTGTTAGTGTCACCATAGCAACAACACTGGTGCACAAGCAGTTATGCAGGAAGACACTGTGCTCAAGACTGGATTGGCTGTGCAATCAACCTCAGGTAAGTGACCAATCATGCAATGGGAGGAATTCGGCTGAGCAGCAGCACATGTGAAAAAGACTTGGGTGTCCTGGTAGATCATCAACTGAACATGAGTCAACAGTGCGAGGCAGCTGCAAAAAAGGCAAACGCAATCCTGGGGTGTATTAGGAGAAGCATAGAGTCCAGATCACGTGAAGTTATTATCCCCCTCTACTCTACCTTGGTCAGACCTCATCTGGAGTACTGTGTCCAGTTCTGGTCACCCCAGTTTAAAAAAGACACTGACAAGCTGGAGCAGGTTCAAAGGAGAGCTACCAAGATGGTGAACGGTCTGCAAACCATGTCCTATGAGGAACGGCTTAAGGAACTAGGAATGTTTAGTCTAACAAAAAGAAGACTGAGAGGAGACATGATAGCTGTCTACAAATACCTCAAGGGTTGTCACAAGGCAGAGGGATCAGCCCTGTTCTCACTCTCTCAAGGAAGGACTAGAAACAATGGGGTGAAACTGCAGGGGAAAAGATTTAGTTTAGATGTTAGGAAAAAATTTCTAACAGTAAGAGTGATCAACCAGTGGAACAGGCTGCCACGGGAGGTGGTTGGTTCCCCTTCGATGGAGGTCTTCAAGCAGAGACTGGACAGCCATCTGAGATGGTTTAGGAGATCCTGCCTTGAGCAGGGGGTTGGACTTGATGACCCAGGAGGTCCCCTCCAACTCTACCATTCTATGATTCTATGATTCTATGATTCATGCGGGACAGGAAGGGAAGTGTGAAATCGCCCCTGGACTGAAGAAATTATGATTGAAGGGAGGAAAATCCACAAATAAAATGTGTAGGACTAAAAAGATGTGAGCAATAGGGTAGGAAGCCATAGCCTTAGTAGCTTGAGATAGGCATGCACACACAAAAACTATTTTTTTGCAAATCACCTGTGTGTGTGTGAAGGAATCCTTAATGAACTTTGAACTGCCAGCCTGGTTCTACCAACCAGTTCATTGCATCTTCCCATTGCATTTCTGGAAAACAATGCCTAACGGAAAACAATTTTTGTTTCCAGTGGCTTGGCAGTCCATGGCAAAGAGACAGTAATGAAAAGTGATACCACTGAAGAGAGATGAACTGGTTCTATTTAGAACTGGGGTGCTTTTACACGTGGCTTCCCATCTGCTGGTCAGGAAAAGTGCATTTGGGAACACTAGTATGCATTGGACTAACCCCCACGCGCTGAGAGACTTACCTGTGTCCAGGCATGTGTCCAATTGCTGAATGGGCACTGCCATCTTGACTGTGGTTCATGGAGCGACTGTTTGTGTGCTGGCACCGTTGTCACGGCAAAGATGACACTCCGCACACATGTAGTTGTGTTTGGGGTCATCTGAGGTGCCATTGTGCAAATGATCACGAAATGGTGCAAATTTCCATTTCCATTTTTATTTATATATCGCCTTTCCAAAAATAATTTTTTGCCAAAGGCGGTTTACAACAAATGGAAAAAAACAAAGATACAATGCGAATACAATAAAAAAGATATGACAAATAAATATAGTCAGTCAAATAAATACATAAGTCAAAAATAAATTGCATGGTATAACAAATAATACATCATATAATAATAATAATAATTTTTAAAAAAACTTATAAAACAGGCAAGACAGCTGGCCACTAAGCCCCCCTCTACTTATCCATGGTGATGTTAGGGCTAGGTGCTGCTGAGTTCCTGTAGCCCTCGTGGCAAGCGAGATGGTTAAACTCTGAGTCTCCCTCCTCTCGTCCGTGGTTAAGACAGTCTAATGGGAGTAGGTCACCGTAGCCTGAGGGCAAGAGTGGCAGGCCAAATGTGTGGCAGTTCTTCTCTCCTGGCCGGCTCTCCTCCTCCCCAATCAAACACAGTTTTGTAATCTGAGGGTGGGTGGAGCAGGGCCAACGTGCAGCAGTTCTTCCATCCTGGACGGGACAGGTAAGTTTTAGGTAAAGCTTAGTGCACCACCGCTAGTTTACAATAGGTTAAAACTTGGGCAGGCAGGAGGTATTTCTAGGCGTGCGTCTTCATGGCATAGTTATCTCGAATTCAAAACGTTTTGAGTTCGCGCAGTTCAGACGGCACTTCGGATTAACACGGTATTTCCGTGTTAAAGGACGTTATCCCGATTAGAAATAAATCCTGATCTCAACAGGTCTCACTCCGGATCGTGTGTCAATACGTGTTTCCTTTTTAACTGTGTGGACAGTATCGTTCCGGGATGAGATTCCGTGTTAAGGCTGTCCCGCCCCCCCCAATCGCACTGTAACCAATGGCTGAACGTATTAGAAGCACGTCATGTTTAGGGTTTCCTTCATTGAAAAAATCCACCCTCAAACACCCACTATAAACCTCCAGTCCTTAAAGCTGAAACACTGTATCAATCTAAGCACTTCACACCTTAAAAATGTTGCAATTTGCGCAATTTCAGACCTTTGAAGGTTCGGAACAGTGGCTTTCAGCCCCCTTAAGGGAGGCTTGTCAGCCACTTAGTCCCCTGAAGGGTGAGAACAGAATGTCAACCGCTTTGAGCCCCCTCTATGCTACTTTGCCTCTGCCTGTGGTCACACCTAAGGTTTAATCCAGTTTCAGTTCACTTTCAGAGTGAGAGAATACACCAGCAAACTGACAAGCTGGTTTTCTTTCAGGGTTAATAACTCAGAAAATCCACCTTTAGACTAGATAATGTGGAAAGAAAACTACTGGTCACTTTGCTGATGTGTTCTCTCACTCTGAAGGTGGAATGAAGCTAGATTAAACCTTAGGTGTGACCACAAGCCAAGGTTTTAATCCAGCTTCGGTCCCTGTGAGGTGGGGGGGGCGGAGTTCCCTCCCGGCCACGGGGGGGGGGGGAGAGCAAGCGAGGAGCCCCCTTCGCCCTCTTGTCCACCCCTTGGCTCTCCTCCTCTGCGGGGCAAAGTGGCGGCAAAGCGGGGGAAAAGCGGCGGTGGAGCCCCAGGGAGAAGCCGCTAGCGCCGCAGCGCCGCAGCGCCTGGATGGATGGATGGATGGATGGATGGATGGATGGATGGATGGATGGATGGATGGATGGAGAGCCTTCCCCTCTGCGCCCGCTTGCTGGGCACCCCGATGGCAGGAATCCCCGGAGCAGAGGGGGTCTACCCCCAGCTGATGAGCGGCAGAAGGGCGCCTGGGGATGGTGGGGGAGGGAAGGAGGGAGGAAAGAAGGAACCACAGCCATATGCCTCTTTAATATTTAAAGCCCCTCAGCTGTATTACTTCCTTTCATTAAAATTGCGGAAATTCGCAACATTTTTTAAGAGAGTGAGCTGGTTCCTTTGCTACAGTGTAACGGAAAGGAAAGCCCGTCCCCCGGGAACTTTCGCAGCCTGGGGAACTTTCTCCCCGCTCTCTGCAGCGCCAGAATGGACGGACGGAAGGATGGATGGATGGATGGATGGATGGATGGATGGATGGATGGATGGATGGATGGATGGATGGATGGATGGATGGATGCTGCTGCTGCTGCTGCTGCTGGGAAGGGGGAGGGTGGATTGGGCAGGAAATTCACGGCGGAGCATGACGCAAAGAGAAGGGAGGGTGGGATCCTGGCAGGGAAAACCAATCACAGGAGAGAGTGCGGGCAATGGGCAGGAGGACAATGCTGCCATGTGGACTCCGAGTATTGATCCCGCGTTAAGGCTGCCATCGGAACCGGATCAACTTGCAAGTCGTCTGGACAGCTTTGTTCCGTTTCTTTTATTTCGAATTCTTTAAACCGAAATAACACATGCCATGAAGACGCACCCTAGGTTTTAAACGCCTCCTGAAAGTACAAATGCACCTGCCTAGATGTTAACCTATTGTTGTCTACAGGTCCAAGTACAAAAGTACCTCTGGTTTGGCATGAACTATGGAAGTTCATGGAGTCTGATTAGAACTCCTACCAGTTTGGTAATGAACTGAAGCCTCAAACTTTGTGGAGGATTCAGCACATCCCTAGCTTGAGAGCATAATGAAGCATGTATGTTGTCTATAGAACAGTTGTTGAGATACCCTGGGCTAGAACAAATAGAAACAAAAGCTTTTTACCCGCAACCATGTTAAAATCAGTCAGACTTTAAGATATTTTATAGTACAAGAACTGTACCAAATAGCATAGGACTCAAGGAAGACAGCTCAATACGGTACAGGGTTGACTTTATGACTCTGTCCAAATGCTAACTGCAGATGAGCAACTTAAGACCAGTGGTGATTCCCATTCCATTTTATGCTTCATTAAGGTCTATTTCAAGGTGCAGAAGGAAGGCTCCTACACCCCTTATTATACCGCTTTAGTGGTCAATGTGGAAAAGCCCTTGGTTTGCTACTTGTTGACTACCTTGAAACTGACCTGGTTGCTTACTGATAAATCCATTTAGTTCTCATTTTGCTTTCAATTTCCTGTCTATCATTTCTAACACCATAAAATACTTTCTAGCCAGAGATAAAAATGGATATTATATATTTAGAACAATTTGTGCAAGGATATTCAATCTTAGCAGGAGATGAACTTGGCTTTAAATCCATATTTAGATAGATCATAATTTACATGCACATCACATTGAGATAAGTTAGTTATGGAAGAAATGGTAAAAATGTATAAGTTGATGGATACCTACAGATAACATTAATAGAAATGCAAGATATTATTATTTTCTATTCCAAAAAGCACAATAGTTATTCCAGAATAGACTACCACATACTCTTCTCTGAACTAGCAGTAGAGGTTATTGATGGAATGTTAGTTAGCTCCTCTCATGCTAACTAGCATATCGGGCAACGAGATTATTGCAATGACTCCGGTCAGCAGCCAGATTTATGACTTCATCCCATTTTACATTCATCTGTTCAAGATCTTTTAGAAATGTTTGATGCCAGGTATCGCACGGCCTCCTTTTTTTCCTGCGACCACCTGGTGGTACCTATGTCATTGCTGTTTGGGGGATTTTCTCATTGTCCATCCTTAGGACATGGCCTGCGAATCTTGGTCATCTTTTGGCAACAATTTTATGCAGGCTATGCAGGCCACTTCTTCGTAAGACTTATTCATTTGTGATGTGGTTGTGATAGTTTATTTTAAAGATCCACCTCAGGCACCGTTGATGAAAAACATTAAGTGCTTATGTGCTGATTTTGTTGACATTTTCCAGGTTTTGCATGCGTATTTAGCCATTGGTAAAACAACCGATGCATAGAGCCATAACTTAATAGATGTGGAGATTGGGGCCACGAGAAAATCAACAGAATTGAAAAAAAAAAAACTATAAATGCAGTCATGGACCCAGAAGGTTGGTCTCAAAAATATATAAAGTTTTACTTAATCATGATATATTAAATAAACTGATCATGAAGCAGAATTGTGGCGGGCTGCCAATACGACAAGGGAACTTGACTCCAGTTGTGGTGTGATTGTCTGGGAGTCAAAAACTTCTGGAATAAGATCGCACAGGCAATAGAGACAGTACTAGATTGGAGGAGAAAAGACTGATACAAATTGAGGGGTATGATTTGAGATATAGTTGGATATTTATGGTATGAAAAGGAATTTTGCTTTTAAAAATCTTTATGGGAAGAATGTCTTGCTGAAAGTGTAGGCTAACTACAGAAATAGATTTTATGGAAAAGTGTCATTGTGGATTTAACCACATGGAAGGCTCCTTAAAGGATCTGGGAGTGGTGAATTTTGGATCAAATATGAAGAATTATTAAGTATAAATGCTGTATTAAATGAGTTTGTTTTAAAAACAAGAGGTCAGTTGAATCAAGTAGGTTGAAATATACAATGGTCCATGTATGCACAGCTTTTAAATGTATTTAAAGAGAATAAAAGAAGATTGAACTTTGAAATGGAAAAACATAAGTGGGAAACAGAACTTTTAAAAGATGAAAGAAGGGTTGGCCACCGTTGGTATGATATATAAATTACTTTTGCAGATAGATTTAGAACAAGAACAAGTTAAAGAATGTATGACAACATGGGCTAGAAATTTTGGTTATAGTATTTGATGGAACAATTGGAAAAACTTTGGATTAAAGATAGTAAGGTTACATTTCATGCTTTAAAAGAGAATATATACAAGATGATGTATAGATAGTATTTAACATTGCAAAAATTATCTAAAATTTATCATGATATATCAAATAGATTTTGGAAATACCAAATGAAAGAAGGTACTTTTTATCATGTGTGGTGAACCTGCAAGAAAGCACAAAGGTTTGGGGTCCAAATACATAATGTTATGCAGAAGATATTAAAAATGAATATTCCCTGAGATGCATGAACAAATAAGGTAAATGTTTGAAACAAACATCCAATTTTCACCAAATATTTACCTATTGCATGACATTATTTGATAGCTGCTGCTCAACAAATATTGGTGAAAAATTGGAAATACGCTGACAATGTAACAATAAGGGAGTGGCAAAATGAATTATGGAAAATTATGATAAATGAATTTATCACATGTAAACACTGTCAAATGGAAGATAACAACACTAATCAGTATTTTCACCAAATATGGGAACCATGTATAGAAAGATTGTTAGCACAAACAAATACATGTATCCCAAAAAAGAGTTTTCTATTAAAGTGGCTGTATGCCTAGATAGTAGCCACAATTAAGTCAACTGAATTGGTCTATCACAGGGGAGGGGGGGAAGAGATGTATTGATACATTTTGTGTTTATTTACTGTTGTTTTTACTTGAGGCATGTATATGTGGTATGTAAGTTAAGTATGTTACTGTCTAATAAATATTAATTTAAAAAAGAAAAAATGAGTATTCCTTATAAACCTGAATCATATTTAATTGATAGGCTGTATTCCCACCTGAGCTTCTTAAAACACTTTTAAAATGAAACAAGAAAAACCCGAAGCAAACGCGCATTCTGTCTGATCCCACCTCAGTGGCTTTAAATCACTGTCAACCCTGATTTAACCCCAATTCTGCTGTCCCCACAGAAAACGCTTCAGAATAACATTAGGGAAAACAAATCTTTTCTTCCCCCCTTCTTTGCAAGCCAGGGTGCCCACCCCTCCCTCCTGATTGGATTCCACAATGTGGCGGAGGGTGGGGAATCCCAGCCCCACCCCTCTCCTCTCACCCTTCTCTCCTGCTTTTGCAAAAGACCAGCTGTGACCTGGGGAAGGAGCCCCAGAAGAGAGCGGTGAGTAAGACAGCCCTACCTACCTGCTTGCCCAGCTGTGTGCATGCGAGAAGCACCTCCCCCATGCCCCCCGGTGAGTGAGTGCACATGAGTGCAGCCAGTCAGCTAGACGAGTGAGCAAGCAGCACTCTCTGCTGCCGCTTTTTCACTTCTCCGCAACTGTGTGAGATCGTCCTTATCATCTGTTCCTCCTGAGGCCTCCCAGGGAGTTCATGAGGCCCAGGAGAGACAGAAGAGCACCTTCCTGGTTTCTCCACAGGAAGGGAGAAAAGGCTTAACAAATTGGAAGGAAAGTGCGGAAGTAGGGAAGGAAGGAAGAGGAGAGAGGAGCAAGGTAGGAAGGACACAAGAATCAGAGAGAGAGAGAAGGAAGGATCAGAGGAGACAGAGAGAGAAGGAAGGATGAAGGAAGAGAGAGGAGCAAGGCAGGAAGGACACAAGAATCAGAGGAGAGAAAGAGAAGGAAGGAATGGAGGAAAGATCCAAGGCATGAAGGACATAAGGATGAAAGAACAGAGATGGGAGAAATGGGGAAATGAAGGATGAAAGAAGAGGAAGGAGCAAGGAAAGAAGGAAGGAAAGACATGAGGATCAGAGGAAAGAGAGAGAGAAGGAAGGAATGGGGGAAGGAAGGATGAAAGAAGAGAGAGGAGCAAGGAAGGAAGGACACAAGGATCAGAGGAGAAAGAGACAAGGAAGGAGGAATGGGGGAAGAACTAAGGAAGGAAGAATGAAAGGAAAGGAGAAAGAGAGGACCAAAGGAGGGAGGAGGAGGAGGGAGGAGATAATGAAGGAGGGATAAAATGAAGGAGTGACAGAAATAACAAAGGAAGAAAGGCACAAACAGGTCAGGGGGTCCCTGGTGAGTTCCAGGCCCCCAACCTGATCTTGGGCCCAGGCATTCTCCCACTCTGACTGTTCTGCCTCCCAGGTGGTCTCTCGATCTCCCAAGGTTGAAGCATCCAAGCCCCGCAATTGCTTCCCGCTGCCCCGTCCTTTCCAGCAGGCCGGCAGGCCGGCGGGTGGGTTGAGAGGTCCGTCTCCAGCCCATTCCGATCCAATCAGACTCAGGCATCGCCTGGACGTCAAAAAAAAAGGGAGAGGCTAAATTCAGAAATGTAAAGCTGAAAAGCTGAAGCTCGGCAGATTCAAAACGGGTTGCTGCTGCCTGCGAGCGCACATCGGCATATCTTGGAAATGTCACATAACGTGGCCTCTATTGAGCAGCTTGATGCAGGGTGAATCTGAGTTTGATCACACCAAGAGATCCCCCACCTCATTTCCCTTCCCCTTTCTCCTTCCCTGTCCCACCAATTCGTCTTTTGAAGGAGAACATCTCCTTCCTTCTGGCACCATGCTACCCTCCATATGCAAGGCCTGCGCATAAAACTTGGGGCCGGAGTGGGAAAATAAAAATAAAAGAGTGCATAGGTGGTGATGGTGGAGCTAAGTGCAGAAAACATGGCCAGGCTCGGGAACGGAAGGAGATTTTAGGGAGCGAGGGAGGGTGCGTGGGTTGGAAGGAGGGACCGAGGGAGGGAGATGCATTTCTTTATCACCCACACACCCGTAAAAATATCTTCCATAACATATGGAGGCAACCTACTGATCTCTCGGATCCTGATAGAAGAGGGGAGATCGGGGAGGAAGAAGGGTCGGAGCACTAGTAATTTTCTTTCCACATTATCTATCCCAAAGGTGAATTTTCTGAGTTATTTAACACGGAAAGAAAACGACTTGTGACTTTGCTGATGTATTTTCTCACTCTGAAGGTGGACTGAATCTGGATTAAACCTTAAGTGTGACCACAGCCTTTGTCTCTCTTACTCCTTTCTCCTAAAATCTCCCTCTCTGGATTACATAAACTAACTTCCCCTTCATGTGAGCCAGTTTGGTCTAGTGGTTAGGGAGCCAGACTCTTATCTGGGAATACAGGGTTCAATTCCACACTCCCCCATGAAGCCAGCTGGGTGACCTTGGGCTACTCACAGCTCTCTTCTGAACTCTCACAGCTCCTCCTACCGCACAGAGTGTTCTGTTGTGGGGAGAACAGAAGGTTTGTCAGCTGCTTTGAGTCCCCTTAAATGGGTGAGAAAAGCGGGGCACAAAAGTCAGCTCCTCTTCTTTGGCCAAGTCAGTTTGGCTGCTAGGTAGTCTCCACACCCGGGAGACTGGCAGGTGTATACTCAGGCTTGGGAAAACATATCCCCTAAAACCTTATTTTCATCATTGCCCCTGTGATACAGCAGGAATTTAGTCGCTTGTCAAAGGACAGACTTGTCCGCCAGTGTCAAACAAACCTTGTTCTGTCAACAGAATCTGTGCCATTACATTGCTCATCTTGATATGTGTATCATATGGAAGTATGTTCATGCAAGTAAGTAGAACAGCCATAAGGGCTGGAACGCAGTCCTGGCAAAGGATTCATAACCCCTCAACTCCAATAGTTAGCTATGTCTTTGACAAATTATTATTACTATAACTATGTGAAAAACTGTAGGCCCATCCACACATTGCCACTGTCTTCCTGGAGCTCACCAAGCCTGCCAGCTTCACCAGGAACTAGGGATGTGCACAAATATAACATTCAATATTTGTATGAATTTGTACAAATTTGGACATTCATATATGAATCAAATGTTACAACATTTGTACAAATACGAACGTTTTGGAACATTCATGAAATGGTGGTGGGAAAGCGGCTGCGCCAGTCACATCTGCAACAGATCCAGAATGAATCTGACATGGTTTGATAGCAGATCCAAAGTGGATTCAGGGCAGATTTGATGCTTTCAGAGTGGATATGTTACGGGATACATATCAGATACATATCAAATACATTTATATTGAATAGAATCCTACTACATTCGAAGAGGATCTATTCGAATGAATACAAATTTTCTTACATTCGACTAGATATGAATCAAAAGCAAAAATATCCCTCCATTTGTGCACATCCCTACCAGGAACAACTAGGTAGCTCCTATTCTCCGCCTCTGTCCATGTGATTGGGTGTGGTGTTGCAGCTGCACAATTGCGCACTGCATCCCAATTACTATGGCAACATCTGGGCACAGGAAGGATGTTCCTGCTACCTTTGCCACGGTGATTCAACCTGTCCAGGCCTGGCCTTCTGCACTTCAAGTTCTGTTGGTCCAGTCTGGGACTTCACTAGCCTTTGAAGTGTGGACGGTTCCCTCCATGCTTCATCTTCACCTGACTGGAATGGTACTATTAAACCATTCCAGTCAGGTAAATGTGCACAGGCCCTGTGTCACTCAGATTTCTCCTTGCTATGCATGGAGTAAAGAACAAAAAAGGCTGAAGGTCAGCATATAAACAACGCGGTTTCTTAGAGTGAAGAATATTATTTCACATGTCTATGTTAAGATGTGTAGTACCAGCCAGTTTTTTCCTTGTTTCTGCCCGAATGATGGTGACTGCCAAGTGCCTTAATATTTGTTTGCTCTTTGAATCTTTGCAACTGACAGCTTCAGACTGAAAAAGCATACGAGTGCTGCTGCTTTTCAGCCCCCTGCTTGATAAACTGCTGTTTGCTATCTTTGGTGAATGTGAGTCCCACAACCTTCTGTATGCTGTCTACCCTAAGGTGATATTGCTGCTGCCTTTATGTGAGGGGGTTTGAATGTTGCCATAGCAATGTGGACCTGTGGGTGGGAGATTTGAGCTAGCGTTGTAGGTGTTCCCTTTTCTCTCTTCCTCGAATTTGTGGTGAGCGTTGCTCCAGAATGATTGTATTAAGAGAGGAAATGGTAGGCTAATTCTAATTTTGATTTTCCCTGTCAGTGCAGTCTGTTATCTTAGATTTAATAAACCAAGGGTAGCCTCTATTATTTTTTCAAAATCTATCACATTCTTCAGTGATTTTTGCCATAGGAATGCAGCACATGAATACGGATGCCTCTCACATAACTTGGTGCTTCAAATTCCTGGGGCGGGCGGGGGGGGGGGGAGTCATGTAAATTGTATTAAGGACAGTAATCCCCACCCCCACCCCAGCATTACTGACAATGATTTGTATAGTGAAATTTCTGCCATTTGAAACCAAGGGTGTTTTTCCACTGTCACTAGGAGTACCATTAACGGGTACTTAATGGGTACTTCTAGGGTGTTTTTCCACTGTCACTAGAATTACCCATTAAGTACTCATTAATGGGTACAAAAATGCCATTACGTACCCATTTATGGGTACTTAAATGGGTAGTTTTAGTGACAGTGGAAAAACACCTCATGATATACCAGGGAAAATCATATTTGGTTAACTATATGAAAGCAAGCTGCATGATACAAATGCAGGATTAGGCCAACACTGATTGCATTACCCATGACAGGAACACTGCCATTCCTGGACAATAATATCTAAAGTATAGAAAGTTAAGGATTCGTTCACATGTCCATACTCAGTATCTTTCTCACACACAAATGCAGTTTTCACACAGAAAAAAAAAATTACTACAAAATTATACATTACATTACTAAAAGACAAGTTTCTTTTTCGCCTGTTTTAATTCCTAATGTGTCCATTGTGATATCATGTATTATTTTTACTTTGTTATTTTAGTAATTTTTAACTTTGCTTATTTGACTTTTTTTTGCTCTATTGTTTTTAGAAATGTTTGTACCTTGTACAGCACTATGTACATCTATAGCGCTTGACAAATAATAATAATAATAATAATAATAATAATAATAATAATAATAATAATAATAATAATAATAATAATAATAATAATAATAATAATAATAATAATAATAATAATAATAATAATAATAATAATAATAATAATTCTCAGGTCTTCATATCTGGTGACCTGAGAATTGAACTTCAGCAACTCTGGCGAAAACCAGTGAAAGTGGTCCCAGTCATCCTCGGCACACTGGGCGCGGTGCCAAAAGATCTCAGCGGGCACCTAAAAACCATTGGCATTGACAAAGTATCCATCTACCAACTACAAAAAGCCACTTTACTGGGGTCTGCTCGCATAATTCACCGATACATCACGCAGTCCTAGGTGCTTGGGAAGTGCCCGACTAGTGATAGAATACAAAATCCAGCATAGTGATCTCGTTTGCTGTGTGTAACTGCTGTTTTTACATCATCATCATCATCATCATCATCATCATCATAGATGATGATGATGATGATACACTGGTAGAATCCATACAGTGTGATAGTGACAAGGCTGGATCTGTATGTCCGTGTACCCTTGTGACACTGTGGATGGTGTTATTTCCTGGGTTTGGGAAAATATTCACAGCTGGAAATATCCAAGCCAGGGAATGAAAGATCTCTGCTGCAATATTTGCATGGGTCAGAGTGAACAGCATGCAGCCACTGTTCATAGCACACTACTAGCATACTGCTTTTTTCAGCTTGTTTTCTGGTATGATCTAAGGAATTTCACAAATATTCATTTGTGTGCTGAATGTTGACATTCAAACTCGAATAGAATGTCCCGAAATTTGAATGTAAACATTCGAATCAAATTTTGAATTTTGGATCTATTTGTTCAAATTATCCGGACGTTTATATGTGTACTGGTTCGTACACAATGCGTACTTGAAGATCTGCATCTTTCCCACATCCTTACCCATTTGTATGGATCCGATTGGGATGAAAATAGGATGCATATGGGATAACTATGGGATGCATACGGAAGTATATGGATGTGTACAGATGTTGGGAAGATGCGTATGGGCACATATGAATGTTTTCGACATTCATATGTGCAGATTCGAACAAAAAATTCAAACAAATATTCAAATTGGGTAAAAACGAATCTAATCTTGTTAAATTCGAATTTAACAGATTTGAATCAAATCAATTTTTTGAGTATTCGATTTGACTCAAATAGAATGTCAAAAAAAATAGTGCACATCGCTAGTAGGATCCACTGTTTTAAAGATCCTGCTAATGAAGATATGAGACAGGAAGACACAGCTCAGAAGGGACCTTTTGTCCTTCCATAGCATCTCACAATGCCATTTAGAGATCAGATCCATTCACCTTTTACAAGTGGAGTAAGGACAATCCTTCCCAAAGAGACAAGGAGAACAAGGGGTTAACAAAAAAATACCCTGTAAATTATGGATTTGACATTGTGGCCCATGGACCTCAAGACTTTCAAAGATTAAGGACAGAGAGGAAGCTTGACTGGTTTGAATTATATCAATATTCTCTTAAAATACTTGCCCAGCAAAGTAAACAATAGCTCACAAAAGAGAGCTTTTAGCTACCTTTAAGTAGTACAAGACCCACAATTAATTTAGAACAGTAGAGAAAAACAAAAGGTGTGAGATTTGCTCTAGCTTATTTATATGTAAGGTTACAAAACAAAATGTTTAGGAACTATGAAAAGTACATTTTCCCATTAGGAAGTAGGGGCCTGTTCACACTTGCCACACTGGAATAGTATAATGATACCATTCCAGTGAGGTAAGATCACACGCAGAGGGAACCATCCCCACTTCAAATGCTAGACTGGACTACTAGCACTTGAAGTGCAGATGGCCCAGCCCAGGCAGGCTGTATCATCGTGCCAATGGCCCATGGCAACGTTCAGGATGTGCCTGGAAGTTGCCATGGCAATCTGGACATGGTGTGCAAATGCACATCTGCAGCCATGTGGCCAAGCGGCCATGCCTGTGCATTTGCAACAGAGTGACCAGCTCACTAGCAACTCCTGGTCAAGCTGTGGATATTTTAGATGCCCACAGTTTGTGAAGACCAGGATAGCCCTGGGACTGCTGCAGCAGCAGTGACATGTGGACAGGCTCCCGAAGGAACGGCTGGAACCACTCCACAAGGGTAAGTGCAAATAGGCCCTACTGTAGATTTTAGCTAATGAGTGATAGTAGAACTTTACCTCAAACAATTGTCCCAGACTATGTAGTAGCCACTTTCTGGTTTAGGCTGAAGTTAATTTCTTATCTTCCTTGATAGAAAAGTTGCTATTACACACATCCTTTGTGCTGGGCAGTTTTGCCAACCACAACTTTGTTCCAAAGGCAGCAAAATGTCTCTCATGTAACACAGCAGCAGTGCAAACATTTGTTATCTTGAAAACCTCATTATACAACAATTGTTGGCTACAAGACACCAGATGTAAGGGGGACCATTTTTTTTTCTGAAATGCCCATCTAAGTGCATAGTGGTTTCCTTAAACCAGTGATGGTGAACCTTTTGAGCTCGGTGTGTCAAAATTTGCAAGAAAACCTAGCTTAACTCGAGTGGTGTGTCACATCTAGAAATATCCATAATTTTGTGTTATTTGTAGCTCTAGTAAAAAAGTTATATTTTTGATATATGTATTTTATTAAAAGCAAAAACAAATAATTATTTACATTAGTGACTTTTGTTGCTGAATTTCATTTGCTAAATCTTCCATTGAGAGTTGGTATTCTCTACACTTCAAGAACAAGCAAGCACTACCTGGTGCCAGGGTGACCAGGTGTGTCACCCAAAAGGGCTTGGCATGTCACCTGTGACACGCGTGTCATAGGTTGGCCATCACTGCCTTAAACCAAAACCCTATGTTACAGGAAGACCAAATGTAGTAATATTTGTGGATTCAGAAATTCAGGATAAATATGACTGTAGGTCATTATTATGTCACCCAAAAAACAAATGGTAGGAATAAAAGTAAGTACTTAGAGTACTGCTTGCACGACAACGGTATGGGACATAGAAAGAGTACTAAGCGTGTAGTAGACAAGCTGGATGAGTGTGGTGTCTGCATGGATTCACACTTGCTCTGGCTGCTGTCTCACCTTAAGCTCTCAAAATACTATACAGCAGAGCAATAGAAATAGCTCTGACATCTCTTCATACTATTCTTCTGGTGCCCATGTTACCATTGTATCACCACTGCTTGAGGTCCACTAGCTTCCAGTAGCCAGTACAGACTCCTAACCAGCAACACTGCAGCTGAGGAATGAAAATTCACACAGCCAGGAACAGTGACAGGTGTACAGTCGACACGCTGCCAACTCAAAAAGTGCACACCTAGCATGGCACTTGGTGCCATAAGTACTAACAAAATACTATTTTGCTGATGCTGACATAAACACATGAATAATTAGTCTCTTTCATATCGCAGTGAAACTACTGTGGCTGAGAAAATGTGAACTTCAAATCTGCATTGTGACCCTGTACTGCTATACTGATGCTACCAGATAGGTGAAGAAGAAGAATAGAAGAAGAGTTGGTTGGCTTTTCTACCCTGCTTTTCTCACCCATTTCAGGGGACTCAAAGTGGCTGACAAACCTTCTGTTCTTCTCCCCACAACAGAACACCATGTGAGGTAGGTGGGGCTGTGAGCTCAGAAGTGAGCTGTGATTAGCCCAAGGTCACCCAGCTGGCTTCATGGAGGAGGACAGAATCAAATCCGCTATTCCCAGATAGGAGCCTGGTTCCCTAACCACTAGAAACTGACTCACAAGAGGAGAGAGTAGTGAGCTACAATTCTGCACTGTAGCCCAGTGTTATTGAGAGAGATGGAAATATAACAGGGGCTGTTAAATTGACAGCACTAACCAAACAGAGGTGATTCATTCCCGGCCAACTACTTTGCTGCTGGTGAAACATCATGAACAGGAAGACTCATGTCAAAGGCTGAAATCTTTTTGGCTCAAGAAGAAGAAAAGGGTAGTAGGATTCCTATGTGGATTTTGGCAAAGTTTGTTTGTTTTTAAAGATGATAACAACATCCTCCTTATTGACTATTTCTTGTGCAAGTTTGGAAGGAGGTAGCACACATCCTGCCTTGTACCCATGGCACAATTGGGTGTCCCTGCGAACTACTGGTAGAATGAAGCGGAAAGCCTGAGGCTGGAAGAAGCTACGTATAAGGATACACACACCTAGGACCTGTCTGCACGTACTGTTTACAATACAGTAAGAACCCAGTGAGGTATCAACCATTCACACATACAAGTGTTAAACTAACCCCATACCTGGCCAGCAGTGTTTGTAACTACAAATGGCCAGGCAGGGATGTCCGTATCATGAAGGCAATGTCTAAAGCATTGATTCCCAAAGTGGTCCAGGTGGACCCCCAGGGGTCCACGGGAGACTCGACAGGGGTCTACGCTGGCGTGAAGAAAAATGGGGGTTCACAAGTTGTAAGTGGGGGTCCACTAAAATTTATCTAGTTTCAATAGTAAAGAGCAAAAATGTTGGCTTGGCTTTACCTATCAATGTAGGCAGATAATATTTTAAGAAGGCCAGCTACTGTTACTTGTAAAAACTTGCATATTCAATATTCAGTACAACGTGTGTCAAGACTGCAAACCCAATATGAGGCTGTTGCAGCGGTGGCACAATACAGATGTGCATGAGCAGTATTGACAGAATTATTCCAGCAGCTAAGTCCAAACAGGCCTGTAAGGTGTGTTTAAAAAACAAACAAACAAACAAAAAACCTAGCAATACACTGCAGACCTGTGTTGAAAAGACTGAAAGCCAAAAGAAGTTGAAGCACCACAAAAGGGAAAGTATCAACACTGGAACTAGCATTGTTCAATGTAGTATTAGGAAGACTAAGAGCAGATGAACAATATTTATTCAAACAAATGATATATGCTGCACAATTTACAGTAGTACTGGGATGGAAGGACAGTACAAAATGGACAACAGAAAAGTGGTATGAACATCTAACGGAACAATATAGATTTGAAAAAAAAATAAGGGTATTAAGATTGAAAAGGCAAGGTTTGAAACTATAATCCATGGTGGAGGATAAGTAGAAAGACTTATTACATTACTCAATGAAATCCCAAGCACCAGCATTCTTGAGAGAAGAAATAATAAGACTATTTCTTCGGACCAACTAAAGAAGAAGAAAAAGAGAAGAAAAATCTAAAAGAGGTTGTCTTTTGGTGGGGGTGATGCATGTTACTCACAGTTTTGTGGGTATTTTATTGTTATTTTTGTATTGATAATAATAATAATAAATATTTTAAAAAAAAATTTAAAAAGGAAAATATCCACAGCATACCCACATTACCTTCTTAGCCTAACATGCCTTGTAGTGTTATTGGAAGCATAAAAGGGAGGAGCTGAGAATAATGCATGGCACTCTTTGGAAGAAAGGAAAGATATAAATACTATTTTAAAAATCTGTCCCGGAGGGAGACAAAAGCAAAATGATGTGTACAATGTAGAGGGTGAACAGTACACAAGTGTGTAAAATGATATTCGTAAGCCCTCCAGTGGCGTTTTTCCACATTACATCATGTTAAAGACTAATATAATGCTAATACTTAGGATACATAGAGGCTGCCTCCAGACGTCTCCAGAAAATCACACGTTTTAGTAATATTCTGGAGTAAAGTTTCTCCAAAATGATCGCTTATTGCCAGACAGCTGGGCACATCATAGGAAAGTGCCTTCTTCTATGCTCATATCATACTCATATCAGGATATTTCAACAGCACAAAATACCCAGAAGTATACACGTCGTCTTCCACATATGCACAGCAGCCATTTTTACCTCAGATTCGGCCACACACATATGCAGGGAAACATGTTACTCAGTAAGGATCGTGTTGCCAAGCTTCGTAAGTTTTCATGCTGTTCTGGGAAAACCTGCATGTAGCATTGCGTATTTCTGGAATAGGAAAATGTGTGATTTTATCCTTATTTAGAGAGGTATGTTGAAGTTGCCACAGAATCGTGCTATTTAATGAGACAACGAGCCTGTTTGCACTGTGATAATACCAGACCAGACCAGTAAGACTGTAGTGCAATGGCGGCCGTTCACACTTCAAAGTCTGAACTAGCCCCATACCTGACCGTGATCACTTGCAGTGTGAATGGCCAGCCTGGACTCCCATACTAACATCCAAACAAGCATCCAGAGTACAGTCGGATGTTGCAATGGTGATTGACAGGTGTGCATGACTGCACAGCCACAGCCATAGTCCTTGCCACGCAGCACCCAGAAGAGGATGGAGGCCTTCCAGCATACGCTCTGAGCCATGAGAATACTGGCGCGTGCAGACTCTGCATCCTAATGGTGCATCGACATTGCCACGACAGTGCTGTACAGATCTTAACCCCAATAATAACCCCAATTCAATTGTCAGTGAACACAAACTCCAAAGGTGTTTTGTTGAATTTTTAAAGGGCTTTTAATGAATATTCTGTTTTTAATCTGTTGTTTTAACGGTTGTTACCTGCCCAGAGACCTTCAGGTATGGGGCGGGATAGAAACGTAAATGATAAATAAATAAATCAGCTTTTTCTTTTTTTTTTACCTTTCGCCAAAAAGCCCCCACAAAAACCCTTACAGTCAGGCTTGTGTTTATTATTTTAAAAAATTATATCCCGCCCTTCACCAAATGGTCACTGGGCGGGTTACAATGAAATTAAACACATTTCAAATATTAAAATATATAACCCCCTCCCTCCCACACCCTGAAGAAGCTGTTAAGAAGCAAACGCCTGGGTAAAAAGATATGTTTTTATATACAGTGAAGGCACCTAGAAGGCACCAAGAGGGAAGCTGTTCCAGAGTCTAGGGGCCACAACAGAAAAAGCCCTGCTGCAGCAGTAGGAATCTCCCTCAAGAACTGTGGATATGGGCTGCCAGAAATGTTCACTTAGCTCATATCTATGGCTGTGTGACTGTCTTTGTTAAATCTCTTTTACTGGATTTTGCACATATGCACCTTCATTGCAGTCCATTGTGTTTGGTTTCTCAGTATGTTTCTTCCAGCCTAAGGGTGTGCACGAATGCAATTTTCAGGATTCGATTCTATTTTAATTGGATACTTGAAAATGGAATTCAATTTGAATCTTTTAAATTTGAATTTAACCAAATTCGATTCAAATTAAGCAAATTCGAATCTATTTGTTTGAATTTTTCATTCACATTTGCACTTACGAATGTTGACAACGCTCCTAGATGCCTGTACGCATCTTCCCCTGGTCCGTATGCATCTGTACATGTCCGTACACATCCTGTAGCTATCCCGTATAAAACCATTTTCATTCCGTACGGATCCGCACAAATGCATACAGATGTGGATCTTCAAGTACACATCAAAAGCCCAGCAGCACCCAGCCCAACGCCCCAACGCTGCCAGGGACGAGAGGAGGAGGGGAATCAGCGCTCCACAATGTCCACCTGCTGCAAGGCTACAAAAGCCCAGCAGCACCCAGCCCAATGCCCCAACACCATTATGGACAAGGGGAGAAGGGAGACTCAGTGTGCAACTAATTCTACCTGTTGTAAGGACTACAAAAAACTTATTAGCCAGCCATCCCACCTGTTTATAGGTTTTTTTTCTTCTAATTATTATTATTACTGCATAATGTATTAGTGGTTATAACATGTAATGTAATTTTGATGTATGTAAACTGCCTTGGCAAAGTGTTTTCAATTTGAGTTGTTGATTATTCTTATTTGTTGTATTTCTTTGATTTAATTGATTGAATTTGTATTGTACCTTGTTCTTCCATTTGTTGTAAACCGCCTTGAGCAAATTTTACGTTTGGAAAGGCGGTATATAAATAAAAATGGAAAAATGGAAATCTCCCCCAACATGACCATGAGTGTAAATACAATGTGAACTAGATGCACAGAAAACGTATTTAGATGTTAATTCATACTGTAATTCAACTGGCAAAGCAGAAATTCTTGTTTTCTAAAAACACAACAACACGGTCGCGCGTGAGGGGACGGGAAGGAAAGAGCCAGCGCAACCGAACCATAAGGGAATCCACGCCTGCGCAGTCGTGGCCACTAGGATCCTGTCACGTGGCTGAAAACGAGGCACGTCCAGTAGGACCGTAGGGTAGAATTTCCACCGTGCTCGTCACGTGAGGGCTGACGCGCTCCCTGATTCGTCCGCGCCGCCATCCAATCAGCGTTGAGGTGGTAGATTCAAATTCAGTCGGGCGCCGGGCTAGGCGGCTGGAGGAGGAGCGCTAAGCGTCCTAGGCTGGCCGGTGTCGGGCGGTGAGCGGGATTAGCAAGGCGAAGGAAGGACTGGCCTTCCGGGAAAGGCGTCTGTGGCTGCCGGCGCTGTTGCTGCGACTCTTCCCTTCTCGATCTTCTCACCATGGCGCACAAGCAGATCTATTATTCGGACAAATACTTCGACGAGAACTACGAATACCGGTGTGTGCGGCGGGAGGGGTGAGGGCAGCGGTGGGTGGCTCTCGCTTCGCTGGGGCTTAATCCGGCTTCAGTCCGTCTTCGGGGCGAGAGAACAGAACCAGCAAAGCGGCAGTAGTTTTCTTTCCACGCCATCTATCCCAAAAGTGGATTTCCTGAGTTATTTAACACGGAAGGAAAACGGCTTGTCACTTTGCCGGCTTATCCTCTCACTCTGAAAGTGGACTGAAGCCGGATTGAACCTTGAGCGTCCGACCACAACCGTTGAGTCTCGTTGCTGGGGGAAAGAGCTGTTGGAGCGCCCCACGCTCGTGCTTGGTGGCTTTTCCTTTTTTATGTTGGGAACCGTTGAGAGCCGCTTCTTTTTTTCCCGCTTTCCGTCTTGGGGGGAAGGAAGGAAGGAAGGAGGAGGACCAGAGGGGCTGGAAACAAAGGATTGTGCGGGGTGAGGGGGCGGCTGCTTGGGCGAGCTGAAGATGGCGGCTGCCGGAGCTCCGGAGGCAAACCAGCAGCAGCAGCCCCACCTCGTCCTCTCCCAATCCGACGTGTAAAACCAGGGGGGTGAGGTGGTCGCCCCATTTCATGACTTTTTGTCCCACCTCAGCTCCATGTTAACTTTGTGGGATGGAGGAGAAGTTGAGAAGTCGCCGGCCCATCCCTCTCGCCCGCCCATCTTGCTATTTTATGGGAAGCCGGACGTGCTTGGAGCTTTGATGGGCGATAGTCAAAAATTCCCGAAGGAATGTAGTGACAGAGCATTTCTGCATCGTTTTCGAGCAAACTGGCTGGCTGCCTTTCCGCAATCACCTGGAACTTGTATCGACTCAGTGACACTTACTTCCAGGCTCCCAAGGCTGTGTTCAGACACAGCAAACAAAAATTCCCCGAGGTGGCTTGTTGGAGGTGGAATTGTTCACTTCCCAATCTGCCCTCCCTGCTGTGGACATTTGTGATAGAAAAGGTCTTGGGAACACCAGGGTCACACACTGTCTCTTTGAGATGCCCCTTTTGTTATGTCTGAATGCAACACAAGTCATCAATGTACTAGCAGTATTAGTACTGTGTTGTCTGTTAAGTGTCCTCATTGTAAATATTATGTATTAAGCATTTGTGATAGTATGCTGTGGTGTAGATTGCAAAGCGACATTTTAAAAGTAGTCATTTGTCTGCCTGTGTAGCTTTTCGACCTATCCTAGGCAAAGAAAATGAACTCTGAACCATCACTGCATGGCTGTTGCCTGGCCCAAGCAATTGTCAGTTTAAAGTCTTGATGGCTTCTTCTGCACGCTTTGTATATAGCTTTTTCCAAAAGAATATAGGATATTAATCCATGGGATGGAAAACAAAATAGTTTGGCGGCTTTATATCCTTTCTACTGCCTCACAGCTAACTTGGATTAAAGCATTTAAGTGGTTAAAATTAGTGGTGGTTCCCTAAAAATGTATACAGTGGACATTCACCTTGGGATGTTTAAGACATGGAGTAATATAAAGATGGAAAAATTGATTAAAACCACCTAAGCATTTCTCAAATACTAATAGAAAAGGACTACATTTTGCGGCAAAAATGTGACTTAATATTTTTTTATCCTTGCAGGCATGTGATGTTGCCCAGGGAGCTCTCAAAGCAAGTGCCTACAACTCATCTGATGACTGAAGAAGAATGGAGAAGGCTTGGTGTTCAACAGAGTCTTGGTTGGGTTCACTATATGATTCATGAACCAGGTACAAGGATATATAATAAAAACCTTTCCAAAATAGCCTTTTATGTAGTTAGATTATGTGGTTTGTTAATGAATTACTTCTAAAAGCGTCTTGTCTTTTCTCTTTCACAGAACCCCACATTCTTCTTTTTAGAAGACCACTTCCAAAAAGCCAACAGAAATGAATGACTTCTGGAACTTTATGTATACATGTATATATGTTGGTAGTATTCAGTGAATACTTGAAGAATATACAAAAGTCATTACCTGTGCATGAGCTGTATTATTCACAGCAACAGAGCCCAGTAAAATGCAAAAATGTAGGCTGCTATTGTCTTGAACTCTTACTTAACAAGTGCCTATTTGAGTTTGTCAGTTTTGTTCAATAAAGTTTACAGCTTGTAGTATGGTTTATATAATTTTCAAAGAACTCTTATTAATGGATGTTCTACAACCAGTTGGGACAATTTCCTCTTTGGCTCTTGTGGTGTTGAAATAAACCTGTTTTTAATGCCAGATATTCATAAGCATTTCATGGGTTCAGTTTTACTACTGCCAACATAAGTTTTTCTACAAAGCTGTTCATTTTTTGTACAATTAACAAAATTGCGAATTAAACTAAACGGTGATCTGAATACTTGGTTTATAATATGTTCTAATGTTCTTTTCTACCCTGAAGAATTTGTTGGGCACAATTTTATAGTAAAAGACTCAAGAACGAGTGGTAGGCTGGAAATGAACTGCTTAAAGAAACACTTGCTTTCCATTATTATGGAGAGTCATCTAATGCTTGGTTTGCAGCTGGACCTAACTCTGCAGTGCTGCTGTTAACTTCATTTCCTTAAAAGACATTAAATATGCATTTGTACTGCTTGCCTAACCATGTATATATAGGGCTTCTTTTGATATAAAGATGGCAGGCCTGTCTAGGGGCTTAAAATTGTGGAGATTCCCTCAGTGCTAAAGCTATTCTGCAACAGATAGCTTTCTTGCAAACTTATTGACAGCCAATTTATACAAATAAAAATGCTGATACAAGAAACCTAAATAATGCTGCAGCAGGTTGACACTGCTATAAATGTTCCAACTTCAACTAAATGGAAATAGTATATCGTGCATTAAAAACAATTCCTTAGGAAGTTATGCCTCTCAAGGTCCAAGTTAAAAGTTGCTTAGAAGCTCGTGCATTGGTCCCCATTAGTATAAGTACAAACAGAGGAGTCAGAAATAGTGGTACATTGAGCTGGAGTGGAAGATTTTGTGTACTGAATCCACAGTCCTGCCATAGCAGCAGTTACTTGGTTTCATCTTTGTTTTCAAGGGACTAAATCCTACAATGGAAGTGCAATTGGAATACCTCGGAAAGGATCCTATTGCATTATTCAGCAAGCAATGACATACTAGTAAACTTCTGATTTACACACGGGTAGCAGCTTCACTTGACACCAAGTTTATATATTGAATTAGAAAACTGGGTTTTCTCAGATACCAGAACATATTCTGATGTGGTTACTAGAGCCTGAGGTAATTAAGATTCTGCCTTTTTTTATACAGATACGAAGTTTTCACTACAATAAACACTTTGCAATCTTTATTGCTCTCATTTTTCCCTTGTTGCCATTGAAGGGTGTTTGCAGGACACAGCACTGGGCAATCCTGTTGCTCTTGGCACAATCTGCTCAAGCTGAATTTTGGTTCAGCAGAAACTTAACTGGTAAACTGTGCCTCCATGTTCTCCCTCACTTGTGGCTATAGCAGGCCCCAAATGAGGGCTGCCAGAGTCTGCAATAGCATGTGGACAACAAACTCCTAGCCTGAGATGTCCAGAATAAAGCCATGTGCGAACAGACCCAGGGTTCATTTTGCTTAGATGTCAGATGCTTACATAGCAATTTTAGCACACAAATCCCTGTATTTCCTTAAAGAATGATTTTTGTATATGTACACTTTTGCACATTGAGAGTTTTCCTTAATGCTGTAAATCTAGCCCTTGCAGCATTAGATAACTAATTTATAATTAAGATCCTTACACATTTTTGGTCATTGTCCAATATAGGTTACCTCCAGATACTAGCCAAATATCTCAGTAGTAAGCAATAATCTAGAATATTGCCTCTGGCATTACTGCTTGCAAGTTATGGCTTTTTATTTATTAAATTTTTAAAGCAAAAACCCCAACATACAGCCAAAAAAATCATTGTGTATACATTTTAGTAATCATCCCTGCCCTCTATCACATTTCAATCTTATCAGTACAGGTTGTTTATCTTCACCCCTTCTGCCTATAACAGATGGTGAACCTTTTGAGCTTGGTGTGTCAAAATTTGCAAGAAAACCTAGCTTAACTTGGGTGCTGCATCACATCTAGAAATATCCATAATTTTGTGATATTTGTAGCTCTAGTAAAAAAGTTATATTTTTGATAGATGTAGTTTATTAAAAGCAAATAATTCTTTACATTAGTGACTTTTGTTTCTGAATTTCGTTTACTAACTCTTCAATTGAAAGTTGGTATTTCGTACCCTTCAAGAACAAGCAAGCACTACATGCCCAGGTGCCAGGGTGACCAGGTGTGTCACCCAAAAGGGCTTTGTGTGTCACCTGTGGCACACGTGTCATAGGTTGGCCATCACTGGCCTATAACTTTGGGAATGTCCTCATCCAATGCTATCAACATCTTCAAACCCTGTTGACTTTATACTTTGGCTCAGTTCCTTTGTACATTAAACTCCTTTCCCTAGTTAAATGTATACATTTCAACAATAGCATTGTACCACTTCTGTTCTCTTGGTCGTATCACTAATTATAGTGGCACATGCAACAGTTCTAAAAGGGGGGAAACTAAACTGTTTTGTAACACAGTACACGTGTTCAGTCCTTGCTGGTGGCTCTCCTGAAATATCCATTCCCTAGCTTGTGCAACAGTCTATTCTGGGAAAACCTGATAGATGTGCATGTGTGGTGGTGCCACACACTTCTAGGTATTCTGCACTGACTGAATACTAGACTGTTGCACTTTTTAGGGGAGCAATAGTGGAACTAAGGTGGGGTTGCCACAGATACATGTGGCAACCCCACCATAGCACAGCGATTATGGTGCTATATTTTTCCTGCCTGGACAGAGCCGTACTTATTTCAGCGATTTGGGTGGCACATATCTGCTGCAGGTATCTTTCCATTCATTTAAGAAAGATACAGATTCACAAGCTAGGGAATGGATATTTCAGGAGAGCCACCAGCAAAGACTGAACACGTGTACTGTGTTACAAAACAGTTTAGTTTCCCCCCCTTTTATTAACAGTTAATTAACAACAATCCACATCTTGACTGGCTAAGGTTTAGGTAGGTAAATTTGTTATCGCTGTATGAAGCATGGCCATCAAGCTCCAGGAAGATGATGACACTTAGGCTGCACTCACACCTAAAATTTAATCCAGCTTCAGTTCACTTTTGAAGTGAAAGAACACATCAGCAAAGTGACCAGTAATTTTATTCCACATTAACCACTCCAAAGTTGAATTTTCTGAGTTATTTAACACTGAAAGAAAACAGCTTCTCACTCTGATGTATTCTCACTCTGAAATTGGACTGAACCTGGATTAAACCTTAAGTGTGACCACAGCCCTAAACTACACACTAAGGGTGTTTTCCCACTTAGCACTAGAGTACCCATTAAGTCCTTAATGGGTCCTCTAGTGCTAGTGGTAAACCCCCCTAAGGCTGTGTTCACACTGACGTTTTAATCCAGTTTCAGACCACTTTCAGAACGGGAGAATGCATCAGCAAAGTATGAAACTGTTTTCTTTCAGCATTATTCAGCCTAGGGTTAGATAAAAAGGAAAGAAAACGGCTAGTCTTAATCTGAAGATGGACTGAGACTGAATTAAAACTTGGGTGTGAACCCAGCCTCAGGAACCCATTATAATCCCAGCACGATAGCTATGAGCAAGGCTTTATATATACTGTACTGTGATTTTGGACTGTTATAATGTATTAGTCTGTTCAGACAGCTATGGAATTTATACAGTGTAAAGAACACGCTCGCTCGCCTGAAACAGTAGCAAAAAGAAAATCAAAAACAGAGATAGAAGCCCGAATTTTGCCCGCGCAGCCATGACAACGGTCACATGACCGGAGCGCTCCCGTTGATTGGGTGTAGCCCCACAAGGGCGGGCGCGACGCTTCCCTTTACGGCTTTTGTGTGCTTCGGTCGGCCGCGCGTTGCGTCAGTGGCGGGGCAGGGTGGAAGCCGCCGTTGGTGAGGCGTTGACCTTTTGTCGCCCCCTCTTCCCCCCTCCCTCCCGCCCTCCCTCCCGCCCGCCATGACTTCAGAGCGGGAAGCGGGAAGCGAGGTAAGAGGGCGGGGGGACGCCGCGACGAGCCCGGGGCCGTGGAAAATTAAAATTAAAAAGCCGGCGCTTTTAGCCTCCCCCTGCCGTTGTTCGCGGTGTGGTCTGTTGACAGCGAGAGCGACGCTCAGCTGCATTGCTGCTTCCTGTCGACATTAGGGGTGCCAACCCCGGCGGAGGGGACCTGTGTTTTGCTCTTATCACGTTTATTTATTTATTTATTTTATTAAAGGAATTTATATCCCGCCCTTCACCAGATGCTCCCAGGGCGGGTTACAATAAGAATATAAAACATCGGATATGAGAGTATTAAACATTTTAATTGCTCGGGGACGGGGCTCGGCAGTAATGATGTATTGATTTAGGCGGTGTTTTTCCACTGTCATTAGAAGTACCCATTAAGTACCCATTAATGGATACTTAATGGGTACGTCTAGTGACAGTGGAAAAACACCCTTAGTTGGAGACGGCTTAAGAAGATGTTTAAAGCTTCTCAAAGTTTTTTCTGTCTGCGAAGGGAATAGAAGAATAGCGACATTGATCTGGTTTATTATTTATTTAGTTATTTGTATTTCTATCCAGCCCTATACCTGAAGGTCTTAGGGCGGGTTACAGTATTATATTAATCTTAGACAGGCCCCTGCCTTCAGGCTTAGTCTAAAGAGACAAGATACAAAAAGAAAATGGTGTGGGAGGGAACAGGGATACTCTTAATTAATTTATTTAAATTAATATTTCTATCTCGAACAAAGGTCTTAGGGCGAGTAACAACTTTAAAAACCAGCATATATATATATGTATGTGTGTGTGTGTGTACATGTATATTTATATATATAAAGCATAGTATTATTATTATTATTTATTTTTATTTCTATCCCGCCCTATACCCGAAGGTCTCAGGGCGGGTTACAGTATTATATTAATCTTAGACAGGTCCCTGCCCTCAGGCTCTAGTATTAGTTAATATGAGAATACTGAACATTTTAATTGCTCAGGGACGGTGCTTAGCAGTTATGATACATTGATTTAATCGGGAACGTCCTAAGATGATGTTTAAAGCTTCTCAAAGTGTTTTCTGTCTGCGAAAGGAAAAGAGGAATAGCGACACTGATCTTGTTTATTATTTATTTCTATCTCGCCCCATACCTGGAGGTCTCTGGGTGGGTTATAATATTATAAAAATCTTAGACGGGCCCCTGCCTTCAGGCTTACAATCTAAAGAGACAAGATACAAAAGGAAAATGGTGTGGGAGGGAACAGGGACACTCTTAATTAATTTATTCATTTAAATTAATATTTCTGTCTCACTCAAAGGTCTTAGGGCGAGTAACAACTTTAAAAACCAGCACACACACACATTAAAAAGCACAATATTAGTTAATATGAGAATATTGAACATTTTAATTGCTCAAGGATGGTGTTTAGCAGTTATGATTATTGATTTAATTGGAAATAGCTTAAGAAGATGTTTAAAGTGTGATGGTTCCATCTTTAACCATGAATCAGCCACCACATTATGCGAAGGGAAAAGAGGAATAGCAACACTGATCTGGTTTGCCGTACAGGCTAATCAAGGGCGACAGGATGTTTGTTTGTGTCTTTAAAGTGTCTTTAAAAGTTGTATCACAGAATGATTTTCAACAGGTCTTGCCTGTATTCCAAGCTGATTCTTGAAATTCCTTCTTCTCCTGCCAACTTCATACAATACTAGGGTGCTTACTTGACTTCTACATGGCAACTCTAGTAGGCAAAACCAGAGACCCGGGCAATGGTCACACCTAATGTTTAATCCAGCTTCAGTCCAGAGTGAGAAAACACATCAGCAAAGTGAATGGTAATTTTCTTTCCACATTATCTATGCCAATGGTGAATTTTCTGAGCTATTTAACATGGAAAGAAAACAGGTTGCCACTCTGAAAGTGGATTGGAGCTGGATTAGGGCGAGTAACAACTTTAAAAACCAGCATATATATGTATGTATGAAAACCCCAAAATAAAAGCAGATTTCTCAGAGTGGTGTCAGAAAAGTTAAAATCTTAATAGGGAAATTTAAATGCTTGGGCCCTGGGTAACTGAAGGAGCGCCTTCTCCCATATAGACCTGCCTGTGCACAGAGATCTGAAGAAGAGGGCCTCATTGTAGTTCCTCCTCTTATAGAGATGCGAGGCACAGGGACATGCAGGAGGGCCTTTTCTGTGGTGGCCCCTAGAGTCTGGAACAGCCTTCCTCTTGAGGCTTGCCAGGCACCTATGCTATATAGTTTTCGGCGCCTGGTGAAAACATATATTTTCACCCAGGCTTTTACTGTTTAAATAGCTTCCTCAGGGTGCTGTTCTGTTAAGGTATTTTAAATTATGTTTTAATATTTGATATATTTTACTCTTATTGTAACCTGCACTGGCACCATTTGGTAAAGGGCGGGATATAAATTCCTTAAATAATAATAATTAACCATTGACTCCCTCCTCTCTAAAGAAGATGGCATTATGGGCATGGGGGGGGGATAAAAATCGCAACTGGCGGTGTGGAGCAGCAAGTTCTTTTGGTATGTATTGTCAATGAGACTTCTAATACTCCACTGCCTTTGAAGAGAGCATGATTTTATGGTAGAAGTATATTTCATTAATCAAGACAAACCAGTTGGTGAAGTCTATGTATGGCTGACAGCAAGCTGTGACTTGAAAATTTGATCTTAGCTACTGTCTAGGTACTGTCTCCAGGTTGGAGAGACAGACAGGATGCCTCTAAAGGCCATTTGCAGAGAGTCCAGAGCAGTTGAAGGTTTTGCCTTTTATGTTCTTCTTGAGAATACCCAGAAGCAATTTGTGGGCCCCTGTGTGAGACAGGATGTGGGACTAATGGACTATGGCCCAATCCAGCTGGGATGTCCTTATGTTCTTATGATTTTGCTTTGCTTGGAGGTCAAGAAATACTTCTTCCTGGAAAAAAATCTGAACAGATAGCACAGTATATGGATGAAATATCCCAGTTTCAGTGCTGACATGCTTATGGAGCTCTTTAATGGAACAGGATGATCAGAGTAATTTGGACCAGTTAAATAGTCTTGGCATGAATTTTGGGAATGGTAGTGATGTTAAAAGTAGTCTGTTCTACTGATGTTCTGTACCTCATTCATCCGTCGCTAGAACCAGTTTATTAATCTTCAAAATACCAAATGCTTTTCTTTGCTTGAGGTCAATGCTTACTGAAGGGGGTGCAGTAGGAAGGCAGGTGATTTGTTAAAACTTGTGTGTATCTATTCGGCACATAGTTTCATTTTATTCATATTTTTATCTTGCCCTAGACTGAAAGGTCTCTGGGGAGCTCACAATAGAATCATAATAAAAGCAGATAAAAAGCCACTGCCTCCACCTTAGCTTCAAGTGTCAGCACAAAGTCCAAGAGCACCCTGAAATTATGCAAGTGTCCCTTCCTAGACAAGTTCTTCATTAAAATAGGATGCCTGTCTTGTCTTGTCTGGATTCACTTTCAATTTATGGGCTCCAGGCCATATCCCCTACTGCCTCCAAGCACATGTCAAGCATTGTGACCACCTCTGTTTCCAAAAATAGTTTCTGCACTGTGTTGTGTGGCTTTCAACTTAGACCCTTTCCATGCATGTGCAGTGGACCTGACCAAATGGCTGCCTAGTACACTTTGTCTGCACAGGAGTGGTGCTGATCTGGCCCAGAATTGTCCCTGACAGTCCCTATTCTGGATGATGATGATGATGATGATGATGATGATGATGATGATTTGCATTTAAACCAAAGGCTTTGGCAAAGAAGTGCATCTTCACTGCCGCCCTAAACATGTACAATGCAGGTGCCTGACGCTTCTCAAGGGGGACTATTCCATAACCTAGGGCCATCACTGAGAAGACCATCTTCTGGGTGCTCGCCTTTTTCACTTGTCTTGTAGCCAACTTGAGCAAACATTTGACTATAGTTGAATGCAGGGGTCCCCAACCAATGGTCCACGGTGCTGCTGCAACAAGCTGCCCCACCCTGTCACGTCCCCCGGCCCGCCATGGAAAAGGAAGCCGGTCCCTGGTGCAAAAAAGGTTGGGGATACATGGTCTAATGCCTTGTCTTTTTTTGGTAACTTCTTTATCATTGGAAAGTTGAGATAGTACAGATGTGGCACTAGTTAGCCACTAAGTAAGGCTAAGGTAGTGGTAGTGGGAAATATCATGTACTATTTTTTCTGCTGCCCAAGTGGCTTGTCTTTTCCTTTAAATTATGTCTAACTAGTATTGACCCAGAATGTAGGTAGGGTGAAATGACCTCCTGACAAAGATGAGTTTCTCATGCTATACTGAGATTAAAAACATGCACATAGTACAATTTTAAGTAAGCCTCAAGCTTTGTTTCCTAGATCCTCAGCAAAAAGTCAGGTCTGCTGCACGGTCGTTACTATCTTGCATTAACCCTAGCTTTTAAATCCCGGAAGCTGAGTTTCACAAAAGCTGAATGAAGATAATTCTTACACATTGGGTGGGTGTGGATGAGTTTAAAGTTTGGTTCTTAACTACACTTCAGGACTATTACACTGCGCTTAACTACACTTAATGACTTAACTACACTTAATGACAGTAGTTTCTGCCCAATTTTGCTTTGTCTTGTAAATACAAAGGTAAGATTATAGTTTATGGTACTGATAGGTAATTTTAAGATTTTAACATTGTAAGTTAAAAGTATATATTAATCAAATCTATCCAATTTTTTGTAATTTTTTTATAAGCACTTGAACAGTCTTGATTTTATATCCCGGAACTTATTTTGACTACTCAGAACCACAAAGTACTAAATATTTGATTATTCCTTCACATATAAAATCACAAAGCAGTTTAGCTTAAAACTGTTAAAATTGTATGTATGTTTGTGTATGTATATATGCGTTCCGTCTCTCTCTCTCTCACACACACACACACACAAAATAAAAAAAACAGGTGGACTTGAGGGGAAATGATTCATATTGGGAAGGCCTGGGTGAAGATGTTTGTCTTTGGTAATATAATGTAAAACTGAATGTGGCAAACCCCCTTTTGTTTCTCAGGGCGTCAAGTTATCAGCAGAGGTCAAACCATTTGTACCAAAATATGCAGCGGTAACAGTGGCATGGTCAGAACCTTCAGAAGCATGTGTCTTTCCTAGATATTATGCTACATGCTATCCGTATGTTCAGGAGCCACCAGTGGATAAGTATGCATTTTTTTCTAAACCACATTTATTATGGAATTGTTCACTAGCCAAGGTATTACATTTAGATTTTCCTAAGAGGGAAGTTACATTTATTTGGTAAGATTGACTTGTTAAGGCATGGATTTGCATGCTACTCTAGGCATTTTCACCAACCCCAAAATGCCAATACCAAACAATACCAAAATTTTAAAAGTTGAATATATTAAATGCTTGTACTTACATAGGAGATGCTCCTCTCCTGTAAGAAGGAAAAATTTTATTTCTAGTTACTGGGGAAGGTAAGTAAGATGATGAATTCCTGAGATCAGATCGTATGACCAAGAAAAGAGCTTAAGAGTGTAGGTTATGGCCTTTGAAGAAAGAACTCTTTTCACCTTATAAATTGGGTAACATAAGGTACAGTGTTCCAGCCCACTATTCAGTCCTAATTGCTTGTCATGTTGGTCTGAACATAAGAGATTTTTGTTTATGACACAAAATGTGTTCTTTTCACACATAGTGCTGTAAACTGGGTTGACATACTGTTATTTGGATAGAATTGAGGTAACTGATTTCCACAGTGAAGCATTGCAAAGTATGTTTCTTTGTGGTGCATATTAAAAACTGTACCCTTCAAAAGGGGGAGTTACATTTGAGTTTCATCCTTAATAAAGGTTCATGATCCTAGAAAAATTGAAAGACGTAAATTGCTGGGACGGTTACAGCTGCACTCAGTAAAATCAGTTGGAACAATTAAAGCCTATCAGATAATATACCAAATAAAATTACTATATTACAGAAGGAAACAAAAACAATTTGCCATATGTCAGGTCAGGTCTTCATAAAGTCCTAGGTGAAGAAATGTATTTTGAATTGCTGTTGAAAAAGTAAAAAGTGACAGTACTAGCTGTACTTTGAGGGAAGGGCATTTCATGGCTGAAGAGACATCATTATGGTACCCTAAAATGAATCCCTTCCAAAAGAATACGAGAAAAGTCTCTCCCACGTAAGTTGTCCATTGTACATCATTTTAGTTCCATTTCACTGTGTCACCAATTTCCCTAAACTGTGAGTTTGTGTTATCACCCAGATTGCATAGTGTTGAATAAAAAAGTTTTTGAATTATCCCAAATTTTAATGAATTAATTTTATGTTTAATATTTTGAACTTTATTACTTGATATGCTCTAAAGAATTATCAGTAAAATAAGAAATTTAGCAGTGTTTTTATTATATCATAAAATGCATGTCTTTGAAGGGTAACAAAATATGCAGATTGTTGTATTTCTTAAGTTCATAATAACTTTTCATTGGGATCCCCAACCTAATACTGTAGCCTAATTTTAAATGTAACATCAAGAAATTATTTTCTTTTATAAAACATTGTCATCCTTGCATGACCTAACTAAGAATATCTTGTTTGTTTAATTTAGGCAACAGGTTTGCTCTCAAGATGTACCCTGGGATACTCCTCCTCCTCTTTCCCAGTATTCATCCCAGAGTGTTATGGGATATAGTTCACTGGGAGAATACACCAGTTCTCCTTATTTGCATGATGCCACACCAAGTTCATATTCAGTTACCAACTTTCAGCATGAGAACATCAACACTAAGTTCCACAGCTCTTCTAAGCAGGGCAGAGATTACACCAAGCAGACCAGCCACCTCAGAAAAGAGGCTTCATATCCATCCAGAGTAAGTGATGAAAACATTCTAGATATCTGCTGTCCTGATCTTTTTTTTCTGATGTAAGAAATGGATTGTGGTAATAGGCTTATCTAAAAGGTTTCAGTTTCAGGAGCAGGAAATCTTTTTTCCTTATAGTATTTCTGATCTGAGCTCTTATTGCAGCCCCTAGTTTTATTTTAACGATTACTGATTTCAGGATTCAAATCTTTCTTAGAAACAAAGTGTGCTCCCCCTCCAAACAAAGCAGTTCAAAAGCAACCTAGAAGTGATAGCATGTAGAGTCCTCTGTTCCCATACTATCTTTTACACCATTAAAGGCCTGGTTAAAACTCTGGTTAGTGTGGACTATGGGAGGCCCCAGTGCGACCTGCCATACTCTGTATTAGCATGCAGACAATGGGCCCCTTTCCCGAGATATATTCCAGAACAAAGCCAAGTGCAGAGAGAGCCATAAAGTTTTTAAGAAAACACATGTAGAGTAGAGTTGGGGTGTTTTGCCACTGTCAAAAAGTACCAATTTTTGCACCCATTTAGGACCCATTTGGGTGTGAGCCAGATGATCCCATTTCCACCACGGCACCCATTTGGGACCCGATTGTTTCCACTGTTGTGGGGGAAATCCAGATCTAATGGGTCCATTTTGGCCTTTAATCTGGATTTTCTGTACACCCCATTAATGGGGTCTACAGTGGGGTCTTCTGCCAGAAAATCCGGATTAAAGGGAGCCTGTTTCCACTGGAAACAGGCAGTGGGGTCCAAAGGAGGCTAGGGGGAGAGGATGCACCCATTGGGGCCCCCCTAAACCTAGGCTCTGAAGTCACTTCAAAGCCACTTATGCTGATCTTCGGAGTGAACTTTGAAGTGACTCCGAAGTCATTTTGAAGTTCACTCCGAAGATCAGCACAGACTTCAAAGGCACTCCGGAGCTATTTTGCACAGACTTTGAAGTGACTTCAAAATGACTTCAAAGTGACTCCGAAGTGACTTCAAAGTGAATTCAAAGACTGACACCCCCCGCCCCCCAAAACACCTGGGGTAATGGAACAACCCCTTGTGGATCGATCCGGATTCCCCACATGGGTGCACAGCTGTTTCCACAGCAGGGGTGTTAGCACCCATTGCTAATGGGTGCTACATCTCCCATGGAAACACATTGGGTGCTTCCCTTAATCCGGATCTACTTAGATCCGGATCTACCCAGATCCGGATCTACCCATTCCTTAGATCCGGATCTTCTTAGATCCGGATCTAAGGGCTGCAGTGGAAAAAAACCCTAGAAGTAGTTATTATTATGAATCTGGAAAGTTCCATCACATATTTTTTTCAAAACATTGAAATAGATTCTTGAGTAATATTATTCTAAAAACATTATTTTAATTTGGGTGAAGGATTGTGTTTTGGGGAATTGCTCCTACCAGTTTTATCCTGAATGAGACAAAGATTGCATTGAAGGCAAGACTAGGAGAGGAGAAAAACCTTACCCAGACAGTTGTAATGAGCTAATGTGATATGCATAAATCAAGTACTAACACTAAATTATTTTTTGTGCTTGAATGGAAAATGTACACTAATTAGGATTTTGTAAATCTACAAAATTTCAGGGCAGAATTTTAATGATGTCTGCTGCTAGTTCTTTTTTGATAGAAATGTAACTAATGTGTGGAAATCCTTAATTAGAAAAACCAAAATAAAGAAGGGAAAATTGAATTCAGTTTATTTTAGTTTTTAATGTTTGTGTGGGTAATCCTAGGGAAGGAAAATGACATTACATATAAAATACTGTTTTTGATGGTCTGGAAAATATAATTTAGACTCCTAGACTCTCAAAAATATTTTGTTTGTTTTTTTAATGCTTATCTGCTTACACTGTAATTGTGGATCCTGTTCATGTTATAAATGTTTTTCAGGTTTGTGAAATAGAAAAACCTGAGCAAAGATCCTGTTACCGTAAATTGTTCTGCCTGCCTTTTTGCTTTGATACACTGTCAAGATACCAGTTTGCGGGGGAAAAGAGCGTCATATAAAATGTTCAGAATAAGAAAGAGTAATTGGCTGATGTTTAATATCTGTGCTACAGTGCAAATTTCTTTTAAAGCAAATGGGTTTGGAAGTATTTTCTTTAGCAGTCTTAATTAGTCTAGCATATGTTATTGAAACCAGAATAAGTTAAACCAAGACCCCTGATGTCGCCAAATGTAGCAGAAGACTAATGCAAGGATAATAATAAATAGAAGTTAATAACAGTGTTTCCTAGAAAGGAGTGTAATGTGTCTCCAGGGGCAAGTTTAACAAAATTGATATTAACTGGGGTTTAAAAATAAACTCGACAGAAGCATAGCCCTCTGCTTTAAAGTCTGGTTGTGTACAGAAATTCTACTCAAACTAGCATGGTAATACAAATTCAGTAATTAAGTTCTAACCAATTTAAAATAAGTTAGATAACTTTGGGAAAGTGTCACTTTGTTTATGGTTTGTGCAGAGGCGGCCTAGAGATCATGAACCTAAATGGGAGACTAAAAGACCTGATGGGAATGACCTTTCAAACAGATCAGCAGAGAGTTCATCTTATACAGATCTGCATGAGAGAAATACTGTTAAATCAGGTAGACCATAATGATTGATTAATGTGCAGAGTAGTATGAGGAAAATAAATCAGTGTGAAACAGGCGGATTTTTCAGATTATGTAAATTCTCTCCCAGTCATTGTGTTGTGCATACATACTTATTTAGTTAACTACGATAACATTATATAGGAACAGGCTTGTTATAGCTTCTGGTTTGTACAAAGGCTACATGTATGTATTTTAGAAGTCATCCACTATTCAGTTTACACTACATAGATACAAAAATATACTCTAGCATTTATAAAGGTACTTGAAGCAGCTGCTAATATGAGTAGTTACAACACTGATAGTGATGCCTCATTGTTCCAGAGTAGTAATGCTAGAATTATCAGTCACACCTCAGCCTGGGCATACAGCAGAAGAATGTGCCAAGTCCCAGTTCTCCCTTTATCACGTGCCATACTGGTGCATACAGTGCTGTAAGTATTTTGCAGCACTGCCAGCTCCTGACTGACCTAGGTGAAGGAGGTGGGCTGGGCATATTGCACATTAGGATTGCTTTCTAAAGCTACAGTTCTGTAACTGAAAGGATAGCGAATTGGATTGGACTGGATTTAACTGCTCTGTAAACATGTGTATGATTATACTGTAAAATATAATGCAAACACCTTTTTAAAGTCAAAAGTCTTTCTCATCCAGGAAGCTTTCACAGTCAAGCAGGTAATATTAACCTTCTTGGAGGTGGGGAAACAATGGAAGTTATGACTAAATTAAGTTTTACACTGCAATCTTTGACTTACAGCAAACTTATAAAACTATTAATGTTCCCTTTTCTCTATGTAACTGATATTTGCTGTCAATCCTCTTTTTGTTAAAAAGCATTTAAAGTAATTTACAGATTGAAAATGATAACCTAGTTACATGCAATAGAAAAATACTGATTGTATATAAAGGCTTTTCTTTTTAAAAATTAGACAGGCCTATTAAAGCAATGAATGAAAAATGCAAGCAGATTTCAAACACTGAGCGTCTTCCAGAACCTGCCTTTGAAATTACCCTCTCAGATTTTCCAAAACTGCAAAGTCTGGGGAATAAAGATCAGCATAGTGTTCAGAAACATGCATGGGGGCCGTTGGGCTCGGCTGAAGGAGATAAGTTGCATCTGAAACCTGTTGCAGCTTCAGCAGCCAAAGAGGTTAGCTCTTTGATTACTCTTAGAGTACTGTATTAACTGAATGGCAGTATGCTAATACTAAAGGTACTTGTTTGATCGTTATAGCCACTGATGTATATGCCTGTGGTAAATGTGTGGGAAAAGATTAATGTTTTAATGTTAACATGCCGTATTTGGAATAGAATGGTAATGTTTGACCTAGTAGGGTTTTTTTTTCAGATTCTGCTACATATAACAAATAGATGTAGACATATAGATGTATATTTTCTTGGTCAGCAACAGACACGATTGAAAAGTCTACTGCAAATTAGTTGATCCTGAATTTTAGTTTTTGCAGCAAAAATACTGCAGTATGTTATGTCAGGCTCAGTAGCAAGACAAAAATTGTCTTATACAAGCCTTGGTGTCAGTAAAATGCGTAATAATGAAACCACTATATCAAGTTGTTTTATACAGTGCATGTTTTTGTATGCTATCAAATGCACATTTTTATGAGCTATTAGATTGTGGGGTGGATAAATAACAGTACTGCATAAGTTTTTATTTATTGTAATATATATTTTTAAATATTTGCTCATATTGTTCAAGAATGTCTTTCAAGCCTGACAAGCCATTTCTTTCAATGACGTAGAAAACTGGAGAAAAGGAATTAATTGAAAATGGCCACTTTAGTAGAAATCTGCCCCACAGTTAGTCCAGATGCAAGCCATTTTCTTTCTAGCAATCTCTGAGAAAAATCTCCTTCGTCCTCCTGTCAATCTTTCTGAATCAGGAGTGCTTGGTGGTAGAACATCAGTGTAACAAGTACACTGACATGAAGATGGGAACTAAAGAGTTAAATTCTATTTTTTAAATCAGATAAGGAGAAAAAACATTAGAATCCATTTTCTTATCCATAAATCCAGAAAAAGCGACTTATAGAAAGATAAAAATATAATTTTCATTCAGAACTTTTAAAAGTTTAGATAATATATTGGCTTGCAAACTTGAGCTGAACTATATGTATTACTAATTTATCCATTTTGTAATAGGCAGAAACAAGAGAAACTGTTAGTGACAATGAATTGGAAGAAATGACAGATAAGAAGAAAAAAAAGAGGAAGAAGAAAAAGAAAGAAAAAGAAAAAGTGAAGAAAACCAGTGAACAGGAGAAAATTCAGAGCAAAAGCATTTTAATGCAAGAACCTCCCAGAATTGAGGTAGGGTTTTTGATGACCTCCAAGGCTTTGTGTGTGGACCCTTGAAAAAATTTAGGACTAGACATGGTTGATGTTTTTATATCAAGAACTCAGGTGAAAAAACAAGATGTAATGACTGGTTGGTTGTGCTACATAAGCAAAGCAATCCATTTGGCACAGTGTTATTCGGAAGTGTCTCAAACAAGTTTGAAGTCTGGACCAGGCAATAAGGAATATGGATCTTATAACTTCCTCTTTTTGCAAATAATGCTTTAATAACAAAGATGTAGCCTGATTGACTTCTTTTGATGTTTTAGTTGGAAAGGTCCTTAGGGTGTTAGAGGGTCTGCCATTTCCTTTTTAATCTGTGTTCTGTCTTGCACAGTGACACTAGAACATAAATAACAGAAATTTGTAAATGTGCAGCTTCTGAGCATTGTTTCTTTGCCTGCCTCTCTCACATACACACAAACACTGGGGCATGGTTGCTTCCTCATACTGACTCTTCCACTTCTCTTACATTACCCTAGCATCTGGTCATGCTGCAATGCTTCTGTACCTTCCTCTGAAGTTACAAACAGGCAGAACATTCCAACTAGTTTCTCTTACAACTCCATCATACCTAGGACAAGAAATGGATTCTCATTTGGCACCCAAAAGAATATCTGGCAGCAGGTGTATTTCCTTGGGGAGGAAGTTCCCCTTCCTCACCTTTATTCTGGCTTGGCTGGGAGGGAAAGAGTGAATGGTCTCAGGTATTGCCTGAGTAGTCTGGGGCAAATTAGATGAGAGAAAGCATTTAATAAGATTCCATGGCCCCAAACCACACAGGACATTAAAAGACAACAGCAGCACTTTTGATTAAGTGAGGAAGAAGGTAAGGAGCTAGAGCATGTTGGGCAAGGACCAGGGTTATATGCTCTCAATTGCTAGCTTTACCTTCAGCTTATGAAGTAACTGTAAAGGCAGCCTATGGTACATGTGTAAGAGATACCTTATCTTGGAAGCGAACATGCCTTATTTCAACATGGCTTTGTACCTTTGTGAGCCAGTTTGGTCTAGTGGTTAGGGAGCTGGACTCTTATCTGGGAATACCGGGTTTGATTCCACCTTCCTCCATGAAGCCAGCTGGGTGACCTTGGGCTTGTCACAGCTCTCTTCTGAGCTCTCACAGCCCCATCTACCTCACAGGGTGTCCTGGTGTTTGGAGAAGAACAGAAAACTTTGACAGCCAATTTGAGTTCCCTTAAATGGGTGAGAAAAGCGGGGTAGAAAAGCCAACTCTTCTTCTTTCTGTGTCTTTCCTTCATCAAAAGATGTAACTGTGGAAAATGGCTGTCCTGCTATATAGTTAGCTAGATTACAACATGTAAGAAAGTACATCCCAGTCCCACACTAAGACCGCATCCCCATGCAAGCCGTTTGGCTCAGAATGGGCACACATGGGGATGGGAGCGGGCCCAAGATTGAATCTTGCCCGTCCCCATGCCATTCTCGGTAACGCAGGCTGGGTGCGGATGCAGCCATCCCCATGCAAACTGCGTCAAACCCTGGCACGGGGGAGCAGCGCCTCCTCCTCTCTGCCCCTCTCTCCTCATTGGCAGTTGGATTGACATCAGCCCATCCCTGTGCTGCCAGCTGCAAATGCCGCATCCCCCCCCCCCCCCTTAGCGGCACAGAAAGCCAGGACTGGGCTGGGAGGCACAGAAAAAGTTTTAAATTAAAATTTTTTAAAATTTTAAAATAATTTTCTAAAAACCCAAAGCTGCTGTGAGGTTTAGCGTCAGTTGGGCAGTTGAGCAGTTTTGCATACCTCTGCTCCACCGGGAACTGTGAGAATGCCTGACAAGTTTAAAAGGGAGAAAATCAAGCCATTATCATGATTGCCTTGGTGATTGGGAAACGGGGGTGGAATGTTTTGGAAAAGGAACAAAAATCAAGCTATTATCCTGCCTGCCTTGGTGATCAGGATTTTTTCACTCCCAAAAAATGTCAGCGGTTGCAATCTCCAATGCACAGGGCAGGAACGGCAAGCACACCCCACCTCCCATGTTTTTTCGGGTACCAAATTTGGTCCTGGTCTGGCACAGTTTGGGGTGATTTGGTCTGCGGAAACCGGACCAAATAAAAAACACATGGGGACACCCCCTTGCCAAACCCAATTTCGGTACCAGACCAAACGTGCCTGGGGGCACACCCTAAGAAGCAGGCTTCAAAAATATGGACTTGTATTCAGAATTTCAGGTGGAAAGAAGTATCAAAATGCTTGCTGCACTTAAAGTAAATAATCAAATGTTGTAAATGTAATAGCTGCTAAGAGAAAAGGGCTTAGTTAATTTATAGAGCTTAGAGATTGAATTATACTGTCACAAAAAGAGTGTTCTTTCTGAATGTCACAAATACCAGGAATGATGCAGTGATCATGTGTGTATTTTCAGTAGTTATTCTTTCATTAATAGCAGTGCTGTTGTTTGTTTTAAAGTATGATATAATAGAATGTGTAGTTATAGGCCTGTGGTGATGAAAAGAAGAATCATGCTTCTAGAAAAGATGTGTGTGTGAGTAGCCTAAATGACCTCCTTCTTTTGTTTTACCTAGGATGATGAAGAATTTCCAGATTTAGCAGCTGCTACTGACAAAAAATACAAGACAGTGACTCCAAAGCTTTGCTATGGTGCTGCGTTTACCAAAGAACAGACTGAAGTAATGGATCTCCATTTGCTTACATGTTGGCAATATTTGTTTTGCAGCATAATAGGAAAAGTGTTTCAAATGTAAAAGAGTTCCTACTTAAAAATTTAAATATAAATTACACCCCTGTGCCCCACTGTGAAGCGTTTCCTGCTTTTATTTTCTACGATGTTGTTTACTTTTGCTGTTGCTATTAAGTATCATTGTGTTGAACTTGGTTCTTAGTGATTGTATGAACAAATATTCACCATTTTAACCTGCCTGAAAGAGCTATTCATTCCTTCAAAATAGTTTTCCTCGTTCAGGCCTTTTTCTTTTGTATAAAGTAATTTGAAAAATACTGAGAGATTTTTTTCTTTCTGCTTTTAATCAAGAGTTCGTACAAAATAATTTCTGATGATGATGATGATCTGTAAAGTTAGCATGCTGATTAGATGAATCATTGAATAAGAAAGACCTCTTTTTGGTCTGGGCATTACTGAACAATTCCTTGATACGAAGGCATATGCAGCAGAGGAACTTCTCTATTAGTTCTGTAGATAAGAATATTGAATATTATGTAAATCTGCATTTTTCAGAAGAATAGGACTGCCCTCTTTGCATTTTTTTTTCTGTTTAAGTGAGCCCGTTGCATAGAAGAGTTTCTGTTCTCCTGGTCCCTTATGCAAGGCTGAGTTGCCGATAATCTCTTGACATTATCTTAGAGAATCTCCTTGGTCATCTTTGTCTTTAAATCAAAGCAGAAAGGACTCTGGGAAATTACCATTGCCTTTAATTGCAGGGGGGTTGAGTTATAATGAATTTGTGATTGACTAGTACTTGGTATAGACCAAAATTCTGTTTCTGGTAGTCAAAAGACAGCTCATTATTACTCATATTATTATTGTATATGAACCTGAATTAGCAGAATGTGAAACTACTGATATCATTTGCATCTTATGGGTGCAAACACGTGTATGTATTTTCTGATTCTTCAATAATTCTATGACATCTCTGTGTTTCAAAGATAATATCCAAGGAGTCTGGATTTGAGTCTCCTGGTGGTAATCTGCAAGATGAATTGATGACACCTAAGTTGGCACAAAGACCTGGCAGACTAGTTAGATCTGCTCCAATAGAAAAAAAGAAGGTAAAACAGTTCTTACCATGTTATGCTGACTCGTTTAATTGCATTATCTTCATTTGTTTGAGTATTTATTTCCCATCGATCACCCAAAGGTCCTGGAGCAGGTCACAACAATATAAAACATTATAAAACATGCATTAAAATATAACCCTTTCTTCCTCCCTGGCAAGATAACAGAGTTATGTTGTAACCACGCACTGAAAGACATACAAAGCTGGTGTCTGCTGTACCCATAGAGGGAGGCTGTTCCAAAGCCTGGGGGCCACCATAGAAGAAAGAGGCCCTCTTGCACATCACTGCCTCTTGTGCACCTAAAAGAAGTGGAATGACAAGGAAGAGCCCGCCTCCTTATTTCACTCTCATAATTGCAGATGTATGCATTCACGCAAATGTTGCTTATTAATTACAATACGGATTCAAGGAAGAAGATAGTTACATGCCATTCTTTTCTGTAGGAACAGTCTAAAGGCAGTGGAAAGAAGAGTCAGATTCCTGTACAGCTTGACTTGGGTGGTATGTTAGAAGCTCTGGAACAAAAACAACATGTTGAAAAATCAAAGCAGTCAGCAAAGCCAGTGGTTCTTTCAGGTACCAGTCTTCATAATTTTTCCTTGTTTGACAGTTCAAAGTGCTGGCTTTTCCTTCTTCAATAATAGTCCTCTGACAAAAGGAAATCATTGTTATAACATCTCTGATGATTTAAAGAGCGGGAAACTTTTCTAGTAAGATAAAAGATTGAGTGATGTTTCCGAAACTCCTTAAAATAATGTTCTACAAACTCAAGGAGTAAGTGAATGGGTGTGTTATACTAAGGATTACTGGTTTTCTTTCAATTTTGGGCGAGAAGGGAAGCATAATTCAAGAAATGGCAGAAAGTAGTTTCAAAATGAATGACTACAAGTGATTGCACAAGAGAAGGCAAATAAAGATGAATGTCAGTAGCTGCTGACTTGTGCTGTGAAAGTTTTCTGTCAGTCATACCACATGCTAATTTTAGATCTATAAAGGCAGCATATAAGCTGTGACCATGCATCTGAGTGTATTTATATCTTATGTGATTTAGCAAAAAAGATTAAGACCAAGAGTATGAAGTCAGGTAAATCACATCATATTGAAAAGTAAAATGACCTTCCGTAGGGAGACTGCATATTTGTTATATTTCTAGTGTTGTTTTTGAAAAACACCAACAAGCAAGCCAATAGGATTTTAGGCTGAACAGTTGTCTTCTGGTAACAGTTTCCTCTTTGTTGCAGTTGGTGGAGCTGTGGCGCCACTTTCAAAGGAGTCCATGGTAACAAAAAGCCCCCAGTCAAACCAGGGAAAGATTCCACACAACCCTTTGGACTCAAGTGCTCCCTTGGTCAAGAAAGGAAAGCAGAGAGAAGTCCCTAAAGTAAAGAAGCCAACCTCTCTTAAAAAGGTACGTTTGCCTGTACCTTGTATGACTATCCCACTACGTTTTCCCTTTTTTATTCCCTTGTTTTGAATTTCTTGGATTCCGAGAAGAAAAATCTCTTCTATTGTATGCTGAAATATACAATATATAATAATCAGTGCTCTGGGTTATTATTGCTTGATGAAGTCATTAAATTTTTTGAAAAATGTATGAGTCTGGTTGCTCTTAGGAAAAAATACCCATATATTCCGGCGTATAAGACGACTGGGCATATAAGACGACTCCAAACTTTCCAGTTAAAATATAGAGTTTTGGATATACTCGCCCCATAAGAAGACGACCCCCGGCGTATAAGACGACCCCCGACTTTTGAGAAGAGTTTCCTGGGTTAAAAAGTAGTCTTATACACGAATATATACAGTAATATACAGGATTAAGAACTAAGTATTAAACAATATAATCTAGAAAATCATGGTGTAGTTAATTCACGTCTTCATTTGATGCAATTAATTATTGGTATTGTAATATAATGTTTGTCCTGAATGAACAAACTGAATGATCATTCAGAATTTCTGCTCTCCTAAATTTTTTCTTTCTTTCTTTCTTCTGGAAAGTCAAGTTATCATGTACAGTACCATGAAGCAATTACATTTGTATGAAAAGATATCGCATGAGATGAATTTGTGTAGGAAGTTGTCATTGTATCACGTTCTTTTCTTTTTAAGATTATTTTGAAAGAAAGAGAACAACGGAAGCAGCAACACCTGCTGGAAAAGGCTGGGGCAAAAGATAGCGAAGCTGTTCAGCAGGGTGCAGAGTCTGCTTCTGAGAATCACATACTTTCTGAAGACTTCAAAGCAGGTATAAAATAGCAGGATGATTTTGGTGCTTATTTTGAGCAGGTGATTTCTTTTGGGAGATATAAATATTGTAGTGCTGTTTTCTTATGTAAACATCAGAAACCCTGTCTGAAAATGAGGTTCAGAAATAATATTTTCTTTCTTTAAGAAGAAAGCTGTTTCTCCTTGCTGGAAGTCAGAGTCAGGAAACAAATAGTCAATTTTTACTTTCCTTGCTTTCAAAGTGCAGTGATTCCTGCCTGCTCTTCATTTCATCCATCCCTTCATCTTTCTCGTTCACGCCAAGTAGTTAGTTGTCTTTTGTGAGAGGAAAGAAAAATCGCGTTCTTGGAAAATTGGAAATACTGCTTGTTTCTTAAGCTTTCATTATCCCATCGGCATTTATTTTGGACTGGTAAGATCGTGAGGAGTGAGAAGTTTTTTGTTTCTTCTTAACTGGTTGGTTCGGGAGGAGACCACCTGTGTCCCTTATAGTGACTACCAAGATGAGAGACTAAGTGGTTGGTTGCTTTCCAGTGGCCGCTCTTGTCTGTTTGTCCTCTACCTTGTGAGACTTCAGCATGCTGCTCCCTGATGGTACGACAGTGTAGTAGTAGGCCTCAGGATGAGGAAGCGGTCTCTGAACACACACCCGTCTCTGTGCCAGTGTCGGGACACTGCCTGTGGCCTCAGTTGGTCAGTAGGAGGCTGCCTTCTTCATTAACAGTGACTGACAGGGTGAGAGACTGTGTCTGCCACTTCTCTCTTTGCATCCTCCCTTGTGGGTTCACAGCCAGCGACTGCTGGGTGAGAGGAGTGAGTGCAGGACTCAAGTCCAGAGTGAGTCAACAGTCCCTGAGCATCGCCTGCTTAGGCAAGGCGTCTCTGAGTCTGCATGTGGATGCTGCTTATATACTCTTTGAGCCACACAGTGGGAGAAAGAAGATGAGGGCCCTTTTGGTAACCTAAAAATGAAGAAATCACCAGGCCATGATGACCTTTATCTAAGGGTTCATTAATAGCTCTATTTAAACAGGCCAGTTAATAACTGGTGTTATTGGAGGCCCTTCAGCTTAACATCTGACAAGACTGTGAAATTACCAGGCTTTTAAAATCACAAGTCTTATTCAAGGATATAGCTGGCATGTCAAAGTCCTATATGACTAGAGTCTTTTGAGAGCACCAATGAACATGAAGATGAATGTGATCTGGTAGATATTGAGGCTGGTAGTAGCAAATAGACATTTGTAATATAGGAGAGCTGTAAGAAGTGGAATCCTCCAAGAAGAGCAGTCGAATGGCCAAAATTACTGATGACAGCCAATTATATGCAGAGTGGTAAAAACAAAAAGGGCAGGTGTAGTTTAATGTGAGCAAATGTAAAACGATGCATATTGAAGCAAAAAAAAAAAAATCCAAACTCTGAATATCGCGTAATGGGACCTAAGCTGGTTGAAACTGATCGTGAAAAGATCTTTCTTAACCTGCCAGCACTAAGGGCGATCGATGAATCTAAATCTTGGGAGAGTCAGGACTGACAAAGGGATTATTTTTTTCATGCAGCATCTAGTTAAACTTTGGAATTTACTACCTTAAAATGTGATGGTGACCACCAACTTGGAAGGGCTCAAACAGGGCGTGGGCCAGGTCATGATGGACAGGGCTGTCAGTGGTTATTAACCTAGTGGCCTACTGGGACAGAGAAGGCAATTTGCCTTTAAAGGCTGGTTGCTGAAAGTACACAATGCTTTTCTGTATGCAAACAGTTACCAGTGTTAATACAGGTTGCTGGACTAGATTTTTATAATGTTCTTAGGGAATTTTTAAAATGTTCTTAGATTGTGCACGTATTAGCTGATAGTGTTTTAGCATGCGAATATATGGCTTTACCTTTTGCATTCTGTTGTCAGATACACTTAGAACTAGGCTTGCTTCAGACTTCCTGCTTATTAAGTACCAGTTTGGTCTTGTAGCGAGAGTGTTGGAGACTTCTCTGAATGTCACCAGGTTTAATTCCACATTCCTCCACAAAGCCAGCTGGGTGACCTTGGGCTAGTCACAGCTCTCTTCTGAGCTCTCACAGCCCCACCAACCTCACAGGGTGTTCTTTTGTGGGGAGAAGAATAGAAGGCTTTGTCAGCTGCTTTGAGTCCCCTTAAGTGGGTGAGAAAAGTGGGGTAGAAAAGCCAAAACCTTCTTCTTAAAAATATGTTGATACACCAGCATGTAGATTTTGTCACATGTCTCTGCACTGGTACTGAAATGCTAATAGACACCTCAGTTCTTTCTCAGACTTTTTCTGGTTTTCCAGCTCTCACTTGCTTACTCTTTCTGTTTAGACAGTGTGGAGAAACAGTCTGCAGATATTTCTTTGACCCAGGGCAGTTCAGACTTACACCTGGAATGTACAGAACCCAGTGGATCTACAGAAAACTCCCTTGTTCCATTAGAACTGAACTCCAGACTTCCAAAAATCCATAGCCGAAGATTTAGAGAGTGAGTATTTGTGGGTTTATGTAAATTCATAGCTGAGGATTCAGAGCATGTGTATCACTATTTGCTTTTGCTCTGTCCTTTTTCATAACTGAGAGCATCTCCTGAAATGGGTCATCTGAGAGAGCTGTTGGAATGGCATGCATAAAACTGAAGACATTTTAGCATCCTACCAGTAAATTAAGAATTTTGGATGATCATAATGGATGGCATCATAAATACAATGCATAAAAAATGAGATTACTTTTCAAAAAAATTGTTCTCATTCTATGACTAAAATAGTAATATATTCCAGAGTCATCTATCATAGCAGAGGGAAGCTGGCCAAAATAAAAGTTTAGGGTTTTTGTGAACCTGGTATATTTAGTAAAAATAGATAAAATTCAGTAAAATCCACTGGTTGCAGTAATATTGTGAATTCTCCATGGCTAACCCTGTAGAGGTCCCTTTGGCAACACCTCTGTTTCTATTTCACCTTTCTGGTGGTCAGTAGGGTCACTGCTATTTGATCCCACCTCTGCCACCAGTTGTAATGTCACACTTCGTGACCGCTTATGTTATACTTTACTTTTCCTTTAATTTTAATCCCTTCTAGTGATCTGGTAGTCAGCAGTCTATATCCTACCGCTGCCACCACCAGTTGTAAAAGGCTAAAACGTGTGCTTTCTGGCCTCTGCCACCAAGATATAAATGCTGCCACCACCAATTTCTAAATTGGAACGTTGTTATAATGTTTCTCTTTAGCTTTATCTTCTATTTTGAGTAGCGTGAGTATAAATCCCTACCAAGGATTCTGATTCAGAACTTCCCTTTAAAGAAAATATTTTCTCCCTGCCCTTTAAGGCTGGATAATAATGTAGCAAAATGGTGTTCAGTAACTCTAAACCTCCCTACTGGTTCTCTTTCTTGCCAGTCAGGGATACTGTAGCTTTAGACTGAGAATTCTGGCTTGCTTAGATTACCATGACAACGGAATGAACCACCCATACCCCTTCTTAAATAACAAGAAAATATGTTTATTATTTACAGTTCAAGCTTTCAATCAGTTTCCTTTTAGAGTTGCAGTTTGTTACTTCGAATATCAGACTAATAAGTCTTTAACTTTCACATTAAGACCAATGACTCTCAAATGTCATGAATCAAGCTTTCAATCTGTATAATATATGCTAGCTCGCCTTCATATATCTTCATAAACAGTATCAATCATGTAATAATACACTCAGGACCCTAATTCTAGCTTCCTCAGGTAAGAGCCCGTTTCTCCCCTTCGTTGACCACCCTCCAGGTTTAACGATCAAAAGGCAGAGAACACTAAATGTTCCCTCAGGCCCCCTTAAATATGGGCCTGGCTGGCTAGCTTCACCCTGATTGGTCGAGACTCTGCCAGGATTTTATTTCACACTCCCTCCTGGAGAGTTTGACTAGCCCCTCCCTTAAGCTACTTACCATTTCTAAAAATACACTTTGGCGACACTTTTGAACGTATGGACATTCAGTTTTCGCCACACTTTGTATTTTAACCAAAATAACTTAATTTTGGGGTTGAGGGGTCCTATCGGGCACCACAACTCCAAGAACCATCTCTTCTGCCTGTGTTCTTCCAACAGTTTGGCTAATGCGTTGATTCTCTTTTTTAGACCAGGAGATGGCACTGTTGAGCACCAGTGTTTCCCTGCTATGAGCAGAGACATTTCTGCCAGTCCTTTCATCCATCATAGCAGATCAGTCAGCAAGAGAGAAGAGGCAATATTGATTCATCATAAAAATAATCTTGAAATAAAAAATTCATCCTGTAGGCCCACATCAGGAGGGCCATGGGGATGGAAATCATCCCTTTTCTCTGCTGAACAAACCAGTCTTATGAATTTTAAAATAGAAAGATCTTTTTCATTAAAACATTCCAAATATATTTACATTTTGACAGGGTTTTTTGTTTGTTTTCTGTTGAAAAGAGCAAAGCACAATTCTGTCTTTTTAGTGGACATAAGGAAATAAAGTTCCATACATGGAATGAAAATTTACCCCATCTTTCCAAAGATTACACTAGCGTTCCATAAACTTAAAGTATAACTGGTACTCATAATATGTCTTAAATTTGGTTCCATGAAGAGTAATGTTTCATTAGGTCAGTGGTTCTCAACCTTCCTAATGCCGTGACCCTTTAATACAGTTCCTCATGTTGTGGTGACCCCCAACCTAACCCTGACCCCCACAACCATAAAAAAAAAATTGTTGCTACTTCATAATGACCCCTGTGAAACAGTAGATCAACCCCAATGGGGTCACGACCCACAGGTTGAGAACTACTGCATTAGATAAACAAAGGCCGTCAAAATTTTTGCATGCTTGCCCAACAGTTTTTACTGAAGCTAAAGGAAAATCAAGGCAATCCTGAGTTCCAGTCCTATCAAATAGATAAGACAACATAACATTAATAAGATTAAAAAGTAAATCAGCAGCTCATTTGAGAGAGTCTCTTATGGGAGGGGGGTAAGGATATTCGAATCTTTCTTGTCTTCTGTTTAAATCAAGTCAGATTAAAGCTTTAGGGTTCTCAGACTCCATAGGAGTCAAAAAGTATTTGTCGTGTGCAATGCAAATCATTTTTCCACCAGACTGATAAATTCAATTCCATAATCAATTTGAATATGGTTTCTTCCTTATGCTTTTTCATACTGATATTAAGAAACAGGTACTTTGCCAAAATTGCTAGTACTAAACATTTTCATTTCTTCTGGACTTAGTGTTCTAGTTTCTGGGTATATCTTTTGAGTACACTATTTAGCCTTGCTTTTATTTGAATTTGAAAACCACTTCAGGATATTTTATAAGTTGTAGTATATCAATGTGTTAAATTAACGGGACGATAGGAAAGAAGAGGGAATCAGCCCTTTGCCATGATAATAAAACAATTGATTCTTCCTTCAGCTATTGTACACAAGTACTTAGTAAAGAGGTTGACAGCTGTGTAACGGATCTCCTGAAAGAGTTGGTTCGCTTCCAAGACCGCTTGTATCAGAAGGACCCTGTCAAGGCCAAGACAAAACGCAGGCTTGTTATGGGTCTCAGAGAAGTGTTGAAACACCTGAAACTAAAAAAGTTGAAATGTGTCATCATTTCCCCAAACTGTGAAAAAATTCAGTCAAAAGGTAAGCCCGTGTTTTAAACTAAAACAAGTGTAGATCTTTTTTTTTTTTTTCGTTGAAGGGCATTGTAAGACAGCAAGAATTGTCATGCAGGGTAGGCATCTTATTAATAAATATGTGGAGAAATTTTGCCATTTCAGTGCATGCGACCAGTGTTAATGTGATTGTCTCTTTCTAATGATTATTTTTCTTCCAGGTGGTCTGGATGATACTTTGCATCTCATCATTGATTCTGCCTGTGAACAGAATATCCCATTTGTTTTTGCCCTCAATCGCAAAGCACTCGGACGTTGTGTGAACAAAGCAGTACCTGTTAGTGTGGTGGGAATTTTCAGCTATGATGGTGCTCAGGTGAGCTGAGCAAAAGTGGTTGTTCCACTGTTTTCTGAAATACGTACTTTGATTGATGTAAAGAGAGTTAAGCCTTTGGCAGAGATATTAATCATTCTTTGTGGCCTGGAAGGTCTGCAGATTTAATTATTCTTAAAATGCTATTATGGGAAATCCAGCAACAAAGCCCTGCTTACCTGAGTGTCTAGCAAGCAACATTGATAATCGACCCACAGGAGACTTCCAGGAGCCAATAGAAAAATAACAAATGAAAGGGTTCGGGTACCTGCCTAGCTTTTAGTAATCTCCAGGGAGCTGATCATGTGTCCTGCTTGTCACACACTCAGGTAAACAGTATTTAAAAAGTTATGTAAAAACATAGATTGAGTCATATCTCTGTGTGACACTAGGAAGAAAAGAGACAGTGTCTAGTCATAGAGGTAGGGTACTTGTTTTAATCTGTATACAAGTGGGACCCCAGCTCTGTCATGATTCACTAACCATGGGTTCAGATCTATGTTCTGAGTGCAGTTCTCAGCTGCACTGGCTTCTAAAAAGACTGAAAAATCACCCAGTCCTCAAGGACTATCAGTTTAACCTCTTTTTACAGATAGAGAGGGGAATAATTTAATTGCCTCAGGCTCTTTGCGGTAAAGGCTGCATATAAATATAAATATGATTAATACTTGGGCCAGACCCAGCTATTTTTATTGCAGCTTCACTTCAAGTAGTTTAATGACAGATTTGCCTGTTTCTGGTCCATATGTAAAACATATTTATGATGACTGGGCGTATAAGACAGCCTTCAACGTTTCCAGTTAAAATATAGAGTTTTGGGATATACTCGCTGTATAAGAAGACGACCCCCAGCGTATAAGATGACCCCCGACTTTTGAGAAGATTTTCCTGGGTTAAAAAGTAGTCTTACACACCAGAATATACTGTATACTACTTTCTTGGTTGCATAACTTCTGTTGCCCACAAAGCTGCCCATGCAGTCAACCTGGAGTTGGCTACAACTTTGGTGTTACCCAGAAACAACAAAAGTGCTGGCAGCTTGGTTTTCATTTTAACCAATCCCTGATGAAATATAATGATGAAGTATGAGGTGGGCTTTTGATGGAATTCATAAGCTGCATACAGCAATTTTGGTTTATACAGATACTGAAAGCTGAGAAGCGAGAGTTGGAAATGAACCACAGCTTGCATGAAGTAAGCTATCTACATATCTGCCCTGCCAAAGTGGTGTTGTTGTTTTTTTGTTAATGGATAGCAACTTTATGAAAATAAATCTTGAAGGCATTCTGTTACAAAAAGCTTGCAATCTCTTCAGTCTAAATAATACTTTAAAAAGAAAACAAAGTAGTTATTGTTCACCACAAAGTGTCAAAAGGTTAGCTTCAGTACCAATCTTAAATAATACATTGTGATTTTACTGGTTTTTACCTTAGGATTATTTTCACAAAATGGTGGAATTAACCATGGAAGCCAGGATGGCGTATAAGGAAATGATTGCAGCTTTGGAGAAGGAGTCGGCTGAAGAAGAAAATAAAAGTAACTGTGCACACTTAAAAGCCCATTACAAAGATTGCTGTCAGCTAGGTACTGGTGAAGAATCCCTTCCAGAACCTGACGAGGATGTTCCAAATTACAGTGAGTGCCTCGATTATTCTGTTCTTTTATTCAGTTTGGGTTTAGGATGTACAGATGGCTTTATGTACCAGTTGTTTGATTTCTGAAACGTGGTAATAGGAACATATCTTTTAAGCCAGTGCCTTCTACAGAATGCTGTGGCTTTAGCTAGCTAAATACTGGAGGCATCAATAACTATTCTCTCACATGATGAGCAGATAGTTTTAGCAAAGCTTTGGGATAGAGGTCCTTGGAGCATTGTTTTATAGCTTCCAGGGAAGCTTGGTAAAATGCCAAGTTATGGGATGTAGGAAATGTAAAAAAATGCACAAAAATGGAAGAGGGAGATTCCTACGGAATATGAATGGTTAATTAAACTGGTTGATCTGGCAGAAATGGATAAATTGACGAACTTGTTAAATGATAGAACAAGATTGGCACCCTTTTATTAACTATCTACACGAACTACAAGTGTCGACAGAAGGTTTCGACTAAAAAACAAGAAGGCAGTCAGAAAATGACAAGAACGAGAAAAGAAGCAAAGGAACAAGCGATACTAAGAAGGGAAGTCGGAGAAACGGGGGAAGTCATACAGAATAATAAAGCAGTACACACTAAGAGAAGATACAAGAAATTGTATGATAGATATTGTTTAACTGTTTTTTTATGTCATATTGCTTTTAAAATCAATTTTTAAAAAAAGGAAATGTAAAAATAAGTAGTGTTAGCTCTTTTAAACAGCCAAGGATCCATTCAACAATCCTTATTCAGGATTCTGGGGTCCCACCTAGAATCCCATTCAGTTGTAAACACCTGAAACTGAGAAGGTGGTGATAGGTCTTCACACCTACCACCATCAGTTGCTGTTATAGGACTAATCAGATAAACTGTTGCTGAACTACAAGTTCCATGAGCTTCAGCCAATCTGGAGTTGTGGGCATTGTAGTTCAGAATATCTGGACAGTCATTGTTTGGCCACTCCTGGATTGCCAGGTGCCATTATTGCTTTTGCTCTACAGTCACCATGGGGGCGGGGGTGGGGGGAGTGTTGAGCGTCAACCACAGTACTTTGTGGATGTGAAATATCACATTTTTGCAGCTAAATGAATCCTCCATTCATCTTTTGCAGCTTTTGTACCCTATGCACTTAGACATTTGAATAATGTACAAAAACTTAACACTACCATTTCAATAGCAGTGACACGAATCACGTCCAATGCTGTTTGCATACTGGTCTTATGCTGCAGAAGTTAAATTAATTTACCTGGGAACTATGAATAACCAACTAGCTTTTGTAAGTTTTATTACCTGGAATTAAAGGAAAAACAAAAATCCTGAAAATACCTTGAAATAATCAGCTTACTAAAAATTGGGTTAACCAGAACTGCTAACAGATGGCTGCTTTTCCTTCTTGATAAAATTATTGTAGTTTTACTAGGCTGAGTTTTCTGTGCACTTGTCTGGCAGCCTTCACAAGAGATCTATTTCCCTAAATGGTATGAATGAGGGAACTTGCTAATGTCAAGAACCAAGAATTAGTCATTAGCTATGCTGGAAAAAACTCCAGGGATCAGTTTCAGGACTGTCATTGTAAATGTGTAAGATTTTTTCCTTTTTCTATCGTGGATAGTATGGAACTGTCAAATGTTCTCTCGCGGATGTACACAAACTGCACATGTTGATTGTTGAACTAAACCACGTCTGTGAATAATAAAAGGTCTTGGGATAGGATACTGGGATTTGTTGTAGAATTTCCAAGTACAGGTAGCAAGTGAAAAGGGCATTATCCTCAAGGATTTGGTGCAGAAAACCCTGCAGTCACATCTTTTGCAAGTTATTGCTGTCTTTCTAATTATTAGTGTGAGAATTTCAGGTTAATTTTTGTCATTTTTTTTTAGTTAAAATCTGGAAGCAAAAGCTTGAAGAGGAATATAATCCCTACATGCTAGAACTAGAAAAACAGTCAGCTGCTGAAATGTCGACCTTGGGTTTTGAACAGCCTTAGTAAATCAAGTCTACCTTATTTGGCCTTACTTGTTTTCTTTTTTAACCTGGTTTATGTACATATTATCTGTAAATATGAAATCATTTGAAATTATTCAGAAGACAGATGGTATATAATAAGTTTACATTTTCTTATAGTTACATTTGACCAATAACAATCAAGTAGATAATTCTGGACTGTTCAGCCACCTACCCACTCTGCTGTCTTGAGAAAGAACTGAAACTAATTCAACTGCATTCCGTCAAAATATTGCTCTGATAGCGGCTGTGTATGTGAGGGCCTTAGTGCCTACTTCCCCTTTCCAAGGCCTGGTACATTATAAGTTTTGGTCTGTTCTCATGGAATAGTGAAATAACTTGATGGAGTAATTGAGCCTGCCCTACTTAAATCTTCTTCTGGCATTTGAGAAGTCACCTCAGGCAAAAAGGCATGCATCTTATTTTTGCTTAGCATAAAGAGACCCCCAAGTTACTAGTATAAATGGCTGGAAACATGGCCGCCTACAGGAATATTATTGTGCATGGAGACCGGGATAGTTCTAAGCCATTGTGGGAGCCTGTTTTGGCAGAACAGTAAGGTAAAAATGCTGTCAACAAATAATGAAATGTAACCATATCTGTTCCCGTGAATACAGCTGTTCTTTTTCTGTCAGCTGTTATGCAAACAGTGCTGCCTATCTCTGTCTGTCTGCTTCTCAGCTCCTGACACCCCCAACATCTTCATAACCCATGCTGCAGTCTTGACTGTGTTTACTCAGAAGCCCCATCACGTCAAAGTGCTCTTACACAATAATGCCTTGGTAGTTGTCTCTGTGTGCTTTCATTTCAATTCAGTTTGAATTCCTCAGTTGTTGTGGAAGGAACGTGACAGGCTTTTTTCAAAGTTACCTGTTAACAATGTTGTACTCTATTCAGCTGGAGACGTACAAACTCTAATGCCACACAAGTGGCAAGACGACACTGTGCTGCCGCTTAAATGACCTCTGTTGTCTATACGCCTGTTTTGCCCATTGGCTGCTGGTGAAGTGAAAAGCAAAGGTACTCCTTGATTTGACTTGTGAATGAGGTCATTCAGAGGTTGCCTGGGTCACCTCCACTTTGTTCCAACAGCAGCAGTTTACTTATTTGGGGGTAGGGTGGGGGACAGATCTTTCAGGTGAGGTACCCTTTGAACATCCATTCCTGCATTACCTTGCCCTCAGAACGATTCCATCCTACAAGAGAGAGGACTGCCTCTCCTGCCAGCTGTTTTGTCAGTATCTGTGCTGCAGTTAAAGCCCCTGCATTTGTGGAGCAACTGGCTGCCCCTCACCCCTTCTGACCAAGCCACGTTGCTCATGATTTAGCGCTTGATTGTGTGTGAATCACAAGAGTAGTTTGGTGTGTGGAGCATCTCTTATGGACAAGCCAGTGTGGCAAATACCAAATGGGACTTTCCAAGGTCCACCTTGTGGACAAATGAAAGTTCACCTGCTTGTTGAACTTCGATGGGTGGTGTCACCACTTTTTGAGAGCAGGTAGAGTGAGATGGAAGTGATCTGTTGGCTTGTTTTATGTGGTTTCTTTTCTATGCCTGTTGCACCTACAGAGGCAGAATAACTTACCTCCTACAAATACTAGTTCTGCAAGAGTGAAAACGGATCAGCAAAAGAACTGAGATGATTTGCAGTGTTTATTTTGAAGTCGTTCATATTTTTAAAAAGTCTACCAGAGAAAGTAATAGTAGATCACTGTGCTTTAAGGATATTTCAAAGGTGTGGCTTGTGCATAGACATCATTTTTGACCTCACATGAACTTGGGCGGGGGGGGGGTTAAGGGATTGAGCAGGCAATCGTCAAAGCCTTTTGTCATACGAGGAGGTCTGATTTCAGCTTGAAGTAGCAACTGTTTTGTAGGAGTTTGGCACTATCTCCCAAATATGTTCAGCTGCTCATGTGCCTGGGAGGAAGACCTCTGCCACTTAGAGACCATCATTGGACACTACATCGCTGAGCCCTCAGAAAGATAGTTTATCTAGCAGCTGTATAATGAAGATGCCTGGAACATGTGGCTTACAAAATAAGATTTGCACTAAAATAATTCACGTTTATGTGCCGCTGTCAGGGACTTCATTTGTTTTTGCAGGACCAGAATACTGCGTTTGGTTATGTATTACCTTTTTAAAAGTCAGAAAAGCTCCTTGCTATTTACTTAAACCTTTGGGCTACTTGTGTAATCAGTAACAACAGAGTGTATGCTGATTCCTTTTGCCTGTTCCTTACCTTGGTGTTGCTTTTGCACTGATTTCATGCTGGAATCCCCACTTGACATTCCTCCAAGATACTTGTAGACTAGTCCTGTAAGATTATGCAAATTGCTGGTCATGCGATGCAAAGTATTGCCAAGGGCATTCAGTTAAAGGCGGTAAAGGACTCACTATTGTGGTGAAAGAAGCAGTATCCAAAAACGTGTGTTGCTTTGATGTCAGCAGCTTGATTTTTAAATGTAAGAAAAGAATATTTGGTGACTAATTACAGCAAATTTAATAAATTATAAGCTAGAGCAGCAATACTATATATCCCTATCGTTACTTAGAAAGAGCCTCCATTGAACTGAATTTACATGCTGTATGTACTTGTTAGCACAGTAGGATGTAGGTTGCTTTCTCAGTGGAGATTAACAGCGTTCTGCAACAACGTATAATTTCTTTGTCTTTTAGCACCAAGTAGAAGTAATTGTTTCCAAGCTTAGTTTCACTTATAATATTGGGAGTCAAGAGTTGCCTTATTCTACAAATTCCAACAAGGGGGGAACTGATTGCTTTAGCGTGAAACGATCTCTGTGGTTGCTTGTATAAAAACAGCAACTATTTGAATATGCTGAATTTGAACATCATGAGGAAGAATATATAAGACCTCCCTGGAAAGTATCCTGTGCCTTTCTCTTTAGATTTGCCCTGCAACAATAAATAATCATCACAGAAACACCGTCCAGCCAGAGAACTTAGCATCCTGGAAAGAATACAGGCCATCTGCTCAGTAATAGTTCAATGGCTTTTGACCTCATTTCCAATGAATTAAGCTACTGCACTGATTATATCGTTAAAAAAAAAGAAGAAAATAGAGTACATCTCTTTGAGTAACAGTTGGTGAATATATATACATAAATAATTGTGCTGTGGCACAGTAATGAACACAAAGACTAGGAAAACTGCCTAATTGCTCTCATTTCTCTTTCAATAGGTCTTATATCAAGTATTTGGATGTGACTAGAAAACAATTTGAGTGTGGTAGGGATGCTTGTGAAAGAGAATCTTAAACTGCATTGCACATACAGATGTGATGTGCAGATGCTTTGTTAGGCCATAATCCTGAGTAACATTTCACTAGATCAAATAATTAAATGTATAGATAAAAGGGAACCACAAAGATATATGAAACTGTCGAACCCTCTTATGTTATAGTTAATATCACTGTAAATTTTCATTCAAAACTAGAGAAACTCTGACTTCCAGTAGGTCTATGATCTCCACATTGGCTTGGAGGATGGATCATGGAATCAAAGAACATTCAGAGAATCATAGATTCCCCATTTAGAAAACAGCTGACTAGGCATTCTAGATGGAAGAATGTTGATGCTGTGGCTCAAAAGCATCACTTGTGCAAAGAGCTTCTTTGTGAAAAACACGCCCATTTGTCCATGTGGTCCATCTGCTAGACAGTGTGTTGAGGAAATCTAACAAAAGGAATACTTTTGCACAGAAAGTAGCAATTCAAATGTCTTTTTTACAAAGAGAAAATTCCACATAGTATAACTTGCTGTCCAAATACGAACAGGTTCGGCTTTCATCAGGTGGTTTATTTTTCTGGCAAAGCCTGAACTCAAAAGTCTTGGTGTTTACTGCAATTTCACAATTAAAAAATCTCAAAACATTACTTCATTTCCACTCGGTGTTGAAGTTGAAGCCTACAGTGACAACGTGCCATTGCATATTGTTAAGACAGCTGGCAAAACAGATCATAAACATTCCTCGAAGCAATGAAGAGAATGTGTTTTGTTGCTGGTATCAGTAGAACCCTCTCTGAGAAGAGTGCTCTTCCCAGTCCTTTTCATTCGCCGCTTCCTGCTACTCATACTGTGTCCTTTTTGCTGCAACTCTCCTGAACAAAAATAAAGCAGAAAGGTCCTTGAATTGGACTGGGTCATTATTGTATGGTAGCCTTAGGTGGCTTTCTGTGTGTTCATCAGTTGTGATAATCAAGTGCCTGCCCAACTTCTCTCTGCTTTCACTTCACTGCAGTAATTTGTGGTACCCTATTGACTATTCATGCATTCATTCAATTTATTCATTTAAATGCTACCCTTAAGCCAGGGATATATATACACCACCATTATATTTGGGTGTGAGTTGTGGATGATTGATGAAAAACCTAACATTTCTGACAGTTTGCTGACAAAAATTTCCCAGAAATCATGGGAAATCTCATGTGATTTCCCAGAATCATGGGAAATAGCACCAGATTTTTTTAGTGTTTCATATATCCATGATTTCCAGTAACCATGGTAAGAGCTGTTACGTATCCCCTGCTGATATTGGAGTATACTTGCATATGATTTTCCTAACTAGGCCATAGTGGCTAAGTGTATTCCTATTCCATGGCACTTTACCCATGTTTTTTTCCAGCTGTCCATCATTTTATCATGTTCACTAACAGCACTTCTCCAGCTAGCCAACTCTCTCGACCATGCTTCTTCGTTCTTAGTATCTGAAAACAGCAGAGAACAGCAATGGTGGTTAAGAACATAAGAACATAAGAGAAGCCCTGCTGGATCAGGCCACAGCCCATCTAGTCCAGCATCCTGTCGCACACAGTGGCCCACCAAATGCTCATGGGCATCTCAAGCAGAGACAAGGACAGACCTTCTCCTGCTCTCGAATCCCAGCAGATGACCTTAGAAGCACCCCAGTTCCTCCCCCCCCAGCCTGAAAGATGCACCTAGGCATTCGTTCTAGTAGCCATTGATACATCTGTCATCCATAAATTTGTCTAACTCTTCCTTAAAGGCATCTAGACTGGTAGCTGTCACCACCTCTTCCGGCAGCACATTCCATAAGCCAGTGACCCTCTGGGTGAAGAAATACTCCCCCCTGTCATACCTGACTCTCCTACCCATCAGCTTCATAGATGCCCCCTGGTTCTAGTATTTGTGTGATAGAGAAATTTTCTCTATCCACCTTTTCTATACCATGCATAATTTTATATACAGTGGTACCTTGACATACGAGTTTAATTCGTTCCATAACCTTGCTCTTATGTCAAATCGCTCGTATCTCAAAGCAATTTTCCCATTAATCCATTCCAGCTCCCAAAACACCACCTCAGTTGTTTTTGTTATGTACTGTACTGTATTTACATACTCGTATCTCAAATCTTGCTCTCATCTCAAAGCAAAATATCACTCGCTCGGCGGCTTGTATCTCAAAACACTTGTATGTCAGGGCACTTGTATATCGAGGTACCACTGTACTTCAATCAGTATATAATGAACAACTACTGTCTTGGGCCTTCAGACCCTCTACATTTTTAAAAACTATCCTTCAGATTTAAGCTCTTCTGATAGTTTTCTCAATATTGACGGCAGATATAAGTTAACAGTAGGACAGTGTTCACTGCACACTATGGTATTTCAGTAATTCAGTATTCAGAAGAGTTGAAGTTCCTTCTCGGGGTGGGTGCTGACTTTATGAAGATGAATGAGAGCAGCACAGAAGAAACGCACTGGAGTGTGCACTAGGATGCATGGTTAACAACATTTAACAACTGTTCACAAGTCTTTGGATACAATGATTTAGGTGGTATTAACTGTCCAGCAAGAGAATTTCACTTGATTCTTCAGCAGTCCCTGTATCCTCCGCTGATAATTCAAAGAGATAGGCATGTTTATATAAAATGAGTCATTGATTGTATTGCTATTGATCTGCTTATTCCCACCTGACTCTCCTTTTTTACTTCAGCTGAACCACAGTTGATCAAACATTCAGGGTTTGTTTGTTTTTTTGCTGTGTGTGTGTAGCATTTCTCTCCCCCCCCCTTTATTTTTTATTTCTGGCGCTGTAGCTTTTATTTAGATAGCTCCCATTTTGGTTGAAATTCTGTATGCCTACTTTTAAACGTGCTATAAGGTTTGACCATCACATGACATCCTTACCTTGTTCCACGGTGATGTATAATGTAGATTTTTCAGCCCCAGATTCTGAGCTTACAAGGCAACAGTATTCGGAGTCTTCTGCTGTTGCATCTTTTATCCAGCTTAAAAGATGGCGTCGGCCATTGGCCAATAGCTGGGACTGCTCATGTAGGCTTTCTTTAATTTTTTTACCATTCTTTTCCCAAACAAAACGTGCATCACTGGGTCCTGTGGAGGATTGTAGGGACTAAATACGGTGACAGATAAACAGAAGTCCATTTCCACTGTCAAAACAAAATAACTATACAGATTCTTCAGCATAAGTGAGGAAATAGAACCATTTTTCTCAAGTCATCCAGAAAAGACTCCCTTTTATAACCTTGGAAACCAAGTTATTTATCTCACAAGCTCCTGGAAATAGCAGAGTGATAGAATACACTGATTCTCTCTCTGTACATTTTTTGAAAACACCTTTACATTTTATTTATAAAGATCCTTCTTGATTTTACTAGATGTCTTTTTATTTGGATCCTTGAGCTAAGAGAATACCAAAGTTTTTTAACAGGATATAGCATGGTCAGAAGACCTATTTGCACTATGGCCTCTGGTGAAGAAGTATTGAACCTCTCTGGTAAAGAGTATCTGCATGTGGTGTATGCTGTTACAGCCTCCATGCATGCTCGTCCTCACCAGAAGTTCACTACTCATTGATTAGGTTTGGAGCACGAAATCATGCTCCACATATTAACCGACATTTATCAGAACCTACCTTAAGCATCCAGCAGTGCAACCACATCTTCCGGTGCTCTGGGGTTGCCTGAGGTGCCACAGAAGCATGCTGACACCTTGGACAACCATAGACGTGACTACACATGCAAAGAGCGTCAGCATCGTCAAGGCGACAGTGCTGATACGGACAGTTGCGGAGGATGCCGCAGCCCAAATGGTGGTGCCCAGAGGAGGACTGGCCCCGGATTGAATCATGGGGGTAGGGAACGGCCTAAGTTGACTAGCGCTCCAAGTGTGAGCACTAGTCAACATTGGTTAGTAGTGCTCCTTTCCCATCTGGCGTCCAGGGTCTGAGGCAGATTCAGCTAGATTTTACAAGATTGCTAGTATCAGTATCTTCAAGATATCAGGGAACACCTGCAGTACCAAATCCCATCCTATTTTGCAATTCTCAAGTTCTGTTTCACTGTTCCATCCCAGCATCCTCTGTGTAATCCCCTCCACTGAGATGGCCTAACATGGAGTAAGAGATCTTAAAACGTGTGGCAAGAGGGCAGTGTGATGTAGTGGCTCTCATGTTAATTACAAATAGAAAAACTTCAAAACTATGGGCCACAACCTTCAAGCCACAACTCCTTCTTATTCTATTCATATTATGAAAATGATATGGTTATGGTTCAAGCAAGAGTAGGCAATGTCATTGGACTACACCTATCCTTCCTATCCATTGCCAATATTGGTTGGGGATAGTGAGTGCTGGACCTCAAGAATATAGCAAGGAGCCATGTAACAAGGATAATTTCCCATTTACATCACTGGGCACAAAGGGACTACAGTGGAACAGATATGCACATCCAGGCAGAGGTCTGTGGCCATACCTGCACAGGCCACTGGAAAATGAAAATCTTCAACCCACTTTAAAAAGTGAAAAATGCTTTCCAACAAAGGTTTTATCCACTTGTTCAGAAAATGGGAAAGGAAGATAGCTCATGATGGTTGAAGGGGATTAAAACTTAAGTGTAACTGGCCCCATGAAAGACAATAGCTACAGATGAAAATAACAAAAGACCTTGATCTTTCTGGTTCTTTAAATGAGGGTTCTTTACTGATGAACAGGAACTCAGTGCAATCATACAGTGTATCTTCCTGTCATAGCAATGTTGTTTGTTGCAAGCAAGATATTTTGTTGCATTGTGCATCTGGTATGGATGTCATACATGAGAGATTCATGAATACCAAACTGTGAGAAGAAACTTGCTCCAAGCAAATTCAAGTTCTCTTAAACCCCCTTTGGGGGTCGAACTACCCTTTCAGAGGGGTTGCAACAAGTCTCCCGCAGCCCTTCCCTCCCACTTCCCAGCTGCTCTCCACAACATGCGGTCACGGCATTAGGAAGGTTGAGAACCGCTGTCTTAAACGTTTCTACTACCAACTTTGCTTAAATTGCTTATTCAAATGCAAGTAAAAATAGTAAATAAACATGCTTTCATCATGTTTAAATAGTGCTTGTCTGGAGAGCAAAATAAAATAGTAAAGTTGTCAAAATATATATTACATATTGGAAGATTGTACTTTTATTGTTGCTGTTCATAGGATTATTAAAACTATTTGAAACTTCTAAGCCAAAACTTGGTATGGTTCTTCCTTACGTCGGATCTAGTAAATGAAAGGTTCATTCAAACACAAAAGCCCTGAAAAATCATTTTCTTTCATCTAAAAAAGTTTTTTTCATCAATTTCTGTGGTTTATCCTTATGAAATAGGAAGTTCAAACAAGAAGACTAACACTGCTAACTGAACTTTAAACACTATTGAACAGATTGTTCTGGAAATTTGTATAAAGAAAGCATTGTACTTGAACATAGCTTTGTTTACACGGAGTTCACTCACAAATTCTCCCAAATATAGATGCAGCAATATATGTATTTCCAGTATGTATCTTGCATGATCTAACCTTAAAATTAAGTGCATGTACAATGTGACCTCCATACATAAATGTAACAGAAGGAGGTAAAAGAGTATGTAAAATGCAAGAAATATACTTGTGGACAAATCAAAGATTCATTATAGGCCAACATCCTTGTTTCATCGAATAGTCAAAAATTAGATGGCTGTGAAAAGCCCAGAGACAGGATGCAGAAAAACAGCCCTTGTTTGTGATTGCTGTGTACATTTTGTTGATAGCATGTTGCAAAATTGTGACAGCATCACAGGCTGCAACAGGCTTCTCTGAATTCTAATGGTTTCTTATATAACACTGTGGTTTGGTTCCCAAAACCTGCTGCATAGTGCAAAACTGTGAACGCAAATAGCCTAAGCCACCAATGAAACACTGGGGCACTGGTCACACCTCTATGAGACAGGATGTCCTATTAATTCAAACTGAGGTACCAGTTCTGTTTACATGTAGATCACTGTGGGTCGTCCTCAGGCTGTCCTTGCTCTGGGCTGCATCGCTCACTCCTTTCTCTGTGATCAATCTAAACCTCCTCCATAGAACTCTTGGCTCTCCACCTCTTTTGCTGTGTCAAATCTATCTCCTTTCTTATGGGATGCTGGTTGCGTCACTCAAGGGAGGCTAGTGTGACCAGGGCCTGGGTTAGACGAACTATGGAATGTAAGAACATAAGAAGCCCTGCTGGATCAGGCCACAGCCCATCTAGTCCTGCATCCCATTGCACATGGTGACCTACCAAACGCTCATGGGGATCTCAAGCAGAGACAAAGACAAACCTTTTCCTGCTCTCAAATCCCAGCAAATGGCCCTAGAAGCGTCCTGCTTTCCCCCCTAGACTGAACGATGTACCTAGGCATTCATTCTAGTAGCCACTGTCGTCCATAAATTTGTCTAACCCTACCTTAAAGCCATCTAGGCTGTTAGGTGTCACCACCTCTTCCGGTAGCAAATTCCATAAACCAATGATGCTCTGGGTGAAGAAATACTTTGTCTTGTCAGATCTGACTCTCCTACCCATCAGCTTCATAGAGTGCCCTCTGTTTCTAGTGTTGTGTGATAGAGAAAATGACAAATTGTACTTACGTGAAGGTTCATTTTCGATGGGGTCCCAAAGTTGGTTTTACTTTTGGGTTAGTGTCCTCCTCCTGCCTCTTTCCTGACCGAGAGGGAGGAGCTTTCCATTAGGTATATAAGCCCTTGCTCCTCCCTGACAACCCCAGTTAATCTCGAGATGGATCCTGGAGTCTGATTTAAGGTCTATAAGATAAAGCACAAGATTAATTCATCCAGGGCGGGAAACCAACTTTGGGACCCCGTCAAAAATGAACCTTCACGTAAGTACAATTTGTCATTTTCTGACGGGGTCCACTTCAGTTGGTTTTACTTTTGGGATGTACAAAAGCAACCCCACATCTGGGTGGGATGAATTATACCCCTACTATGTCCCTGTCTCACCTGGTTACAAGGCATGTTGTAAGACACGTCTTCCAAATGCTGCTTCCGCCGACCGAAACTAATCTACCTTATAATGTTTCGTAAAGGTCGACGGTGCACTCCATACTGCAGCCCTGCAGATCTCCTGGAGCGAGGCTTCTTTGGCGAAAGCTGCCATGGTGGCTGCACTTCGGGTAGAATGTGCCCACACCTTGCCTGGAGCGTGAGCGTTTTTAGACTGGTATGCCAGCAGAATACAAGACTTTATCCAAGATGCTAGGGCTCTAGAAGATGCCTTGGAGCCCAATGTAGTAGGGTGGAATGACACAAACATAGCAGAGGTTTTACGGATATCTTTCGTATGGGTTAAATAAGTCTTTAATGCCCTTCTCGCATCCAACATATGCATGTCCCTTTCTATCGGATGAGATGGATCAGGGCATAGGGAAGGCAAATGGATCTCTTGAGAGCGATGAAATGAAGTGTTAACCTTAGGCACAAATGACGGGTCCAGTCGTAAGATTACTGAATCTGGTGTAAATTGGCAAAGGGACTTTTCCACTGAGAGCGCGGCGAGATCAGATACCCGTCTGGCCGACGTCATGGCTGTGAGAAACAGCACCTTGAACAATAGGAGCTTCAAGGAGATGTCTCTTATAGGCTCAAAAGGTGGTTTCTTAAGAGCAGACAGGACTAGGTGTAGATCCCAATTTGGATATCTATGTACGACCGCGGGAGTAGCCGTCTTGACCCCTTTTAGGAACTTTTTAATGTATCTATTGTTAGATACATTGGGGCATGGGAAGAACTCCAACACCGCCTGTAAGGCAAATACCTGTCTCTGCAACGTATTGTGGCTGAGACCCTTGTCCAGTCCTTCTTGCAAGAATGTCAGCACCTGTCTGATAGATGGTTTCACAGGATTAATGTTTTTGGAAGTGGCCCAAGCGCAGAAAATCTTCCATGTTGTATTATATATTCTGTTGGTGGACGGATGCCTAGCTTTTAGCATGGTTTGGATGACAGCCGGCTGGAACCCTAGGGCCTGGAGACGCCTCCGTTGAGTCTCCAGGCCGTCAGAGCTAACCATGAAGGGTCCGGGTGGATCACAGACCCCTGAACCAGTAGATCCTGTCTGGGTGGCAGCCTCAGTGGTGGTTCTGTCAACATGAGGTTTATTAGAGGAAACCAAACTCTCCCTGGCCAAAACGGAGCTATTAAGACTACTGAGGTCCTTTCTCTGCGAACTCTTTGAAGGAAGCGAGGTAGAAGTGGCCATGGGGGGAATGCATAAAGCAGCCCCCTCGGCCACGGTGCTGACAGCACGTCCGTGTTTAGGGCGTATGGGTCTCGGTGACGTGTGAAGTATGCTGGCAGTAGGTGATTGTCTGCTGATGCGAATAAGTCCGCTACTGGGCATCCCCACCTTTCAACCACGAGCTGGAATACCTCTCGGTTGAGCTGCCATTCATGTTGCGAGATCCTTGCCCGACTTAATGAATCCGCCACGGTGTTCAAAACGCCCTGAACATGAATAGCACATATAGAAGTTATATTATGTTCCGCCCACTCGAACAGCTCGTATGACAGGGCCATCAGGGCTTTAGACCTGGTACCACCTTGTCTATTAATGTGGGCCTTAGCCGTGATGTTATCCGTGGCTATTAAGACATGTGTATGTAGGATCAAATTGCGGAAACCCTTCAACGCTAAGAAAATTGCCTTAAGCTCTAACCAGTTGATCTGGTGACGTAAATCAACTGGCCCCCATTTCCCTTGCAAAGTGCGGCCTAGGGAATGGGCTCCCCAACCCGTGAGGCTGGCATCACATGTAATCATAATTCGGACAGGATCCCCAATGGGTACCCCTTTCTTTAAGTTCTCAACCCGGTCCCACCAAGTGAAGGACTTATGAGTCCGCAACGACAGTGACACCTTGCACGGGTTCATCTTAGAAATGTGATACGCCCACGGTAATAACTCCCACTGTAGTGGTCTATAATGAATGCAGGCCCACGGTACCAGCTGAAGAAGGGAAACCATATTTCCCAACAGTGATGTAGGTCCAAAATTGATGGCCTCACCGAATGCCTTACTTGGCGGAGGGATGAGGATAAAGAATGTAGCCTGTCTTCAGAGGGGAGAACCAAATCCCTATGGGTGTCTATGAATGCCCCGAGGTGAGTGATGGTCTGAGAAGGAACTAAGGAACTCTTCTCCTTGTTAATAACAAAACCATGGGCCTCCAACACGAGGATAGACTCCCGCAAGGCCAACACTGCCTTGTGAGGAGAGGACCCTATGATCAACAGATCATTCAGGTAAGCGTACAAGGCCACGCCCCTCACCCTTAACAATTGAACCACAGGTGCCAAAACCTTGGTGAAGACGCGGGGGGCGGAGCTAAGCTCAAAAGGTAACACCCTGTACTGGAAGTGACACCCCGCCACCTGGAAACGTAAGTATTTCCTGTGGGCAGGTGCAATAGGTACATGATGGTACGCATTTTTCAGATCTACGCTTGTTAGCCAATCCCCTTTGTGTATTACGGATCTCAAAGAAGACAGTGACTCCATACGGAAACTTTTCTGCCTGATGAATTTATTCAAGAATTTTAAATCCAGAATAGCTCGCCACGTTCCCTGTTTGCGCGGAACCAGGAAGATGTTCGAGTACACACCTTCCCCTTGCTGGGCTATTGGAACGGGCTCAATGGCAGCCATATCAATCAATGACTTAATCTCGGCCAACAGGGCCGCTCGTCTAACCTTATCAACTGGAACTTTAGTGACCACCATTCTGCCCTTAGGAAACTGCTTAAACTCTAGGGCATATCCCTTTGACAGTACAGAAACTGCCCATTTATCAGAAACATCTTGGGCCCAGACATCCTGGAAAAAGGCTAGCCGACCCCCTACAGGAGGCGACTGATGGGAACAGTCAGGCTGAGTATTGCTGCTGTTTTGCCCCACGAAAGGAACGTTGGTATGTTCCTCTTCCTCTCTGGTGGGAAGTGGAGGCCTGGGGGTAGTTCTGCTAAGCACCTCCCCAGGACGTCTGAGGCTTATCTCTTTGTCTGTATGAAGAGCGCCCCTGGGAAGCATATTGCTTAGAAAAATACCGCCTAGTATAGGATCTACGATCCTTGCCCTTGGAAGATCCCTGAGCTGTGGGTGCAGATGGTAAAATCATCTTTTTACTTTTAGATTCGATGAGGAAATCTTTCAGAACATCTTGTCTAAAAAGTTGACCTCCATGAAATGGCAGGGATACCACACGCATTTTTGAAGCAAAATCAATATTCCAATGCTTGAGCCATAATATGTGTCTTGCACCCACAGAGGAGGCCATGGCCTTGGCTATAAGCTGGAAAGCGTCCAATGAGGAATCAGCACAAAAGGCCAAAGCCTGTCTAATTTCTTTCATTATGCTCCTGGAGTGTTTGGAAAGTCCCGGATCGTTCAAAACTTGGTCTGACCATTTCAAGGCCCCTCTAGCAAACGAGGATACACTGGACGAAGCTCTAGCTGCTAGAGCAGAGGCCTCAAATTCACGTTTCAAGAGCGTTTCCTGTTTGCGTTCCACCGCATCCTTCAGATTAGCCAATCCCTGCTGAGGAAACACGTGATTCGAGACTAATTGGAGGACAGGCTGGTCCACACTAGGCACCTCCCACAATTTTTCAGCTGACTCAGAAGATGTAAACATCTTAATGACAGATGCGGGAATCTTCTTAGAAGAACAGGGAGATTCCCAATCCTTCTTGAGTAATCTCATGAAAGGCGCTGGGCAAGGCAAGGCCGAATGTTGCAAGGGCGGAGGAAGGAGGAGATCTTCTGCCTCAGCCGCTTCCTTGGCCTTTTCTCCCTCATCTGCCTTCTGGAGGTTGAGATCCACCATGATGTCTTCGATCATCTGGGTGTACACTGAGGAATCAAAAAGTTTCCGACTTGAGGAGGAGGCTGCCTCCTGATCAGGATCCTCAGAATCCGAATGAGACGCTATTGACTCTAAATCTAGGATCTCTCCTTCTTCTGCAGAAGCTTGGCCAAAGGCCTTGGGCAGGTCTGCATGAGCCCGCACAGTCAAGGGCAGCGAATCTTGAGACATATCTGAGCCTTGGTCAGAGGGAACATCTGACACTGGAGAGGGGTCTCTGCGTGATCTAGATGATTGAGGTTGCTTGGAAGCATGATCATCCTTCCTGGATCGCTTAGAAGGGGGTTCATCCCTTTTGGTGCGCATAAATTGCGCCTGTGACTTATCCACGTCTGTGGACTGCGGTCTCTTAGTCGGTAATCTTTTCTCAATTTCAGCTTCCAGGAATTGAATAAGCTTTTGATGTAACTCTGTTTGCTGATCAGCTGAAGCAGCGGGTTGTGGGGCGTCTGATATCACACCTGTTGCTTTACTCCTTGATTCCTTGGACTTGTTCACAGACTTAGGCCCCTTGGATGATCTGGATGTTCCCTTAGTCTTGTCAGAAGATTTGGATCCTTTTTGAGAGGATGCATGACTATGCTTGACTTGAGCAGTCTGTGCAACAGCTCTAGATTCTTTGTCTGAAGTGGTTTCAGAAGAGCGCTGCTCAGCAATTGTAGTGAGGTCCTGTGCCTCCATAATGCTAGTCCCCTATAAGAAGCAGAAAAAACAGCCTTATAGAACAGGAACTGTACTATATTGTTTGCCTGCCCCTTAAGGGGGCTGGGCTGGTAAACTGTTCTTCCTAATCTGCCAATCCTTCAAGCCCTTAATTTATTTATTTATTTTTTTACTCACGAGTAGACCTTACTCTGCCCAGTAAGGGTCCCGGAGCAAGGGAGCCGAAAATTTTCCTGTCCCTTGGCGGGCTGTATAACCGCCTGGCGCGCCTGCTTCTGTTTGCTACTTATAAGGCAGGGGCTTTCCAGGTCTTAGAACCAGCTTCGCTGCCCGCGCGCCAAGGGATTCCCTCTGCTGACGCAGCAGGGAAGGCTCTCCTAGCGGAGCCGCTTGCCTGCCACCCGCGGCTGGGATGAGGCGGCGGCGGCTCGAAAAACGCCGCTCCAGATGCTAACGCGGCTGCCGAGAGCTCGTCTCGCCAATGGCTGCTTCACGCCGCTTGCGGCGAAAACGAAAGTAGCTGGCCGGCCTTCGAAAATTCCGGCAGTTACCAGCTTCCCGGGTGAGGGGAGAGGCGTTAGTACAGTGTCCTCGCGTACCCTCAATGAGGGATTTACCGCGCCGCTGTAGCCCACACAGCGGCTGAATTTAATCATTAAAACTGCCTGCCCTGCAGAGGGGGAGTTTAGCGTGCCCAAACGAGCTCCCCAATGCCAGCAGTCCACGGGTGGAGTAGCGGGTGGAGTCCACGAAACGAGAGAAGGGGGGGCTGAGGTAAGCACCCCAACGGCGAGCTGCAAGCAGCGTGGCCAGGCAGGTCCCCTTAACGGGCTTCTCTTCCCCTTTCCCAATGATAGGGAGGGAGAGATAGCAAGCTGCAAGCAGCGTAGCTACAAGCCCTTGAAGTGTAGATTTTTTTATTCTTCAGTTCAGACGAAAGAGGCGACCGAGAGATTAACTGGGGTTGTCAGGGAGGAGCAAGGGCTTATATACCTAATGGAAAGCTCCTCCCTCTCGGTCAGGAAAGAGGCAGGAGGAGGACACTAACCCAAAAGTAAAACCAACTGAAGTGGACCCTGTCAGAAAATGAATTTTCTCTATCCACCTTTTCTATACCATGCATAATTATATATACTTCAATCAGGTCCCCTCTTAAACACCTTTTGTGCAGACTGGCCTTGACGTTGCAGCCTGGTTTCATAAGGGAGGTGTTCCAGCCAGAATACCGACATAAGTCAATGGGGCTGCAAAGATAAGGCCCAGTCGATAATGTAGGTTGCTGGGACTGTTGAGGGGAGACACAAACCATTGGTTAAGCCAGCAACACTGGAGAAAGAAAACCTTAACCCCCTCAGTGACACTGTGGAGTGGAGCTCAATCTAGAAGTGAATGTCAGTGGTGTCTCGAGAAAGAGACTAAATCATATTATTGAAAGACTCCCGAATTGCATTAACCAAAGAAAATCACATTTTACCTTTTTTTTAACTGCTTAACTAGTGTTACCATGTAAGATTGAATTATTTAATACTATCACAAGGGATTATCGTGTTCTGATATTCCTTAAACATGCAATTGTTAAAAGAATCCCACTGAATCCATTTAAATGACTTTGCTTGCTACAATATATCCAAAAAGATCTGAAACATTTTGAATACCATACTTACTTTCATTTTATCCACTGCTTCTGAACGCTTGTTGGGATAAGAATGGAAAATGTTACAGAGAATAAGAATCAAACAAAATGCAATTAATAATATCCCAATGGGACTAAGATGTAGGCACACCTAGAAGTGTGGCACCTGAATGCCATAAAATGTATCAAAAATAGGTAGAAAAAAATTTAGCCATATTTATTACAACTGAATAGTGTGGAATGGTTGCCATTCTTTCCACATGACATCAGTAGAAAAACATAAAATTCAGCTGATCCACCAATACCTAAAAACTCCGCTTCTTAGTGCATACGGACCATGACTAATTGAATTTATGGGCCTTTCTGCACAGACAATATGGATTAAAGGTCCGTGTAGTTCACTTCTAGGCCTTGTGAGATCTGAATACTAATGTGGATCTATGAGCCCATGCCTTCACTGATGCACTCTGTGCTAGACAGAGCGTGATCTGGATCACCAGTAGAGCCGTACAGTCAGGTCTACCAGCAGACCAGTACAGCCCTGATCAGAAACAAGACAAGCATGCAGAAGGCTAGCCTCCCATCTTTGGAATTGTGGTGTGTGTGTGTCTTTCATAGTGGCACACCATAGCACACTACTGAAAAGCACCCCCCAGAGACCCGAAGAGGTCCTAGTCCTCAGAGGCATGGGGGTGTGGCCGCAAAGCTCATGCAAACTTTGTGGCCGCAGTGTGGACTGATCTGAATCAATGTCCTTAATGCAGATGGTTCTGATCGAGGCCATGCTTTCCTGCAGTCTGGATCAGTGAGCTCTGCCAAACCTGACCCACTAATGCAAATTAACAGATAAGTGCAGAAGGGGTCTTTAAAGTGTTCTGAAGCACCATGAAGAAGTCTCTACTTATCTGGTGACTGGGAGGGAATGATCAATCTCCCTTTCTTTTTTTAAATTCTCCTCCTTGATGGAAGGAGCTTCAGAACATTGGATTCCATGTGGCTCTCAATCCAACCAGTCAGAAATAGTCAAGAATGACTGTCAGAAAAACTGATAAAACCCGAGTTCTGTTTGAGGGAAGCTGGCTGGCAGAAGCAATTGAAAAGCTAGCAATAGGGCAAATGAATGCAATGGTAGACATGCCATCTACTCTGTAAAAATTGCTCTGTGAGAAAGTAACTCCTCTTGCTAAAAGAAATTTAGATTAAGCACTACTGAATCTTCTAACAAAGCTCTGGAAGCCACATTGATAAAAATGCAGTCAGGGCATCATTCAATTTAATTTACCAGCTGTCCTATTTCTAGAGCTAATCTTGTTTCAGCATAGATGAGGTCTCCCTGAAGGTCACTGAAAACAAGATTATCAAGGGCTGAAATCAACTTGAGGGGCCCAGGTAGTAGCAAGGTATGAGTGGTAGGTAAATTGTCAAGAAACAGGGAGAAAAACAACTTATGAACTGCAATCTGCCAGTGGAAGTGAACAGATAGGTACAAACTGTATGATATTAATTTTCTTATAAAGGATCTATAGTTCACAGTGAAAAAGAATGGGTCACACATACTATTAGGAAAGTTGCTTGAATCCAACTGCTATCCTATCACCAAATACTAACACAGCTTCAGAAAGCAGATCCGCCAAATAACATATTTCAACTTTCTCTACCAAAAAAGAGAGAGTGGCAGATGGGCAGGATATAGATGCTTTGTATTGTTTCTTCCTGAACAAAGGAAATCAGACAGAATCAGGAGAAGCAAGCAGTTGGAAGAGGATCTTAAACATCTATCTCAAGCCGCCAAAATAATCTCAGATACTAGAATGACATTCAAAAGACAGTTGTCCAAGCCCTACAGTTTTCTTCTGAGCTGAGTGTACTGTGTAGGTCACAACTTTAAGGTCCTTGTGTACAAAAGTGTCTACAGTTTACTTTCCTTAGAAAAAAAGTAAACTAGCAAGCCTGGGGTGATCACTTTCAATGTACTGTCATGAACAAAGTATTCTTTCTTCTGTGATCTTATAATAATGTATTGCCAGAAATTCATGGAATTGCTATTTCTTGATACCTGTAAAGTAAGCTTAAGAAATCCAGGAATGTAATCCAGGAACAGTATTAATAGAAATGGCAAAATAGAGGAAGTGTTTCCATCTCTGATTCAGTACAAGCTGTGACTCAGTGAAGGAATCCAGCTGAAACAAGGAAACCTCATCCGGAAATTAATCAAGAGTAGGAGGCCTTGTGTGCCATGATGGCTTGTGATAACCAAAAGGTCTCAACATCTGCAAGGTCAGCCTCCACATTTTCGCCAGAGGAGGAAGGACTACAGTGCCTGACAAACGTTCTGTCACTTATCCATGTTGTTGAAACCAAAGCCTATAACCTGGCTTAAAATTCATCCATTGGTTTTAAAAATGACTCATATGAAAGCTGAAACCCTCCCAAATGAGGTTTTTAAAAAGAAAATAAATTTGCTTCACTGCTGAAATATTGATCATTTAATGAACATAGAAAGGTCAGATTTTGGCGAGACAAAAGTTTTGTCACCCACAAAAAGTAATGTGAAAATCAAACAGATAATTCACTTCAAATACAAAGATATGTTTCATAACATTGGTGAATGAAGTTGTGGTGCTATTAGAGCCATATTTAATATTTTGTGTGACTTCCATGAGCCTGAAGGACTGCATCCATGCGTTTCGGCAATGATTCATACAATTTATTGATGAAGTCATCAGGAATAGTAAAGAATGCAGTTTTACATGCCTCCCAGAGTTCATCAAGATTCTTTGGTTTTGTCTTCCAAGCTTCCTCTTTCATCCTACCCCAAACATGCTCAATGATGTTCGTATCTGGTGACTGGGCTGGCCTGATCTTCTTTGCCTTGAGAAACTTTGATGTAGAGATGGATGTATGAGATGGAACTTTGATGTAGAGATGGATGTATGAGATGGAGCGCCATCCTGCTGCAAAATTTGACCCCTTTTATGATTGGGAATGTAAGAGGTAGCTAATACGTCTTGATATTTTAGGCTATTGATATTGTCTTCCACCTTGCAAATGTTTTGCACACCCCTATACTGAATGTAACCCCAGACCATGATCTTTCCACCACCAAACTTAACTGTTTTCTAGGTATATCTTGGATCCATACGAGCTCCAGTAGGTCTCCTGCAGTATTTGCGGCAGCTGTGGTGTAATTCAACTGAAGATTCATCTGAGAAATCCACTTTCTGCCACTTTTCCAGCGTCCATCCGTTTAGTAGGCTGTGGGCCTTGGCAAATACCACAAGTTTTTTTAATTGCCTTTTGTTTAGTGCTAGCTTCTGGGCACTGATTCGACCATGGAGGCCATTTTGAGACAGAATCCTACAAACTGTTCTAGTTGACACAGGGACTTGAGGTGACCAGGCCTGTTGGAGCTCTGCTGCAGTGGAAGAAGGGCTGGCTTTTGATTTTCAAACCAACAAACGTTCCTCCTGAGCAGTCGTCTTGCGGGGTCTGCCAGACCTGGGCTTGTCAAAAACATCTCCAGTCTCTTCAATTTTTTTTTAATTCTTTGTACTTGACGCTGAGACACATTAAAGGTGCCAGCCACCTCTGCAGAGGATCTGGTCTTCAGTCTCCTGATAATCAAGGCTTTGGTCGCAGGGTGGATTTTTGGCATGTTGTCAGAGGTCAAGTTGCAGTTCAAGTGAAGGTCTGGAGTGCTGGAGTTCTTTTTATACACACCCACTAATTATCTGATCAATTAGTGAGCACAGGTGAGGCTGTAAACTAGGATTAGGTGCATTATATGACAAGGCGACAAAACCTTTGTCTAGCCAAAATCTGACCTTTCTGTGTTCATTAAATGATCAATATTTCAGCAGTGAAGCAAATTTATTTTCTTTTTAAAAACCTCATTTGGGAGGGTTTCAGCTTTCATATGAGTCATTTCTAAAACCATTGGATGAATTTTAAGTCAGGTTATAGGCTTTGGTTTCAACAACATGGATAAGCGACAGAACTTTTGTCAGGCACTGTACAGTCAGCAGACGATTCATAACGTGAGATCCTGGCACCAGGGTATATTACCTGGAAGCCTTGCTTTCAATTCCCAGACCCATGATAGCAGATGGTAATCATTGAATAGAGATGAAAGACCCTTTCAAATGCTCTTCCTGTATTTCAACACAAGGTATTAAAAATAACTTCAGCTGAAACTTTAAAAAAGGGAAGCATCACTTTCTTTCGGGGGAAGACTGTGACCTCAATGCTAGGACTTTCCATGCAGAAGGTCTTAGATCCAATCCCTGACTTCTCCCTGAAAGAAGGAACCAGCACACCACTTCTATAGTGTTAACAAAAAAGACTGCATGAGGGCTCAGTTCAGTATGGTGAAGACCCAGAGCACCATCAGTTGAGCTCAGATGAAGAGTAACGTCTAGTCTGGAAGTATACAAAAATGTCTTCAACCACCAAATTGTCTTCAACCAGTAGAAGCACTATTTGCCATGGGCATTCCTGGGCAAAGGTAGCTGGGCTACCTTTGCTCATGCCTTGGTACTTTCAGGAACGGATGATTGCAATGGAAGGTGGTGCTTCTCAGGGAGTCTGGAAGCTCCACCTTGTGTAGAACAGTCACTGTGGACTGCACCAAGATGGCTGGAGAGGTTAGGGCATGGTCTAGCAACTTCATAGTCATTTCTTGTGCCCTGGCCTTAGGCATTAATCTTCTCTCTGATGATTTGGTTCAGAGATAGAGACACATCACCCTAAGATAGGATAATTTAGACCCAATCATTGACTGAAGGACCTTTTTGAACTTGGCCTATAGGGGAGGTTGGAGGATGCTCCAGTAAGGAGCATACGCCCTGGGCGTACCAGACTGTCCCCTGACTAGACGGCAGAGGAGCACTAAAATGTGCTCCACAGATATACTAGTTGCATCTAAGATGCAGCTCGTATACTCTGGCATGCATCCTTTGCACCTCCTCCAGTCAAGCACGGTGTGGGGGGCACATGGCCATTACAGCAGTGAGGCCATCACTGCTCGTGCAACAGTGTTCACACTTACACAGGACTTGATGAAGTGCTGGGTAAGTCTGGGGCGGATCAGACATTCAAAATGCCAATGCCTAATCCATCCCACTTCTTCACATGTTTCCATGCCAGATAAAGGTGAAAATGTCCTAGGCTGTTCCTAGCGGCTGCTTATGAAGAACAGCAGTGTTTGTGAACAGCAGTGGTTTGCTAACTGCCTGCAGGGTTGTGTTTAAGGTGCTTTGGTAATTCATAAAGCCCTGACTGAACTTGGTACCAGAGGATTGTCAACTTCCATATAAATCCTAACAATTACTTTGTTCTGTGTAGGCTTTCCATCTGGTGTCGCTACCTAAAGATATCTCTCTGATGAGAACCAAACATGGCTTTTTGCAGTGGCAACACGTTTATGGAGCCACCTCTGTTGAAAGAAGGGAAGCCCCAATTTTCTGAAGTTTATGGCACTTGACCACAATATCTTTACATAGTTGGACTGTGGCTGGTCCCTCATATCACACTATATTTTAGGAAGACTATTTAGATTTTAATCTGAGCTAGTGGTCCAAAAAATGCTTTAAACAAATTTTAAATAGGTTTTGTAGGTAGGCAGTGTTTATTTTAGAAAGTGCAGATCCTCCTATATGGTTTTTATACATTATGCTATCAAAACTGCCATTGGAATTCATTTTCATTTTCCAGCAATAATAATACAGATCATTTCAATAAAAAATAATGGATGCTATTGCAACCCTGGCCACATTCGTTTTATGAACTGAATAAGGAAACTGAGTGATTGAAATGAAGAAATCAGACCTAACACTGGGTGACATCACACACAGCACAGATATATAAAAAATTTACACCATATTTCTGCAGCCATCCTGAAAACAGTCTTCACATTTGTGGGCATAGACTGAACCATAAAGAAAATGGACGATACAGAACTATCCTCACTCAGAAGTACAGAGTTTTCTCATGGTCTTGCATACTCCCTAAAAAAACCACCACCACCCAACCAAAGTTCACATACATACACACAAAGCAAACTGCCAAAAATACTAAGATTAAAATACACTGGGATTTAAATATTCAAAAAGATGAAATAGTTGGATCATAACCGAAGATGTACAAATGTCTAAGAAATGCCTTTTTCCATATCTACCTGCTTGTGCCTTAAGATCAGGAGGGGAAGCCCTCCTCATTGTCCCACCAGCCTTGGTAGTAAATGGGGTGAGGACCAGGGAGAGGGCCTTCTCAGTGATGGCCCCCAGGCTGTGGAATAGTCCACCCCTTGAGGTACATCAGGCTCCTTCACTGTATATGTTTTTGCCCTAGCCTTTGGTTAAATGGGAATATACTGGCCGTGTCTTCACGGCAATGTTATCTCGGATTCAAAACGTTTTGAATTCTCGGAGTCCACACGGCAGTTTGGCTTAACACGCTTTTCCCGTGTTAAACCACGCCAAACCGTTCTGAATCTCAATCCTGCTTTTAACAGGTCTCACTCCAGATCGTGCGCTCGATACGTGTTTAATTTTTTACTGTGTGGACAGTACCGTTTTCAGGGATGAGATTCCGTGTTCAGGGTTTCCCTCCCCCTCGCACTGTATCCAATGGCTGTCCGTATTCTGGGCACGTCATGTTTAGGGTTTCCCTCCCACAAAAGCTTGCGATTTCAAAAAATCCAGCCTTCACAGAGGGGAAGCAGGTTGGCCTCGGATGGGGAGAGCGCTGCTCGTCGGGCTCCTGCTCCTGCTCCGGGGCGACTCCAGACTGCGGCGAGCGGAGCGATGTTCCAGTAGGGCGGCTTCACCAGGCTGTTCTTGCCGCCGCTGCCGCTGCTGCCCCGGCTCCTCGAAAGGGCCCTGCTAGGGAGAGGAAGAGGAGGAGGAGGAAGCAGCCAGCGCCCCGGTGGGTCATTATTTCCTCCATGCCTGGCTTAGCTCGCCCGTGAAAAGGAGGGGAAGCAGCTTGGTGGTGGGGAGAGTGCCGCTGGTCTGGCTCCTGCTCCAGCAGAATTGTGAAATTGCAGAATTGTGCAATTCTGCAATTCTGCAAAATTGCAACATTATTAATCAGGGGTGGTTCCCTCGCTACAGTGTAGCGCTTCTGTGAAGGCTGGATTTTTTGAAATTGCAAGCTTTTGTGGAAGGGGGCTTCCATGCAAATGTCATTTCACAGCAGGAGGAACTCCAATCAGGGACAGGGGGTGGCAATGGGCAGGGAGGACAGGACTGCCCTGCAGACTCCAAGAATTGATTCCGAGATAAGGTTGCAATCGGAATGCCCTTGGGATGCCGCGGAACCGGATCAAGTTGAAAGCCGTGGAGACAGTTTCAACCCAGTTCAATTATTTCGGTTTCGGGAAACCGATATAAGGCATTCCGTGGGGATGAGGCCTATGTCTCTTTACAGACACTGTTACTGTTTTAATATATACCATTGTTTTAATGGATGTCCAATTTTAAATGCCGTTATCCACCCTGAGACCTTCGGGTATAGGGTGGGATAGAAACACAAACAAAGAAATGGTTGCTTCGAAAAAGCACTGAACCAGCCACATCCCTCTTATAGGGCCAACTGTGGTAAGTGGCACACCTACCAAACTCAAAGCAAGGTGAGCTGAAGTAAGCATGTATCCCAGCTCTCCTTGCGCCTGGCTGTTCTCCCAGTGGAAGATGGATCAAGGCCAGTCATTGTTACATCAGGTCACATGATTACACAGCCATGGGGGCTGATGCAATTTCATGCCTGCCAGGCTCCACAGACCCAAAACTGTATTGGGATGTTAGGATGGGGAACCTTGCTTAAACCCATCCTTCATGTAGGACAGGGACATCCCTAACTATGGCATGCCCGATATTACTGTGATTGATAATTTGATGCTGTTTAGTTGTTCAGTCATGTCCAAATCTTCATAAAACCATGAACCACAGCAATCCAGGACCAACTGTCTTCTACTGTCTTCCAGGGTCTGCTCAAGTTCATGCTAATTGCCAGTTTGGTCTAGTGGTTAGGGAGCCGGACTCTTATCTGGGAATACCGGGTTTGATTCTGCCCTCCCCCATGAAGGCAGCTGGGTGACCTTGGGCAAGTCACAGCTCTCTTCTGAGCTCTCACAGCCGCACCTACCTCACAGGATGTCTGTTGTGGGGAGAAGAATAGAAAAACTTTGTCAGCTGCTTTGAGTCCCCTTAAATGGGTGAGAAAAGCGGAGTAGAATAGCCAATTGTTCTTCTTCTTGTATCTCACTTTCTGCCATCCCCTTCTCCTTTTGCCTTCTCACATGAATGGCTCTTGCAACAGCATTAGGCCCATTACTTTCATGAATTGGGGGTTTAGTTCTGTTTTCTTTTCCCCAAGATCAGATTCCTGTTCTACTTTAAAACACACACCAAAAAGGATTTCTATCAAAAGAACCTTATGCTAGTTTACAAGACCAAAACTATATAAGAAGAAAAAGAATCAGTAGATGAAAACAGACTTAGGAAAAAGTTTCTGTCTTGGAATACCTGTGTTAAGAAATGAAAGAAGTTACAAGTCAGTAAAGAAGCCATTTCCTGCGGAATAAGCAAAACAGGCAATGACTTGCAGCAGCTAAAAAGGAGGTTAAGGGGGGAAAGTATTTTATTGGACTAGGAGAAAACTGATTATTGCATTTCTGTAAGGAGGAAGTCATCCTTATCAAAAGATTTAGAATATGCAAGCCTATCTTTATCATTTAACTCTGTTAGCTTTCCCAGAATCATGGCCACAATGCTGCTTGCATTCCAAATATCCCCTCCTCTTTATTTTAAGACTCTGTTTTTGCACAGTCTGCTACTTTGGAAGAACTGCAGAGATATTCAGGTCTCTTTCAAAGATAAGCAATGCCTGACAAAGCTAAATACCACATTTTTCTTGCTAAGAGCAGCCACAAGTTGGGAAATGTAGCCACAGTCTCTTCCACAAAAGTGCTTTCCCTAAACTGGGTAAGAAAGTACGAGACCTAAAAAATCCATCTGCGCAACAGCTGACCAGATTAGAAACCAGAAGTAACATTTTTTGCCCAGTTACTTTACCCCAACCACTTGGTATTTAGGAACATGTAACACTGGTTCTAACACTGGTTCTTAGGAGATTCTACTTAGGGGATTTACCATTTTCTCCATGGTCAAAACGTACTTCTTGCTCTTTATCAGCAATGGGTTGTGGATTTCAGTTCCAAAAGTGAAACCTCCTCTGATCAACTTGAACTTTGTAAATCAATGGATTCCACCCTGCAAAAAGGCACTTTGGTCAGGTGGGTTCTTTAATATTGCTTTACTGGAGCAATCTACGTTGATACAATCTATCATGATTTCTCATTTCTTCCTGAGCCTTATGATGGCTATGGTAAGAAGTCTGATTTTAAGGTGCATGCTGAATTTTGCAAGAATGTCCAAAAGAAGTGATTGCTTTCTTTGGGTCTGTTCATACTTTCCTCAATGGAATGGTATAATAATATCACTCTAATGAGGAAACAATCAATTCTGGAGAGAGCTATCTGCACTTCAAGTCCTGGTGCAGTGCAGAACTGGGCCACCAGCACTTGAAATGTGAATGATCAGGCTAGGGCAGGTGAGATTACCATGGTAACACTTGCAGCAACTTGTGGTGCATGCTTGGACATTGCCACGGCGACTGGGATGCGGTGCAGAACTGTGCAGCCACAACCACACTGCCCACCCATTCTCAGTGCCACACCTGAAAGAGAGTGCAAACACTGCTGACTAGCTGCTCCAGGTTAAGCTGTGTATGGGTGTTTTTCCACTGTCATTAAAAGTACCCATTAAGTACCCATAAGCAAGTGTTGCTTCCTGCTCCCCTGGCTGCTAGAAGGTTTGGTACAGAAAGTCAGTATCTTATTTTTATTTTTATTTATTTGTGCACTTGTATTCCACTTATTTCTTAATAACTCGAGACAGCTAACAATTCAATAAAACATTAAAAAAGAAAAGTCCATTGATATAAATTAAAAATGAAATAACATTTTGTTTGTGGCATTTTTTTTCCATTGAAAAAGCCTATTATCATCAGTAAAACACTGTGAAAATGTGAGAATTCAATTCAATTTTTGTATTTGTGCACTGTGAGCCTTTTTTCGTTGGAAAGTCTGGATGTCCATTTCAATGCAACAATTTCTGATCAAATTTTCAAATGTGAATTCATTCATGCACATCCCTAAAGACCATTCGACAGCCAGAGGCCCAACACAGAGAAGACCTTCTGCAATTATGACTTTATGTAAACCTCAGTTACTACTCTTCAACCCCAAGGTCGGAGTTATCAGTAGAGCTTGATGATGCTGGATTCAGAAGACAGTATAAAAGAAATCTATTTTAACTACATCATTGTAGCAGAAAGTATAGCCACTGTTCTGACTCAGTGTTGAACATATCCACCTAAAATACTGTTTTGATCTAAGATTGCACTTCAATGGATTGATATCAGAATCTAAGAGCAAGTTCAGACACTTCTACGTTCTTGCTGGAGGACATAGGTTGTCACCAAACACTTTATTGATATCAAAGATGCACAGGCACAAACACATATTAGTGAGGATCCTGAGATGACTAAGGCATCTTAACATGTCCTTGGCAGGTTTCTGAAGTTGTGTTGTTCCAGAGCAGCACTGGATTTGCATGTCAAGGTGCCACCGATTTTGCAATTCTCAGTTGTGACATCTGGTTCAGATAAAGAGAACCTTTGTTCTCCTTATTTTAAATGTGACCCTATAAAGAAGAACTAAGAATGTAGCAAAAAGGATGCGAAAAAAGCTGATCCAGAAGTGGTCATAAACTTTTTGACATTCCTCAAAACCAAGGGTTAGTTGACTACATAGATGCATTCACACAGTTCCCTTAGCAAGAATACAAAAGTGGCTTTCAGAACCTTCTGCAGGTGAGATGCTGGTGACCAAACCTGTGATTCTCTGCTTTCCAGATGGTTGCTCTATCACTGAATTATGGCCACCTCCAACATCTGTCATTAGTGACTTACAAAATTCACCCAACCACAGAGGAAATGAAAAACTAAACTTGTGCCCTGATCAGATGTGTCAAAGAGGGTGGACTAACCCGCTGAAGTGGCTTGGTGACATTTGTGGCATACCTTTCCATCTTTGTGTGGCCTTTTTCTTCTTTGTGAGGGAAAATGTGAAAATCATCACCCCTAGTGGTTTCCATCTGCATCTGCAATGGGGATGGACTTTTGATACAGCAGATAGGAAGGCTGGACAGAGGACTTTTCTGCCCTTTGACAGTAGAACATCTGCCACGCCCCTTGGTTTTGATTAGTTTGATCATTCAAGACATTGACTATTCAGCAGAGCAGGTAGTTTCTGGGGCAATTTTTAAATAGCCATTCAGTTGCCTTCTGTTGCTCCTTTTTGTGGATGGTGGAGGGAGTGGAGGAACCATACGATCAACCTCTGTCACATTCTATACAAGTCATGCCCATCTCTATTGGGCAGATCCAGTGGACAGATGAAACTAACCAGTGCTTAAGGGAAAAAAAGTCACTGCATAGACAGAATAAAAGCTTGAATGAGAGAAATGCTCTACCATGTTCTGTAATGACAGAACAAGCTGCTGAAAGGTGATGCTTGTGTTTCAACCAGAAGAGGTCACGGTTACCATTTTAATAATCATGGTTGGGTTAAGATTTGTCTGCATGATCAGATACACTGTTAACTAAGCTCTCACTATTTGCAGGGAGAAAACGTTCTGCAAGTAAGGAAAAAGGTGAGAAATCACAGCACTCTTGCTCTGGGTCACAAATTGTGCTAGAAGGGTGACCGCTGCACAACCATAGTCTTGCTTCCTTAAATATCTTCTGAGAAGGGGTTGGAGCAGCTGTGCAGTTGTGCACCATGTCTCCCGACTGCCGTAGGAATGGCCATGTGCACAACTAATGGGCACAACTGCTGCCTCTCTCTTCCAAAGTGCCTTCTGTCTTCCAAGAGATTCTACTCTAAGGAGAGTAGGGTCTCTTTGTCTTCCTTCTTGGAGTGCTACCTTTTCCTTGGCTGTGAAGAGAAATACAGGTGTGCTGCCCCCAGCATGCTCTGCCCTGTGGAAGAACAACCAATGGTAGGTATCTATGCCAATGATAGGAAGAGCCCCCTGGCACACTTGTCTGAAGCAAGATGAGGTCTTTTTCTGCCAGCTCTGGCATTCTTCCCATGGCACTGTGAGAAGGGGCACTACCATCCTTTGTTCTCCTCAGTTGTGCCTCTTGACTTTTCATGCTGGAGTCCTCTTCAACCTCACCTCAAATCTCAGAACAAGGAAGGGGGTGGGATTAAAAAGAGAAAAAGAAAAGCCAAAGAGTGAGAAAAAAGTCTTGAAGGTGGGAGAACAAGAGAGAAGGGTGCTTTTCAAATTGTTTGGAAAAAGGAAGAACTTGAGTTCTTGGCAAAGAAGAGAAAGGTAACAGAATGAAGAGCCTCAAGGGAGAACAAGGGGGTAGACTGCACATGCATTTGGTATATGGCTTCTCAACTGAGTACTGCGCATGGGCCTAGTCTGGTGGACCATCCATACATGAAACATACAAGAGAAAAACGGTTTGATCATGGAGTATTTCCCTCACCTCAATCTGTTACCACACCTACACCTTGAAGCATATTGCACCTCTACATGATACAGGAAGTGTTCCTGTGACACATCAGGGATGGGAAAGTTCAGTAGGGGGAGGGGAAGTTTTGGGTTTTTCAAATGAGCTTTTCTACAATGGTTTCCTTTCCATATGTACACATTTTTACTTCCTCATTCCACACAAAAACACAAAATGGGAACAGGAGCAGCTTTGCTAGTTTACACACAACACATGTGCATGCACCATACAGTACATACATGCATTTGTGCAAAACTGATATAAAAATACACATACATACAAGAAACCTGTACAAAGAGATATCCATTCAGGATGGCTCTCTAAATATTGAGTAGCAATCCAACTTGTAGGCTACCCCTACAAACTATTTAGGACGGAGAAGGGCACAATTGTTCCTCCAAGTGGATGCCGGGAAGAACTCAACTAATAATTGTCTCATCATTTAGACAAGCTACAGTCACAACACGTGAAGACACTTCCCACTCCCACAGCCCGGTGTGTTTCTATATCCTGAAGTTAGAGGCATATGATCCATTTTTTTCTGGCTAATGAAATCCATTCATCAGTCCTCAGAGCTGTGTCAGTGCTTGCATAGAGAAGAATTTAACACAGAACTTGGAAATGGTGAATCTTGACTAAAGTACTTAAGTGTATCTATTCTGCAAAATCTGTTCTACACAATATTATTTAACAAGAGCTAACTTGAAATAGAACTTCAGCAGCAGTCATGTCCATCTGGCTTTATAGCAGGAAGTGGTAATGTGATCACAGGCTGACTAAAAACAGAACCCAGAACAGTTCATACCAGGGATGGGCAGGAGGTGAATTGTGTTCTACTAGTATATCTTCCTTTCTAAAGTTCATTGCTACCAGTTGTTTAGTAATGGCAACACATTCCTCCAAAGTCCTTATATTTTTGAAATAAATCTAAGATGGCAAAAATATTAACCACATAATTTTGTGTAGAAAGACCTCACACTACAGAGCTCAGTTTTGGAACTCAAAACATATTCCTGGGTTCAGAATTCTCTTTTGCATCTGGCATTACTGAGTGTGTTTCAGGATTCTAGTAAACTATAGCACCGGGGGAAAAAATTGGCTTGTACAGTTTTCCAGCCCACATCAGAGTATGTTGATGTAAATGTCCTTGTCTGTAGCTAGGGGACACAACTTTTAAGAAAAAACTCCACACACTGCAATCTTTTGGGGGAAACTTGAAACTGCACCAACTTCTTCTGATTGCATTGCGTATGGAAAGCAGAAAGGCTGTGGATAATCTGCATCCAAAAGCATCTCAGCGACTGTGGTGGCCCTGCAAAATTGCTACCTCTGAATAGAAAAGCTGAATTGCTGGTTTAAAATAACCCGTGTGCATAGGAGGATGCTGGCAACCTCAATAAGAGCTATTTTTGCAACACGATCAGTTGGATAACTAGTATGACGAAGGCACGGCAGCACCTGACCCTTTTACTGTAATAAATCACATAATGCACTAAGCAGTGTAAAGATAGTTCCTACCGATGTACTTACAGGGCTAAGCTCTTTGCTCTAATTAGACAATGGACATTAACTATGGGGATGGGGCATTGTTTCCTAAGAGAAAATTTGCTCAGCATATTAGAAGGAGTGGAACCCAAGTCTGAATTAGCAGAGATGGACAAATTAACAAACTTCTTAAAGAACAGGACAATAGATAAGTACATAAAAGAATGGAGACCCTTCATCAATTTTCTACAAGAAGCAGGAATAATAACTGCTGGATTTCACTGACATTTGATTCAAATGGACAGCTGAAAGAAGGAAAAACTACTGATGAGGAAAAAGAGGAGATACTAAAAGAAAACTCAGAAGAACCGAGGAAGTGATTTATAGTTAACAACCGAATGATGTAATATAAATATATGAGACTTCATATCGAGAGGTTCAAGTTTTAAGGTTGTGTTATAAAATAATAAAGAGTTAAATAAATAAAACAAGAATGAGTGGAACAAACTACCTTGTCTAAGGTTTGCTTTTATCAGTAAGTAATGCATAAATCATTTTTGATGTTAGAAGAGCCCCATGAGTTGGCAAATGCAGTATACATTTTAGATAAGCTCTCTGACCTAAGTAAGATTATTTTAGATTCCACAGATCTAGAGTTGTTTTCTGTATCTGGGGGCACGTCAGGAACTATGGCACCATATAAAGGGCAGCATGTTCTCTGTTTCTTACCCCATGTACAAACTCACAAAGATTCTTTGCTTTTCTATAGCAGTTGTGTAAACGTTGGATCTAATATAGTCAGAATCCCATATCCACTGATCCAGTAACTGCGGTTTCAGTTTTCCGTAGTGATGGATCAGCCCCCCCCCCCTCCATGGGTACCATGAGGCCTACCTAAAACTTCTCCGAGGCCTGGGACAGGCAGGAAATGGAACCAGATTTCCTATAATTCCTTTGACATCCCGTTATATTTCACAGGAATTATGGGAAATGGAGTGCATTTCCCAGTGTTCATTATTATCTGCAGTTTTCAGTTATCTATGGTACGGCCTGGAACATATCCCCCACAGATATGTTAGGGGGTAGTGGGGTGTCAGGTACCCCCCGTTGGTAATAAATCTTCGTAGCAGAGTTGCGCTCTTCGTGCTGGGGAAAATGCAAGCCTCTGTGTCTCTCTGCTTCTGGCTGTCAGCAGTTCGTCGCCATCCGTTTCAGCATTCTTCAGCTGAGCTGTCCAGGTGCTGAAAGCATAAACTTCTCCCCCTCCCGGGAAAGCTTGCAGGCTTCTGCTGTTTGTCCCCTCCTACCCACAGTTCCAGCAAACAGACAGAGAGCCGTAAATTCTCCGTAGAGGTTTGTTTATCCATATCGGTTACATGTCAGCTTCTCTCTCCCTCTCCAGTCTCGATCAGCTAAGCAAGGGTAACACACAGCCGTGTGTGCCCACCTTTATACATTTCCACTATCAGAGTTGGTGACTCATTTCCCTTGGATTACACAAGTGTTACACAATCTTGCTCAACTCTTGCACAATCCCTGTGTTGTAATTCTTACTTCATTCTTGCACAATCCATTCTTGCTTAATCCAACCTTGAGTCAGTCTGGTGATAGTTGTAACACTTAGTTACCTCTCTGCACACATCTCTGCATTTTCCATATATGGGCTCTTCCAGCCTAACAATATATGGTGGCCCAACTGTATAACTAAAAGAAACCCATGAAGGTCACATTTCTAAATTATGAGTTTCAAAGTAACTCAAAGTCCTTCCATCTTAGTCTTCTCTCTTCTATCTCATGGTGAGTGATCAATGAGTGAGTAGCTTAGAAAATCTGAGGGCTTCAGAGTGGCATGGGGCAGCAAAAAGCCTGTCCTGGAACAGGCTGTCCCATGAGGCCTAGTATGTATGGAGAAGATGGCCAAATTTTGTTGCCTCAGATAGTCACTACATGACTATCCACCTGCTGTCTGTCATGAGAAGGAAGGTGGAGAAGCTATCCTGGTTCCAACAGCTTGAATGCATAACTACACTGGGAAGAAGCCCTGTGGAGACAAGTCTTCCTCAGAGGACCTCGTCATTCCTAGTACGGGGCGGTAGATGGCAGAATGTCGGGAGTGGTCTCTTCTACCACATGGAAAAAACATTCTGACTCTGCCCACTGGTCTGAAATAACAGACATTGCAAATCCCCCCAAGACACCAGTGGAGAACTCTTCTTTAACAGCTCTATCTCCTTTCTCCACTCAACTCTTCTAGTAACAACAGAAATTGAACAGAGACTATATGATGAATACATTTACCAGCAAGATATTGCTCGATTGAAAGAGGAATCCTCTGACTTACCTGTGGCTTGGCAGAAGAGAAGGAAGCTGCTATAGGCCTTAACATGTTTGATCTGGTCACTTAGGAAAGGTGGCATCAATATGACCTTGGCAAAATCTGTGCTAGACCAAACATCAGGCTGGGGTGTGACAGGTGTAGGAAGTGAATCACTTTCCACAGAGGACAATGAGGAGGTACCAGTAGGAGGGAAAGCTATGGGAGATGAAGCTGTGACAGAAGAAGACAGAAAAGAAAAGAAGAAGAAGAGGGCACTAAGGAAAAAAGTTTTAAGAAACACTTCACATGCTAAAGAAATAATGAGCAAGGGACAGGGGAAAGGAACTGCAAACATTAACAAAAATAAACTCAAATGTTTCCTCTTAATTTCATTCTGTCAACTACAAATCAGAAAATCATCTGACTGGGTCTCTGAGAAGATTGCTAGGTCTTGCTCTTACTATTCAATAAGGTAACAGAAGATGAAATACAATTAACTTCGGTATTTATTTAATCAATTTTCATATATACATAATTAAAAATAGAAAAATAAAAGCAAACTGAATCATACAAAATATAAAACTGTTTACACTAACATGACCTAAAGTGTGTTGTGGAAGATTTCAACAATAAGGAAAAAAGAGGACTCAGATATACCCAACAATGAAAACTGTTTCTAGTTCTAAACGTATTTACATATTGCAGACTTTCCCAAGCTGGTGCCCACCAGATGTTTTGGATCCCACCTTCCATTAGCCCCTGCAATCATGGATAATGGTCCGAAATGACTGAATGACCACAGTTTGGAGAAAGCTAGCATATAGCAAAGGAGCGACACAGGGGTCGTGAGAGACAAGTATTAAAAACTGTACAGCACACCAGAGTTTTACAGACAATTAGTGCCATTGTGAACCACAGTTAGTACATTTGAGTCCCAGGAGAGATCAAGTGGCTGGCCCTTTGAGCAACCCCTGTTCACAGGTTTTTCCAGTTTCTGTTTTATGAAAACACTGGGTGTCATGAAGAAAATGTGAAAATATTTGGCAAAGCTGCTTTACGGGAGTGAGAGATCTGATTGTTTTCCAACTGCAAGCAAAATTGAAAAACGAATCACATCCACAACAGTCTCTTTTGGGAGGTCCATCATGCTTGCCAAGTTCTGCATTGTATCCAGAAGACAAAACCTCTCACACACTGACATGGCTCAGTGACTCTTTCTCCACAATAAACTGCTGTAAAAAACAAATAATCTTAACATAAATCCATAAAATCCAGTTATTATGGCAGTGTCCAACTTGTAAAATTCTCTTTTCTAAAGCTAAACTTCCCACACCCTCAAAATGAACATTAAACACTCCGAATGATTACCATTATCAACGTCTCTAGAAAAGAAAAACAAAGCATTTAACCAAACTTATCCCTGAGAACCTTATGCAATCTATCCATATCTGTCCCAATATACAGCATATTCTAAAAAACTACACAAACAAGTTTTGGAAAGGTCCAACAATTCTTTCACCAGCTAATGTTATCAGACAAATACAATTAATGCATTAAAAATTACTAGATGCAAAGAAATGTCCCAATCTGGACAAAAAGGCTATTATTTACCAATCTGATAAACTAAATATCATTTCCAATTTGGAATTAAACTGAAATTAGATTTTTAATGGCAGTTAAATACATGCAGGCTGGAGCTAGTCATTTTTTTTTTATCTTTTATTTTTGGCATAGCTCTGCAGCAAAGTTAATTTTACCTTCTACAGTAAAAGAGAAATTAAAATAGTATGTGCAAGCATTAAATCATAGGGCTTAGAAACTCACACCATGAACTAACTGGCCAATGAATATGAAAATAAACTTATAAAAATAAACGCGTAAAAGAACGCTCTTCCAGAAAACGCAAGGTTGTTCTCTGCTCTGTCCAGGTGTAAAATGACAATGTGTGACTGATCAAACTAAGAACATATAGCCCTTCCTGGCACAGCTTATTTCATCTTAAAACTTATGTTTCCATAAACCAGTGAGTTAGAATGGCAGCCATTTTGTTGCGGGAGATGAGTCTATCCTCTTTTAATCTCCCTCCGCATCTGAGTCAGCAAACTTCAGTTCACACTTGACATCAAAAGGCTTGCTTTTGACTTCTTTGTAAGACTGTGAATGATCCTCATCATGCTGGACATGGCCATTCCCGTAATCGGCTTCAGTCTCATAACCTGTGTCATGCGCCGGCTTTGGATGTTCTCCACTTTGGGTCAGGAGACTGCCCGGCTCCACCAGGGTCTCCTTCACACTTTGCTCACAGTCTGAAAAATCTGCCTTGGGCTTCTTCTTCCCAAGTAACATAGCAGAGCGGAACTTTAGACACTGGTCTGGCAAATACCCTTTGTAACAGTTGTAGGTGAACAGACAAAGGAACAGTACAAAAAAGAACAGAAAAAGAAACATCAAAAGGCCATTATCATTTGAAGTAAGAAACATGGTCTTTGCAGAGACCTCGGGAGCTGAGTTCAACAGTTCAATGCTGGGGGGAGTACTCATCAATATGGAGACAATGGGATTTGTTACTATCCGGGATGTTGCAACAGCCACAACTGGGGTGGTTGAAGGGTGAACAGTGGAGCCCTGGGTAGCTACAGTTGATGATTTGGCTGCTTCTTGTTTACCTTCAGTCCGTGTGCTGGGCTGCGTTGGGCTCAGCGTTGTGTGCTGAATTTTTTTCAGTTCCAAAACATGCTTTGCTAAGACCTGCGAGAACTTCTGGTTCTTCACTTTTTCTTCTGACAGGCACTGATAAACACCGCTGTCACCTTCAGATAAGTTGAAGATGAGGAGGGCCTTCTCCAGGAGGCGATACTTAGGGCTTTCCACCTTTAGTACGTCATCCCTGAATTTCCAAACCACCTGAGCCAGATTGGATTTCTGAGAACACTTCAGTTCTGCAGTACTGCCATGCTTGAATGTATGCTGCAAAGAGTGCTCTCGGACTTTATCTGGAAGAGCAAAACAAATGTGGATGAGATCAGAGATGGTTTTGTTGAGAGGAAGCAGACAAAGGCAACCACGAAGGAACATATGAAAAACTAATAGCCTTCAACTATCAAAAATGTCAAGTTCCAGGTACAGTCCTTTATGTCAAAGGGTACTGCTCAACCATGAGTAGGTCCAGCGCTGATATTGTTCCCATGTGTCTGAGGGAATGCTTCCTAAGTGCGGTATTGTCAGAAGGAAATGGGTAGAAGAAGTGATTTGTTGTGATTTGTGTACAAGGGGGAAAAAATCTCCAGGAAAACTGCTGGAGACCCCAAATTTTGTCAGTCAAGCAGAAAAGAATTGGATTCCCTGAAAAAGGGGTACCATTCAAATCTTAGTCACCAAATGGCTGCTATATAGCACAGAAAATGATATGCAAGTTGAATCAACATGTCCCACATTTCACCTGTGGCTAGCACTGACTGGGTGACCAATCAGAGATCTGGATGTGCTCTAGCTCTGTGCAAAGTCAGAAAGCAAAGAATAATCAGAGATCTTTGTCCGGCTATTTCAACTGCTAATATGCTAATAAAAAATAAAACTTTTTAAGATCCTACAGCCTGCAGAAACTTTCCTGTATTGGAGCATCTCATAAAGTCATTGATTGGTGACATGCTGTTTTGGACTTGTGGGGCCTTCCAGTGGCTCACAGCAGCAGCCTCAACAGATCTGGAAGAGCATGCTGTTGATCAATGAGGTCATCACAAGTTGGCAAAGCTTCAACCAGTCCACACAGGCTGCAGGAAGCCACAGGGAACATAAAACATGCAGGTGTGGCCATGTATGGATTTTGCTCAGTAGACTCAGCACTGGAGGCCTCAAAACATGAGAGGGCTGAACTCCACAGGTGCTTACTTGACAGAGGAGCAAGGATCCAAAGTCTCCTCTCCCAAAGGTCTTCAGGTTAGCCAAGACCTGGACTTAAAAGCCATCACTTCAGCTACATGAGTGTCCGAACTCTCTGTCTCTCAGTCGATCCGAACATTTGCACCTTTGCGCCTGATACTGTTACACTTTACATCAATCCTTCCTTTAGACCTAAGGTAATTATAAGCTATAAGACTTCCTTGTATGTGTCCCATGCCTCTGCTGCTCCTTGGATATGAGATGGGCCTTAAGAATCTACATCTGGTGTACTGACTGCAGGCACTTGAACTTTCAATTCTGCATAGCCTGGAAGAACGCTTCTGTCCAAGTTATCACTCACTAAGTTAAGGCTTATGCTTCTTTGGCTTATGGGAAAGTCTCTCCATAGGGTAACATGACCTCTTTCAGAGGGGCAAATGCTTTAAGAGACTGTGTGGCCATATGGAAGCTTCCTTTGACCTTTTCAAGACACTGTAAGTCTGGACTGTAAAAGATGGGTCTTTCAGCAGAGAGGATGTCCGATAGTATAGAGTCCACCAAGAGTGGATAGTTATTCACTTACTGTGAACGTTTTTCTGGTAGACTTGGGCTGAAGACCTTCATAATTTCTACAAGGACTGGGTGTTAGGGACAAGGGGTGTTTTTCCACTAGCACTAAGTACCCATTGAAGCACCCATTAAGGACCCATTTGGTTGAGATCTGGATAACCCCATTTCCACTACAGACCCCATTAGAGACACATCTGTTTCCACCACAGCTAGGGAAATCCAGATCATATGGGTCCTTCAGGACCTATAATCCAGATTTTGTGTAGACCTTGGGGTCTTCAGCCTTCAAATCCAGATTGTAGAGAGCCTGTTTCCACTATAACTCAGCAATGGTGTCTAGAGGAGGGCCAGGGAGGGGGGGGGGAGAGCACCCATGGGGGGGTTGCCTCCTTAAACTCAAGACTTCGAAGTCCATCCGAAGCTGGCTCTGAAGTCCCTCTGAAGTTGCCTCTGAAGATTATAACTTCGAAGATCCTCTGGAGCCTTTGATAGCTGCATTGCTTCCGCAAGGGATTTTTCTGCAGAGCCTGCGCTAATCTCCGACAGCAACTTCAGAGGGACTTCAGAGCCAGTTCTTGCAAGCGGTACTCTTCGGAGCCTTTGATAATCTCCAAAGGTGACTTCGAAGATTGCACCCCCTGTCCCCCCAAACACCTGGGGTGACAGGCAGACCCCTTGTGGGTAGATCCGGATTTGTAAATGGTTGCTCTGGTGTTTCCACAGCAGGCAGGCTAGCACCCATTGCAATTGGGTGCTAGACCACCCATGGAAACACACTGGGTACTTCCCTTAATCCAGATCTACTAGATCCGTATTAAGGGAAGTACCCATTCCTTAGATCCAGATCAAAGAAGCTCAGTGGGAAAACACACAAGATTTCAGAGACTATTCTTTTCTTGTTTGCTTTGGTTTTCATATATTTTGTCCTACTGCATTGTTAGAAACAGATTCAATGTGGCACTTGATTCTTGTTTTTCTGTCAAGGAAACCCCACGGACCTTGCCCCTCTTGTAGCTGAGGCCTCCATCGCATGTCCACTAAGGAAACCATTCACAGTATATCACCAAAATGCTAAATCTGAGATGACAAATACACAACTGTTCCTCTCCCAAATTCCAACTTTTGCTAATGCATGTGTAAACAAGTTAATTGGCAAGACCAAAACCAAAAAAACTGATGCCTACGGGCAACGTTACTGTTGAAATTACTATGCAGTCCAATCCATTAAGATGAGTGTGAAATTATGGTCATATAGGATGCAGATCCTTGGATAAAAAAGTACTACAGTACTCTCTTCTGCTCTCTAAGAAGGTATTGTAGTCCGTGTGTTAAATAGAGAAGTCACACAGAATTCCCACAGAATAGTGTCAGAGTCAGTGGTTTCATAAGAAAGGCCCTGCTGGATCAGATCACAGCCCATCTAGTCCAGCATCCTGTTTCAACACAGGGGCTCACCAATTGCTTCTGGGCATTCTCAAGCAGATGGCAAAGGCAGAACCTTCACCTCCTCATAAATCTCTGAAAACGCCCTTTAGAAGCATCCTGCCTGTTTCTCCAACCAAGAGATGATACCCAGGCATCCATTCTGGTAGCTATTGATAAACCTGTCTTCCATGAATTTGTTTAACCCTTTCATGTTAACTGAGTCAAAAGACCTCAAGTTGAGGAGATGATCCTAACCTGGGGCCTTTCTGCACTTGGCCTTATTCTGGAATATATCCCAGAATAGGGACCTGCTATCAGCATGCTAGTGCAGCCTGTGGAAGACCCCAGGTGAGGCCTGCCAGAGTCTGCATTAGCATGTGGACAACAGGCCCTTGTCCTGAGATATATTCAAGAATAAGGCCAAGTGCAGAAAGGGTCCAGGTCTGACTTAGTTCTCATGCAGGAAGAAGAGTTGGCTTTTCTACCTTGCTTTTCTCACCCATTTAAGGGGACTCAAAGTGGCTGACAAAGCTTTTCTATTCTTCTCCCCACAACAGAACACCTTGTGAGGTAGGTGGGGCTGTGAGAGCTCAGAAGAGAGCTGTGACTAGCCCATGGTCACCCAGTGGGCTTCATGGGGGAGGGCAGAATCGAACCCAGTATTCCCAGATAAGACTCTGGCTCCCTAACCATTCGACCAAACTGGCTCATTGCAAAACTAATCTTAGCTGATTTTCATTGCAAGCAACTGCATCTCCAAACAGCTTCCATGAGTGATGTAATATGACTGTTGAGCTCTGGGTACTGCACGCACAAGCTGCTACATGAACAACTATGATTTGAATCCATCTTGTACAGATGTATTGCCAGACTGCAAGCCTGTTTCTGATCTTTCTCAAAAACATATAGGCACTACATGTGAACTAGCCTTCCTAGAATCAGTAAAGAAACGAAAATCTAATGTCAAACTCATTATTTTCAACAAAAAGTTGCACATGAAAAGAAAACATAGAACACTGTGTAAAGTAATTGAGCTTAACTGAAGATAGACTTACCAGTGCAAGAAGAAGCATCTCCTCCAATGTTCTGAATCCAGTCTCTGCAAAATACATGAAGGATTTCAATACACTGGACATTCTATTCCCCCAGGGCCAAATCTCTGCTTACTCACACGGTTAACCTCACCAACCTCAACGTTATACAAAAGCAGGACTACTACTATGGGATAAGAGCCAAAGAAAGGGGAAACCAGAAAGTAGGGATGTGCACGAATATTCATGATTCATACAAACTCAGACTATGGAATAGCCTCCCCCTTGAGGTGCGTCATGCCCCTTCCTTATATATATTTAGGAAGGTGGTGAAGACGCACCTCTTTGCCCTGGCCTTTGGCTGAGCTGCTTATGTTTTCCCCCAGTATAGATATTGTTATTTTAAACATAATGTATATTGTTTTATATTCGTTGAATTTTTAAAGTCTTTTGATGTATATTCTGTTTTTAATCTGTTTTAAGGTTGTTCCCTGCCCAGAGACCTTCGGGTATGGGGCGGGATAAAAATGTAAATAATAAATAAATAAATATAAATAAATTCATAACACAAATCAAATGTTACAACATTCGTACACTAACATATGTACAAAAACAAATGTCTCTGGACGTTCGTATGAATAGTTTGGACATTCATTAAACTGGGGAGGTGGGAAAGCGGCTGCGCCAGTCACATCTGCAACAGATCCAGAGTGCATTCGACATGGATTCAGGTCAGATTTGACCCTTTCAGAGCAGATATGTTACAAAATACGTATCTGATATGTACTGTATTTTCTGGCGTATAAGACTACTTTTTAACCCAGGAAAAAGTTCTCAAAAGTCAGGGGTCGTCTTATACGCCGGGTGTTGTCTTCTTATACAGCAAGTATATCCCAAACTCTATATTTTAACTGGAAAGTTGGGGTCGTCTTATATGCCCAGTCGTCTTATACGCCGGAAAATACGGTATTTGTTCATATCAGATATTCATACAAATACATTCGTATTGAATAGAATCCTACCACATTCGAAGGGGATCTATTCGAACGAATATGAATTTTCTAACGTTTGTTTTGTTACAAATTGAATGCCGAAAGACACATTGGCGCTCATCCCTACCAGAAAGTGCACCCATGGATCTGAGTCTGGATTATCTTTTAGCTGAATAGCAGAGCACTGCAACTTGACAAATGGTATATTTAATGCGGTGAACAAGCTTCCCTTTTAAAAAGCAGAATTAAAAAAAAACAATTTAGGGGGCAAATTCTTGAAAGCTGCCATTTAGCAAAGTGTAATCAAGAGCTTCCTTCACAAATGTCTCTCAAACACTACTGCTGCCAGGAGATTAACAGAAAAGACAGAAGTAAGAAGGCCTCTCTCATTTGCAAATAATATTCTTTTGAAAACATTTTAATAGGAACGAAGAGCCATTTTCTGATAATGGCTTTGGTATGTTTTGGCATGTTTGTGAAAACACACTCAGGATTCAGACTTATAAACTTTAACTATCTTTGCATGAAGAAAACCAGAATAAGATAAACAAGGTGCAGGGTACCATTCTTTATATGGTCTAAAGCTGCTGTGAATTGAGTTTAAGGGTTTTTTTCCACTAGCACTAAGTACCCAATGAAGCACCCATTAAGGACCCATTAGGGTCAGAGCCGGATGACCCCATTTCCACTACAGACCCCATTAGAGACACATTTGTTTCCACCACAGCTAGGGAAATCCGGATCATATGGTTCCTTCAGGCAGACCGCTCACTGGTAGATCCGGATTTGCATATGGGTGCTCTGGCGTTTCCACAGCAGGCAGGCTAGCACCCATTACTATTGGGTGCTAGACCACCCGTGGAAACACATTGGGTACTTCCCTTAATCCGAATCTACTAGATCCGGATTAAGGGAAGTACCCATTCCTTAGATCTGGATCTTCTTAGATCCGGATTAAAGGAGCTCAGTGGAAAAACACCCTAAAATAGGGAACACATCAAACAGTCTGCCTGCTGATACAGGGAATTCATACATTCCATCAACAGAGCACAGACCAGACTAGATGGCTCAAAATGGGAAGCCTAATTTAGGATACCAGTATTTTAAAAAGGTCTACAGGCAAACTAGCAGCCACTAAACCAAACCATGAAGGTGTGTGTAAATGCGGCAAAGCCTCCATGATTCAATTTAGCGAAGGGCCCATTTCAGCCTATCCAAGCTCTCAGAGGTGGCACCAAAATTCACATGAGCTTCAGGGCCAGAGCAAAGGCTGTCCAAGAACAGTTGTCCAAATGTAAACAGCCTTGTTCTGCAATATCTGGACTGCTGCAGCTGATCCAGTCTCACTAAAGGAGTCCATACCACCTAAGTATGGAAATAGTCCTAGGGTGTTTTTCCACTATGCTCCTTTAATCCGAATCTAAGAAGATCTGGATCTAAGGAATGGGTACATTCCTTAATCTGGATCTAGTAGATCCGGATTAAGGGAAGCACCCAATGTGTTTCCATGGGAGGTGTAGCACCCAATAGCAATGGGTGCTAACCTCCCTGTCATGGAAATACCTTTGCACCCATCTGGGAAATCCAGATCGTCCCCCAAGGGGTCTGCCCGTCACCCCAGGTGTTTCGGAAGACAGGGGGGTGCAATCTCCGAAGTCACTTCGAAGAGATCAGCATAGACTTTGAAGCCGCTCCAGAATCATTTCGGAACGTCTCCGAAGTCAGCGCAAAACAGCCCTGAAGCGCCTGCAATGTCAGCAGAAAATAGCTCCGGAGCCCCTCCAAAGTCTGCGCTAATCTTTGGAGAGACCGGTGATGGGACTCCGGAGGCTTTGCCAATCTCTTCGGAGGGATTTTGGAGGGAAGTACGTGCTGTCTAGGCTAACAGAGAACAGACGGCACAGAGCAGCTCCGAAGCGTCTCCGATGTCTCTGCCGATCTCTTCGAAGTGACTTCGGAGTCATTTCGAAATGACTCCGAAATCACTTCGAAGCTTGGATTTCGGGGATCCCGCCCCCATGGGTGCATCCCCTCTCCCTGGCCTCCTCTAGATCCCATTGCCAAACTAACATGGAAACAGGCTCCCTTTAATTCGGATTTTCTGGCTGAAAACCCCATTGTAGACTCCATTAATGGGGTCTACAGAAAATCTGGATTAAAGGCTGAGATGTTCCCGTATGATCCGGATTTCCCAAGCCGTGGTGGAAACAAATGTGTCCCTAATGGGCGCCGTGGTGGAAATGGGTTCATCCGGCTCTCACCCAAATGGGTCCATAATGGGTGCTAAAATGGATACTAAGAGACTGTGGAAAAACACCCCTAGACTCCTCCACAGGCTCATGAGAAAAGGGCCTAGGATGTCTGCATTTCAGGACTGATGAATAAGATTTTCCCCAGATTTTTTCCCCAAAAATACATATGCATTTCTTCTTCTTTTACCTGGTACACAGAAGTCAGCATTTCATTTACCGTACTCTGTAACAGATGCATGAAAACAAGGACCACCTCAGGGCTCTCACCTTTCAGGTTCACTTTGTCTGATATCAACGCAAAGATACACCCGGGGATTCCAAGCACAATACGGGTCTCTTGCTAGCACACAATCGACACAGCTGTTGTATTTGTCACAATATGCAACAGAAGCCTGTACTACTCCAGCATTGGAACCTGCATAGACATACTGCTTGCCCTAGACGAAGCATAAGAAGAAATGGAACATGAAATGAAAAGTCCTGATGAGAAGCCATATTAGAAGACTGTACAAACCAGTGGATGCAAATTCTGCATTAAAAACACATAATGACAAACATATTCATTCTAGAGGGAAGAAAGTGGGGCCTGAACAGAAATGGGGAAGATTGATTATATAAAGACACTTCTTAATCTCCTAATCTCGTAAATCTTTTTAGGGACACCTTTCTTCAGCATCTCCAAACCTGGTACTGATTCACATGCATGCACCATATGGTCAGGCATTTCAGTCTCACAGCATGACAGGCAATAACCTCCCGGAAATGACAGCTATAAACACCTGCTCTTCCTCTCACTCATCCCTTACCTTCTTGGAGGAAAGCAACAGAGTCTGAATGGACTCAAAATTTGGGAACAGCTGAGTTTCTTCAATAATATGCATTCCGTTTTCACAGCTTATTGCTTTATGAAGGGCGCCTCGATCTGATAAAAGAAAAGATCACTTTTACTACATGTGTTAAACTCACACTCCCCCCTTGCCTTCCCCCTCCTTTAACACAAACGTGCCGTGTTTGACATAATAGTTGTGAAAATGGATGTCTGACAGCTGGCTGCAGACATTTCCAGTTTTAATATGCAACTCCCTGCATTTGGTTATAATTTCTTTTGTTAATTCCACAGCTAATTTTATAAGAATTTTGCATCCTAGGCCTTTGCTGGAGATGAGGTATTTTACAACACAGAGATTTGTTTTTCCAACCTCCAGTGCCAATACCACAAACTACTTTGTAAATTGCAAGTTTTGATCTTCCAAGGCTTAACCAATGAGTTTCATTATTTAGCTCTTTTCCTGGCTTCCTGCATGTCTTTTGTTCCATTGGTTGACCAGCATCAGGGGCACTTCTGTCCTCTTTCTGACTTTCATTTTCACCCTTGGATGTCATAAGAGAGAAAAAACCCTACTCTTTGCCATGATACCCAGAAATGGCAAAGAGACCGCAAAAAGTGTTAACAGTCCATCAATATTTGGAGCGTTCCAGACTGGGAAGGCTACTTCAAACTTTAGGAAGTATATCAGATACAGCAAACTCCTTGGTGACATGAAACATCTTTGTCTGACAGAAGACTTTCTCAAAGAAGAAAAGTGTTTTTAAAAATGATTTCAAATTAATGCTGCTCCAGTTACAACAGCATTTATTCAAGGCTTCAAAAATAAAATAAAATACAACTGAAATTAGCAACAGGAACTGAATATTCACTAAAAGAGGCAAGTAAAAAATGATGGAAATTATTATACAGATAGCCCCCACCAACAACTGCACATCCATACACTGCCAATGTGCACCAGCAGGTTAACCGTGAGTTAAAATCTTCTACAAAGCCAAAATTTTACAAGACAGAATGTAAGTTTATAATGAGGTCAGGTAGACCTGCTTGCAGTCACTATTTCACAACAGTTGTGCCGTAACTGAAAAGATGCTGGTTCAGAGCGAGGCATGAAGCAATAAAGGACATGAAGCAGTAAAGTGGGTACATATGGAAGAAAGCAAGACAGCAAAGGTTGAATCCAGACAAGAGGATGAGGGTGCTGTAAGAAAAGGGCCCACTCCCTGTCATCTTAAAGAGAATGGCCCTGTATCTTTGAAAACAGACAGCAGCAGCAAGACAAGGTATCTCCTTCAACCCATTTGTAGTGGCATGAGGGTGAAAAAACATAGCATCGAGGAGATGCCCACTTTTCTCCCTTTTTGAGAGTGCAATGAAGGGTGTGTCCAGATTCGTTAATACTGCACAGTGGAATGTGTAGTCACTATGGGGGTGTCACACACCACGACTGAGGGATCGTGGTGACAACACATTATCCCACAGCCATTGTGCATTTATGTTACTACTTATTTAACGGCCCTCACAGTGCAGTATTAAGAAACTTTGAATCTTCCCGCCACTCTGGACAGAACATTGAGAAGAGTTGACGAGAACAGGGAGTCAATTCCCATTGGCTGCTTCATCCCATGTGACACACAGGCCAATGCAAACTCTCACAGCTTCTGAGGAGGAAGTTACGGGAGGCTGCTCTAATCCAGATGGTGGGATGTGGCTTTGCAGCAGGTAAGCTGTGATTTTTCCTACAACTGTGGATTTATTCCACTAATCGGTAAGGGGCCGAGAGTGCAAACAGACACCGTACATTCAGGGCACCCGCAATGTTCCGTAAAGGTGCTGTGAGGATTCAGCCAAAGTCTGAAATGTTTCTGGACCTTATACACTTGAAAGTTGTGGCTTTGATTTATAAATATCTGAGACATTAGGCAAGTTAAGCCTCTATCCCACTGGCAATCTCAGAAGCCAAGATACACTGAAATCCAACAGGTAACTCAGAAAACTAACTCGACTGAGCTATCCATCCTTACTGAAGTTATTAAAAAGCTAGCCGTTGGCCAGACTGTTGAGGAACTCACCTGTACCGATAAACATCACATCATACAAAGTGCCATTCAGCGCGTGAACTCGGTCTACCACAATCTGCGTATATTTCACATCACGCTTCACTAATCTGGGTCGGTCTCCTATTGGGGTCACAGGGTCATCCATAAGGGGATGATCTTTGACAAACTGTAGCGTTTTGTCAGGTAAGTTCAGCGTAGTCTTGAAATTGTCCGCTTTGGCCTCCCTGTTGATACACTGCCACAAGAAAAACACGTTCAATGAGTCACAATTCCCGTGCACGAATGCACAATAAAGATTTTAAAACAGTAAAACATTATTTAAAAACAATCACTTCGACCATCATTTAAAATCCTTCTGATTTTATTGAAAGTTCATTTGGCCTCATTCATGCAAAACCAAGTAATCCTACTTTTAAAGCTTATATTATTGTTTTGAATACAAAGGTCGGCGGCAAGAGAACAAGCTCTTCTCTCTGGGTTTTTATTTACTAGCTCCAAACACTGTCTTATTTTGTGAAACACTTGTGTTTGTCAAGGACATAAAACCCAGATTTCTGGGACAAACCTGTTCTACGCAGTGGACAGGGCTGGATGCCCCTGCACACCTCCGCTTAAAGAAAAACAGACAAAGTCTGTAACTTGTCATGCCTGAAGATACCCCGAGGATAGTTTTAAGAAGAATTTAACTGCTTTAAGTCACCTTTAAGGGTGTCTTATGTGTATCTTAACCTCTTATTTTAAAGATTTTACAAATTTCTTTTTGTAAGGTGCTCTGAGACAGAAGTATAGGGAGAAGTACTAATTAATTAAATGCATGTAGTCTATTGTCTAACTGTGATGAGAAAACGAGAGATGTAGATATATACAGAGATAGAGAGATAGAGATCTATCTATCTATCGATAGATATAGATATGCGTAGATATATATTGATATATCACAATATATAAACAGAGATCAAAGAGTTAACTCTCTTTCAATTAAGGCCAGACAGAAACAAAACTAAACAGCTGGCTTAATGAGTGTTTACATTGGAAATCACTACCAACAAGATATCTAACAAGGTACCACTCCCAGAGCTAACAATCTAAAGATACCCCTAAGCGGATACTTAAGTGTTTCCTTTGTGGTTCAGTTACAGATGGAGTTAAAAGCTAGGTCTTACCGACAGCAGTCAAGCGATCTTCAGAGATCCTAAACAACTTATACAGATGAAAGATAAAGCATGGAAGGGAGATCATCCCGTTTACGACGAGTGGAAATATCATACCATTGGGAATCATCAACTAATAGCCAATGGGAAAAGATGCTCTGGACAAACCTCTCTCTTTCTTATAGGCTGAGAGAGTTGTGCTGTCCTGGTTTTCTCAAAGCATTATGGCCCATGCTGATTGTAAGTTAAACTCCACACTTGGAACTAGGCCCTGAAACAATTTGGCACACAGTTTAATTAGGTGAAAATCAATGTTTAATCAATGGACTGTCTAGTCCCTGCAAACAATCTAATATCTGAGGCCTGTACAAGTGCCAAGTTTCCAAACTGTTTTCAAAGTCACCTAGTATGTACAATACACTTCAGCAAGCCGCAAAGCAGTTAGGAGTACACCAGAGCAGCTGAATTATTTTCCTCCAGACAGTGTTGCAGCTAGGCTGCTAGCAAAGTTAATGAAGTCACTCTGCCTTCAGAGGCAGCAGCAGATTCAAAACTGCCCCTTGAGTACACAGAAATTTGTTCAAAGGAGTGCATCTCCATCTAGTTATGCTTGAAAATCACTTCGCTATCATGAAGAAATGTCTATTAACCCTAGGCCTCTTCGCACTACATCGAAAACGCTGTAGAACGCTTTGGCCCGAATGTGTCTAAGACACTTTCCCATCCACATTGGCAGGTAAAGGACGTGTTGCAAATGCGTCCTTTACCTGCCTACGTGCAGATGGGAAACTGTCTTAGATGTGTTTGGGCCGACGGCCATCCCGGGACTCACAAATCCCATCCCCGGCCTCCCACCATTGGCTACATTGGAGTCAGGGGCGGGGAGGCCGGTCGGGTGCCTTCCTTGGGCTCCTGCACACTCCTGGGGCCCAGATCAGCCTCATGGGGCTGGTGGGACCCCCACCCAACACCCCCCAAGCCACCCCAGGGGTGCACGCATGGGCACGCTCCTTACCTGTTTGGCGCCGGGCAGCAACTGCCGCAACTGGGCCGGCCATGCTGCGCACAGTGCAGCCTCTGATTGTCCAGGCGCCCGCCTGGCTTCAACGGGCAATCTGTGCAGGCATGGGTGCCTGGTGAATCAGAGGCCGTGGCGCACACATGCGCAAAGTGCGGCTGGCCCGATTGTGCCAGTTGCTGCCCGGCGCCAAACAGGTAAGGAGCGTGCACGCGTGCACACCCCTGGGAGGCCGAACTCTTCTTGAAGGATGCATGAACTTAGAAGTCAAAAATAACGACTGCAGGATGTTTCATCTGCTTGACTGCTGCCTGGAAGCAGTAATGGGCTGAATGAAAACTGATAAATTGAAACTGAATCCAGATAAGATAGTGGTACTGAGTTTCACAGGGTCCTGATTTCAGGAAGTTGATGGGGACCTGATTCTGGATGCTTTGGCCAAGAAAGAACTTGTGTGTGATCTGGGGGTACTCCTGGATTTGTTGGTGACATTTGAGACACATAAGAAGTGCCTATCTCACAGCTCCAACTGGTTCACCAGCTTCGGGACTTTCTTGATTAAGGATAACTTAACCATGGTGATCCATGCTCTGGAGACCTCCAGATTAGACCACTGTAACACAGTCTTCATGGGGCTACCCTTGAAAACGATCCAGAAGCTGGAACTAGTACAGAATGCAGCAGCTCAGTGCTGATGGCAAACTTTAGGTACGTGTATATTAAACAAATTCTGAAAGATCTGCACTGGATAGTATTTGCTACTGAGCTCAATTCAAGGTATTGATGCTAACATATAGTCTTAAATAGCACTGATTCCATTTATCTGAAGGAGCATCTTCTGTAGCGGTACAGCAAACTTAGCCAGGGTCAGTGAACCTAACTGATCCCATTTTATCTTCAAGCTGACCCCCTTTTGCGTTAACATCTATTCCTGAAGGCTTTCCCTTGGGAAAGGCCATTGTAAAACATCTTATGGCCATTGTAAAACATCTCTGGGAAATCTAACACCTTCCCAGCCATCTGGATTTTATCTCAGATGTAGTTAAGCTCCAATTAGCAATAAAACTGGCAAACCTGTTGCACATCAAGAGAGATGCAACTATTCCCATATTCTGATGTGTCATCCCAGATGGGAGGGGGGCAGAGCTCCATTGCATTTCAGAGCACTTTGAGTTCACTAAATTTCCACATCAAAAGCACCTGAGTCTCAATGCATCTTATTGATATCCTAAATCTATGTTTAGTTAATAATGGCATCTGTTTCCAAGAAGATGCAAAAAAGCCAAGTTGCTGCTTTACACTAAACCTGAATTTTCTTGATGCACTGAAGATGTTCCTCAGGTTGGAATTCTGGGACATAAGTCTTAGACCCCATGCAGCTTGCATGGACAGGCTCTTGTAATGTGAATTTTTTGTTGTTGTTGTTTATGCTACTGACTTGCTGAATCTATTAGCTCAAAATTTTGCTATCATTTTCTTTCTTTCTAATAAACCATTAAAACTTCCATTTTTGTCCTTATCCCTTGTGGCTTTGAGAAGCCTGCAGGGGGCGAGCAGCAGAAGGCTAAAACGGTTATGAGTACAAGAAGGCAAATGGTTGGCAGTTGCACAGAGAGGAATCATTACATCTTCTCCTATACCACTGGACACTGAGTTGTCAAAGAGGGGCCTTCTTGAGGTTCCTCCTCTCTGAGGTAACAAAGAGGCAGGGACACACAAGATGGCCTATTCTGTGGTAGCTCTCTGAGCTGAGAAATACAAAATACATTTCAAATTTTATCACTGTGACCACTCTGATACCTTCGGGTAAAAAGGTGGGGTATAAATTCCTAAATATATAAACAAAAAGGGGGATGGAAAGTTAGAAAATGCTAGGGAAGAATCCTTCAGCTAAGCCATGCCAGCTGTCCTGATCACTATTCACATGATCTATTCTATTATACCTACTGAATAAGAGATGATTACAAACAAGGTCAGAAGTTTCAACAGACAAAAGATACCCTCTGTAACTGCTTGCTAGGAAGAAAGAGGAAAAAGACTTACTGCTCCAGGTCGAGGTTTAGGAATCTCTCCATTGTATCTCAACCATTTTGTGTGGGACTGCTCAACAGTGGTGCTCTGCATGTACTTCCCTTTAGCAAATGCATCTTCTACTGTAGACATATTGTAAGCGCACACGGCTGATAACCCCACATTGTTCCTTTCAAAGCACATGAAATAAATCAAAAGACATTACCATTTTACTTTTTTGTAATACAACCCGCACAATCTTCTTTAAATTTTTAAACTGTTACTTACAGCTGGGGGGTAAACACTCCATAAATCACTGGTTCCTTTGAATTTGGAGCCTTCAGGATAAAGACATCATTGACAATGTTGAAAAATAAGTTCTTGTCTGGTACAGAGCAAAGCAATCGGGCCTTGAGAAAGGAAGTCCATTTTTTTTGTAATGTCCTATGTCCCCCTTGGTCTCCCTTTAAAAGAAAAGAACAAGCAAATTTCTTCTTGAGAGTTAGCATAGGAATGTGTAATATGCTACATTAAACTGAATTATCATCATATATTCTGAATCCATCAAAATTCACATAAATGAAAAAGCAGGGTATAGCAGGATCCTGCTATAGGCATTTCTTTTAACTATATATAGATGGCAGAACAAAGGAAACCTTGCCAAGATGGCACGAAGGGCTGGAGCTTTCCGCAACAGACTGAGAAAGGAAACTTAGGATTCTGATGGATATCTCAATGAGGGTTTTGACCCAGTGTGCATCAGGAGTGAAAAAAGCAAATTCAGTGCTAGGGATAATTAGGAAAGGAGTAGAAAGCAATTCAGTAAGTGTCATTTTGCCTCTATAAATCTATGGTGAGGCTACATCTGGAATATTGTGTACAATTCTAGTCACCACACCTCATGATGGATATTGTGGAGGTACAGAAGAAGGCAACCAGAATTATCAAGGAGCTGGACACCTTCCTTACAAAACCAGGTTGTCTAGGTCTTTTCAGCCCTGAAAGACAATGTTTAAGAGGTGACCTGATTCAAGTATATAAAAATCACACATGGTGTGGAAAAAACTGATAGAAAATCTGTTGCACAACACTAGAATCTGGGAACATTCTTTGAAGCTGATGGGCAAGAGAGTTAGGACCAGCAAGGTGAAGGGTTTTTTTTCACCCAGCAGGTCATCTATAGAATTTACTATCAGAAGAGGTACTGACAGCAACCAGCCAGAATAGGAGGTCGAACTACCCTTTCAGAGGGGTCGCGACGAGTCTCCCACCACCCTTCCCTCCCACCTCCCAGCTGCTCTGCCCCCACTGTTGGGGGTGTTCACAACACGAGGAACTCCACTAAGGGGTCGCAGCATTAGGAAGGTTGAGAACCACTGTCTTTAAGTGCTAACATTAAATACTAAAATTTAGGCCCACTTTTAAACTTTTGCCCCCAGAGCACTCATGATCTATTCTTGTAACATTTATGTTTAGGTTACGTGGCAGATGGCCATTCCCTGATTTGACATATTGGTAGAGTCTCTACAGCTGTATTCCAAACTGGTTGTTTGAAAGAAGTGTGGGCAATGTCTATTCTGTGCGATACAGGAAATAATTCACTGAAGAGGTTCATAAGCAGAAGGCTTATTAAATGAGTCTCAGCGTCAGACGGATGTTCAAGCACCAAGAAAATTAACTATACTGCTTTTGACAGGGAACTGAAAAATATCCCTGCTCTCCAAATTTTGCTGCTTCTGCATTTAAAAAGAATAAAGAAAAATCTTTATGCTGGCTAGAACTTTATATCTCATTTTCTAGGCTGTATTCAGTGGTGGTTCTTTTAACAAGGGCACAGTGATCGATTACCCACGCCCTCTCACTTCCTTAGCAAAGCAATTCAAACATATGCAGCAGCATATATTTGATTAGGAAGCCAATGAGAATTTACTTTGGGCTTGTGGTTGGCTATCATTGGTTTAAAGTGCAAAAAAAAAGGCTTCTCTTGTTCACATTTTTGGCCTGTTTTGTCTTTGTTCTTGTTTGCGTTTCTCACACTTACTGGACCATAGCTCCTCTTCCTTACCCTTGAACAAGCTACAAGTTACTTCAGTTATGTAAAGAACTTGCAGGCCAGGATCTTTCCCTATTCCTGGCCTTCACAGACCTGGGCATGCAGTTGGAGCATGGAAACAGCAGCCCCATGAAGTGGGGGAGAATCCAGGTTCTCTACCTTGCAGCTGGCTTCTGGCTTGGTCTCAGCTTACTAATTTTCCTGTTCTTTGGGAACTTAAGTTTCCCCTTTTCCACTGGCTACTGCTGTTAGCTGCTGACAAGTGAGGAGCTTGCTTTCCAACATCCCACTGAAGCAACCAGTGGTCACAGTTTTGTGCATCCAGGAAAGCAGAAGGCACATTTTGGTGCTTACTCTTTGAGTCAACTCACTGAAGCCGTAGTCAATGAAGAAGGGAGAAATAAGGTGCTGATAAGTAAGGAGTCTGGCCAGCACAAAGCACCTGCTGCCTTTCTCAGTACACCAAAATATGCTTGCTGCTTTCTCCAGTGGGCTGATAGAAGGCAAAACTGGTTGGGAATGCTTAAAGGCTCCATTTTATAGAGTAGTGCATTTATTCACTATAGTTTGGAGGGTGCAGCTTCCTGAGTATGATCTTGTGGTTCTCCGTGGAAGACTATCTTAATGAAGGGGATGCATTCATATTTCTGTTGATTTATTGTCTAATTGCAAGTAAAGCTGCTGAAATGGTGTTTGAATGCGCTTACTGAATTTTTAAAGATTAAAAAAAGAGGAAATTTGACATTTGAAGTTGAATTTTAGGGCCTTAGTTGCCATGTTGGAGACCCAAATTCTTTCCTTTCTTCCTCAACGTCCAAGGATAGATCGAAAGGCAGTTTGTAGCATTCCAATGACTCTGTGTATGCACTGTAAGAATCTCCCCCCTGTAAGCCCATGTCTCTACAAAAATAAGGGAAAGGCACACTGCAAGTGATAGATGTGAAGGAAAGTTTAAAAGCACCACACACTGGTTCTCCCTCCTCCTGCATCCTGTCTCTCAGCTGTCCCTGCAGCCGTCTGGCATTATCGCACGGCCCACAGAGGTGCTGGTATTCCTGACATTTTGCTGCATATCAAGCCTGAATGCACTCTGTTCAGCTGATTAAACTCGCTTTCACAACCATTTAATTATGCATGTAATTTTGTTTTCTAATTTAAATCACCGAAAGCAGGTGCGGATGCTTGAAAAGCATCACTCAAAGCGTGCCCACATTGAATTGGAACTGGTTCAGTCTTGTACTACCCTGCAGTTTACATACAAGTTGACAGAGTAAAAACAAAAAACAAAAACCTGTCCTATACTTGAATTAAACACCTTCAAAAACACAAATAAGAAAATACAAATTACAATGATGACCCAAGACGTTTAAAGCAACAGATTTAAAACTGTGGACATTTGGGGGCAAATGGCTAAAACGCAAAGCAGTACCACCAAGATTTTGTTGAACAACTGTTTCCCTCACATTCACAAATCCCAAAACAAGAAGGAAGGTTTGAGTCTGTCCCACCTTACAAACTCTGGCTATCCTTGGAATCGTCAGTTTACTAATAAATTCATATTCAACTGATACTTCAGTGAAAAAGAAGTAGACTTTGTCATCATCTTCATCAGCACTCTCTGGATCAGCTCTTATCACATCAGAAAAAACAAAATTTGGTTCTGTAAGAGGAAAATACAAGAGATATCAGGGTCTGCCTTTAAGCAAGCTAATTCATCCTATTCAGTACTGAGCACTGTCTATTAGGGATGTGCATGAATATTCGTATTATTTATTATTCATACGAATTCAGACATTCATATGCGAATTGAATGTCCAGACATTCGTAGTTTAGTATTTGTATGAATACAAATAATTTCAAGTTATTCGTACGAATAATTTGGACATTTTTATGTGTATGGATACATACGGGATGAAAACAGGATGCATACGGGATTCGTATCATTGGATATGTATCAAATATTCATACATATGCATATGTAAACTGCATTAATGAGTTTCATGAATGACATTGCACTTTCTTTGACAGAGGACTGAAGAGTTTTAGAGTTCTAAAGAAAATCATCTTCAATACAGCACTGATAAAATTGTTACTACAAAGCGGTAACTTAAGAAGCATTCCAGATTGTTCTTTGGGGTTGCTCCATCCCAACCTCCTTACCATTAAGCCAAGGAATTGCATATTCTGTCCTTAGAGGATTTTGCAGCGAGTTTCTAGAAATAATTGGTTCACTCCCTAAGAAATTGTAAGATGTTCCAGAGTAGAGATCTCCATCTGTGTAAAAACATAAAATCATATGGGTTAAAAATATATCATACATCTGAAGTTCAGAGTATTTTCTCCCTAAATGTTCTCTATTACTTCTCTACTTTCTTAACCCCTTTCATCACTCTGACATCAACTTGGGAAGCTCAAACAATTTCTGGTCTCCATAGAAGTTTGCAATGGTAGAATGTAGGCTTTTATGGCCAGTTACAATCTCACTTGTCGCAATTTTGGGGTTGTTATGCCATGTTCCACAGTTCTCTGTGAACTTGAGCTTTCGGATATAGCTACGATATCCACTTGCAGAGGATATGACTTGTGGAAGAGTCAAGTCAGAAGATGTATATCACAACTATGTCCAAAAACTCAAATTCATAGAAAAACTATGGAACATGACATAAAAATTCAATCACTGCAAAACGTGAGAACCTCTGGTCCCATTATACCGTTTCATTCCTATCAATCAATTTCCCACAGTATTTTTATTCAGTCTCTTTGCTGGTTGGCCACACACAGCAGATAATATGGGTTTTTTGAAATGGATAAAATCAACACAATTCCTATTGTACAGCATGAACACAAGAGTTTTGGCTGGTAGGCAAATTCTTCATAGTACCATATAAATGCCAGCTGACACAAATTTAAAGGCCATACGTCATCTGTACCAGCATGCAAATGGAAAGACCCTATTCCATAATATAGCCTGGAATAAGACCCTGTGCAGAAAGGGCTTTTGGCATAACTAGGTAAGGCTGTGACTGAAATCCAAAAGCAAATCTGGAGGGGAGGGGGCTGTCAGACACATAAGTGAAAAGCTCAAACTAATTTTCAGTCTTTCAGCCTGGTAAGAATTTAGTGTTTCAGAAGTAAAATAGCCAAGCCATTCAGTTATCCAAGTCAGAGTAGATATTGCAAATAAATCTGTTGTATCGTGTTGTATAGAAAAAAGGCAAAAAGAACCACCTACAAAGGATATCAGATCGATAACTACAAAAGAGGAAAATGTGAGGTTCCAAACAATCTTTTGCTGTTTCCAAGTTGATGTTATCTTGTTAAACGTATGGCACACAGGCAGAAGAACAGGTAAAAACTGCCAGATAAGATGGTATTAAATGGCTGTGCAGATTTTGGAAAAGAGATGCCAACTAAAACAAGTAAGGGACTTCTGGAAGGACGAAAATATCATCCTGTTCAGAGGCTGGGATCATCCCTAAAGAATGGCCTAAGTCTGTGCTTTCAAACTAAGTGCCTTTCAGACAGCCTTCCAAGCTTCTATCACAAATGTGTGTGTGTATAAAGACTTTATTATAGAAGTCTTTCTCTGCGTGTATATAATGACTTTATTATAGGGGGAGAGGTAGAGAGGCGCATATGTGTGTCCATGTGTGCGTTCACATGTGTGTGTGCATGTAAAGCTTTTATTATAGGTTCACTTTGCTAACTTCATCATAAACCTCATGTAACTAAAGACAAGCAATGGTCATATACCAATGTATCATGGGTGTGCAAAATCTGCACACTCGTAAACACTCATGGCACTGTGGGTGTACTAGAACAATGTGGGTTCGAATGCAGTCAGTGCAGAAAGTGATAGAAAGATCACTGACATTGCTTCATGCTATTCTCCATACCACTCATACGGGGACTCACCTTAATCCATATAACTCCTGATAAGGTAGTTGTGGCCCACTGAATTTCGGCCAAATTTGTATCATCAACAAAGATTGTACTTACCAACCATAACGGATGTATAGCTCTGAGCAGGATCAAACGGGCATCTTCCTTTCCCGTCCTCATTTCTTTTCAGCAGTTGAAATGATGTCAGGTTCTATAAAGCAATTAAACATTCTATTCCATCTGGGACATAAATGGCAACAATCCACCATGCAGCCATGAGCTCTAAGTCTGTTGGTCCTAGTGTGGTGACAGAAGTCATGCATTTATTTGCAGCTCTCTTCATGTGGTGTAGGCAACTTACTGAAGGAACTGTAAATATTTCAGCCTTTCCCCCTCAGATTTCAAGTTGCTATCTTTTAACACATCTCTCAAAAATTGGCAGGGAAATGACTGGAGTGACACATAGCTTTTAAGCTAGGTTAAATCCATGAATGTGACTTGTTCTATTAGGCATCCACCATGCACAGAGGCCTTCGGGCTAAGAGGCTCCCTCCTCTAGAAAGGGCTAGGGGAAACTATGATATACTGTAAAGCAGCTATAAGGTAGTAAAAAAAAAAGCATTCCTAGGAAACAAAAAGGATTTCTGACAGAGAAGTCAAGCGAAATAAAAAGACAAAAACCAGACAGGACATTTTAGATAGTCATAATGAAAAATGAACATCAAGAACATCAAGGAAGTAAAAGCAGACTCCAGGTAATGCAGAAGTGATGTCTGTGACAGATTCTATCCTGAAGCCAGTCTTTGCATTTGAATCATGTCCTCTCAGTTTTTAAGCTGGAATATATTCAAGAACCTTGCACTGTTAATTGCCAGCACAAGCCCCCATTGTTCTTTTAAAAATTATGTAGCAATTAAACTAGGAAGTGTTTAATTAGCCCAATCGTTAATTACAGTGCTTTAGAGAAAACTTTGTACACCATCCCAAACAGTACCTTTATACTATGGAGGCAGGCTAACTGCCAAATGCATAAAAATGATATTTAAAGAAGTTCATTGGTTTATCAGAAGGGAAAATGGCAGACACTGGCCTGAGAAACAAGACAAGACCCAAAGGGATACCAATGTAACTCAGGTGCCACTTGGAAGTACTGTCTTAATGCTTTCTGAGAAAGGAGGGAAGGGGCGTGATAGCATGGTGCAAATGATGATGGTAAATACACTATGCTAACTGCCACTTCCTTGCAATCCCAAGAAAAGCATTAAAATTGGGTTCCCCAAGGTGCTCAGACCACTATAATCCAGAGCTGCTTTAAAATCCAGAAGTGTTCCAACAGTATCTTCTAAGCCAATTTCCTAATTTAGATTAAATAGGAAACGATAATCAGATACTTCCTAGTTTATTTGCGAATGGAAGAATGCAAAAACTGCAAATGGAGGAAAGGCTTATGCTATGATGGAACTGCTTGAAACGAGCCAGTGAGTCAGCCAGCCTGAAAGAGCAGTGACGAGAATTCTGAAAGGCAGAAAATTCTCTAGAAAATGAGACTGAGAACAATCATCAGCTGCATTTTGACAGTTCCCAACAACGTACATCTCTCTTGCCAATACACTGCCTAGAACGTTATAGAAGCCTTCTGATTACAGGTGAAGAAAAAAAATGAAATTGCATTAGTTTTTCTTAGTACAGAAATAAGATAAGTCAACCACAGCCAGGACATGGCGACGAAAGGAAAAAACAAATATGGCAATGATGTGGAAAGGATGATAGACAGACTTACATACAGGGAGACAAGAAAGGTCACAGTCTAACATCAAGCATCTTGTTCTTGGAACAAAGTAAAATCCGACTAAAAGGAGAGCGGTGGAAGAGTCAGAGATACAGAAGGTAGACAGAAGGGTGTTCTTTTAAGCATGAGGACTTTTAAGTACAAGGCTTTAAAAGTAAGAAACTATGGTACAGTCAGGAGCCAAGAGAGATAAAACAGGCAAAGAGTGCTTAGGAAAGGATACAAAATCAGTATTGGCCACAAAGGATGTTTATATTTGGAAAGCTACGCATGGGTCTCTATGGAAGGTGGTTCTAACAGAAACAGGTGGAAATTAGTTTACTTAAATAGACACCACTTATAAGAGAATGGGCAATTAACTCTCAGAAAACAAGTGCCTCAAGGAAAAGGAATAGTTCTTTGTTTCCTTTTCACCACTCAGGGGTTCAGCAGAGCCGGGCATTTCCTAAAGCTTTTACACTTGCTCCTAAAGAAAAATAAATCTTTCAGCTTACCAGATGATCACAGATAGGTTGAAATGCATTAGTTCCACAAACGTAAAGAAAAGTTTCATTCAGCTGTTGTAAGACACGAATATAGTTAAGGCACTCTGTCTGTAAAAAAAAAAAAAGGTGGAGGAAGAAAAGACAATAAGATGAAAAGATGGTAGTAAATAGCACGAAAAAAAGTTTTGGGTCAGTAATTTGCATGGCTTCACATGGTACATGTATAGAATTAATCCCTATCAATGAAAGGGTCCCTACACAGAAGTCAAAACTGATAAAGAGAGAAAGGACAACATCTACTCACCTGTTTGGATTTGCCCTTTTCTGCACATTTGGCTTTCTTGTCTTCTGTAGTATTCCAAAATACCTGGAGGAGAATGAAACAGGATCAAACTGAAAAATGTTCTCATGTCACTGATCATGTAAATAAACACTGTTAAGATGGAAGCAGAAAGGTTCCAAAGTCATTCTGAGGAAAGTTCAAGAATTAATGAAGATATTATGGATGTTACTGGCCTACAAGATTGGAGTTAGAGGGCAGTCAGTAGTTACTTAGCTTATGCATGGCAAACCACTTCAAAGTTTTTAGTTAGACGTGATGTGTTATGTGGACTGGAATTCTATATTAACTCACTGGAACATGCAGAGGCCCTGAGGCTAGTTATCTACTAATCTCACAGCTATCAGCTGCCACAGCCAAGAAATCAGGGAGCAAAGAAAATGGGAGCCCAATCAACATACCATCGACTACCTGTGCCTGTATTATAACCTAAGAAATAAATGACAACAACTCTCCCTCCATCCCAAGATCCATTTCTCAATATTTATTTATTTAATTCATTAATTTAAGAATTTATAACCCGCTGTTCACCAATAAGTCCCAGGGTGGGTCATTATTAGAAAAAGATGAATTATATAAAACAACCACCGAACTTAAAAATGAACAGACTCTATGAACAACCAGAAAGCAAGGTATAAAATGCTGAATTAAAGCTCACAGAGAAGAATAACAGCAGTAACTTGACAAAGTATTAGAAGAAGACTAATTCATAGCATGTTCAGATTTACAAAGATTTAACTATGTTTTACTGAATTGAAAGTGGGAGAGTGACTAGAAATCTGTGGACCTCCCAACTTATGTGTTCTGTATCTTTTCCACTTAAAGTGCCCTTGTTCTACACTCAGGAACCCTAGTCCCTGAGCAAGTAGGAAATATTTCAAAAGTCATGGTAGCACGGAATGGCAACATAAGGAGATTGTCCAGGAATGGTGATCCTCCTGTTTCTAAGTCTTTTTGGGATGATTTTAAAAACGGGAAAATTATTGCAATGGATTTGGCAGATTACTTTCTCCCACCAGCACTGACACTGTTCCTTGGCCCAAAGAACAGGTGGCACCTACAATTCTCTAAGTGCAGCCACTGCCCCTATAACTCTTAAGATTCTGTTGCTAGTGATCCTCACCCCACCGTGACTGAGCTTAAAATTGGGTCATCAGTCATGCATATAAAATGCACAAAACTGCATACTTACGCCTTGCTTTTTCTCAGAAATATTCAATGCATTTAGGGCAAAGATCACTTCTCGGGCTCCTACGTACAAAATGTCCTTGTCTTCATTTAGCAGCAAGGTGGAGTAGTTAAATATTTCTGGTTCTTGAAAATGGACTAGATGTACTTCTGTTGAAGTATAGAAGTTTGAACACATTAAAAAGCCATTAAAAGGATTTCTTTTTTTAAAAAAAGTCAAACAGAGTTGGACTAAACTATTATCCTATTTTCTTATCTTGGGCTAGCCAATTCAGTCACACACAAGATTTGTAAAATCATTGCTATACAGTTCATAGCTATACAGAAACAACTGAACAGGTGGGACTTGGATTTCTTCTGGTAAACTAAATGCATAGTTAAACAGTATGTAGAACCATTAATTTTAATATAAAACCATTAAAAGGAGGTAGAGGAACCACATCTTCGGGTGTTTTTCCACTGTCACTAGTACCCATTAAGTACCCATTAATGGGTACAAAAATGCCATTACGTACCCATTAATGGGTACTTAATGGGTATTTTTAGTGACAGTGGAAAAACACCCTTCCACTGGGTAAATCAGGAGTCTTTTTAGTTACAATAACTAGGAGTGTGCATGAATGCAATTTTTCAACATTCGATTTGAATCAAATATTTGAATGTCCAAGAATAGAAAAAACAAAACAAATGTATTAAAATTCGAACCAATTTGAATACACTGGTATCTATTCATAAAAATATTTGATACGTATTTAATGATATGAATATCAACAATATTCATATGTATTCATACGGATCCTGTTTTTATCCCGTATGTATCCGTACAGATGCATATGGATATGAATAAGATGTGCATGGATGGATAAGTATGTAATGTGATAAGTATCCGTACACATACGACTGTCTGAATTATTTATTTATTTATTTATATTTACATTTATATCCTGCCCCATACCCGAGGGTCTCTGAGTTATTCATACAAGTGATTCAAATTATTAGTATTCGTTCAAATATTAAAAAACGAATGACTGGACATTTGAAGAAAACTTGCACTCGTGAGAACAGAGCAACTTTGAATATAGTAACACTAAAATCTTCTGCAAATGCTCCTCGAATCTGTGCCTCCAAATCTTCTCTGAATCTACTGCAGATGTAACTGGGCACCTGCTTTACAACATGAATATAACGAAGCAGCGAAGAAATGCACAAAAGTATTCGCTTCGCATTCCAATGTCAATCTCCAAATATAGCCAATATTCAATTTGTATGAATGTGAACTTGATGATTAATTTGTGCACATCCCTAATATTCAGTACTAACCTGAATATTCTATTATCTTCTAGGGAAGATAAGAGTGAACTCGTTTTCATATCAACAAATCTGCAATTAACTTAATATATTATCCAACATTAATTTCTGATTTCATATTAATTACATTTTAAGTGGAAAACCTTTTCAAAATGAGGCTTTTTATTAAGTGCAGATGCATCAAAAGACCACTTATTGTATAAATTTTGCTTTTTAATTCCTCCTATAAGATTTTATGTTGTTATATTTTAGACGCATAAGATTCTGCCTTAAGCTTTTGGGGATTTAATTAATGCAATTAACTCTTTCTTAATAGTGCAGACTACTTTGAATATTTAGAGTGAATAGTGACAGCAAAACTGGTAACTTACGGTATCAAAAAAAAATGTTGTTAAAAATACACTGGATCTTGATATGATCAAATGACTACTCAGTAAAATTGATATTGATATTAATACACTGGCAAGCAAGAAACACTTGCTGAAAAATGTTCTCCGCCTGATTTCTATTCTTATCATTTTACACTGGCACTGTATCAGGTTTCATCAATGTCAATACAGTGCTATCTTAGACACACGGTGTCTGTGTTTCAGGAATCTGGATTAGTAATTTCTCAACAGAACACGCATTAAAGATTTGTGATTTAGGACTGGGAGGTATCCAAGTTGCTGAAAGTTCTATAAGTAAAGAAAAAGAAGTTTTGTGCAGAGATATATTCAAACATGGCAACCCAACAGCTGGCGTCTCAGGAGAGATCAGAAGTGTCTGGTACTAGAAAATGCACATTAGTTGGATTTATCCGAGGCCCAAAGCACAGTGGCAAATTTCCCTTTTGTGCAGCCCACTGATGGAACACAGATTTGCTGCCATGCTATGAGCTTCAGATACAGCTGACGTACTAGTGCATGCTGATAGTGGTTACCCCTAACCGTGCCCACATTAATTAACCCCTTCTACATGGAAACAAGGTACAGAGGGCTTCGAGACGAGGGTGATGGTTACAAAATAATAAGAGAGGCCAACGTGGAGATCAAAAAGAGTGCTCTTGCACAACATGACTTGAAACAGAGGGTGGCAAAGTTCCAGACAAAACTGAGGGGGAAACTGAATGTCAAATAGGAGGAAGTTCAAAATGTAAAAAGGCTTTTTTCCACAGAAAGGAAGGGCTGTATTTTCACATAACATGAAGTAATATGAAAATGAGTGGATGTAGTACAGAGGTAGACAAACTGCCTGAGAAACAGAGGGTTGCAGGTTGGACCCTCAGTATCCCCCACGGTCATTGAGAAACCACTTCTGGGCTCCAGAACATAAGAGGAGCTCTGCTGGATCAGGCCAGAGCCCACCTAGTCCAGCATCCTGTCCCACACAGTGGCCATCTCAAGCAGAGACCAGGGCAAACCTTCTCCTGCTCTCAAATCCCAGCAAATGGCCTTCGAGGCATGCTGCTTGTCCCCCCAGCCTGAAAGATGTACTTAGGTATCCATTTGATTAGCCATTGATAAATCTGTCATCCATAAATTTGTCTAACCCTTAAAGCCATTTAGGCTGGTTGCTGTTACTTCTTCTGGCAGCAAATGTCTCCAGGCAGTCACTGCGAGATTAAACCAACTCAACGACAGACAACAGCAAAACACTGAACGTGAAGAATAAAAGCATAGTCACCTTGTGTTACACAACATTAACTGTCTGTTACAAAGTATTCTGATAAACAGTACTAGCAAAGTACAGAACTGCTATTCATTTCTTTGCGAGTCATTATTTTGATTCCAAACTACGTCTCTTACCTTTGTGTTCCCAGGTGATCCTGGGCACTGGGCCAAACGCTGTTGCCATTCCAAGAAATAAACTCACAGCTCCATACAGAACGAAAGCCATGTTAGGCATGCTTTTTCAATGGAAGCAGCTGGGCTACTAATACAGCAAAAGTTCATTTGGCAGAAAAATATATATATTTCTGAGTTCAGAGGGATTGTGAATATATTGCCATGGTTAAGTTAAATGAATTTGCTGATGATTTTGTGCAAGGTAGTTTCCAGATTTCTTCTTATCCTGCAGATTACTTCTCCCAATAAACGTGTATTTGCCACAGCAAGAAGCAGAAAGTGTTTCCAGAACAAACCTCAGTTCTTCTGTTTCTTAAGCACATGCTGCTGACTAGTCCAGCTGACAAAGAAAGCTGCAAGAGAGGAAAAAGTACATGAAGGAAGTGGTCAAAGATTTTCAGAAACTAATACATTCCAAGCTACATAGAAGACCCCAGTTTTACATTATGAAAGAGCAACTCATTTTCAGAAATAGCTACAGGAAACTATTAACCATGCTTTCCATATGCTCTCAACATTTTTATCTGTCAACTACTTGAAGAAATGTATGTGTGTGTGTCTGCGGTGTGTTAAAATTCAAGATGCATTTTTTTTTTAATTTTACCAATGGTCTAAAATAGAACCCTATTTTACCAAGTAGTGCTTAGAGCAGTGGTTCTCAACCTGGGGTTTGGGACCCCTTTGGGGGTCGCATTACCCTTCCAGAGGGGTCGCGACGAGTTTCCCGTTGCCCTTCCCTCCCACCTCCCAGCTGCTCCGCCCCTGTGGTTGGGGGTCTCCACAACATAAGGGGTTGCGGCATTAGGAAGGTTGAGAACTGCTGGCTTAGAGGAACAGGGAGCTTAAAGCCGCTTCACTGGAAACCCTCCCTCCCTCCATTTGTATTTCTATCCCACCCTATACCCAAAGATCTCAAGGCAGCTAACGACACTTAAAATCAGACATATATTAAAACAGTATATATTAAAATAGTAACAGTGTCTGTAAAGGGGGAAGACACAGTATATTCCCATTTAAGTAAAGGCCAGGACAAAGAGGTGCATCTTCACTGCCTACCTAAATACAGTGAAGGGGGTGACTATTCCATAGCCTGGAGGCCATCACTGAGAAGGTCCTCTCCTAGGTGCCCACCCCTTCTAAATTCTTAAATTTTAAAAATCTTAAATTCATTATAAAAGGCATATTATTATGATGTAGAATCAACAATATGCATCCGCGCTTCAAATGTTGGTGTTAAAACTGAAGTGCAGATGATCCGGCCTGGCTGGACTGCCATGGTAACGGGCCACAGCAACATTTGGTGCACACCAGGATTGGCCTGTGGTCCACACTGCATAGCTGCAGTTGTGCTGCTCTGTCCCCTCATAGTATTCTTACATGGCAGAGAGTGCGAACGGTGAGACCAGCTGCCCCCAGTGAAGTTGCAGACAAGCCTTAAGTTGTCCACAGCTATGGAAGATGAGGGCAGCTGGGGGAGCTCCCCAATGCACGAGGACAGCAGAAGTGTAGAGTGCAGACAGACCTCCTCCGGATCAACTAAAGCCACTTGGTTAAGGTAAGTGCAAACAGGGCCCAAGGGTCATACCTACACATTAAAAGAAGCCCAGGATGGGACAGGATCCAAATACGCCTGACCAAATGATGTATACCGGTAGTCATACACATTCCAGGTCAGGTGGTTAAGTTAATGGCACGTTTAGTGCTTCTTCTTGTCAAACCTGATCAATTGAGCCTTAAAAAGAACCTCAAGCATCTTTGCTGTTGCTACCATCCTTGCCGTTCTCTAAGAACAGTCCTAACAAGGGCAGAATCGTGCACGTGGCCTGACAGTCATCTGGACATCACAGGCCTTGGGGGAGGAAGGGAAAAAATCATGTTCCCAAGGCAATGTGAGTGGTGTTGTTCTAGCAGCATTCAGACTTTCCCAAGCAACGCTATTTGCTCAATGGTGTAAGGCGATGAAGGGAATCCGGATTTCTTGCCCTGGGTTGAATCCTCCCATACATGTTAAGATATAAGTATTCAGTCAGAAGCATGTCCTAATAAGAACTCCATATAGATATGTATCAGGCCTCTGACCATCACATGAGCAGGTAACTGCCGACAGTCTGAAGAAATTTTAGAAGTTCTATATAGCAAGAGAGGAAATTCTGCCACGTACAGTTATCTCATGTCACCTCATATTTCTAAATATACAGCAGTGCAGACATAATGAGTCAGCTCAACTCGCTTCTTGTGCCTGGGCAAACTAAATAGCTTTCTTATGCGATCTATTTTCAGTCCATTTTTCATTTTCTGTCCTTATAAGAAAGGAGGCAGTAAGAAGGCTGTAACCATGACAACTAGTGGGCACCGAGATACCCTGACATCAAGATATATTTGCTAATAACTTTCTGGGGATTTGTGGCCTAAAGGATATTAACAATTTCACCCTGGGGACAATTGTACCCATAACATGAATTCCCCCCCGCCTTTTCTTTGTTATATTTTTCACACTTACTGTTGGTCCAATATAGTGTGAGGCCTAGCCCTCTTCTGGGCCTTCTGGGTCTCTCTCTTCCACCAGCTCTATTCCCCGCTAGTATGCTGTGTCCACACTGGATACAGAGTGGCCTAGGTTAGGCTACTGACATCCCAGAGGCGGCTAAATCATCCCAGGGAGGTGTGCGGAAGGGCACATAGATCCCAGTTCCAGTTCAGCTGGGAGGTGTGTTTAGGCACTGCACCACATTATACTGCCGAAATGTGTCCTCCTAGGCTTCCTGGAGTTTGTACCTGTAAGAACCCTCAGGTAGGCTCCAAAGCTCATGTGAGATATGGCACTGGGGCTGTTCCAAAACAGGCTATTCAAGTGTGCATGACTTTCATCTGGGAATATTGGGTTTGATTCTGCCCTCCTCCATGAAGCCTGCTGGTGACCTTGGGCTAGTCACAGCTCCCTTCTGAGCTCTCACAGCCCCACCCACCTCACAGGGTATCTGTTATGGGGAGAAGAATGGAAAACTTTGTCAGCCGCTCTGAGTCCCCTTAAATGGGTGAGAAGAGCAGGGTAGAAAAGCCAACTCTTCTTCTTTTTCCTGGGCAGTAAGACTGCTGCTGCTGGAAATGGCACCTGCAGGAGCCACTCCAGGTGGAATGCCCCCCACCCCAGAAATGTGGAAACAGCCAAAGGTAGGGGAGATTTATCTTACACGGTAAATATTCCATTTACAGAAATGCTGAAAAGGTTTTCCTGAAAATTCTTCTCTTCTCTCTCCACCATCCAACCAAACATTCACAGAGGCAGCGAAATACCTCAGTTCAGGCCAAATTTCCACTCTTGTAAGCTACCCACGAAATATCTATACCATCTGACTTCTATATTGTCTCTAGGCTTTAGGACAAGTTTGCTAATAGCTACGCATGATCCAATGACTGGAAGTAATTTTGGGGTTCCACCTATTTTTCATATACCTTGTTTGTTAAGGAAGTGGACAGCAAATCTGGAACAACGGAACAGTCTGGCTTTGAAAAATGCTAGAGGTGAAACATAAAAGAAAGCAATTTCTAGTTGTCGTCAGCTGACATTTACTGTTATGAAGCTTAATTGGCTTGGTTGAGAAGGTAATTTTTTTTTTCATGCCTTTCTGGGTTAGTGCACATACAACTGAATAGCACTGAAATGGCTCCAAGGCCAAGGCACGTGGTTAATTCTGCTTGGTCTTCCACAACTGGATTTTGTCAGATTAGAAAAAAAAACTAAAGTGCAATTCATGTATTTGAATGAAGCAGGAGCAGGGCTAACACCGATCCAGACATGGTATGGATATGTCCAGGCAGTAAGCCAAACATTGGCTTTGAGGATAGTCAAAGTTTCCTCTTCCAGTATGCAGCAGGAGATAAATGTTGTAACTGGCCAAGGTATGAACTGAGGCATGGAAGTCAATTCTGGTAAGTACATATACAAATTAGAACTGACATTATTTTTCATGTTAGTAACGGGTATTGTGGTCGCTAGTTTCTGGTCTGAAACAAAAGAAGCATGGAAGAATGCTTACTGTTACTGTAGCCCTTTCTATACTGGGCCTTACTCTGAATTACATCTTTCTATTGGGAATTGCCATCTGCATGCTCACACAGACTTAGAGTGCCTCCAGACACCCTTAAAGATTTGCAGCTACTGTGCTACATGGTTCACATGACTGATTTATCAGCAGCTTTTAACTTCACACTTCCCTCTCTTGCTGTGAGGATACAACAGAGTATCGATCATCCTGCCTGGACAACGGGACACACCTACTCAAATGCTCTGCCCTTCCCGCACAGTTTTCCCTTGTTGAAGTATTAAGAGTGTCTTGGGGCACCCTTACTACTCTATTTTCTGGTGTATAAGACTACTTTTTAACCCAGGAAAATCTTCTCAAAAGCCGGGGGTGTTCTTATACGCCGGGTGTCGTCTTCTTATACGGCGAGTATATCCCTAACTCTATATTTTAACTGGAAAGTTGGGGGTTGTCTTATACACCCAGTCGTCTTATACCCCGGAAAATATGGTACATCCAAACATGGGCTACTTATTTCATTAAATATGGATATTCCAGAAGAAAGTGTGCATCCATGCTTTATCCTGGATTATCCAAATATGGGAGAATAAGTAGCTGATACCTGAATGTAGTCTATGGAATATCACTGTCCGAGGGAGAAACCCCTCATTTTTGCTTGCTCAAATTCTTATGAAGGAACAGGTGAATGCTCCCTAATGTGAGACTTGCAAAATGAATCACAGCAAGAGGAAGATCTTTGTGCTGGACACACAGAAAGCTTGGCAAGGGTCTAAGGTAGTTTCTAGACTGGCGGATTAAATCTGCAGTTATAACAAAATACGCAGCTTAACTGCTACGAAGACATGATGCACCGCCTGGATTCAAGCAGCCTCCCCGCAGCTTGCTCAGAGAAGGCTGTGATACTTCCGTGATGCGTGCATCACATGAGATGGGGCAGCCATTCGCTGTTCTTGTCATTCTGTCTGGACTGGCAGGAACATTCAAATTTACCTGATGCTGCAGAGTGAGTGCTCATTGTTCCACAGTAGGTAAATCCGAAATAGTAGCGGCGTAATGCGCCGCTGCCACAAAATATCGGGTGTCAGGTGTGATGCCCAGGCCCCAACTGTGCATCAGAACACGCAGTATCAGTAAGTATGGACACATCCTAAGTTGTTACTAGTGGCAGTAAAGCAAGTGGACTCATTAGAATCACACATGTTTCTGTACAGGTCCTTGAAGTGGCTTCTTTTATTTTTAAGTATTGTTTGTTCTTTTTAGAATTACCCTTGAAAAAGACTTCTTTTATGCCAAAATGTGTTGTGTGTTTTTTACTGAAGTACTTTAGTGATATCCTTAATAAATATACTTCAGTGACAGGGTTTTTTATATTTTTTGTCAACATTCAAAAGACAGAGAAATATCAACATATGATTACTTACAAGGGTTCTCAACCCAATTCTAATACTATGTCAGTAGTTCTTGTTACCATATAATCTTCTGCTACATAAAACATCAAATCAAACAGATGGTTGTGGGATGAATCCAACTATCTCAAAAATATGTTTATATTAGTACAGTGGTTCAATAGCAGCACTAATAATCTTTGTGTCAACAGAAATTAGTATGTGTCACTGGAACATAGAGCTGGTGCAGCCAGCAATACAATGTACTGCAAAATTATCTGCCAACTTTTAAGATGTATAGAAAACATGCAACTTTTCCAAGCTGGAACAGATGCAAAGCTCAACTATAACCCAGTAAGAAAAACCCATGGTATATAGTAGATCAAATGTTTGTTCTGTGGTATGGAGACCCCTGCTTTCCATAAATCACTCTTGTCCTTAGAAGATCCAATAGGGGTATGCACAAATGCAATTTTTGGGATTCGATTCGAACATCTGAAAATTCAATTTAGTTCAAATTTTTAAAATTCAAATTTAACCAAATTTGATTCAAATTAAGCAAATTTGAATCTATTCATTCAAATTTTCTATTCAATTTGAACATATGAATGTTATCGACAACATTCGTATGTGCACGGGATAACTACGGGATGCATTAGAAATGCAGCCGTATGCAGCCATACACGTCTGTATGCATCCTGTAGTTATCCCGTATGCAACCCATTTTCGTCCCATACGGATCCGTAGAAATGAGCACGGATGCAGGAAAGATGCGTATGTGCAGGTACGCATCGTGTATGAGCCCATACACATGCAAATGTCCGGATAATTAGAACGAATAGATCCGGAATTCGAAATTCATTCAAATTTTTAAATTTGAATTTATGGGCATTCGATTTGAATTTGAATGTCAAAATTCGGATGAATTCCATCAAATTTTGAATACCTTCAAATATTCGTGCACACCCCTAACATCCAATGACAAAGGAAACTGGGAATTCTGGTTCAATATCAACCTAAAAGTCACAGGTTCTTCATCTCTAATCTACAATAACAAGCAAAAAGCTCACAAGCAGGAACTCTGCTACATTTTCAGAAGCAACAATTTACAGTAGGAATTCTATTTAGCCACAACAGCCGAGGTCTTACAGACCAATGTTTCATGATTTCATCTAACCCCCTCTTTTTTTTAAAAAAAGAATTTATTTATTAAATTTAAAAATTTAAATTTTGGACAGTCAAATCCATAAACCAGCTACATATTGTGTCAAGAAAGACTTTCTTTTGTGTTTTCTGAACTTATACAGATTCACTGAATGAACCTGTGTTCTGAGGAAGAAAGTGTTCTCTTTCACTTCATTACACTGATTATATCAAACATGTTCCACAAAATTTGGGGCTGAGATCCCAACACCAAAACATTTCTGCACTGAAAGATCACGTCGTTCAATTTCTGAAAGCAAAAGGAGCAAATATTACCTCTCTTTACTTAGGGAATGTGAAAGCTTTTATGGACAGAAAAAATAAAAATAAACAAGCTTATCTGAAGCAGTAAAAAGCCAAGCCAGACCAAACCTTCATGTTCCATTCTTTCCAGAGTGGCAAGTTTTCAAACCAGTTACAAATAACAGCAAGCAGATATTCATCACTAGATGCTGTGACAGATCATTGCAAAGCAGCTACGAGAAATTTAAAAATCTGGATCTTGCACAGTGGTTCAAAGCAATACTGTCTGATCATTCAGTCCCACTGTAATGAGTGCTGTATTCTTGACATCATTATCAGTTTACCAGTTCGTCATCATCTAGTTCAAGCTTAAGCCTGAAGCTGTCAACATATCATTAATATATTTGACAAAGACTACTTAAAGGAGGGAAGAAAGTACCCTCAAACATTCCAGGAAAAATAAATCCCCCAAGTAAATTAAGATACATGATAAACAGTATCACAGCTATCAATCCTCATCAAGCAAAAGGCTTATTTAGGAAGAAACATGAAATGTCAGAGCACGTGCGTATGTAGGCAAGAAGGACAAAACAAGAGAAAGGCTAAACATGGGAGGTGTGCAGATAGGAGGCCCAGAACTATGGAGGGGTGTTTAAACCACCCCTCAGACACTGAGGATAGGAATTTCCATTCCTACCTCTCAGAGGCATGGTGAATATGGCTGCAAAGCTTGTGTTTGAACTCATTGATCCTGATCTATGGCAGGTAAGTACAGAAAGGGCCAGAGGCAAAGTTGGTGCTGCTTAATAAAACCTGACCAGCAGTTCTCCTCTCTGCCAACAGTTCATTTAATGCACTCCTTGGTGATACAGACTACCTTTTCCCAGGTACTCACACCAAGGCTTAGTGAGGTGATTTCAGGCAGACAGGTAAGAACATGCTCTTCACATCAAATTCTGCCTGGCAAAGTTGAGGAAAGCGTTCGCTTGCTGCCGTTATACTGATATAGGTAATAAAAGGACACCGGATGCTTGCTGAAAAGATAAATAAATCTATTACAAATGCCCTTTCTACCAAATACACCAAGCAACATTTAAAGTTGCTGTTTGGGAGCAAGCACTATGTGAAATCCAGTTTCAGAAGAGCCTAGCAGATCAAAGCAGATAACTAAAAGACTGTGAGTGTACAAGTGTACAGTCATGAATGCAAATAAGTAGCTGTGGTTAGCTTCAAAACAGAGACTGCTCAGCCAGTGCGTATCTCCTGTGCATCCTCTACTCTTCCAGTCATATTTCTGTTTTTAAAATATTCATACCCCACCTTTCAATGCCTGTTACTGAGGGTGCATTATAATACAAAGTGCTGGCTTTAAAGAACTAAGCATAAAATGCATCCACCACAGGACAGATTAGCAGCCGTCTGCTAAGAGTGCTAGTTTGGTGGTCACTTAAGAAACCAGCAAAAGCCCAAGTAAACATAATTTTATTTGCTGCCTAGAAGCCGTCAGCCTAGGTAACACATTATATGCACATGGGAAGGGCTTACACAACAAGGCACCCCATCTTTGGTATCCCAGGCTCTTATCTACCCTTGAGTTGCTATGGTGGGTGGACAGTCAACAGTGCCTTAGTGCCACACAAAAACATTTGAGGGCAAGTAGAACCTGGTAACAGAACAAACAGCGAGGAGTAGCAAAAAAGTGTACAAAACACCACACAGTGAGAAAATGTGCACATACAATCCACATGAGGTCACTGCATGAGGTCATTTGCTAGGCTTATGCAGAAACATGGAGGAAAGCAATTAGCAAAAGCAGTATTGTCCACAATACTTTTTGCTCAGAAGAATCCAAGTTGTTCTGCAGTCTGTTCCAAAAACATATACGTTCTTTCTACTCCTCTAAGTAAAATTCCACAGAAATTTTGTGTCTGAAGCAGACCAGTGTGAATTCACATGGAGCTCCTCAAACACCATGGTAACATCTGGAATCTCTCTGAACGTTGCTTCCAACATTCCCTTAACAGTTCAGGCAGACCATTTCAACTTACAAGGGCTGCTGGCCAGGTACAGAACCAGTTTTTCACTTGTGGTGAGAACAGTCACCACTGCACTGGATCTTTACTGGCTTGGCATGGTACTGTTATACCACACCAGGCCAGGAAATTCAAATCTGAGGCGTTTTCGCACACGGGGTTTTGGAACGCGTGCAAGACAGCCTCGAACGCGCCATACGTATTGCCGCAGCGGGGCTTGCGCTCCGACATGTCCGGAGCTGTCTTGCACGCGTTCGAGATGTAGAGCACTTTAAAGTGCTCTACATCCGTTCAGGCGCGGACGAAGCGCCCGCAGCCATTCGGGGAGAGAAGCATTCACTCATGTTTCTCTCTCCCTGACAGCCGCGGGCTCCCCTCGCCCACCGGTGCTGGCTGACAATCAGCTGATTGCCTGCCTTGCCGGCTGCGGGAGCCTCGGCAGCCGTCTCCCCGCCCCTTGCCGGCATTTGCCGGTGTGATGGGTTCACTTTAAGCTCCCCACAGGTGTGGATGGTAAAGAGAAGAAATGCTGAGTCACTGGGGGTAAGGAGAAGAATTGGGTATTTAGCTAGAGAAGAGGAATCGGAGAAAAAGGAGTGTTTGGGAAGCAGGAGAAGGTGGAACCGGTAACAGAGAGCCCAGGAGGTCCAGAGAGGTGAGAGACGGAGGCCGAAAAGAGGAGCCAAAGTAGAGCATTCTGGAGGCAACACTGTAGTCACCTTGTAATGGACAAATGGAGAATTGGTAACAGCCGGTTGACAAAGAGAAGTGACTTTGGGAAGGGAAGAAAGGTATCTTCCGGAATTGTATATATGTAAATAGTTGGGGATCCCTAGAGCACTGAATATCGTTACACCTGCATGTCCTAGGCACAAGTAAAGACAAGAAAACCAAGCATCTGTGGTTGTTCTTTTTATTTTCCTGGGAGCCTCTCAATATTGTGTCTTGGGGGAAATTCAAGGACCCACGGTGGCACCTAACATATGGTGCCATCACAGCCGGCTAAGGCACTTCAGAATGCTTTGAGCATTCACACACAGGCGCGCCGGAATGCGTTTACACGCGTTCCTGCGCTCCTATGTGTGAATGGTCAAAGCGTCCTGAAGTGTCTTAGGCTTCCCGTCCTACACCCGTTCCAAATGGAACGAGTGTAATGCGAAAATGCCTCTGGCCTTGGTCTTCCTAAGAATTAACAGACACTTTTAACAATCATTCCCTCAGCAGCAGGACTCTTGTGCTGATTGGGAAGCAGATGAAGTTTTGAGAAGACAATATGTACTCCTACCAAATTCATACTGTGGAAGATCTTGGAGCAACACTCTTGGCATTCTTATGGGGATGTCTTTGAAAAATTGCTGAGGGATCCCAACTTAATCATCTCATTTCATCCTGATGGTCAATTGCCAAGAAATATTCTTTTAAGTCATGCACTATGGTGAAAGTGCTGTTCTCCTTCTCAAAAAACGGGACTATAACAGGCTATTTTGCCAAATAACATTCCAGTACTATAATTGTTTAATTATATGGTTGTCAGAACCACAAATGGCTTCTCTGAAAAGTACAAAGTTCAATGGACAGAGACAGGCAAGTTTCACAAACTTTAGCCAAACAACTTCCGCTGGCAGCAGAAAGAAGTTTTTTTCAACTGTCACATAAATTACCATTCATTTGTTTGGAAAATCCTGTAGCCTTCCAGCTTCCTTACATGCTTTATTCCAGATATTTGTAGAATACTAATAATTTTGCTTGCAGGCTTTTAAGAAATAACGATCCCTAAAATATATCCTAATTAAGCATACAAAAAGAAGAGACTGTATGCCTCACATAAAAAAGAGAATATGAAGGAGAACATTATTTACTTTAGAAAACCTATAAGCCAATCTACAACTATTTGATCCTCAGAAGGCAGCATATAAAACCATTCTACAGAAACCAACTTCACTCATCAGGTTTTCCCATTCAGCACCCGAACAGGCTAGGGGGGCAGAGTGGGATGTTGCTATAACATCATTTCCTCCACCAGGAAACCCCTTCAGATTGAATTGGGCCATGACAGCTTCTACTATGCATTGGATGAACCTGAGATTTCTGACTGAGCTGGTAGAGATGGACTTGTAAGTATTTTTGGAGAACCCTAAAATGTTGGTCTTGGGGGATGTCAACACATTTCAGAGACCTCTATAACCAAACAAGCTTGGGATTTCATGGCCTCCATGATACCCATGGGACTGTCCCCTAGCCTGTTGCTGGCCTAACACATAGAGTAGGGCATATCCTCAACTTAGGCCCCATCTGAAGGAGGAGGAGGAGAAAGTGGAGTTGGTTCAGCTGGCTTTTATACCCCACTTTTCTCACCCTTCAAGGGGACTCAAAGCAGCTTACAAACCTAACATCCTCTTCTCACAGCAGACACCCTGTGAGATAGGTGGTCCATGAAAGCTCAGAAATGGAACTGTCACTAGACAAAGGTCATCCAGCGAGCTCCTCAACCAGGAGACTGTAAAATAAGAATCTGACACTCTAACCAAAAGACCACAATGACTCAGGTGATTAAAGTGCTATTAGAGCATTGTTATGGCACCTCATGTGTCATAGTCAACTGCACCACAGCTCTGCTTTTTCACCCCTAAAAATGTTTTTAACTATTGTCGGGAAACCCAGCACTGGCCATGGGTCTTCCAGCAATAGCATTTTACCATAGCATTTGGATCGGCTCGTTGACACTTACGTGAGCGGTTGTTCTCTTGGGTCCAGCCGATTCACGCTGGGTTATGTCCTGAACCAGTTGCCCGATCGAACGCAGACTTTTCTGCCTCCCCAACAGGGGGCGATCCACAGTAGACTAGCCCTGCCTCCTGCATCTCAACCCCAGGCTGCTGCGTGAGCCCAGTATCCGAACCACCAGATGGAACCTATGCGGATAATAGCCAGGAGACAGACAGCAAGAGACAGAAAAGAGGCAGAACCAACAAAGGAGCTCGACCATCCAGAAATACGCCCCAGCGTTAAAGGGACCACACCACATAGGGCGGGTCGTGAATCGGCTGGACCCAAGAGAACAACCGCTCACGTAAGTGTCAACGAGCCGTTCTCTTGGGTTCCAGCCTCTTCACGCTGGGATGTACCAGAGCCGATGAACGACAATAGGGTGGGAAAGATACCCAATAGAAGCTGAATAAAGACGGTCCCCCCAGGTCCTACCTTCTCATAGATAATATACTGAAGGACCCTTCTCCCAAAAGCAGCATTGGCCGACCGGTACTGGTCCAAACGATAATGCTTCGGGAATGTAATAGGAGACCATGCTGCCGCCTTGCAGATTTCTTCCAACGAAGCATTCAGGGCTAGGGCTGCGGAGGTGGCCGCAGACCTAGTGGAGTGTGCCACTATACCCGGTGGGGCTGCCTTGCCCCTAACCTGGTATGCTTAGGTAATGCAGGCCTTAACCCATCCCGCAATTACCCTAGCATTCACCTTCGAACCCATGATTGAAGGATGAAACAGCGAGGGGGACTTCCGGAAGGAGGAGGTCCTGTCTTGTAAAATAAAATTGCCCTTTTGACATCCAAGGTATGACATTTCCTCTCCTGATCCCTCTTAGGCTCAGGCGAGAAAGTGGGAAGATGGATCTCTTGGGACCTGCGGAACGAAGAATACACCTTGGGTCTGAATTGAGGGTCGAGGCGCAAGACCGCTGAGTCCAAGTTAATCTGGCAATACGGCTCATACACTCGGAGAGCTGATAAGTCGGACATCCGGCGCGCCGATGTGATGGCCACCAGAAAGGTTACCTTAAAGGAGAGCATCCTCAAGGGAGTGGAAACCAACGGCTCAAAGGGCTGCCTAGTCAATGCCGGCAGCACCATGCACTTGATTTCATGCCTGCCAGGAAAATCTTAACATACTTGCCCTGTGACAGCTTAAAACCCATGGCGAGGCCCAGGACTGAGGCTAGTGCATGGACCTGCTTCCTCAATGCGTTAAAGCGAAGGCCCCTATGGGCTCCCTTCTGGAGAAAGGACAGGATCTGGGAGACCGAAGGGTACGTAGGATCTATTTTCCTTGGCCTGCACCAACGGACAAGGGCTTTCCATGCCACGTCACAAATGCGCTCAGTGGAAGGTCTCCGAGCCTCCAACATGGTATCGATACCGACCTTCTCAAAACCCGCAAGCTCTAGGAGCCTGCGTAGAGCAGAAATGCTGTCACAGACAACCCTCCCAGATCTGGGTGGAAAACCTTCCCCTGCGACAGCAGGGTCGGAGAAACCGGGAGAGTGAGGTGTGGCCTCGACTGGAGGCTCCTGAGAAGAGGGAACCAGGGCCTCCTGGGCCAAAAAGGGGCCCGATGCACCTGTTGGAGGAAGATTGACAAGAGAGGGAACGGCGGGAGAGCATATAGGAGACCGCTGGGCCATTGGGCGGAAATTGCATCCACCGCCCAAGCCCCGGGGTCCCTGCCCTGCGAAGCATAGCAGGGGAGCTATGCGTTTTCCGCCGAGGCAAAGAGATCGATCACAGGCAAGCCTCACATGCCCACTAGGGCCTCAAACACCTCTGGGTCCAGACGCCACTCCGCCTGAGGCAGATACTGCCTGCTCATATCAACTGTGAGCACGTACCGGGATCCCTGCACACGAATTGCAGAGATAGAGGCCAGATGAACCTCCGCCCAAGAGAACAGCTTGCGGGATAATGCCATCAGGGACTTAGACCTGGAGCCCTCCTTGTCGGACAACGTGAGCCTTGGCGGTAACCTTGTCTGTCAGTATCAGAACATGGTGGCCTTTAACCAATGGGAGAAAACTGAGAAGATCCAGATAAATGGCCCTCAATTCAAGCCAAACAATTTGATGAGAGGCCTCCTCTGGGGACCATACTCCTTGTGCCATCCTGCCGGGGCAAAAGGCTCCCCAACCAAGGCTACTGGCATCGCAAGTGACCCTGACGCGGTCTGAGGCCACGATAGGGGACCCCCGCTCCAGGTGGGAGCGAACAGTCCATCATGACAGAGAAGCCCGGACCTCCGTTGGGAGGAAAACCTTAGTGTCTCTATTACACGCAGTCATGCCCGCATAAGGCCTTAGGAACCATAGGAGGCTCCTGAGATGGAAATTGGCCCAGGGAACTAAATCGATCATCGAGACCATCTTACCCAGGAGGGACGAGAGGCTGCTAATCCGGACCCTGGGGGAATGACTGACCTCCTTGGCGAGGGAGCGGAGAGCCTGAATCTTCTTCTCGCTCGGTCAGATATGATAGGCCTCCGTATCAAAATATGCTCTCAGGTGTGAAATCCTCTGTGAGGGGTAAGCGCACTCTTTTCCCAATTGATCAAGAAGCCGTGGGCCTGGAGGGCCTCCAACTCCGTCCTGGTCAAGCGGAGGGCCTCTTCGCGTGTCTGAGCATTACAGAGCACGTCATCCAGGTACACAAAGACCTCCACTCCCCGGAGCCTCAGGGCGGCGACCAGGCAGGAGAGGACCTTGGAAAACCCCCTCGGAGCCGCATTTAACCTAAGAGGCAACGCCTTATAGTGGAAATGTCTGCCCCCTATACAGAACCTAAGGAAGGGCCGTGAAGAGGGGGCCATAGGAATGTGGAAATAAAGGTGCCTTAGGACGAGAGAGGCCAAATAGTCCCCCGGCCTGATCGCGCTTCTGATGGTGGCTAAGGTCTCCATCTCGAACCTCTCCAGCTCCAGGAATTAGATTAAAAATTTTTGAGGTCCAAAAAGGGCCTCCACTCGTCCGATTTCCTCGGTACCAGAAACAGAATGGATTACACTCTTAGCACAACCTGGCACACGGCACGTCTTTTATTAACATCAGAAGGAACTGGGGAAAACTCTGAACCTGGAAGGAATTACATTAACAAACTCCAACTTGTAGCCCGAGCAAACGATATCCAGGATCCAAGAATCCGCAGAAGAGAGCTCCCAAGCCCTAAGGAAAAGAGATAGCCTACCACCGACCATCTCATTTTCCTCCAAAACGGGCGAAGGAGGAGAAATTGGAAGGTCTGCTAAAGTGACCTCCACCTCTCCCGAGCGGTTTTCTATTAGAGGAGGAGAGGCGCCCACAGGACGCTCGTCCCCTGGGGGGCCTGGAACGAAAGGGCTGTCTGCCCTGGAACTCCTGTGGCCTACAAAAAACTGGAAAGGGGAGCAGCCCCTGCTCAAGGAAGGTGTGGGGGGTGGGGCCACAGGCATCACCTTCTTTTTACCTTTATTCTGAATTAAAATGTCTTAAGACAATCCTCACCAAAGAGGGCCTGGCCGAGGAAGGGAGAAGCGATCACTTGGTTCATTGATGTTAAGTCCACGTCCCAGTTTTTTTAGTCAGAGAGCCCTTCTAGTTGCGGAGGATAACCCAGATGCTCTGGCTGCGAGCTGAAGGCAGTCCACTGAGAGGTCCGCGGAAAAGGCCGAGGCTTTCTGTATAGCCTCCAGCCCCTCTCTAGCCTGAACAGATAGCGTGCCATCAGTCAGCAACTGATCGGACCATTTGAGGGCTGCCCTGGCGACCACCGAAAAGGAGAGGAGGCCCTTAAGATTAGGAACTGAGCATCAAAGCCTTTGTCAGCATAAACTCCATCTTACGATCCAAATTATCTTTTAAGATGGTTTCCGAGTCCCTCAGCACCACGTGTTTTGATACCAGTGGAGTGATCGGGGCATTCACGCCGGCGCCGCCCACTTAATCTCCAGGAGATCGTGGGGAAGTAGAATCTCTTTGAGGGTGAGCGGGACCCTCCTGGCCGTGGCCGCTCGCGCCACTCCTTTAAGACCAAGGTCTCGAAAATCGAAAAGATCGACAGGACCCTACATTCTGCTGGGGGCAGCCACATCAGTCTTGCGGCCTCCTCTGAAGCTGTTTCCATGGGCTGTGGAGAAAACTTGAGTGCTAGAGTCTCCACCGCCAGCTCTGGCAAAGACACATACTCCTCGTAGCAGACCAACCTGGGGGTGGCTGGACCCTGGGCAGACATCTCCTCTGGCGGGTCGTCCGGCTCCTCAACGGGTTTCCCCGAAGGGATGTGCCAATCAGAGTCATCGGATGTCCCCATCAGCAGGTTGGGGGACACCGTGGACCTAGGGATAGACAGGTCCCTTGGAGCCGGATTACTCGTGCGAGGAGGAGTCGAAGAGCCCGAAGGCTGCTGGACAGATGAGGAAGCCTTCTTAGGAGGCTTAGGGCCTTTCACCTGTGCTTTCCTAGGCTTCTTCTTAGGAAAAGGCTCAGAGGAAGAGGAGGAAGACTGAGGAGACGGGGGCCTTGCCCGCTTCTTCATCTTAGGCTTTTTTTTTTTTTTTTTTGCGGGCGCCCTATCACGGGCCGGCTTGGATGGGCCCGCTGCTGCAGGTGTGTGGCCTTCCTGAGGACCGCTAGCCACCTGCAAGGTTATCAGCAAAGATAGGACTTCTGCCACTATGGCGTTCTTGAGCATGGTGGCCAGGCTGAAAATATCCCCCATATCTTGCGGGGAGACCATCATAGGCCAATTCAAGGCAGGCTGTGAGGGCGGATGACTTTCTGCCATGGTGGATGGCGACAGATTAGACATGCCGGTAGGGTGCTGAGAAATGTCCTGCCTTGCCTGCAGGAAGGGGCTCGGAGGCCTAGTGGGGGCCTCTTCTGCAGACTCTGAGAGAGGCTTGAGTCTAGCCTGTAGCCTTTGGGCCTTGGCCTTGTTACTGGCCGCACTGGGAACCTCTGAGGTGCGGGAGATGGCCTCCGCGAAGGACTCCATACCACCAATATCTGTAAGGCACGAGCAAGACTCTGCATGAGGCTATTCTGTCAAGCAGAAGCAGAGAACTAAATAAGGCTAATGCTCTGCACACACAAAACTCCAGGCAAAAGACAGTAAATCTATAAGAAGAACCCTTAAAAGGATGGCTCTTCTTGCCTCTCTGAATGGCCTTTATACGATTCAACCCCTCAAATGGCCTCCATAAGTCGAATCGCCACTCAAATGGCGATTGCAATGAAATTCCGGCACTCAAGCGACACCGGCGACAACCAAGAACCACTCAAATGGAGAACCACTCAAATGGCGGCCGCGGCAGTCAAACGCCACTCAAATGGCGACTGAAAGAAATTCTGGTTCTCAAGCGACATCCACGGCAACCAAGAACCACTCAAATGGCGGCCGCAGCAGTCACACGCCACTCAAATGGCGACGGAACAAAATTCCGGTTCTCAAGCGACATCCGCCACTCAAATGGCAGCCCCACTCAAATGGTGGCCGTGGATTTCGGCGCCAAATTTAGAAGATGCGGCTGTTACGGGGAACGTGCGGAGACCCCTCCAATGTACCACGCCGCCCCGCCAGCAAGCGCCAAGGCCTGTGGGGATCGGCCGGTGCCAGGGCCTCAATCCTCCAAGGCTGTGTGCCTCCACACGGATCCGCTAAAAAGGGCGGGAAACCGGGGAAAAACACCATGCTCTTTTAGGCGGTTTGTGGAGAGGCTCCAGAGGAAAAAAGCGGCCGCGCTGGACTAACTGGCGGTTAGCCGCTTCTCCCCCTCCGCATTCAGTCAGCAGCCTCGTTAGGGATCAAAGCCCAAGCAATAGCCTTTGCTTAGGGCAAAAGGGAGCCCCGCATACTCTGGCAGGGCTCCTTTGAAAGATCCCAGGCTGCTAAAGTCACATCAAATACCAGCCTCCTCCCTCCAAGGTAAAAAGCCCACCCTAGGGACCTGGGGACCGGGGCCCCTGGGGAAAGGGAGGGGGGAAAGGGGGCCCAAGAGACCACTCCGGCCTAGCCGGGAGTGATGTAACCCCCAGGAAAAAACCACCCCCCAAGGTATAAGAAGCGGAGGGGGGAAAAGAAAGAATAAAGAAATAAAGAAAGAGGGGAAAAACTTACACCCAAGGAGAAAAAACTGGGAGCTCCTGAACCACGCTGCTTCCGATCGGGCGAACGCAGACAGACTGGGGTTGAGATGCAGGAGGCAGGGCTAGTCTACTGTGGATCGCCCCCTGTTGGGGAGGCAGAAAAGTCTGCGTTCGATCGGGCAACTGGTTCAGGACATAACCCAGCGTGAAGAGGCTGGAACCCAAGAGAAGGAGCAGTTATCGTTGCTCTGAAACAGCCGATCATGCATGTATGGAGGAGGTGACTGACAGGAGCCAAATTTCAAAGACCTAATGGGTAAAGACAATGTTATGGCCATTGCTGTCAAGGCAGGAAGCAATTGTAGCATGAGAAGAATACCCCACATTAGTCCTTCCTAGTGCTATATTTAGCTTCCATCTGGAAGAAGAAGGAGAAGCACTCCCCTGACATAAAGATGAGGAAACCCATTAACATGCTCCACCCCCAGAGAGTTACAAAATCTGATTAATTTCTGGATGTTCTAGGGCAGTGGTCGGCAAACTCATTAGCCAAAAGAGCCAAATATCAGCAGTACAACGATTGAAATTTCTTGTGAGAGCCAAATTTTTAAAACTTAAACTATATAGGTAGGTACATTGTTATTAACTTAATTAGGGTACTCCTAAGCTGGAAGAGCCACACTCAAGGGGCCAAAGAGCCACATGTGGCTTTCGAGCCGTGCTTCCTAGCCCTGTTCTAGGGTAATTTCCAGAACAGAGCTAGTAATCCTGCTGAGGTCCTTGTGTGCTTGCGGAATATCACTTTGAATAAGAAAGAAATGACAGGCCGAGTTCCCACTTTAGTATTTTAATCCAGAATGGACTACTTTTATCCGGATGCACGACCCATTTGCTTGAAGATAACAAGGGCTGAATTTGAATACTGCACTTCCCATTCAAACCACCCAAATCCCCAGCAGGGAGAACAGGATCTTTTAATCTCTGCCTCTTGTCTAAATCCTGTAAGCCTGCTCCACTCAGAATCGGCTGAACGAAAGAACAGAGGAGGGAACAAAAATGCACATAAAGTTAAAAAAAAGAGAGAGAGAAGATACAATACCTCCCACCATTTGAATTTTTCCAGTATTTGCAGCCTCCAGGAATTAATTACTTGAAATTCGTCTTCTCTATTGTGTAGAACATGGAGTCCAAGAAGACACAGATCTGGACTAAAGTTACTGAAAGAGATGAGAAAGAACTATCATTAACGCTGTAGTGTGTCTCTGCCTCTAGAAAAAATGGAAGATACTTTTCTGGACAGAACTCAATATAAATCTATAGGTGAGGGGTGAGAGGAGAATTACCAGTGGAGACCTCTATTTATATTGACCATCCTTTAAAAACACATTGCAGGCACTTGTTATTAAAAAAATAAGCAGCAGCAATAATCGACAAACGTGAACCATAGAAAGACTCTGCACTGATTCAGAACTATAATTGTCAGTTCAAAATATATCCAGCACTTCAGCTAGGAAATAAATCTATTGCTGAATATAAATATCAATAAAGCAATAACTGTGAATGTGTGTATAAATATAGCTTTTGTGCATTCATGTATGTGGAAACTGTTTTCTTTGTGTGTGTGTATTTGTAAAATACAGTCAGGCCCCGATATCCACTGATTCGGTAACCATGGTTTCAGTTAACCACGGTTACCAGATCAGCCCACCCCACTCCCCACGGGCAACATAAGGGAAAAGCACTCAGAACTGGAAGGTCTATTCAGCCTCCAGAAGACCTATTTCGGTCTCTATAGAGCGTTGGAACAGGTGCGTTATGCCACCGGAGCCCATCCCAAAATGTAAGGGGGTGCATGGGAGGTGGGCAAGAGGTGTCTGGTGGCACTGCACGCCTATTCCAATGCTCTTTGGAGGCCAGAACAGCAGTTCCAGTTCTGGGGTTGCTTGTTCACGATTAATCACAATAGGAGCCAGAGCATATCCCTAGTGGATACCAGGGTCTGACTGTATAACACACATATTCTGTATTTTTAGCCTTCTATTTGATGGTGGTTTATGAAACACACACACACACACACACACACACAAAAAGGTATTATACCATACCAGACTGGCAAGTATGAAGCAGCCCAGGGATCCATGTTAATACAGCTTCTGTGTTTGTTCCGTCTCTTATCAACACAAAGGTAATTTTGAAACTCTGCTCTTTCCTTTGATACCATATGGCAACCATTACTGACCGCTGCACCAAAAGGATTCTTCCAGCCCTGTTCTATCACCTGCTGTTTATCTAGTAGCAGTAGTAATCTTGTTAACCCAGAACTTTACTATCTCCTGGTTCAGGTTGTAGTTTTATCCTCCACCGAAGAGTTAATGCTTTGTTAATTATATATTTGAGCACTGCAACTGTTTGTCTATGCAGGTTAATTTTATGAAAAATAATTAATAACAACAAAATTAATCCAGCTTCAAAGTAAGAGAACTCATCAATCAAATGCATAATAATTTTGTTGCTGTATTATCTCACCCCAAATTAGAAATTCTGGGTTAGATAAAGTGGCAAGAACAACTTTTTACTTTGTTGATGTGTTCTCATATCCTGAAAGCAGACCAAAGCTGGATTAAAACTTAGGTGTAGATAGGCAAAGACTGCCGTGAAATATCACCAACAAGACTAAAAAAAAAAAATAGCCACGATCCCCACTAGTCACTAATAATGTGTGTTTCTGGAATCCTATTCTTGCTCTGGATTCTGAACCGTGGGGTTTAGTCCTCTGGGCAACAAGTTTTTTATACCATTTGTAAGCAATCCAGTCATAAATAAATGTAGCACAATAATGTTGTGAACTGTCCAAAAAGCCATAAACCACTTAATGGCGTTATTATTTCAAAAGCTCTGCTACCTGTGTAATAGTAGCAAAATTGCTTTGATTTTTTTTTAAAGTCGTCGTCAAATTCCACCTTGGCTAGGGGACATTAACCACAGACGTCAATGCAAATTAAGTATTTACTTTATCTAAAAGCAACTGGGAGAGAAAACATCCTGTGCTTAAAATGTGTTTCTTAACAATAGATAATCAGAGTAGCAGATACGGTTTCAGTGGTCTTTGCCAGTTTCTTGCCAAAGCTGTACGTGGCACTAGGTGGTGACAAGGGATAGGAAATTTCTCTCTGGAACAAACTGGATAAGATGGAGAGACACAGCTATTGGTTGGACTGAATGGAGGTTTCCTAGTTTTTAGGGTAATGATACTGCCGTTCTGCTCACCTCTGACTTCACTGTCTAATATTTTGTAGAATTTCAGCTTTCTGGGATAAAGAAGAGTAGAAGAGTTAGCTTTTATACACTGCTTTCCTACCCTTTAAGGGGACCCTTTAAGCTTCTGTTATTCCTTCCACAACAAATACCCTGTGAAGTAGGTGGAGTTCTGAGAGCGCTGAAAGAGAGTTGTGACTAGCCCAAGGTCACCCAGCTGGCTTCATATAGGAATGCAGAATCAAAATGGGACACTGCCAAATAAAGGTCCAGCATTCTAACCACAAGATCAACCCTTGTACATAAAAAGAGGTGCTGTCCCTTTGTCAGTTATGTGGTATACTAGGTGTGAAAACTCTTCCCACACATAAAAATGACTATAGGGAAAGAAAGATTTAGAAGATGTGACTATAGATGCCTTCAAGAAGGAAAACCATTCCAGATGTTTACGATGTAGGGATGAGCCAAACTGGTTTGGTATGAGCTGATCTTATCTGAATAGGGGGAGGCCTATGATTCTCTCTCAGAACAAATACCATTAAAAAGTTCATGGTTTGGCCTCAAAGTGAACCAACCTGGGGCAGCAGGGGGAATTAAACAAACAGCTCATTTATTTTATTTCCCTCCCACATCATATGCCTCATCCTAGCTTCTCCTGGATCGCAGCCTACCATCCCCCAATCAGATCCAAATCCATATAAAATATCTGTTGCTAGTTTGCTATGAATAATGGTGTCCACAATCTTGGCACTTAAATTTTCTTCTGCTTAATAATTTTTGTCTGTTTTGCTGACTGCTTGTAGACTTCCTTGATCATGTCATGGAAAGATGATGATTCTGTACAGCTCCCTGCTCCCCTTAGGCTCAGGCCCACTGAATGGTCTTGGAAAGATTGCAGCCCAGCTGGTGTGGTAGCTTCTAGTCATACTGGTAGGTCTTCTGGAATAGAAGAGTTTAAGGCCCTTTCTACATTTACCAGATGTGGATCTGGATCAGTGGGTTCGGAATAACCAGGCCCAAAGATTTGAATCTCATGGAGTGTAGGCCTGATCAGCACTATCTGCACTGATGATGTTGCTCCACATTAATGCATGCCACAGCTGAGATTTGCACAAACTTCACAATTTCTCCCACTTCTGAAGGCTAGGAATGAAAGCATCGCCTAGTAGTCCCAGAACACAAAACTGTGTTCTGGGTGAAGTCTGTTACAAATCTGAACAATAATTCACAAGAACAATTCAACACTGAATCTTGAACCAGTCAACAGGTATACTGATGATATCTCACATCAAATTCCTCATGGCTATTCTCAATGGGTTTATATAGAAGTTGAGCAGTGCAAGCTAGAGAATAAGGCCTCAGGGTACCCCATAGCCCTACCAGAGCATTTGTAAAACAGTATCACTGAGGTCATCACTACGCAGATGAGCAAATTATAACAATGGCCTTTTCCCACCCCACAAAGTTAAAGCAGTAGGGTTTTGTGCTCTTTGGTACCAAAAACTGCAAAAACATCCTGCAAGATCAATGGAACTGCATTCTTTCTGCCTCAGAAAGTTTTTTCTTAGAACACCAAAGTGTGGTTCAGTCCCTAAATCAGGCCTGAAACCAGAATGAACATAGCTTAACAAATGAACATAACTTAACAAGTGCAGATATTCCACTGCCACCATCCTCTGCCCACAGAATTAGTGTTAGCAAAGTAACAAATATGGTATCGCATCAACCACACAACTGGAAAACACATCTTAAATGACATGCTTGAAGTATTCTAGACCGGCAGTACCTCTCCACAGGACTCAATGGAAGGATTCCCACAGACCGGAATAAACTTGGGATTTTCAAGTCAAATAGTCGCGATACCTTTCATAGCTTTTTTTAAAAAAAGAAACCCAAACCTTATTTGACTTATAGGCACCCTAAGACATTCCTTCAGGAAACACATAGCTGTTCTTTTGAAATGCATAACACCAAACAAGCTATTCTTGTTCACCACTGCTAGTTGGGGTGTCTCTGGTACACTCTAAAAATCATTTGTAGTATCTGTGATGCCCTTTGCAGGCAGTTTTGCCCTAAAAATAACAAAGGCTATAAACGTGAAGCACTGTGAAGAGATGATTCATTCTATTGCTCCATGTATAGATGGTTTTTTAGCACTTAAAATCAACTACTGACTTCCTACTCTCTCAAAGAGACCAAAACAGTAGAAAGTAATAGCTACTCACAGCTTGATAATAGCTCAGATGAAGTCACAGTACCACATGGTAAACAAAATCACAGGCCATCATAACCGCAAATTTTAAATAAAATCCAAACTTGACCTTCTGTGTATCCCTTTTTATGTCATCTCTGTGTAAAGGCATTACTGTCTGAAAATAGAATAAGCCTTTAAGGCTACTTGAGAAAGAAATGCAAAAATATTGGACAAAATCAGAAGTTCCTTAAACTGGCAAAAAAGTGATTTTTGGCTGTATTATCTTTTTTGTTTTGCTCTCCACTGGACTTCTGAAAAATATCAAAACCCTATTCTCTTGATCTTTCAATGGGCCTTTCTGCACTTATCTTACACCTGGATCAAGGAACTCCAGAATCTGCATATGGTCCGGCTCCATCTGCAAAGACAGATCTGGATCCGGATTAAGAGAATACCAGAGGGACCAGGGCCTTGTTCTGAAACACAGTAGACTTGCAGATAACACACCCTACTTTCATTCATAGACTTCAGAGAGACGAGAGAATAGAAGGCAAAGCGCTGATGCCTGGCTTAACACAGATCAGCACTGTCAGTGCAGACAGTGCTAATCTAACCTCCCCATGATTCGGATCTTGGATAGATAGGACAAAGTTAGACATCATCCCCATCTTGATCAAGCCAGATGTGCGGGAAGTTATCATGTCCCACTTGTAAATATCCCACAGAAACTAAAAACCCAAGAGTTACTTAAACGAAGCACAAAACTTCAAAGTTTTGCAAATACCGTAATGAATTTCATCCCATTCAAGGGTTCTGAATGTTCAGAGTGGAACCTACCAAATGTTAAGTTATTCCTCTATTTGCTCTACTTTCTCACACATATATGCCTACAGTCATGTGATCAATCACATGAAAAAAACCACTAATTATTTTTGCAACTGTTGATTATACAAAGGGGGGGGTATCAGGGAGGAAACCTATTTGAATGTGAATAACTGAAAGCCTGGAACAACTTAAATAGAACAGCATAATAGCTATCTTCAAAAGAACTGCACTTTCCCTCAGGCTCTTCTAGGCTCTGTTATTAGCAAAGCTCTACATTCATTATAAATGCAGGAATTATTACACCTCTACCATGAAATGCTTAGGGAGTCCAAACGCACAAAAGTAAATTAAACTTAGAGGCAATTAAAGAATTTATAAATCTCCCTCTCTGTCTTTGCTTCCTGCTTTACTAGGAAGGATCCCACAGACAACTACTGTTTGTTAATTCCAAAAATCCTTCCAAAATATCATTTCTGTAAGTGGGAAAAAAGTAGCTGGAGAATAGCTCATGACTCTGCCACAAATAGTACAATCCATAGGAAGAATCTGTTGTAGGACTAGACTACCCCTCTATGGGTGAAAACACTGTCCTATTCATTGTGTTTTCCCCTCCTTCTGTCATCTAAATGTACATTTTATGTATTTTGATTTGTGTAGTAGGCACCACACGCTGTGGTGGCAGTAAACATATCAATAAGCAGAGAGAGAGAAAGAGAGAGACCTTACCTCATTTTCTCCCTGTGTTTGTGATCAGACATAGAGAGGCAGCTCAGAGGTGCCGCAGAGAGACAGTCTATGTCCCCCGTGTTCCCAACCCTTCCCTAATCCACCTTTTCTAACACGGAATGTTTTTGAACAATCCCACCTCTAAGCCACCTCAGAAATGCTTCTTTTCTTAATGCTGTGAGCCTTTTTGCACCTTCTCTTAACATAACAGCTGATTCAGTTCTGGGATACACATCAGGCATCCACACTATGTGACACCCAATGCATCAAAAACTTACCCAGCACTTCTGCCAGCCCTGAGTAAGTGTGACTGCCTTGCTGTGACAATAGGCTGCCACAGTGTGGAACCACGGTTGTGCCATGTTGGCCCGGAAGTGGTGCAAATGGAACCATGCCAGCATATGCCAGCCAGTGGCTAATACAGCTGTAGAGCATTTTTAGTGCTCTACAGCTATATGCCCAGGGCATGCTCCAGGACATTTTAACCAAAATAGGGACCATAAAAGTATGGTGCAACCCAAAATTGGGGATACCACGATGCTAGAAACTTTGGGGACCAGAGTTTTTCATTTTCTGTATTAACAAAACCAATCTTGTGATTCCAAAATGAAATTTGGATCTCAGAAGTCCAATGCCTGAAGCTGCCCAGGAATGGAAGCAGCTCAGTGGCAGAGCATCTGCTTTGTATACTAAAGGTCTAAGCATCTCCCCACAGGAAGACCTTCCATATTATTGCCAAGAAAACCACATGGATGTGTCAGTTTAGAGACCAGGAGCTGAACATGAATCAACGGCATCTTTGCCATGTTTACTTAGTAAATAATAAAGCTGGCTTCTTATAAGAACAGCATGAGGCTGACCTTCCAACAGCACGTGTAGCTCTGGAGAGCAAGAGATTGCCCTCTCCTGAAGCAGAGGACATCACGAGGAAACAGTTAACGTTCCTCCTTTATATAAAAGTAATCCATGGATGGCATGCCACAGAGACAAGGATGTTTGACATTCCTTCTGGCGCAATCCATCACAAAGAATACTATTATTTGGTAGGAACATTCTTCTTAATATTAAAAGTTCACATGGTCCAGGAGCAAATATGAAAAGAAAACAAAGCTAGCGTAAATGGTTTGCTAGCTTATTTCATACTCCCCCTTTAAAAATAAAAATAAAAAATCCTCCCGCTCTCATGGTAAGGTATTGCAGAGGATGAAAAACAAATGGAAAAAGCACATATGAGGAGGCTTCACTCAGTTTTAACGCAAACAGTAGCAGAAAAAGATCGTATAAAAGTTTTCTGAACAGGCTGGAAATCTGCCCTCCGAATAACACTGAAGAATGAAGACATCTTATATAATAACCACATTTAATACTATCAGCAAAGTTAGAAGTAATTCCCTTTGAGCAAAATCCTTTAAAAAACACTCAGATACACAAAGAGAGCCCTGATCAGAAGAGAGAATGGGAGTACGTTGCTCTGATGTTTTCGCGTGTCCTTCAGCTTAGGTTTTCAAATGTTTATCTAGATTAAAAAGAGCAAGGCCCCTGGATCATTGGAATGGGAAAATGCTAGTTTAGGGCAATTTAACTGCCTTGAGAACAGATCTTGTGCTTGGTGAACCTGCAATTTGGAGCTGGGATATGCTGGCATGAATTCTCCATATGGGGTACACCTAGCTGGCTATTAGAAGTGTAAGAGACTTATACAAAGTTATGGTTCAGAAATTTTATAGGGATGGACAGGTGAGAACTTACTCAAAGATAGGGATGTGCACGGATACAATTTTTGGGATTCGATTTGAATCAAATATCCAAAAGTTCAATTCGATGTGAATCTTTAAAATCTGAATTTAACCAAACTCCATTCGAATTACGCAAATTTGAATTTGCACTTCCGAATGTTGACAACATTTGTATGTGTCATATGCATCACACATCCCGGATGCATCCATATGCATCCTGTATGCAACCTGTTTTCGTCCTGTATGGATCCGTACAAATGGGTACAGATGCAGGAAATATGTTGTGATGGTTTCAGGGGTCAGGCTGCAATGGGCAGTAAGGTTCCCATGTCCCTTGTAAGCCTATTTGCCGAAGGCAGGGCTTTCTGCCTAGGCAAAGCCCTAGCAAACTGTGGTTGCAAGCCTTTTTGCAAGCCCTGGGCAGAGGCTGCAAAAAGGGCAGGAAATCCTGTGCGGGTCTGAGTGCAAAGATTGGCTACAGCTGGTATTTGGAGGGGAAAGCTGTCCGGGGATCTTAGAGCTGGAGGGGCTAGAGGAGGAGTTCCCACCAATCAGGCGTGCGGGACCTCCAGCAGCATTTTATTCCACCAATCAGGCGTGCAGGAGTCTCCAGCAGCATTTTATTCCAGCAGCTTACTACAGGAGGTGACGGCCAATCAGGGCCAGGATAAAAAAGGTATAAAGGAACTCAGAGTACAGCAGACTAGGTCTTCGTGCTGGGACTGAAGCTGAAGGGAACAGAAGAGAGCTGAACCTGAGGGAGCTGGACCAGTAGCTGACCATTGGTCTTTTGGCTGAGCGATTTCTGAAGGAGACAATCGTGGAGGATTGTGGCTCTGAGGGAGACTTCGCTAGCAACTGACCAAGGCTGCATGATTGGTCAAGGGCGGACTGGGCCTTGTGATCATCTGGAGCCATGTTCTGTTACACCGGCTAGGCTTGGGCTGAGGCAGAGCTAGCCAGAGGGGGAGGAACGTGGAGAGGTTTGTCTTTAAAAGGGGAACTATTTTCCTTTAGGGAAAGGGGTAGCTCCTAACCTTAAGAGACTTACTGATTCAAGCCAACAACTACCTGAACCTTATTATCTTTCTAGTATTGCTTGTGTGTTATAATAAACTTGTTTTAGTTTACTGTTCAAACCGCTTGCTACCCGTGTTTTGTGTCCACACTGTAGTATTCACTCGGCCGTTGCACGAACTCAGCATCCTAACAGGGCCCAGCTACTCCTAGAGAGGGCAGGCACTTACTGGCGCGCTGGGGATCGTGACAAATGTGTATCTGCAAGTGTGCATCGTGTACAAACCCATACACATACAAATGGCCAGATCATTCAAACAAATACAAATAGATCCAAAATTCAGTCGAATTGTTAAATTTGAACTTATGGACATTTGATTTGAATTTGAACGTCAAAATTCAGACGAATTCAATCAAATTTCAAATACTTTTGAGGATTTCTGCACACCCCTACTCAAGGGACAATTCAAAAGATTTAACTCACTCAGGCTGCCCCTAGACAGCTGCCTGATATATCGATAAAAAGCAAATAGGTGGGGTATTGCTGCCCTGCTATTACTGCTTCCTATTAGAGATGTGAACTGATTATTTTTTTCGGGTTCAATTCAAATCAAATGTGAGGAAATTAGCACTTGTTTGAACAGAGCCCCTTCAAATTTAACTGGTTTCAATTGTGCTTTTATGTGTTTGAATTTTATATGTTTTTGCCCTTGCCTTGAGACTTTAGTGTACCATTCAGGGTATCAATGGAACAAGTAGATGAAGCAACTTGTAGATATGATTCCCAATAAAGTGATTCCTTTGTTCCAGTATTTTAGTTGTCTGATACTTCATAGTTCATTTTAGCCAGATTGTGGCTGTTATTTATACAGCATCATCACTGTATGCAATCTGGAAATATGAATTCCATGGCTTTGCTACAAGCAGCTTACATATCAATGTGTGCTACAATTCTACAAGACTGGAAAGGAAAAAGGAAGACAACGATCTATGAAAACAATCTGTAGATAATACAAACTAAAACTGTATACATACTTGAAATTACTGTAACCTCAGAAACAAAGACAGCAATCACAGAAAACCAATCCTTTTTTCTTTCCCCCTTTTTATTTATAACTTTCTCATTTGACAATATTATCTTAAATAATGAGCTGAATGAAATTTGCAAAATAATACGTTACTATGAATAACTATAATATAACAGATTAAAAACAATTTAATAAATAACATTTATATTAACCGTACAAATAATTTACAACTAAAACTAATGAAAGGTGGGCTAAGCTACAATTTAAATGTGTGAGGTCAAGTAGATCATAGTGTAGAGTTTAAGAAGGAAGAATCAAATGAGTTCAACCTTAAATGTTTATTTTTGCTGTTTTCAAAAGTTCAGACCATTTTTCTGAGACCATTTTTTAAAAATCAGTTATTTTTTGTTGTTGGACTGTTACTAAGTCATTAAGGACCACTAACCACACTCACGACATCCATTTAAACAAAGACTTCCACAGGTTACTTATCCTTTTTGGTGATGATGAATGGCATCCATTCATTGAACCAGTAAAAAACCCCATCCATATTCCTAAAAGAAGCATTTCTTCTTTGTGTAAAAGCTTTCAGCTGGCATTAAGCATAGGTCACTTTGACCTTTACACTAACACACAGGTATATTAAAAAACAACAACCCTGATTCATTTTTGTCCTGTGTCATCTGCTCCATTCTGCTTTTCACCAACCCAGGTGCAGATCTTTCAGTACGTGCACTTAAAATTTCATATCACAGTGTGCAAAGCCTGCCCAGATGGAAACTAACAGATGCCTTCCCTACAGAGCATTACTGGTAGCATTACAGGGATTTTAATTCCTGCCCATGAGCTTTTTCACCCACTAACCTAGTGTTGAATTAAATCAAGTGAGAAAAGCCATTTATTGCAAGCTAACGATTAACTGTGAAAAAAAAACCTGCCTCAAAAAGAGATACATTTTTTTCACATGTCAGCTATTCAATGCATGCTTACATGTTATACTTGCATATGTGGGTTTCATTTGCTGAGTGATGCAGCAAGGAAAAACAAGTAACCAAGAATTGCTCACAGGTGTATCAAATTTTTAAAATTCCAAAGTTTCTGAAATTGCCATGTTATTTTACACGAAAGGGCACGAATCAAATGTTCATTTATCCTCTCTCACTCTCTGTGCATCTACATAGTAGGAAATAAGTACAGTACTATCTTTGCTTTTAAAATTTTCTATTCAAGCATTACCCTGTTTGTCTTCAACTATACTTATTCAGTCTAGCTGAAATTCTCAATGAGGGGAAAGGCTGTGTTCACAAACAGGTTTTCTTAAAGCACTTTTGAGCAGTCTGTCCCCTCCTATGAAAATTCTAGTTTTGAAAAGATAGTTTAGAGATGGGTTTACATGGGAATGCAGCCAAATACTAAAGTTCCCAACTTTTTCCTTTCCTATTTCTTATATGCTCAGTTACTTAACTTTCCCCTTCTTTGCCACTGTCATTTTCAATTAAGCATAGACACAATGAACCTTTCTGCACTTGCTGACAGACCAGACCACTGTCCGTCTTAGAGTGGATCAGAGATGCTCAACCCCTTCCTGGTACACTCTGACATCAGAGGATGGAGCGTAGATTGGACTAGGGCACCCAAAATGGAGTCCCAGTCCAATCTACTGGTAGACATTTTTTCAAGGTCTACTGGCAAACTAGGAAGTGGGGTACTAGACCATAGAGGCACGCAGATGACATTCTTTTGTGGCCCGGTATACCACAGGGACCAGTATACCATTCAAAGGTATCCTGCACTGGTTCTGAAGCAGATGTGAGCTTTGGGGCTGGTCTGGGAGCTACTACAGAACTTGCTGTCCCATTGCAGACAGCCTTGTTCCACACTAGGAGCAACCCATCTCAGTTTGGGATATAATGTTTATTCTGGACTGGACTCCAAGGGCAAACACAGTCAAGTTGGTGCTAAGCCTTTGAACACTAAACAGTTTCATAGTAGAAGTAGCATTTTAAAACTGGCTGTTGTTGAAGCAGATATAATTGAATCATTTCTGCTGATTATTTAATTGTGATAAATTATTCATATTCATTACTTAATAAAAAATCTTTCATCTAGGTTGCATCTAGACATCGCTCAACTTATTCCACTATATCTGGATATTCCAGAATAAAGAATGGATATTCCAACATCTGGATGCTGGTCCAGTATACCTGCCAGTACAGAACTGATGAGACATGGAGCCTGTTTACTTTCTCAAAACTCTGAAAGATCTGTGCTGCTGCTGCTCACCTTGCCTCTAACAGGGATGAGATTTGGTTGAAGGCCTCAGATGATCTGCTATCATACTGCATATGCTGACATGACTTTTTAGAAACCTAAATGGTAAGGATACCTGACGAAACATGAGCACTAGCATCTTAGACTGTGCTTAATAATGTACAAGGAACATCGTCTGCCTGTTGCAGGCACAGAAAAAAATATGGACAACCACCACTAGGAAATTCCTGAGGAAAAAAGCCTGCTTTTAAAGGAAGTTCAAAACACATTCAGAAGGTCAGGAAATTAATGTTTTACATCTTGGTTTGTCCACGTTTTCATTTTCTAATAAACTGTCCTGCAAATTCCATGGGAAATTGGTTCACATGCGTCATCTTTGGAAAAAAAAAAACAGCCCTCAGTGGAACAGTTCTTTCAGCCCATACAAACAATGAAAACAGACCAACCAACTTCAAGTTACTCTACAAATTTCAGTCTTGCAATTGTTCCTTTTAAAGGTGAAAGTCTCTTTTACTCCACTGAATTTCCCAAACAGAGCACAGATAATCACTTTTCTCATTATCACAGCTCTGACGCCATCAACTCCCAGAGTAAAAAAAAGTTCTCAGCAGCATATTAATTATAGCAATGGCGTCAAATACCACTTTTCTCTAGTTCACACTTTGTTGTCCATATGTATGGAAAAGTAAACTTTCTCTTTACCCTCCAGCTTCTTCCCACATGAACAACCAGGCGAACACACCAGCCCAGCCTAACAAAACAAAAGACCAGCTAAATCCAGACTTCTACTGATCCAGGCACTTGTTGCTAGGAAACCTTTCATTCAGTGGGTCATTTGTCGATTATTATTTATGAGAAACCAGTTTAAATCATTTTTGGACACAGCCTTCGCCGTAGCTTTGTTCACAGAAAGGGGTGTGTGCACACACAGATTATCCATCAGCTGCAAGTTCACCTTGAGGGCAGGTTTGGAAATAAATGCATGTATTATAGTTCACGTAGGGACTCAGAACCTTTTTCAATAAGACCTTCTTTTGAGCATTTCATAGCACATGAGAAGTATTTGCTTGTAATACTTAATTCCTTCCAGGACCAAACTCAGCCAAAATTCTATGCCTTCTGAAAAGAGCAGTGCGCTTGATCCATTGACATTTTAACACATGTGCAAAAAATTACAATAAAACATTTAACATTAGCAGCTAAATCTCATCTCCATAATAACTTGACTGCAAGCCATTATGGAACTGCACTTAAAATGACCCCTATTTTAAAGATCTCTAGCATACCTTCAACAAGATTTGAAGGCCATTTGTCAGCACGGGCTGGTACTACATTTTAAAAAGTGAAAGGTAGAAATATTATCGTAAATGTGTTGAATGGGTTCAATTAACTCTCACTTTAAATGCAAGACAGCTAATGAGCTCATTAAATAAAATAAAAATCTCTTTGTCTCTTAAACATACCATGCGAGTCATTCAAATGTTTTTGTCCGTTATTACACAAAAGATTACCACCACTACTTCATCACCTTGAACTATGAACTATAACATTTCGATGATCAAAATGCTGGACTTGGGATAGTAGAGTTCAAGCCTCCATACAGTCATGATGCTTGACTACGTTGCCTCCAAATGATGGCTGACTATCCCACTAGCAAAGGATTTAGGGGTTTTCACAAATATTCAACGTTATTCGAAATTCAATAGGATCTGGCCGAATTCTGACATTCGAATTCAAATCAAATGTCCATAAATCCGTGCTTCCTTCAGAACGATACAGAGAAGATTAGTATGGTCCCTATACAATGATGACATATTCGTGAAGCATTCTATTTAAAAGAGAGATACTGTATTTTCTGGCATATAAGACTACTTTTTAATCCAGGAAAATCTTAACAAAAGTCGGGGGTCGTCTTATACACTGGGTATCGTCTTCTTATACTGCGAGTATATCCCAAACTCTATATTTTAACAGGAAAGTTGGGGGTCGTCTTATACGGCCAGTCGTCTTATACGCAGGAAAATACGGGTAGATTAAAATAATTAAAATAATTTTTTAAAAGAATGTTCATAAATTTGAATTTAAAGATTTGAATGAATTTCGAATTTTGGATCTATTGGTTTGACTTATCCGGACATCTGCACATGTACAGGTTCGTACATGAGTATTTGCAGATTCGCATCGTTCCCGCATCTGTACGCATTTGTATGGATTCGTCCAGAATGAAAACAGGTTGCATACGGGATAACTACAGGTTGCATACGGATGTATATGGATGCGGGGAAGAGGCGTACAGGAATCTCTGAATGCTGCTGACATTCGTAAATGCAAATTCAAATCGAAAATTTGAATGAATAGATTTGAATTTGCTTAATTCAAATTGAGTTTGGTTTAATTTGAATTTTAAAGATTTGAATCGAGGTGTGCATTGGCACCACTGTGCATGTATCTAGGTTTTGCAGAAACAGGGTGTTGTTGTTGTTGTTGCAGGTTTTACAGGGGTTATAGTGCGGCTATGCTGAGAGTGCCTCCGATATACTCCCAGAAAGCTCCAAGATGCAGCATTTGCACCACTCTCTGGTGCAAATGCTGCATGGGGGCACAGCTGCGCAAATGTGTGCTGCATTGCAACTGCTATTGAAAACGACGCAGCAGAAGTTACCATGGTTATTGCTATGGCAATGTGGACAGTCTGCTAGGTAAGCTGGCCACTATCCCTGATTTAATTACAGTGGGATACTATCCCACTGCTGTTAAGTGCAAAAAGGTCCTTAATGCTTCTCAAATTGGCTCAGAACTGAAGTAACAATGAAGCGTAAGGAGCAGTGGAGCAGTGAAAGAAGGAAAATTAGGCTTTGCAGGATAGCGAAATACTTTATAAATGAGTCTCTTAATATGAGTAACCTCTTACTGTTCTGTATCCAATTCTTTTTGTTCCTGAGGCTTCCTTTTTTAAAAGCAGATATATCCTCAAAGGAGAAAATGCAAGCATAAGATATCTCAAGAGGAAAATAAAGATGCACAGTACACAGCAGATAGGAAAGAATTCAAAACAGCAACAGAAATGAAACTGAAAGACAAAACCGAAGCCAAGGATATTTTATGAACTCAATCCACTGCTCTGCATCACAGGGATGCACCATCCGCAGTGACAAACTATTCCAGATTAACTCAACCTGTGACTGCTATGGTACACTACTTGGACCTATCCCCTGATAATCCCAGAACACTGAGAAATGCCATCTGCACACATCCCATGTTCTGGAGCAGGGCCAGGATCCCTCTGGTAGTACTGAGATCCAGCTTAAAGGCCTCTTTATCTGGACCAAGCTCCATCTAAAGGAGTAGTAGTTTTAGAATGAAACATGGTATCTGTCATGTCTTCCACTTAGCCAAATATTCTGAGAGCAAATACATATTAAAAGAGCAGCTTGATTTGCAAGTGGATGGCTAGTATTTTTATTGCAAAACTGGTAGGGCCTTGCATCAGGCTCTCCTCATCTTGAAGAGATATTAGAATAGCTTGACAGCCATGTTTTAGCGAAGACATCCATCAGTCCACACTTCTAGACAGTTCTGACCACTGAAATTGAAGATCTGAAAAGTTAAATACTGTACCACACAGAATGTGTCCCTGTAATCTATGATCACCATCCTACTGATGGCTCATTTATCTGTATTTGCTGGAAGCTATGGTAACTTAAAAACAAGGGGGTCCCTCTAAGGGGGGGAAAAAAAACCTCTGCTAACTGCCAAGTAACTGGCTACTCATCCTTAGTATATCACTTTCAGTACTGATAGATAGTAAATTATGTTCAAATAACCAGAAGACAGGACTCATTGGAAAAGGCCTTGATGCTGGGAAAAACTGAAAGCAAAAGGAGAAGGGACTAATGAAAAACGAGATAGATAAGGCAGGCACTCATGGAAGCAACAAACAGGAGCTTGGGAGACAGTAAAGGATACAAGAATCTGGTGGACTATAGTCCATGGGTCTTAAAGAGTCAGGTAACAACTGCATGAGTGAACAACAACAAATTATGATTCTTACACCAAATAAATGGCTCAAATAGCCATTGCTGCCCACTCATGTGGGCCAGTTTGGTCTAGTGGTTAGGGAGCCGGACTCTTCTCTGGGAATACCGGGTTGGATTCCGCCCTCCCCCATGAAGCCAGCTGGGTGACCCTGGGCTAGTCACAGCTCTCTTTCTTAGCTCTCACAGCCCCACCTACCTCACAGGGTGTTCTGTTGTGGACAGAAGAATAGAAAAGCTTTGTCAGCTGCTTTGAGTCCCCTTAAATGGGTGAGAAAAGAGAGGTAGAAAAGCCAACTCTTCTTCTTCTTCATGTACAGCAGGTTACATGAATCCTCTCTGTATCCTACTGAATGGATTGTTAGGAGCTTTTGCACAGGCAAACGTTGAAACCAAGGACGCAACTTCAATACACATTATGCCAAGAACAGAGGATTCCTATTCAGTTCTAATTAGCATATTGCCACATGGAGTCAAATAAGTTTATTACATTTCCATGAGTTAGCAAAGTCTTAAACATCAAGGAAAGCAAAGCAAATGATTTCAAAAAGAAAACATCTAAAATGAACAGGAGTAATTAAGTGGCATCTCTGAAAAAAGTCACGTCTAGTTATAGTCTATCACTATATACCTAAGATCAGCAACAAGAGTGGATCTGGTACAAAATACGTATTTGATACGTATGGGATACATATCAAATATGTATGTGTTTGTATTGGATAGTTGTACGAATTCATACAAATGCGTTCGTATCAGAATCCTACCACATTTGAAAGGGATCTATTCAAATGAATATGAATGTTCTAACATTTGATTCCTTATGAACTGAATGCCAAAAAACCCATTTGTGCACATCTCTATGCCAAACTGCTTAAAGGTAAATAAACCTTAACATTATGGTGACCGTACAAAAAAAACCCATGCAGTTTTATTGACAACGGCAGATAAATAGTTTCTCATCACCTCTCTCTGGGGAGAATCTGGAAATCAAACTTGTGACTTTCCAGACAGCTGCTTTACCACTGCACTACTCTTACCTGCCAAAAACACAGTACTAAATTCTCATGAAAATAGTTATAGAACAGATTACAAAAAGGATTTCCTGTATAAACCATTGCCCGTATTTCCCCAGTGAAATAAAAGGTACCTTATTCTACTACTCCCCAAAACACAAATTATGCCCCCAATCATAAACAAATCAGCACTGCTCTCCAGAACTGCCATTCCTTCTGCACTTGTGGACACATGCCAAATGTTAGAACAAGCTGAGTGAATGTGTTTAATCGCAACCACTGTAAGCAGTTGATCTTCGTAGCAGGAGGCTATTGATTGGTAGTTTAACTACCACTCTGTGAACTGGGTGAAACATTTGTTAAGATAAGCTGGTTAAATGTAATCCAGCCCAGATGTCTGAGAAGAACTACCAGACCCGCCTGGGCTTGACAAAATTCCAGAGTATGAAAAAAAAAAAAAAAAACCAACCCAAACATAATGCAAAAATATGGAATCCGCATTTTACACAATTACTATCTCCAACATCACAAGTAAACTCATAAATTAGATGTCAGTAGAGCACTGGTATCTAAATCTGCTCTTCTGGTGATGTAGAACAATGAGAGAGTGTCTTGTCGGTTTATCTTTTGTTAAAACTGCATGTATATTAGGATACATCCCTGCCTATTTTGACGGCTTTCTGTACTCAGTCAAAAGACAGTTCCTGGTGGAGTATGGAAACGCCTTGTATGGACTGTGATCCACCTGGAACACTCCTCAAGGTTCCTACTTATTCCCCATGCTTACCTACTGTGAGCAAGGAGCAGTACAAAAAGAATGCTTTCAGGTCTCATGGCCCAATCTGGCTCACCATGCCCTTGTACATTATGCACACCGTCCCCTCACCCAATGGTGGTAAGGGGCGGGCAGGGTATTCACTGCAGATTCTTGTGAGGTGGATCAGTGAGTCAAGATCTTGCTCATTCTTGGGATATAGATTGATATCATCTATAAACAGGTGGCCAAAAGGGACTCCAATCCTGGACCTGTGCCCATATCTACTCTATGTGATGATCTGGTTGAGGAGATTCAGTCCTACATAGAACTGAAATGAGGACAGAGTAGCACCTTAGTATATGTCTCTTTTTATGGCCACCTATGTGGTTATCTTAGAGTTGACTTTCAATGTTCCCCACTTACTCCATTCAGTTCTTGACTGAGGTTCTATGGAAACCTCCAAACTGTACGAAAGCTGTGGAGTCCCTTTGTAGATGTGCCCTGACTGACGGACATGACAATTGGAAGCTGTGGAGGGACTGTGTAGCCACTGTGAGCCAGTTTGGTGTAGTGGTAAAAGAGCTGGACTCTTATCTGGGAATACCAGGTTCGATTCCGCCCTCCCCCACAAAGCCATCTGGGTGACCTTGGGCTAGCCTTGAGTTCTAATAGCCCCACCTACCTCACAGGGTGTTCTGTTGTGGGGAGAAGAATAGAAAACTTTGTCAGCCGCTTTGAGTCCCCTTAAAATGGGTGAGAAAAGCGGGGTAGAAAAGCCAACTCTTCTTCTTCCCATCTGTCAGACAAGACAACTGGAGGCTGCACGCAGGGTCAGGAAGCTCAATCATCCACAGAGATTTTGCAGCATTCCCTGGAAAATTAAGAACTGCTTATTAATCAGCAGCTTTTAACTTGGGGGATGGAGTGCTGCACACTTCTGTGTTCACAAGTCCCTCTGCAGCTTCCACCCATGTATGGAAGCAACCTAAGTGTCTGATTAACACTGCATACTGCCAGGCATTGGAGGACTCATGGGTGTGATTGCTAGGCATCTGGGGATCTCTCTTCCCACTGAAAAACTGTTTCAGCCACAGCTATGAACCATACTTTGTGGTTGTAGGTATACATGGCTACTCTTAAGTTGCTACTAATCTTACAAAAGACTTTCTAACAATTTAGTTTAGTGCTACAAACTAGAGATTTGCGCAACAGTTTTGCCCAGACTGGTTATAGTTTGTAGCAAACCAGGGAGGTTTAAGAGGTTTGGTACCAAACCAATCCTCAAACTGGAGAGAGTTGGTGCAATATCAAATGAAATCCCAGAATATTTAAACTGAATGGACCAATCCCTCTTCCCCTTCCCCTATTTACATACATGGCCTCCCTCTATTGCATTCTGGCCTCTCCCATCACAGGCAGCCTATCCCAATTATGTCTTAGCCTTCCCCCAATCATCTCTGCAACCTTATCTGGTTTGTTGGGCCAAAGCAGTCTGCTGGGAAGTTTTTCAATAGCCTACTGGCATACTTCTAAGGTTGCATCCAGACCCCACTTACTTATTCTTCTGGATATTCTATAACAAAGCATGGAAAAGTACACAATGTCTGGATGTAGCCTAAGACCTACCAAGCCTTCAAGAAAAGGGGCACCATGGGTCCTTCCAGCATGCCATGCACATGACTGGTCATGTTCAAGAATTTTCAGGAAATAGAGGTGTGCATGGATTGCTAGAATGACCCATGGTTTTCTATCTCCAGAAGTCAAGAAGATCTCAGAAGCATGATGGCTAGCTGGCAAAAGGCCATGCAACTAGTCTCTGTGGTGTGCCTGGAAAAGAATGTGGAACAGAACAGGCAGGACAACAAACATGAAGGAAGGCTATAGATAATAAGGAGGCTGGTGGTGAATTTGGAAGGGGAAGCTGTGTACACAAGGGGCTGACCAGTTGTGGGATGAACAGTTTGACCAATGGTTGTCTTGAGATCATTACATGCCAAAGCAACCGTTTCACATTAATGCAACTCTGCTTTCGAAAACAGAAGCAGAATTGACCTCAAAGTAGAACAGGAAACTGAAGTATAATGAACAGTTGATCCAACAGGGTTTGTCTACTGCTTATCTGTGCCCACTCCTTCTCTTGTCTCCTCTCTTCTGCAGGTAAATAGATGCTACCATTATGAACACTTGTCAGACTAAGGGCTGGGTGCTAGAGATGTCTCCATAGATGTAGCTGGGCTTGTCTACTGCCTGCCTGAGTCAACATCTTGTCTTATATCCTCCCTTCAGGTGATTTGCTGACGCCTATATTAAGATTCCTGCCATAAGCTACAGATGGAATGAGCACTTTTTCTTTCTTCTTCGGTATTTTACTTATATTTTGCATTTTCTGATTAGAATACTAAGGTATTATTTTGCATCACTGTATTCTATTGTTTCCTAAATGCAGAAATATTTCATTCCTGCTGTTCCAAAGATATTTTAATTAACCCAAAAGCTGAGAGTTATGTCCATTTATAGCTGATTTCCACACACACTAACACCAAACAGAAAGTTTGCTTTACCATTATTTTTATTATTTGTTCAAAGTTTAACATTAGAAAAAGATGATAGCTGTCAGCAAAACATTTGGGTGCTGATGAGGTCATTTCACAATAATGAGGTCAGTAGAGGAGTATAGTCATCAAGCACAAGGTCATTTTCTTCCCTTGGATTGCACAGCTTATTGATTCTAATTAAGCAAAATTTCCTGCAGCAACACTATTATGAGCCGAGTCTAGGTCAAAGGATCCCTGAAATTCATGCACACAGTGTAAATTCAATGTTTGAAGACCAGCCATCAAAAAACTACTTAATTTTTGTCTCTTCTAGACCCATCACATCTCCATTTTCCAAACCTTGTAAATCATGTGTTTCTCAGCTGGGATTAAAAGAAATGATAAAAGCAAGGTTACATACTAGTATAAACTTTTGCGCATAATAAATTTTAGGGCTGAGTGAGAGTTAAAATAGGTTGTGCTCACAATATACTACAGCTAGTACCATTCTAGCAACTGTTTTTCCCACAATGCACCAAAACCTGGTTTGCTACAATTTGCTAACATCAATGGCACAACCATAAATGGTTGTGCAGCGCATTGTTACACCCTGGTATTTTATGCAAAATTACAGCACTACCAAACATGTATAGGCCATGACCACACGGCCACCAGAATGGGACAGGTAAGCACCCTGGCTCTCAAAGATCTAAAGCCTCTAGATCATGCTGCACTCTTGTCTTATGAACACACAGCACAATCTACAGCTACAAAGACAGCGATATGCCATGTTGCTGAGCAGCCATCCACTCTGTATGATTGTGTAGCAGCTGTGCCAGTGATAGGCATTGTATGATACTCAATCTAACACACCTGGAAGGCGATACTGCTGAGGTGCTCCAACAGTGTGGAATCCTGCACTTTCGTTTTCCATGGCTTCCCACTCATCTCCGTGATGGAGCACAGGGTGACAGCCACATGCATGTGCATAATTATTGGGTCACCCATACACAGACCTCTTTAGTGTCAAAAGTTAAGGGGAATAATTGATCATATCCTCTGTTCCAACACCACACAGTATCCAATGGCTATGTCACGTAGCTAGCTGGCAATCCATATGAGCTGTTGATGCTGAATATCTAAGTCTAGGATCTATCACTAGCATTTTCATTCTGTTGTTATCATAGTTGTTGTTAAACAACTACTACAATGAATAATCAGAGTGCCTGTACTTCAGTGGCAAAGCCAACTACCTGGAAACCAGAGGGTAGCAAGTTTTATATCTTTGCCAAGAAAACTGCATAGACATGCTCATGTGAGAGCCACTACCCGGCCATATTCTGCTCTCATTAAAACCAGGCCTTCTCTCCTGTCTGCTTGATCCTGCACTTCCTTGGAGAGCACCTTAACTGTCTGTATTCTCACGTCACTTTGGCCTTTGGCTTAAGCGAGAAATCCGTGAGAACCTGATATCGCTGCAATTACTAGATATAGCCCTGCTTTGCCTTCCTTTCTTGTTTTTTGCTATTACCTCAATAAACAGAAGAACCTGCTTTATGACAGATGTGTATCTGTGTGAATTCCTGGCCTATATCATGGAGATGGTCCCTGTAATCAGCTTGGAGCTGGGAACCTCTTGATCATACCCAAAATTAACATCTGTGAAGAATAAGGATTTTCTGGACCATCACTCACTTCTTATCCCAGAACAGACTGCATTAACCTTCAATCAGCCCCATAAAATAATCAAATATATATTTCTCTCTTGCTTTAACAGACTACTCTTATAACTAGCTGAAGTGTATAGTTAAATCCAGCAAAACTTCAATGAGGGCTTTACAGGATTCTGCAATATTAAACTCAAAGAAAGGCATTAAGCTAAGCTTCTACAGCTAGACTGAAGTTTTTCTGAAGATTTCTAATCGGAGGCCATAGTTTGTTGCTAGCTTATGAATCTTTGCTTGCTTTCACTTTGTTGTTCAACTCAAAAATCAAGATCCTTTGTTATTCAGTCTGCTTTGTTATCATGTCCAAATTGCTCGGTAATATGTTGGGGCAGCCAGGAAATGCAAGATAAGTGTCTTCCTGGTGCCTTTTCTTGATCCATCACCTCAATCTTCTTGCTACTTTTTCAAACCTTTCTGCTCCACAACTAACCCTCTTCTTCGAGGCAATGCAGCTAGTTCTAGTGCTACTTTGCAAACGTAAGACATTTTAAAGGAATTTCTAGCTGTACCTTCGTATACAGGCATGAATTATACATGTTCATATACATGAGGCATGGATTATACACGTTCAGCTGTATAAGACCCACCAAAGAGTATGTTGTCCACTTGAGGCATCGGAGGTGAAATTGTAAAACAGTGCCTGTCAGGTAACCATATTATCCACAGCATCTTCACACATCCTCATACACTGGATATGGAAATGGGTGACGTGGAAGAAGGAACTTCCACAGAGGTAACCAGTTGTACATTGTAAATGTCATAATCACAGATAATGGTGAGCTATCCCTTTGGCTCCGCACACTCACCATCGACGATCAGATAAATTTAAAGAAAATTCAACATGGGCATATATATAAATTTTAACAGCTAAAACATTTTGACAGTTTTACTCATGTATACAATTGGGGAAAAATTTGCTTGTGATAGGCCAAGAGTGGCTAACTGGTTAAAATAGTGTTTTCTCCTCAACTTTTCAAATCAGCCAACTGAAAGGGAAGAACTGACATGACAAAGCCATAGCTGTGCAGTAACATCTCAAAGCCTTTTAGAAAGGCAGATTTTTTTAAACTGGCAGAACAAAGGAACATCAAGTTTGAAGAAGAGTACTTCCATATCACTGCCAAATCAGATTTCATATTATGCAAGAATGCAATTACTGACTGTAATGGGGCGTATTTCCAGGTGAAGTACACCCCTAGTTAACTTTTTTTTTCTGTTCATGACTACATTAACCCTTGACAGAGGGATTCTCCCTATTCTCACTTTGACAAGATGGGAGGACTAGAAACAATGGGATGAAGCTTCAAGAGAGTAAATACAGATTAGATATTCCTGATAATGAGGGCGATCAGTCAGTGGAATAGGTTGCCACAGAAGGTAGCGAGCTCTCCTTCACTGGAGGTCTTTAAGCAGAGGCTGGACCTACATCTGTCTGGGATGTTTTAAGAAATCCTGCATTGAGCAGGGGGTTGGACTCGATGACCCTGGAGGTCACTTCCAACTCTTATGATTCTATTAAAAGGCCTCAGTTTCCTTCATCAGCATTTCAACCCAACAGGATTTTTTTCATATCACTGGAAAAACACAAAAAGGTATGATTTTCAAGATGAGAAATTAAAATTCATCCTCTGCATCAATATGGACTGTTTCCACACTCATGTCTCCCAGAGAACTTAAAAAAAATATTTAATACATCCCAAGCCTGCACTGATTAAATGAATTTTTAAGCTTATATACCACCATTGAAGTCTAATGCCCCAAATGGTTTCATGGAAACTGTATCTGGCATGTTTTGAGCAAACTGTGCATCTTTTTTGCAGAGATGAGATTAATTATGATAAAATGTAAAAGACCTCTAATGTAGGGATGTGCACGAATATTGGAATCAAATGTCTATAAAATCAAATATTGAATTTTTGAATCATTCATATGAATTATTCAGACATTCGTATATGTACGGATATGTACATGATGTGTATTTGCCCATATGCATTTTTCCCGCATCAGTACACATCTGTACAGATCCGTATGGGACAAAAATAGGATGCATACGGAATAAATACAGGATGTGTATGGGCACATACAAATGCTGTCGACATTCATATTTGCAAACAGAGATTGAAAATATGCAAATAGATTCAAATGTATTCAAACTGAATCGAATGTGAATACATTACAATTTTAAACATTAGTATTGATTCAAATTTTCAGATATCTGATTTGAATCAAATCCCATTCTTGCACACCTACTCAAATGTTCTAAAAATTGAGGCCGCCTTCAACACTTACACCTTTTTTTAGCAAGATATTTACCCAATGGCAAAGGCAGCCATGAAGTGGAAGCTGTGGGGACAAGGATCTGTCGGATTCTCATGGCACATAGCGGCCTGGCAAACTCTATTCTAATCTGCTCTGGATATGAATCAGGTTGATGGAAGAGGAAATGGTACAGGACAACTGACCTATGCTTCTTGATATGGAAAAGACTTGTTATGAACCAACATCTATACATTTGAAAGTGCAAAACAGCCAACGCTGAAGAGTATGGAGACCATGTCGCCATGCCAAGAGACTATGCAAACTCAGGCTAGTATAAAAGGAAAAGCATATGTTGATGTTCCATCGTTCCACCATTTGTATTTGCATAAAAGGGAAATCCCTCCATAAGCAAGGATGTTTCTGGAACATATTTGGGAAATAAGGAAAACCTGAGGTTCGAATCAGATATGTGGGATTAATCCTCCAGTGATTATCTCTGGCATCACAGTATTTAAGAAACTAGTTTGGCAAGTTAAGACTAGAGGCTGCACTCTCTGCATTTGGAAATATCACTTTGCATTCTTATTTAAAATCATTTTAAAATCTGAAAGTAAAGGCCATTGCAAAATATGTTTCAGTGATATGCTGACAGGAGAAGTCTATGATTGCTTAATCAGAATAAACCCTTCAGGGAGACCCCATCATCAGGGACTTGGTTATGGCCCTTTTCTGCACTGACCTTTAATCTAGAATATGGCACCTCTTAATCCACATTCTGGGCCTCCCCATCCACATAGTGATGCAGAACGGGTAGGTTCCACCTCTGTTGACCCTGATCCATTCATATTAGACAGAACCTCAATCTGGATCCTGGTAGACCCATTTAATTGGGTCTATCAGATAATCTAAGGAGCTTGTTCTGGAACAAGGGAGGGATGTGGGCAGCATGCCTCCATATTCTGGGAGTACAGGCAGATGCTTTTTAGCAGATGACATGGATTCAGCCCAAGCCTCCACACAATCTGGTTCGATGGGCCCAGTTATTCTGGAACCACTGATCTGAACGTAAGCCAGGTAAGTCCAGAAGGGGATATTGTTAATTTCTCCAAATCTTATCACCTTAGTCTAGATACAATTAGGAATCACAAGAGCTATTTGAACCTAATTGTCCTCTTGTTTTTCCGCCTTAGGCAGCTGAAGTGATTTGCCCTTGAATCACTGCCCCATTCCACCACAACACAAAAAATCCCATAATTAGCCCTAATTTTGTGGGGGGGGGAGTGAGAGAGAGAACAAACTCTTGGAAACCTCTCCTCCCTTCTGCTGCAGACAAGCTAAGTTATACACTTTTCTTTTCTTCTATTGTGTGAGAACATACAAGAAGATCATATACCTTTGAGTCTTTTGTTCAACCCCAAAATCAAGAAGATCCTTTGTTATTAAGTCTGCTTTGTTACCATGTCCAAACTGCTTGGTAATATGTTGGGGCAGCAAGAAAATGCAAGATAGTTGTCTTTCTAGTGCTGAGACATAAGAAATAAAGTCTGAGAAGGCATCAGTCCCAGGTATTTCTTGTGAACTTATACAACTGTCTCAATTTTGGGGCCTCTTTCTGTTGCTTTGGCTTAGAAGTTGGAAGAGCTTAAAAGTTGTGTTGCTAGGCTCTGGCAGGGACAACTCTGACAATGAGAAAACTTGGTTAGCAGGCATATCTGCATCCCTTTGCATCCTCCTTGCTGCTCTCTTTCCTCAACAGAACAGACGAAACAGAAGAATGCACCACTGGGGAGGCCTTTGTCCTACTCCCCTTTGGAGTTCTAGCTAGGTCAGAACAACTGTGAGATTGGGAGGCTTCTTGGTGAATCTGCATGTTGGGTACCAGTTTAGCAAGACCAGCTGAGAGCTGGAGGGAAAGCTTCATCAGCCAGGCTGAGTAGAGGGCTTTCACTGAGATGAGGGAAATTAGCCCTGAGTTGGATTTTCCAGTCCACTGAAAAGTACCAAACAGCATTTCAATGACAGGTTAATTGTGGGCCATTTCTTGCTTTCTGCCTGTAAAACACTGGGCTTACATTGGCCTCAGTTGTATTTCATATTTTGTTAATAAAAATTGTTCTGTCTTGGAAATCCCAGGCAAGCCTGGGATTGCCCCCCCCCTTCCTCTTGAATCCACACCAGATGACTGACAGTTAAACCAACCCTATTCATTTAAGATCCCAGCTGTGTGAACAGGAAGCTAGTTTCCATAGCACAAAACTGTTCACGTAACATTCTACACTGACCTCAATACAGCAACTGAAACCTCTCGGCAGTCCGGAAATATTACCATCCTGGGTGATGAAGAAGAGTTGGCTTTTATATCCCACTTTTCTCGCCCATTTAAGGGGACTCAAAACGGCTGACAAATCTTTCTGTTCTTCTCCCCACAACAGACACCCTGTGAGGTAGGTGGGGCTGTGAGAGCTCAAAAAGAGAGCTGTGGCTAGCCCAAGGACACCCAATTGGTTTCATGAAGGGGTGTGGATTCAAACTTGGTGACAATGAGGTATGGATCTGACACGCTAACCAAAGACCAAACTGCCTCACCGCAACTGCAGCTTCTGTAAACTGAATTCGTAAACTAAAGCACTTAATGTGATCCATTTAGCTAAGAAAAAAAATCAGCAAGAAAAAAGCAACACAGCAATTCACTTCACTGTCATTAGTCTTCATATTAATTTCACTCTATCATTATATGCAGAACTGCAAAAAACAAAAAACCAAGCAGCACCTTTTATTAAGCGAGAGAAATACTGCAAGCTCTTTTGTTTAAACTAAAACAATTAGTAAAATGGAAAGGCTATTCCCTGGCAAATTATCAGAGGGAAGGGAGCTAAAAATAAATCTGTCAGAATGCAGTCTGTCTTTTCACACTACAGAATACAAGAAACTAAGTGTAATGAAAGAGAGAAAAAGATGACTCTTCTAAACCATAAATCACTTATAGTCCTTGCCTTGTTCTTTAGCAGTTCCCATTCCTACCGCTCAGCTAATTATTAATTTTGTAGCTGCTGTACACGGTCACACTCACATGTTCTGTAATGTATTCCTAACCACAATCACTAGACAAAAACTGAGGCTGCTTCTCAGTTTAAACACATGCAGAACTTTCAGATTTTCCTTAGCGTTCCTGATCCGCTTACAGCCAAATCATCACAATAAAAATGCATCATTTTAAGAAAGGTTAAATTACCATGAATAAAAACACTTTAAGGTCATTTGAGGGATCTGACCAGCAACAAATGTTAGGATAGACAAGCAAGTTTTAACCAGGAACCCATACAGCTCCAGGACTGGTGCCTCTTCTATATCAAAGGGGATACAATTCCGTAAACTGGACATTGCAATAGGAAATTGTCCCTCTCTGCTTGATGCCAGAGCAACCTGAGCAATTAGCAGTACATGGAACCCCTCATTTGCAGATCCTCAAGGGGCAAACAGATCTATACTGGAGAAATAGGTTTCTTCAGTTAGTCTGGCACCCAAGTTGTTAAGGGCTTTGTACATCAGCAAACAAAATCTTGCTTGGCCTTGCAGTGAACTGGAAACAAATGCTCCTGCGAAGAGTGAGGTAGCAAGCTTATGGTAAGCAGCTCTAATCAGCAGCCTAGTTATCACAATCTGTGTTAGTTGCAGTTTCTGGACAAATCTTACAACTTACACAGAAGACATGATAGTGGTCTAATACAGCACTGAGATTGCTAATTCATGTGTATGGCAGGAAGGACAAACTCACAGCAAGGCTGGTTTATATATGCACACGTACAAGCACAGCTAAGAAGAAATCTCTGGGTAAAGGGCAAAAATTCCACAGAAGGTGACCTAAGAGGAATTTTCGTCTTCCAACCTTGGCAGGTCTCTACAGTGCCTGCGCAAGGAGGAAATGAGAAACTAATGGCTCATCTGAAGTAGGCTACAATACTTTTGGTCTCTTGTGCCTACAGATGGTGCTGTCTAAAGCCTCTCTTCTAAGTAAATGACTGAAGACATTTGACCAGGAGAGTGAACGACGAAAGCTTCAGACTGTAGCGTTCTTCAGCCTGGAAACAATTCCTTGTACAATTCTGAAAACCTCTCTGTAATCTATCCAGTACCCATTTGCTGAATTCTCTTCCCTGTTACCTTTGCTTCTCAGGGCAATTTTGCATTGGCCATTCACATCAGACCACCAAGTGTACTAGGAGGCGCCCTTGAAGACAAAAGCAATTAATGGGACACTGCGAGACAGGATGCTAGACTATAGGCGGACTTCCGTTTCTGCAGGGGAAACATTCTACGCCCTGCAAGAGTTAATCAAAAACTGGCTATTTTGAACGTGGGGAAATGCACTCAATTTCTCATAATTCCTGGGAAATCCTGCAGGATTTCACATGAATTATGGGAAAACCTTGCATCATTTTGGATGATTTCCTGATTGTCCCAGGCCTCGGAGAAGCTTCAGGAGGGAGGCTGATCCAATCACCGTGAAAAAGTGAAACCGCAGTTACTGGATCAGCGGATACAGAGATCTGACTGTAGATGGACTATGGCCCAATCCAGCAGGGCTCCTCTTATGTTCTTATCAATGTGGTAACTGCACGTCACAGCAAACCATCAAGTGTCCAGCTCACTTCCGAAGATGCAATTTGTTCTTAGGAGTGCTCCTTTTGCAGACCAGCTGTTGGGAGACTGCAGGCAGAATGAACTTTGTGCTCATGTCCTGCACAGCACAATCAGATGAAGCTCAGGAAATGGGAAACCTTTAGGCAGTTCATGCAATGCCACTGGTCAGAAACTTCAACGCTGGGGAATCTTTGTTCTCCAGCCTCAAAGCTTGCACAGGTCAGCACATACAGGTTATATTAATTCCCCTCCTTCCCATTTCTGGGCTGAAGCAAGCGGGCCACAGTCTCTCTCTTAATGTGCCCTTCATGCACCGAATTAATTTATATCCACTTTGGAGCACTGGACTCCATAACACACATGCGCACGCTCACTTGTAGTTGGTCTTGGGAACCGCATGGCAAAATTTAGATACAGAAACAGAAGAAACACTTTAGTGTAACCCACCTTATCAACTTCTGTGCTATTTTCCAGTAACTGTGCCAGGAAGCAGAGAATAAGAAACAAGTAGAAACACTTGTTGTCTGAAGGTTACCAAGAGAGTTGTGGCTTTTGAAACAGAAAACTATCAGATAAATGGTTGAAGATGGCAGAGAATGGAAGGTTCAAGCTACATAGGACAGCTAGTTGGATCCCAGGCAATCAGAGAAGCCTGTCTCCTATAAATAATATAAATCAAGCATATTTAGTTTGTTTAACTAAAACAAATAACTGTAACCGAGAGACTGAAGAAAATAAACTGCTCCTTAACTTCTATTATAACTCTGCAGTTTAGCAGTCTTTGTATTAACAAGTTTAGAAGTCTTTGTAGTAACAAGAAAAACAACCAAGGGAAAAGAGAAATAGAGTCCGTTCAGTTATCTTTTGGCATATTATTAATCTCACTTGACTTTTGTTGTTGCAGCTTCCAAAGTGGACTTGTGTTTTTAGTATTAAGCAGAGTTCTGACAAAGAACATTAAGCTGAATGTTTAAAGTATATCACACAAACCAGACCAGCAATAATTTCAAACAGATGTTACCTTCAGCAGATCTGCAAGGTAAGAGAAGTGTACTTGAGAAAAACAAAGAAAAGGATGTTTCAATTACTGGGGGAAAGTCAGCATTTTTATCTTAAAGCATAGTAAATCCATGAAAGACAGGACAAAATTCCTGCAGGTCTTTGAAGTTAAAAAGGACATGATTTCAAGGATCTAAAACAGTACCTTAATGTTCCTTCTCTCTCTCCTGGGGGGTGGGGGAGGGGACACCTCATGGAAAACAATAGTAATTATCTTGTGTGATTTGAATTTCAGTTGTACAAAGGGTACTAAAAATGAGAAACAAAAGCCTTCCTCATGTAATTCAGCCTGACGCCATCCAGGCAAATGGTATTATGCAGAAAAACTATGTGCATCTCAAAGACACATCTGTGCAGGATTATAAGTCTCTTCCAAACCTAAACACATGAAGCACAAGAAAGGGAGATGCAGAGGTACTGCAGGCAGGCTCAATATGCATGCATGCTGTTCTTTTTACATATTTGGGCCATATACAATCAGGCTATAGCCTGTACAAGATTACATTCTAATATCCTTCTCACTTACTGGTAGTACAGAATACCATAGGGTCTGATGCTCTTTAGGCCCCTTTCTTCTGCAAGCTGAAGCAATCCATGGAAGGAACAGGGACTCTCCAGAAGGCCCAATGCCACCAAAATGACCATCTACACTGGGACACTGGTAGGCCACACTGGGCATCTACTGGCATTTTATGGGTGGCTAGACCAGAGGAGGAAGGTATGTAGAAAGGTGGAGACCTTCCTGTTCTAGTCTGGCAGGGGGACACCTTTTGGTGGCATACCAAATTATTTACTGCCAAAATACATCCCCCAAGGGAATCCGAGGAGAGGAACATCAGTCTCTCATGCTCAGAGAACTCGAAGTAGCTCAAGAGGCTACAAATTATAATAGGGCTGTGGTGATTATACATTACAATTGATTAAGCTAGTGTGCAAATGCAGAGCAAGTATTCATGCCCTATGTATTCCCAGAGAAATCGCTTTAGCTAAGTGGTAAAGCAAATTCCTGGAAAGCAAAGGATTACCAGTTCAATGCCACTATCAACTTGTCCACTGTGCTGCCATCTTTCTCTCTTTCCCAGGCAGCATTCAGATCAATGGATTAAATCTGCAGTTACAACAAAATACGTAGCTTACCTTGCTGTGAAGCCATGGCAGGCCACCCAGACTCCAGCAGCCTCCCCTTAGTTTTCTCAAAGAAGGCCACAATACTTCTGTGGCACACATACTGAGGTGCACGCCACGTGGAATGGGGCAGCCAATGGGAGCTGAGCTACAGGCTCAGCTCTCATTGGCTGCTTCTCGCTGGCCTGTCAGGATGGCAGGAAACTTGAAATTTACCTGATCCTGAGGAGCAAGTGCTCATCGTTCCGCCACCTCTACGAAGTACCAGGTGTCAGGTTTGACTCCTATGTTCCAACGGTGCATCATAATGCACAGTATTCCCAGGTCTGGATGCAGCCCCAGCCCCAGTCATCTCTGCTAGCTTTCATCACAGATGCTGCTCTTCTTTGGCACCTGTGACTAGTACCTGCCAAGGCTGAGAGCGCTGCTGAAGGCTGCTCTCTGTTTGGGGAACTCAAGGTTAGAATGGACTGAGTATAATGGGGGCATGGTAATGTAACAGGAATCAAATGCTTGTTATATCCTGTGCTCTCTTTTAGAATCTTTGTCATCTGTTATTTAATAAAGCTTGGGAGCACACATTCTGCATTCCTACATTTTGATACTCCGGAAGTAGGCAATGGCAAACCACATCTGCCTGTATCTCTTCCAAGAAAACTGCATACTGATGCCCACGGAGGTGCCCATATAGGCTGCATCTTCACGGCATGTGTTATTTCGATTTAAATAATTCGAAATAACTGACCCGGAACAAAGTTGTCCACACGACTTGCAAATTGATCTGGTTCTGTGGCATTCCTTAACGCGGAATCAATCCTGGTAATCCCCACAATAGCCCTGTGCTCCCGCCCATTGCCAGTCATGGTGCCCTGTGATTGGTCCTCCCTCCCAGGATCCCACCCTCCCTTCCCTTTGCGTCATCCATGCTCCGCCGGGGATTCCCGTTCTCTCCCCTCCCCCTTTCCACCACCACCACCACCAGCAGCAGCAGCAGCAGCATCCATCCATCCATCCATCCATCCTGGGGCTCCTCGGTGCCCGCTCCGCTTTGCCCGACTCCACCGCTGCCGCCGCGTTCTCGGCGCCTTTCGCCCCGCTGGCCGGAGCGTGCTCGCAGCCCGGGCTGCCCCTGCCTCCCCCGCCGGCGGCTCTGGCGCCCGCCGCGCCATCCATCCATCCATCCATCCATCCATCCATCCATCCATCCATCCTGGGGCTCCGCCGCTGCTTTTCCCCACTTTGCCCCGCAGAGCCGCGGCCGCCGCTGGCTGGAAGAGGAGGAGAGCCAAGGGTGGACAAGAGGGCGGGCGGGCTCAGCGTGCCCACCGCCGGGAGGGCGAAGGGGGCTCCTCGCTCGCTCTTCCCCCCGTGGCCGGGAGGGAACTCGGAGAGCGGGGAGAGTGGGCTGGGAAAGTTCCCCGGGGACTCCCCTTTCCTTTCCTTTTGAAAGTTCAGAACTGCGCAAAAGTGAAACATTGTTATTAATCTACATTGCTACAGGGTATCTTTGGAGGTAGTGGGTGGATTCTTTCAATGAAATCATTTGAAAGCAAGCTATTGGGGAAGGGAATCCTAAACATGACGTGCCTACAATACGGAGAGCCCATTGGTTACAGTGCGATTGGGGGCGGGACAGCCTTAATACGGAATCTCATCACGGAAACGATACTGTCCACACAGTAAAAAATTAAACACGTATCAAGGGCATGTTCCGGAGTGAGACCTGTTGAGATCAGGATTTATTTCAAATCGGGATAACGTCGTTTAACACGGAAATACCGTATTAAGCCGAAGTGCTGTCTAAACTGCGCGAACTCAAAACGTTTTGAATTCGAGATAACGACGTCGTGGGGATGCGGCCATAGTCAACCAGGAGTCAGCCACAACTTGGTGGTACCCAACGAAACAAAACACAGACACACTCATAATTAAGAATTCTAACCATGTATATTGCCAATAAATACAATACACAACTCAAACTGAGCCTATGATTAATTTGTCAACAAAATAATTTTTCCTTTGCAAAACGAAAGTATGTTATTTTCTTACACCTTATAAACACAAAAAAGCCAGCCAAAAAGATTGTACAACCTATGCTAATTCCATCAGTCACATGGCTAAGGAGAATGAAGAAAACACATATCTCCTGCCTTGACAGCCAAGACGTGGCAGACCAGGATAAGCATTAGCAATAGGATTAGTAAACATATTTTATTGCTCATACTGATTGCATGTGCATCCTACGTTTCTTCCAAAGAGCTCAAGGCAGCGACTATGCTTTTTCTTTCCTCCGCTTTATCCTCAAAATAACCCAGTGGGTTGGAAAGGGTGAAAGATTCTGACTTGGCCAAAGCCACAATGAAGTTTCCTTGACTGAGGCTACACTGGAATGGTTTTTTTAAAAAAAACCCAGCTCAAAACCATCTTTGAGATCACAGCATGTGACAGCTAGTGCTTCCACCTCACCTCTAGTCCAAAATAAAGGCCAGAAAATGCATTTCCAAAGGCAATGCTGCACTGGATGGCAAGGAAGGCCTCACCAGGTGACTCCTAGTCAAACTGACCAAAGTACTATCTGGCCCCTAATGTGGATTAGCTATGGGATGTGAACAATAGCTTGTATAAGCACTTCTAAATCTTTTAAAAAAATTTTTTAAATTATTGCATATGGAAGAAACCTCATGTTGTAGTCAAATAACAGATTTTAAGCACTCTGAGAGCACTTCTGGGGCCTGGTAGAAGAACATTCCACCCCCATTGGGCATACCAGTCATCCTAAGGGGAGGCGCAATAAATGACTCTTGAAACTGAAGTCATATGCCCTCTCTGCTGCCATGTAGATTGATGGGTGCAAGCAGAAGAGAATTACCAGTGCAATTTCTGTTCAGGCTGTTTATCTGTCAGAGCAAAAATTGGTGACTTCTAGGACCATTTCCAGTCCAAGGGATAAATGGCAAGATCAGGCAGCTTGTAGCTGTGGAACTTTTGTTCTGCCTCCACAGTAAAACTGCTGAAACAGACTTTTGGGCAACAGTCTGGATGAATATCTGATGAAGATCTGAGTGCCCATGTCCCAATTCAACAACATAACCACTATATCACACTGGTTCCTACTGATTCAAGAGCAGGCGAAGCTTTGGCCTTTGTCTTCTGCTTGAGATTCCCATAAGCAATTGGTGGACCACTGTATGAAACAGGATGCTGGAACAGATGTGCTCCTCTTATGTTCTTATGATCAGGACACACAAAAAGTTACAAAGTTGGAAAGACTAGAGCCGAAGATCTCATATATTAAGAAGACACCACGGGGGGGGGGGGGGCAATGTATACATAAGTTTTAAGTAGTGACTTCTTGTAGTGATGCATATATAATTTTTTTGAACCAAGTCTATCCAGTGTGACAATTAGGGATATTGTTTGGGTTTCTAGAAATCTTGTTTCTTAAAGGTTATTCCATCCAGAGCTGGAATAATTCATTTTCTGTATTTGCCATGTAAAGCTTATGATAGATATGTGAGAGATAGATTTCATTCCACAGGAAAAAGTGCTTGGCTCAAAAGCAAATGTGAATTATCAGCCTCTGATCAGTTGTCACAAAACTGCAAGTCTCAACATTTTTTTGCTTACAATCTGACTCTGGCAAGTCTAAACACCATACCTCTTTCAGACCTAGTTTTATTCCACAGGTCACAACACTTTAAAGTTCAGAATGCTGCACCAAAACATACTGAGCCTTAGCACATTTCCCCCCTGTAGGTTCTTCTCATCACCTGGAGTCAAGCCCCATCATGTCCTGAACAGCCACTCCCCATCAAACACAAATACAACTTGATGTTTCACAATGCCCTTTGAGTTACACCATAATTCGGAGTGTCTAACCCACTGATGTTTGTAGGCTTTCATGCACGGCAAAGATTTAAATCAAGAGTAGCTGTCTGAAGGCCACTCTAAGAGGTAAGTGCAAACAGGAATACAGACCAGTAAATGTTACAATGATTTTGTTATCCGTCTCATTTCATTAGCCACTTTGCCTTAATTCACAAAGGCTTATATAGTACACAGCTCCGTGACTATATCATAAGATTCAGCAAGTTACATAGTCTTCTTCAACACACACACACAAAAATGGTCTGGATTGTGGTTGCTTGATATTTTGTTAAAAACTTATAACCAACAAACGTTCATGATATGTAGCTAACATCTTAAAACTGAGAGTGCTTCCAGTCACCCTCAATACTTCGCAGCTGCTGTGCTGCCACTGGTCACAGGACTGGAAAGGACTGGAATCTGTGACAGCAGTGCAGCAGCAAGGAAACTGTGAGGTAAAAAGCTGCTGATTAATCAGGAATTTTTAACTTTGCAGTCTCCCTCACATGCTGCGCAGATACTGCGGAGTATCAACCATCCCGCTTGGATGACAAGAAGCGGCTGTGCAGGGGATTAAGAATGCCTGGAGGCACCCTGATTTTGCCATAGACTATAGCTACCACGTGATAAGTAAAACTGCAATCATTTTAATTAAAAAATAGAATTTAGCAATTAGCAAAATACCTGTCCATTCTAATAACTAACTAATGACTAATAACTCAGAGTCCACCACACCTAAGCTTTCATCTGGCTTCAGCCTATACTGAGGCTGAATCAAGACAAGAGGGGAAAAGCGCTTTAAAGAAAGCACTTTCCCCCTTGTCACCTTTAAAGGGAAGCAATTTGCATCCCTTTCAGTCAAATTATCTGTCTGGTCCATCAAATGATATGAGGTTTTTCCTAGCAGCCATCTGATGGGTGCTCTCCCCCCTTGCTGGAGTGGCACCCCCTCCAGACTTGCAGAATAAATCCACAGTTAAAGGGGGATGACCCGCTGTCCCGGAAGCTGCGAGAGTTGAGTCAGAGTGCCGTCATGTGGGCTGAGGCAGCCAATCGGATTTGAGCTGCCCTTCCTGTTCTCATCATCTCTTCTTGCCATCCTGCCTGGACTGGCGGGAAGATTTGAATTTCTGACATACTGCACAGCGAGTGTTCTCTTACCATCACTAAGGTAAGTGCACAGAACTGATGGGACAATGTGTCTATGATCCATCGATCCTGTTGTGTGACTCCCCCATCACGCTGCACATTCCACTGCACAGTATTAACATGATCTACCTGACTGGGCCTGGCCATCCACACTTCAAGCACTTCAGGACTTCACTTCAAGTGCATATGGCTCCTTCTATGCTCCATCTTCACCTCATTGGAACTGTATTCTTATACCATTCCAGTGAGGGGGACTTGTAAGAGGGCCCAAGATTATTAATCCAGGATGGACAGGACTTTACAGGTCCCTCTGCTGACTGTCTCGGATGGTACACAGGAAGTCCAGATCATTCTTCCAGATCTGCAAGTCAGGAAAACAGAAACTGGAAAGCAGATAATAGGTCGAGTCTTAAAGACTGATTTCCTCAAACTGTCACATTGTTCTCATAAAACAAATTTTAAGCATGGATGTCCCAAGGTATTTCAGAACTACATTCCTTTTTTTTTTTTTTAACTAGTTTAGTTAAGTGCAATAAAGTTAGATAAAAACTGAGTCACCATCTCTTCTGGTCAGTCAAATAAGTAGAAATATCACATACTTTCCATTAGGATTTCCCGCAACCCCTGCGCCACGATGCCCAGTGTTCCAGTAAGTGCCTGCCCTCTCTGAGGAGTAGCTTGGGCCTGTTAGGATGCTGGGTTCGTGCAATGGCCAAGTGAATACTACAGTGCGGACACAAAACACTGGTAGCAAGCGTTTCAACAGTAAACTAAAACAAGTTTATTATTACACACAAGCAATACTAGAAGATAATAAGGTCCAGGTATTTGTTGGATTAACTCAGGTTTAACTCAGTAAGTCTCTTAAGGCTAGGAGCTACCCCTTTCTCTAAAGGAAAATAGTTCCCCTTTTAAAAGACAAACCTCTCCACGTTCCTCTCCCTCCAACTTGCTCAGCCACAGCTCACGTCAAGCCAGTGTACCCAAACGTGGCCCTAGATGATCACAAGGCCCAGTCCATCCTTGCTTGTCCAATCATCCAGCCTGGTCAGTTGCTAGTGAAGTCTCCCTCAGAGCCACAATCCACCCGATTGCCTCCTTCAGAAATCACTCAGCCCAAAAGACCACACTGGTCAGCTACTGGTTCCAGCTCCCTCAGGATTCAGCTCTTTTCCTTTCAGCTCTTGTCCCAGCATGAAGACCCCTTCTGCTGTACTCTGTGTTCATTTATACACACACCCCTGACCCTGATTGGCTGTAACCGCAATAAAATGCTGCTGGAGATTCCTAACAGAGGTTGCTGTCCCTCCAGCCTGATTGGTGGGAACTCCTTCTCTAGCCCCTCCAGCACTCAGATCCTCGGACAGCTTTTCCCTCCAAAACCTTACTCCAGCCAATCACTGCAACAGGGCCCGCACAGGATTTCCCACTCTTTTTGCAGCCCAAATCCCAGGGTTTGCAACAAACTGTTTGCAACAAGGCTGGCTATTGCAGCTTGCAAGAAGCCTGCAAGGCCAGAAAGCAAAGCAGTTTGCAGCCTGTACCCTGAAACCGTCACAACCCCTCCCTTCCCCAAAAAAGACAAATGTACCTGGGGCACAACTGTCCCATGGACATTTGTCTCCCAAAGAGGAGTGTGACTAAACATAAATCTAACTATCTAATAAACACACTCTATAAAAGTCCAAAGTCTCTATAACAGGTTCTCCTTAACTGACTATATTACAACTCAACACAGCGCCCCAAAGTCACTCAAATAGTGTACCGAGTCCAAAATCAGTCTGGTTCTTTGCTGGTCTTCCTTCCGCAACACTGGTCAGCTGGGTCCTTGGCGCTAGGTTGCCTGCTTGATCCACTCCAGTGCTGGTCATTTGTGGTGCTGGTCCCATCTGGCGGTGGTCCTGCTGTGGGATCCGGCTTCTGGCTGACCTTGTTGCCTGGAGATGTCATCCTGTTGGTCTCCCCGGTGCTGGCGTTGGGCGCTGCAGTCCCCGGTCCATCCGGCACGGCATCTGCTCCCTGGATCCCTTCCAGCAATGCCAGCAACTCACCCATCACATGGCTCACCCACAGGAGAATTTGGAGTCCCAGGCTTTTTAGGACTCCTTTTGCTACACAAGCAATTCCTGCTAACAGCACTCCCAGTCTTTTTATCTGGCTCCCTTGCTGAAGCTGTTTGGTCTCAGCTTCCCTTGTCACCTCCTTTACTAGGGAGACACCACTTGTACTGTCCAGCTCACTAGTACTTTGTGACAGTTCCTGACCCTTTGCCTTGGTCATTTCACCTAACCCAGCTGGTTCACTCTTGGGTTCTGTGAGATGTTTGTCTGCATTGCTCTGTTTCAACAGTGCGATCTCTGTCTGTAAGGATGTTTGCCCCACCCTCAACTCCTCTACTGCCTCCTGCAAAGCTTTTACACTCGTGCTAAGGGTTTGGGCTGGGCAACTGCTACCCACCCTTGGTCTTGCACGCCTGGCTAAGTCATTGCCAACTAGCAGCGGAACTGGGATGGTGCCAGTTACAGCAAAGACATGTTCCATGTACCTTGCCCCAATCTGTACCGGAACCCTTGCCACTCTAGCCCTGAAGGAACTGCCACCAATCCCCTTCAGTTTGATCTTCTTCCCTGGTACATAATCACTCTCCTGTACCAACTGTGGCTTAATTACACTTACTGCTGAACCTGAATCCCTTATGGCATTAACTGCTCGCCCATGAATCCGCACCTTCCAGATGTATTCTGCATCTGGGGGGTGCTCAGTATTCACCATTACAAAGCTCTCAGGCTCTGGCAGGGAATGTCCCACTTGTCCCTGTCTAGCACCATCATCCTCACTCTCGTGCTGCTGTTTTGGGGCTCGCACACAGTAAGAATGATGTGCTTCTGCTTTCTCCTGCCCAGCGGGGCACGCCTTTGGGCATCCGGCCTTCAGGTGCGTCAAACTGCCACATAGGAAGCAGGTTCTGGCCTTGTCTGGCACTCTGGACTGTGCCCTTTCTCCATTGTCTGAATTGTAATGGCCTGAGGACACGTTCCTAGCAGATAAAGACCTCCCTGCCCCATCTGCCTGCTTCACTTTGCCACTCTCTCTGGTCACCACTAACCGGTCAGCACAGCGGGCTGCATCTTGCACTGTGACACATTCCTTGTCCTCCACAATCCAACGGATGTGGTTGAGCAACAGCTGCATGAATTGCTCCTTTAATATCAATTCTGCAAACTGGTCAATGGTATTGACCTGGGATTCTTTCACCCAATCCCACAAGTGCCGCACCATGCGAGCTGCAACTTGCATATAGGTTTCCCCCTCCTTCTTCTCAACACTCCGGAAGGTTTGCCTATAGTGTTCTGCTGTTAGGTTAAAGCGTTGCTTAACCCGCTCCTGGAACACCTTATAGTCCCGGGCTTCCTCATCTGAAAGGGCGGCATAAAGGTCCAAAAGATCACTGCTAATTCGTGATCTCAAGTACATCATCCTATGTTCTTGTGGGATTTCAAATTCTGAGCACGCCCGATCAAAAGCCCTGAGAAAAGACTCGACATCATCCCCTTTTGTATATAAAGGAAACCTTTTGATGTCTACTTTCATGGAGTTAGGGGCTCCACCATCACCCTGTCCAGGAACTGCCCCTTGGGCACCCTGCCCTTGGCTAGCTTTTAATTGGAGAACGGCCAGCTCATGTGCCCTAGCCTTCTCCCCTTCCCGTTCTGCAACGGCAGCTTTCTCTCTGGCCATTTGCAATTCCCATTCCATTTTTTTCATCTGCATCTCATATTCGAGCTTAAGTTTGAGCTCAGCGAGCCCTCTGTCCTGCACCACTCCCGGCACAGCTTCAGGAGTCCCAGGGCCTGCACCCACACTTGGCTCTGGGGTTGAAACCTCCTGTTCCACCACAGACTCCATAACAGCTTTCCTTGGTTTGGCTCTGGGCTGCTTGCCACTAACACACCTAGCTGGCAGTCCTCCTAGACCCTTTGGAACAGCTTTAGCTGCTTTTCTGGTCAGCATCAAGTGTGGAACTCCCCACCACTTGATCTACTGTGCTGGCTGCTGATATTTGTAGCCAACACACAGGGAACGTAATTCCCTCCCTGGTTCCGTACTTTACCCAGGCAGTTTACCTCCGGAACCAGGCTTATTTGGGTGTAGCCACGTGGTTCAGCGTCCGGCTGGTGACTGTACGTTTCACCCAAAGCAATTACCTCCGGCCACCAAACCTACTGACCCCACTATTCTGTGGCTAGGCTCACCCAAATGCTAGGGCTCACAGCACACCAGGTCCTTACAAAATACCGTAAGCGTTTACCTCAGGACCTGTGCCTGCTAGCCCTCCCTGATGTCTAGCACACTCGCACTTCAGGGATGGAGGAGTTCTGACCCACAGGCACTACCGTAGGGCTCTGTGTCCAGACACCAGACTCAATCACAAAGGCTCCAAACTCTGGCTGCCCTTCTCAATCACACACAGTATTGCTTGCTACTGTAGTATTCTGGCCAAAGCGGACTGAATCAAGATTCGTCCCGAGCTGCCACCAAATTGCCACGATGCCCAGTGTTCCAGTAAGTGCCTGCCCTCTCTGAGGAGTAGCTTGGGCCTGTTAGGATGCTGGGTTCGTGCAATGGCCAAGTGAATACTACAGTGTGGACACAAAACACTGGTAGCAAGCGTTTCAACAGTAAACTAAAACAAGTTTATTATTACACACAAGCAATACTAGAAGATAATAAGGTCCAGGTATTTGTTGGATTAACTCAGGTTTAACTCAGTAAGTCTCTTAAGGCTAGGAGCTACCCCTTTCTCTAAAGGAAAATAGTTCCCCTTTTAAAAGACAAACCTCTCCACGTTCCTCTCCCTCTGACTTGCTCAGCCACAGCTCACGTCAAGCCAGTGTACCCAAACGTGGCCCTAGATGATCACAAGGCCCAGTCCATCCTTGCTTGTCCAATCATCCAGCCTGGTCAGTTGCTAGTGAAGTCTCCCTCAGAGCCACAATCCACCCGATTGCCTCCTTCAGAAATCACTCAGCCCAAAAGACCACACTGGTCAGCTACTGGTTCCAGCTCCCTCAGGATTCAGCTCTTTTCCTTTCAGCTCTTGTCCCAGCATGAAGACCCCTTCTGCTGTACTCTGTGTTCATTTATACACACACCCCTGACCCTGATTGGCTGTAACCGCAATAAAATGCTGCTGGAGATTCCTAACAAAGGTTGCTGTCCCTCCAGCCTGATTGGTGGGAACTCCTTCTCTAGCCCCTCCAGCACTCAGATCCCCGGACAGCTTTTCCCTCCAAAACCTTACTCCAGCCAATCACTGCAACAGGGCCCGCACAGGATTTCCCGCTCTTTTTGCAGCCCAAATCCCAGGGTTTGCAACAAACTGTTTGCAACAAGGCTGGCTATTGCAGCTTGCAAGAAGCCTGCAAGGCCAGAAAGCAAAGCAGTTTGCAGCCTGTACCCTGAAACCATCACACCCTGGTATACCAATTCCAAGTATTAGCTCTATTGGATTTGAAAACTAAATAAGGAACAGGATTTACCAATAGCCTAAACTAATACAGATATTTGTACAAGTATGGTAATCTTTGAAAAAGGATTAGCATCCTTGATAAATGTGGCATGTAGCACTGCTGAAGGCCAAGAAATAACAAGGACTGAGAAATGTTAAAGCATCCAATTTTTAAACCCTGTTAGTTTGAAGGAACCAGAACATTCTACAATAGCAATGGGGAGATGATTTCTCAAATGCAAAACCGGCTTGCGTTGATTTTTAATCTGACATTTCCCTACAGCATTTGTGCAAGATTATGGACTTTTAAAAACTAAAGCTTCTCAGATATAACCCAGCAAGGTCGTTTTCTATCTGCTCTGGAAAGAAAAGGTGAAGGAAACCCTTTCCTTTCATTTCAACATTATTTCCCAGAAGAGAAGGCTAATGCATAATGAAATAGATCAGAAAAGTCTCTCTGCTCCTCTCCACAATATAACAGCAAGAACACGTTCCACTGACAGCCAAAAAAAAAAAAATCAGAATAAGCAATTTGACCTGAGCAATTAAACTAATTTCTTTTGTGAAACTTATAATGAAATGGATGAAATTTCCTTTTCAGTGCAACTGCCTGTCCTAGTAATTGTCAAGGTAATTTGCAGTGAAATATCTATTTGACAAAAAGCCACTGTGAAAGGTGATACTTTAGAGCGTAAGAGTCTCCTGGGGTTCACCACTTAATATTCATAGTGCTGAGAAATTTCTTGTTTATTAGGACATTAACACCACAGGACATTTTCATAGAAACCAGAAAGGAAACATCTTAACATCAAGATATACACAGAAATTTTGCCTGTACACAGAAATTTCTGGCTTTCTCATTTATGAACTGTAGTTTACAGACAAATACTCATCACTGATTCCCCCCCCCCAAATCCATTTCTGAAATTCAATCTTTTTTTTTTTATTTGAACAAGCTTCACTCAATATGCACAGCCTGCTATTTCACAACCAGCATATTAAATCTCTCTAATCTCAATGCTTAACTCAGGAACCGCCATCTTGATGCCCTCCAGATGTTTGCAGGCAATTCCCACCACTGGTACTGATCTGAACATTGGTTAAGAGATGTTAAACAAAAGAAAACATGGAAGGAAGAAGCCAATTTTTTAAAAAGGGTACAGTGGGTCTTCTGAAATATTGAGTCATTTCCAACATTTTGAACTGTGTATCAGTTCCTAATAATTACAATTACAACAGTTTATCCCAAGACTAAATGCGCTAATGAACCTAGAAAACTCTTTGCAAAATATAACTGCCAGTTATAGAGGTAATACAACTATAAAGTAGAACAAGAGACCTATTTTGTATGCAAAAACCAGGGATTTTGCACAGTAATCCTACAGGATTTCTTTTCAGTGCCTGGGAAATTATTTTTTTAAAGGTGCACAATTCTCAGTTTTAAGGTCAGGATTGAGTTCCTTGCAAACAATGAGCATAAATCCCCATACATTTCCTTTTGGAAAACAACTGAGCGAGAGAGTCCTGAGAACAGTGATGTGAAATTTAACAACTGTTAATCTCTTCTTAGGACCCACTGTGCATTAAAAAAAGGTTTGACGGTGCATTTCATTTCTCATCACGTGTCGTCATCAGCTCACGCCAGCCCCCCATTGCTGCCACCAGCTCACACTAGCTCCCTGCTGCAGCCACATGCCACTGCTGTTGCTGGGGGTGTGAAGGAAACTGAGGCTACTGACATGTGCCGCTGCAAGCCCCCCACCCACCCACTGGCGGCGGGTGGCCAAAACAAGGCCACTCCAGAGTTGGCTAACCTCTCTCCAGAGCAGTCCACACCTTGATTGGGAGAGGCTACCTGTCTCCTGGACAGCAGCATCCACACTCTCTTCAGGCCAGCACGACTGCAACTATAAAGTCACACACAGTGTCCAGATAGCCATGGCAATGTCCAAGCACATGGTGGGTGTTGCTTCTGTTGTTGTCATGGCAATATGCCCTGCCCTGCCTATTCACACTTCAAGTGCTGCTGCACCATAGGAAGCTTTACCAGCACTTGAACTGTGAACTGCCACGACCGCACTACTACTTTACCAATCTGGTTTGGGATTGTTATACCATACTAGGCTTGTAAGTGCCAAAAGGCCCTCATTCTTCATTACCGTTAATTCTGATTGTATAAAATGTATTTATTTAGAAAACGTATATCCTGCCCTTCACCAAATGATCCCAGTAAAAGCTATTTAAACAGTAAAATCCTGGAAAAAAAGATATGTTTTCACCAGGAACTGAAAAGTAGGCACCTAGCAAACCTCAAGAGGGAGGCTGTTCCACGGTCCAGGGGCCACAACAGAAAAGGCGCTCTTGCAAGTCCTTATGCCTCATACCCCATAAAGAGAAGGAACTACAAGAAGGCCCCCTCCTTGAGATCTCAGTGCCCAGGAAGATCTATATGGGAGAAGCTCCTTCAGATACCCAGGAACCATTTATAAATGGTCTATTTTCTTTTCTTTTTTTAAAGAAGGCAAACAAAATCTTCTGAACCATTGGAAGAATTTCTTCTTAAGCTGCTTCATCACTTGCAACTATGGAAACTAACATGACTGTGTGATAATGTGAGTAGTATTTTATGAGCCATTTTAATAATAAAAGCCAGCATACACTACTGGAACCTGCTCCAGCATGCTGTGCTTTACAAGCCCATCTGGTCCTGCTTAAACCAAACCATGAAATAATCCCAAATGCTTTAAAACTCTTTCAAAGGGGAATCATTGCTTTCACAATGGATATTATCTGATCAACACTGAGACAACGGAGACACAAGGAGAAGGAGAAGAATGACTATTTTATCTACATAATAAAATGCCCAGTGGGCAGGCTGTCCAAGCAATGTAGACTACTGAAAATATTCTGTAGTTCTTCCTTGCAGGAATAATTAAATTTGCAATTTCCCCACAGAAAAGGTCTGGCTTGTAGGTCACCTTTTAAAAAAACGTGAGAGTAATTGGATTCAGCAAAGCACTTAAACACTGCTATTTTATATATACTACAGACCAAAGAAATTTTTCAACAGGTTCTCATTATAGAAAAGCGATTTTCAGCAAACCTTTTTTTTGTTGCTCCAGAACTAAAATTTTACAGTTCTGGTTCCAAAACCATGTGGTGCTCCACAAAATGAAATGTCCATAAGCTTTCTAAGGCTAGCAAATAGGCTATAGACTAGGGATGTACACAATGTTTGTTTGTTTTTTGCATCTAAATTCAAATTGAATCAAATATCCAAATATTCTAGTAGAATGTTTAGAATCTGAATACAAGAAAATCCGATTCGAATCAAATACATTTGAATCTGAAGATACAAATGCCGACAACATTCGTATTTGAAGATACAAATGCCGACAACATTTGTATTTGAAGATACAAATGTCGACAACATTCATATGTTTTATACGAATCTGTATGTGTTTCGTATGCATCCTGTTTTATCCCATATGGACCCCATTTTCATCCCATACTATCAGTGCAAACACATACAGATACGTAGAAGAAACTGTACTTTCAAATGTTTTGAATCATTCGAACAAATGTTTCGGAACATTCAAAATTCATTTGAATGTTTTGATTTGAATGGATAAACATTCTATTCGAATTTGAATGTCCACATTTGATCAAATTCGATCAATTTTGAATGCTTAGAACATTTGTGCACATCCCTACTATACAAATTAGTCCTCCTTGATGGCAAGGCGCCTGTTATAAATCACGCTTCACAAAGTGATTTACCTAGGGGTAATGTTGCTAGTTATGTCTTTGGGCCTTTCTGCACCTGGCCTTATTCTGGAATATATCCCAAAATAAGGACCTGTTATCTGCATGTTAGTGCAGACTATGGAAGGCCCCAGGTGAGGCCTGCCATGGACTGCATTAGCTTGTGGTCAGCAGATTACTATCCCAAGATATATTCCAGAATAAAGCCAAGTGCAGAAAGAGCCTTTGTTTCTTAGGCTGTAATAATGTAGGACAACTGAGGTCTGTAGAAAGTATTGGTCCTTCTCTCAATTAAAAAATCCCTTGGAGTAACAAGGAAGGCCGATACAGCCAGGCATCTAATAAGGGGTGTTTTTCCACTGCCACTAGAAGTACCCATTAAGTACCCATTAATGGGTACAAAAATGCCATTACATACCCATTAATGGGTACTTAATGGGTACTTTTAGTGACAGTGGAAAAACACCCAAGGTCGCAATCACGGGTCAAACACACCCAGACAACAGCTTAATGGCATCTTGGAGGTGGTACCATCTTTCCCTGAAAAGAAGACCTACCCTGAAAATAAGCCCTAGCATGATTTGGTAGCATGTTCTCATCCCATCTTCAATCTACCTCTAATGTACTTTGAGAACCCAAACTTTTAATGTACTTTGGGACGCGGACACACACACACACGAACTTTAATATGAATTAGAAGCAAGTTAAACACACTGGGCACACTGTTTGGCAGTACCACTTCTGAACCATCTCTGGCAGTTCTTTTTTTTCCTACGTATGAATGAAGCCATGGATAAGAGGTGACACCTGCCGCATTCCAGTGTGCTCATTCCACATCTAAAGCACATTGAAGGCTAGAAAATTCACTACCAAAGTATATTAGAGACAGATTAGAGGTGCAAAGAGACCACTAGCTACCACCTATAACAGTGATGGCCAACCTATGACACGCATGTCACTGGTGACACGCCAAGCCTTTTTTGGTGACACACCTGGTCACCCTGGCACCTGGGCGTGTAGTGCTTGCTTGTTCTTGAAGGGTACGAAATACCAACTTTCAACTGAAGATTTAGCAAACGAAATTCAGCACCAAAACTCACGAATGCGAATGTAAAGAATTTTTTGTTTTTGCTTTCAATAAAATACATATATCAAAAACATAACTTTTTTACTAGAGCTACAAATATCACAAAATTATGGATATTTCTAGATGTGACACAGCACCCGAGTTAAGTTAGGTTTTCTTGCGAATTCTGACACACCGAGCTCAAAAGGTTCACCATCACTGACCTATAAGATACTTGTAAGCTGAATACAAAAGTGACCCACCTTTATCACTGGAAGTAATTCTACAATGGAGTTCTTAGATACCACCATCACTGAATACAAGGCTATTCAGAATCTTCTTGAATCAAAACGATTTGTTGGGTGTTGGGAAGCATCTTGTGAGAATCAAAGGGTCTGTTTGCACTTAACAACCTGGTATGGTATAATAATATCACAACAAGCTGATAAGAATACAGCAAGGCAGTGGCTATTTGCATGACAAGTAGCATTCTAGTTTGAATGGCCAGGCATGCTCAGATGTTGCCATGGTGATCAGGACACTAAGTGTGATTGCACATCCACAGTTGTGCAGCCACGCCCACTGGCAGCATCACACCCCGAGGACAGAGTGGACACAGCATCCAGGAATGATCCAGCCACTCCTGGTACACTCCAAGACTGCTGTGGTAGCACAACACAGATGCAGCAAGCAGACTGGATCTCACTAAAAAGTAAGTGTGACCAGACCCATAGGGGATACTACTGTGACAAAAGTCCAACCCCTGAAAATATCTCTATATTATTGTGAATACACTTGCTAGGTAAGCTAAATTATCTATAAAACCACTATTGAAAATACATTCTTATCAAACATTACTTATAAATATAAGTGAACTGCACACACATTTTCTTGTGTCAGGTACTAATTCAATTTCTTAACCCTGGTAGCTAATCAAAACTGCAGCCAGGGAGAGAGATATAATAGCTTATAGGCCAAAAAAAGTCCCAACAGAACATAATAACTTATAAACCAAACAGCTTCTCCTCCTACTCTCAGACTGATGCTAGGCAATGAGAAATCTTGCACGCTGTATTATGTTATTACTTCCTGGTATGGATTTTTCTTAAGGGCTTCCTTTACTTTTTAAAGACTTGTTCAGCTCCAGAGGCATTGCAGGGCACTGCCATAACTATTCATCACTCTCGATATCAAATGCTATAAATCAGACTCTAAGGACTTTCAAAACAACCACGTCACATGCTAAAACTTGCAGGTTTCAACTAGATTCATGGTTTTTGGGCAAAAGGATGAACAGCTGCATGACACATTGATCATGATTCATTCAAATTATTAGGGAACAGGGTGTTGGGGTCAAAATGGATGCCTCTATGTTTACTAAAGCTATGAACTACCAAGTAACTTCCACGCCCCTGGCTACTGTTTTTCAATAATAGTGCATCCTACTAATGTGTGTGTGACTAAGTAACACGACAAAAGATGGACACATCTGCATTCACAGAGCAGACAAGATATGTAACTCATTTCCTGCCACTCCTATCCTTTTTTATGTATTAGTTCAGACATTCTAAACTAATGACCCTTCCTTCACCTTTAGCACTCATTTGCTTCTCTGCTTCATTCTATTTTAAGAATGTTTTCACCTTTAATCATGGTCCTCTTCAGTGTCTTTTATCTGTACCCTACTGGGGACTGCAGAGCATCTATCCCTGTCTGCCTCTAGTAGACCTCGGGTATTTCCACACTGGCCCTTAAAACACCATTAAGCACACAATAAGGACATATATGGCACACATGTGCAAGGGACCTTCCGCACAGCAGGACAGATTAGGGCCCCTTCAATGACGCCACTTCCGCACAGCCTCGCGCAAGATCCCTCTCTAATGGGGTTTAGAGGCTGCCAAACCCGGTTTTCAGGAAGACGTGAAAAATTAGGTCTTCAAACTGTTCCTGCTTACAAAATCTGCATCAAAGGAAGACGCTTCCACACAGGGACAGGAGAGGGAATGCATGTGGGCAGGACAGGAAGTCGCCATGTTGAGTGAGGCAGCAGCACCATGGCGACTATGGGATCTCAGGCATGCTGCTGATTGGTGGGGAAATGAGCAGTGACTGACGGCTGAGTGCTCCAATCATATGGCTCCTTGGGCTGCAGAGAAGCCTGATTCTTCTCGATATCGGTGCTGCGGTGTCCGTACAGCAAACACTTGATGAGTTCCTTGCTATCTGTGCTTCCCCCATGCGAGTGCGGAAGCGTTAGACCTCATTTGGATCCATTCCTTTTTCAGACGGATCTTCCCAGCGATGGATTTCAGAAATCTGCATTTCTTTAATCTGGATTTCAAGTGGTAAGTGCGGAAACACCCCTCATCTGCTCAAGATATAACACAGGCTGCATCCAGGTGTTGGTTACTTACTCTGCTATATTTGGATACTCAGGAATAAAGCATGGATATTTGAGAATATCTGTGCTTCATTTTGAAATATCCAAATGGAGCTGAGTAAGTAACCAACATCTGATGTGGCTATAATCTGGACTGGGAAGCCCAAAATGGGCTCCTGATCAGACTAGATTCAGACTATTGGTAGACTTGTTTAAACAGGCCTACCAGTATACTAGCCAGTGGTAAAGCACATCAAGGAAGGGTGCAGACAACACATCTTCATGGACCAAGTTAGAACAAAGGATCCATTTTGGAGGCTTAAGTCAAATGATCTGTAATTACCAAGCTGACTTCAATAACTTTGGATTACTAGAATTGCTCAGCCCTTTATCCTATGGCACTTTGTGCCTTCTCCTTGTCTTCGGCCCCAACGCTTCTTAGCATATCTTTTAGCCTGCTTTACCTGTAGATTTCAATAAGGAAGTCTACCACCAGGCCACAGAGAGTATCCTGGACAGCAGAGGTAGGCAGACAGTGTGCTCCCTTAGGTCAGAATAAAGGGGGCTACCCTTTTCAGAGGCACTCCGGGTAGCACCACCAAAAGCAGCATAACACCAAAAATCCCCTTTAAAAAAAAAGAAAAGAAAGAAAGAAAGAAAGAAAGAAAGAAAGAAAGAAAGAAAGAAAGAAAGAAAGAAAGAAAGAAAGAAAGAAAGAAAGAAAGAAAGAAAGAAAGAAATCAAAGGGGGTATGGAAGTTCTTCACCTTCAAAATCTCTTAGCACCAACTCCAAGGGCTGGTCCAGTCTTTGGAGCTGGCTACCACAGCTGGTACAACACAGGGCACATGGTGTGTGGGCAGTCCCTTGCCTACACTAGAGCCAATCTGGACCAGCATGGGCTGGATTACTTAGCTTGGGCTAGCATGGCATAGGAGAGCCCGCACCAGGCAAAAGTGACCTGAATGTGCAATAACTCAGGTAAGATGCCACTGCTGTTCCAATGGTAAACAGCTGGAATACTAAGGGAACAAGATAAACAACTGGCCACAATGGCCCTCCCAGCAGTTAAGGCTGAAAGAGATTACTCATAAAGATATTTTATTTGCAAATGTTTATGTATGCGATTATAATTAGAGTCTCCATCTGCCATAAGAATATTAAGTTTTATTCTTGCAAATAGTTTTACACAGGCCAAGCTCCACCATCAGAGATATGTTTCAACAGCACACATCTGAACCAAGGTACACTAAAGCTGATACTGTATATTTAAGACCAGACATATCCTGCTTACTCAGTATGCATCTACAATCTCTAAATGGGTTACCATATAAACTTGTAAAAACACTTCCCACAGACCAACATGACTGAAAGCTTGTAATAACTCAAATATTGCTCTCCCTTTCTCTCTCTCTTTTTTAATTAAAGCAAATGATGCATTTAGTCTGGCCTATAGTTAAACTGGAAACCACCAAAATGGAGTTTGTGAATGTTTATTTTTTCTATTGGCTATCACGCCCAATTCAAGGTGCTAACCCTAACCTATAAGGCCCTAAATGACTCAAGCCCCAAATATCTAAAGGAACACTTTCTTCCATATCAACCTGCTTGCACCCTAAGATCTGCAGGGGAGGCCCTCGTGGTTGTATCACCACTCTCAGTAGCGAAAGGGGTGGGCATCCAGGATACCTATTGTTGCCCGCCCAGAGACCTTCGGGTATGGGGCGGGATAGAAATGTAAATAAATAAATAAATAAATCCTTTTCAGTGGTGGCTCTGAGATTATGAAATAGCCTCCCTCCTAAGTCAGACTTCTTCACTTGATATATGTTCAGGAGAGCTGTGAAGACGTACCTCTTTACTCTGGCCTTTGGCTAAATAAGAAAACAGCTTTTCCTCCCCACATTCAGGTGCCGTTATGGTTTTAATATGTTCATTTTATACTTGGTTTTTAATGTTGTAACCCACCCCAAGACCTTCAGGTTTAGGGAAGGATAAAAGTTCAAATAAATAAATAATAAATAAATATGCAATACAGATGTTTGAACTAAAACTATCAAGTGCTGAAATTAACTGCTAGTTAATTTAGGCTACCAGATTTGGCCATTTCAGCATTTACCTGTATTATCCTGGGCCAAGCTGGGGTGCCCCAGTCTGAGATTTGAAACTCATTCCACACTGGGATGGGTTACTACCAATGTGTGATAGGGCCATCCACATTTTGGATGACCCACGCTGCCCCAGACCCAATTGTTCTGAATCATGCATGCGTGCATGTGTGTTCATAGAATCATAGAGTTGGAAGGGACCTCTAGGGCCATCAAGTCCAACCCCTGCTCAATGTAGGATTTCCTAAACCATCCCAGACATCTGTTGGTCCTGCCTCTGTTTGAAGACCTTCAGTGAAGGAGAGCTCACTACCTCCCATGGCAACCTATTCCTGTGACTGATTGCCCTCACTGTCAGGAAGTTTTTCCTAATATCTAATCCGTACTGACTCCCTTGAAATTTTATACCGTTGTTGCTAGGCCTCCCATCTTGTGCAAGTGAGAATAATGACAATCCCTCTCCACTGTGTTGTTTGTCCAGGCATGACATTTTTGTATGGCTGCCACTGCCTGCACTATCCATTTATTGTAATTTCTTTTGAAATTTCCCTTCCACAATAACACATTTAGAATTTGGTAACTGTTCTCTAACATCTCTTCTCAAGACTCAACATAATATGAGTACTAAATAGAATTTCTCATTTAGTAACTACTTCCATCCTTATAATCACAGCTTGTAGTTTCTTAGGATAGTCTGATTCAGAGAGCCTGTTCACCCTTGCTGGGCTGGTTGGTAAGGATCTAGCAAGGTGGTTGCCATTTGCATGATGAGCACTAAACTGGCCCTGTACATGGCCAGCACTGTCCGTAGTGTGAACGGTCAAGTCAAGGCCTGGCCAAGGCAATGCCCAAGACAACATCTGATGCACCCTTGGATGTTACCATGGTGATCTGAACAGTGCACATGACCATACAGCTGCAGTTCTACAGCTATGCCCACTCACCACACAACATCCAGGAGCAATCCAACTGCTCCTGGAAAGTGTGCAGACTGCTTTGTCCCACTTTGGGGCGACTGCTTAGGTGACTGCCCAGCAAGGAGACAGGACCATTCCATCAAGTAAGTTCAAAAAAGACCTAGAGACTCAGGGTGATTCTGCTCTGGGCAGTATACTGGACCAGCAAACATACTACAAACTGGCGCGATCGAAGTATCTATCTAGTATATTGGCCACAGCTGCATCACCCAGAGAGGATAGCAATTAAAAAATGGAAATGTTTTGTGAGGAGGAAAAGAAAGATATTCACAAAACACTGTACAAACAGACCAACTTTTTATAAAATAAAAAATCCTGTTGGTGAAAAACTATCAATGCAAACAACAAAATTCCCTAATACAGAAACCCAAAAACAACCACAAGAAAATACCAAAAGGTTCTGAGTTGGAAAATGAGAAAATACAGTATCTGTGAGGGTAAATATGTACCCCAAATTTTATCAAAAGAGTCAGAATCACAAGTGTGAGCTGCCAGTATTCTACATTTTATATTGTGTTCATATAGATAAAACTTTAGCCACTGAGGAAGACCCTATATAGGGGTCGAAACGCGTTTGCCTTTTTCTGTTAAACGGTTTTTAAATTGTGTTTTATATTTTTCTCCTAATTCTTTTAGTCTCGTGGTCTTTAAGCCACTAATATATTTACCCTTACAGATACTGTATTTTCTCATTTTCCAACTCAGAACCTTTTGTTTTTTTCTTGTGGGTGAAAAACAATCTTCACTGTTGTAAAAGTGTCTTCACTGTCACTATTTAGGTCTCCTTCTTGGGCACAAACTTGCACCAACATCCTAAACAAGTCTACTCATAAGTTAACCCCGTTATGCGAGGCTTATTTCCAAATAAATGTGTATAGAACTGTAGCATTATTCCCCAAAATCCTAATTCGTTTTTGTGCACATTGCTTTTACAAACAATAATATCATGTTCAGGAATGCAAACGGATTGTTTTTTAAAAAAAGACACTCAGTTCTGCTACGTACTGGAATGCACTATACTTTTCAATCTTAATTTGCATACGGCTACTGGCTTCGTAGGCCTCCTCTTAATTCTGTGAAAAGAGAAATGGCTTCTTGAAACTCCCTTGGCTCAAGCAGTATTGCACAAAGACAAATGCTTTCAATTTCTCGTACAGCAAGCAACTATAGGGTCTTACATTATTCTTTGTTCAGACTGAAGCCAAAGCTTCCCCTGGATCTAGGCAACAGTAAGAGATTTGCTGTCAAGTGGAAAGTCCTTTGAGAAAAGAATGACAGCATTCAAAAACCAGCTGCATTTTAAATCCCAGGCAGTCTAAACTGGATTTGGGATCAATATTACTTTCTTTAAAGCAAAGCAAATCAAATATTGAGAAGCAAAAAGCAGAAGTGAAGGGGTGTGTCCACTAGGTCACCAGCAAAAGATTTTAAGCTGCTTATTTTTAAATTCACATCAGCACTTCACAATGTCAATAGAATGATCACTATATACAAGTAACATGTGCCAATCCAAAGTACAATTATCACACATTACGTTCAAGTGATACCTCTTCCCAGTCAACCTTGGCCTGTTACTACACCTACGGCACTTACTGAAAAATTAATCCCCACAAATTGAATGGATGGGCAAGAACGCATCAAACTCATTTCTAAATCTCGCAGCAAGAAGTAATTATGAAGCAACTTACTATGTCCATCAGTTTACAGGATTCACTGCATTTCTGTATGGAAGGAAATAAAAGAATTTGATTAGTTCTCATTCTGTCTTTTGTCCCTACCCCCACTTTGAGCTCCATATCACAATTACAGTCTTTCTGGCTGAAATAGATTCTTTGGGTCTCCCACTGGAAGCAGTTAATGTCAGACCTTAATCACTCATAGGAAAGGTGAGTGATGAAAAGCACTTTCCCTTTTTCCCTTGGGTAAGCACAAAGGCTCCATGACACATAACTATGGAACTACGTGCCTAAAATTTAAATGAACATTTGACACTGGATTCACCTCATGCAAAGAAATCAACAGGACGAGAGGTAAGACAGGAGGATGTACAATGTATACACAAGGCTGCTCACCATTATGTTACCATTTAAATACACAGCTGCTGAGGAAAAAGCCAAATGTGCTAGAATGTTCTTATTATAGGCCGCAACAGAGGACATCTAAATAAAATTAAGTTGTGAGCGTATATTTACTATGTTTGCATGCAACATTTAGTAAGCATGGAATTTATCTCACGAACATAAAAACTGAAATTATCTGAACACAAGTAAAAACATTTGTACTTAGGAACTCGCCCAGAGGTAAATTAACTATTTCAGTACTATATCTAGTCTTGTTGAAGTTACGTTTGTGAAATCTGATGCCCAAGCTGAAGAGGAAAGAAGATATTTTTGCTTTTGTATTTTCAGCTTCAGGGCCAACATGAATAAACCACACAGAAACATGTCATCTGATCTTTTGCCTCAGGCAGACATAATAATATTCTGAACTTCTGGGTAAGGCCATCTCCAACCCCAGTTGTACTGTAAAATGGGAAGGCAATACAGAAATTCAAGATCACGTTTAGACAAATCCCAGCTTTTGCCGAATGGCTAAGAACAGGGTTCTCAAATTCACTCTTTCCAGATGTTCTGGATTACAACCACTACTCCTGATCTCTGGCCAAGAACATCAAAAACAAAACACTATAAATGGAAGGAGCACTCCAATACTAGTAGTTCACATGCTTATCTACTAGGATATTCCTGAGACATAAATAAAGTATACAAAGATTTAAAAGGTTGGCCATCTATTTCAGGTTAACTACACAGCAGGACGGAAAGCACTTCACACATCTCAGAGATAAGCTGAGTGTGCAACAGAACAACTAAATAATCTTGTATAGGACTAATTGTGTCATTACCCATCTACCTACTACCTAATACACTGTAGCTCCTGATAATCGATCTTATAATAATAATAAAAAATCAAACTAACGGAATAATTATTCCATTAATTTAAATGAGAATATTCTGATTTGATCCAAGTCCATTCCTAGTTCACCCAAATATCACCCTAAATAGATCAAAAGGAAGTTGTGTAACATACTAAAATAGAATAAAATTAGGTCCATCAGAATCTAAAATTAGATTAAAATTAAACTGACATTAGATTACATTAATGATGTAAGCTCATGTAGACCAAAACCAGATGCCTTAAACATGTCATTATCCAAACTCCTTTTTTCACTTACAGCACAGTAAGGTCTGTTCCCTGGGAAAAAGGAGATCTCTTTTGCCAATCAAAGAGTTTATAACCGAAAAAAATTGGTTTGGATAATGATAGAATACGCATGGTGCTTTTACAGTGTTTTCAATGCGGTGCGCTATCTCATTGTACATGCAGTGTGGAGAGAGAGGGCGGTGTCCACATGAATGCCAAGCTCTTCACCAGCTATACTGTCACAAGCACCATCATGGTGCTTTAGTGGCAAAGTTGTTAGAAGTGCTCCCTGTTGTTGCACACAGTGTTGTCACTCAAGGGGACTTGCAGGTCTCCACAGCAATGTTTTATCTATTTTAACACAAGGAATGGCTCATGGTCCATCCTCTATTCTTGACTCCCCCTCCCATCTTCATCTATGAACCCAGGAACCATCACTTCAATTCAAGCCCTCTTCCTCACCTGTCAAACTATAGAAAGGGGGAGGGAGGACAGATAGCCTCTACTAACCAGTCTCAAAACTAAAGTTGATCCTGCTTATCTTGGTCCTTCCTCAGACCATACCAGAGTGCAGAAGGAGGGTTCCTGGTATACTTGCTGGTCCTGTATAATGGGCAGTGCAGAACTGTCCTATAATTACTTTGGCACAAGACCTATTGAATCATGACTACAAGCATTAGATCTTAAAGCTGTTCGGGAAAGCTAAGCTATAAGGAAAAGGGCCCAGGCCTTCAAAATGAAAGGAAAATACTTTGCTGAAGATTTTCTGTTTCATCAATTTATTAAAAGTAATGTTACCTTTCTTTAGTGAAGACTAGAAAAACAATTCTAAACATCCTTTCTAATTGACTTATTAGTCAATTGGATACCTGTTATATTTCCTTGTAGACCAAGAATGCAAATTAGGTTGACAGCTGCCAGCCCATCACCTTCTTCTTCTTCATCATCATCATCATCCATTCTGGTAGAGGTATAAGTCCTGTATTGTTGTTGTTCAATGTGATACCATGGCTACCAGTTCTTTACCTGGTGTTGGCTTTCCATTTCACCACCACCCATTCTGGTAGAGGTGTTTGTGCTGTATGGTTGTTGTTGTTGTTGTTATGCAATCTGATATCATTGCAACCAGTTCTTTACCTGGTGTTGGCTTTCCATTTCACCTCGAGCCCTTCACAAGTTAGGATGGCATACAAGATAGGCAAAAAATGTGTGCAGATCTGAGCAGTGTGACCTTTTGCAGTTGACCAATACAGATTTTGACAATTTGTAGATGTTCTAAGTGCCAACAAAGGTTTCTTTGGGGCTACAGCCAATAACCACAGGGATCACAACTACTGGCTTGAGCCATAGTCTTTCAATGTTAATCCTCAACACTTGATGATGATGGTGGTGGTGGTGATTATGATTACAGCAGCTTATTCCTCCAGCTGAATGGCTCCCAATAGCAAATGCAAAAGGACACCAAACTTTCCACCATCATAGAATTCACAGGCTGCCACTCACAGCCTAGTGTGATAAAACTGTTAAGCCTGTTGATAAGCCTTTTCTGTGATGGCCCCCAGACTATGGAATAGCCTCCCCCTCGAGGTGCGTCATGCCCCTTTCCTATATATATTTAGGAGGGCAGTGAAGACTCACCTCTTTGCCCTGGCCTTTGGCTAAGCTGCTTATGCCCTCCCCCCCAGTACAAACACTATTATTTTAAACATATTGTATATTGTTTTATATTTGTTGAATGTCTTTTAATGTATAGTTTATTTTAATCTGCTGTTACCCGCCCAGAGACCTTTGGGTATGGGGCGGGATATAAATGTAAATAATAAATAAATAAATAAAAAGAAGACATTTGGAATGAATCACATATGCTGCCCTGAGCTCCTTGGCTGAAAAAAAAATGCAATCAAGTAACTAGATTTTAAAAATACAATTATTTCACAATAGTTGTTACTTTTACAACACAAATCTAATTTGTATTTGCAGTTAAGCATCAAACCTGTTATTTTCTTTACTCATCTCACAATGCTCATGTTATCAAAACAACGATGCAGCCAATTATAAAATATTTTATGAATGATCACCTGCCTACTTTACAAGTCTAGGCATAAAAGCAAGGTCCAGACATTCAAAAGCCTCTTTTCTATGGCTGTATGCACAGCTTCCTCTTTCATCTAGTTGTCTGGACCAGTTTACATAAATAAGCAAGAAAGGATTTTCAGTGCTTCAGTTTCAGGCTTTTAGCATAGTTGGCTTGTCTGCTTGCTAGAAAAACTAAGCAGATAATTAAGGTCAAAGTCCAGAACCTCTATATAACGAAGACTGAAAGAAAATTAATAATATTTGATATGTACACACTGAGGGGACTGTTCTGAAAACACAAAACTAAGTAATTGAATTGTAATGAATACAAATGTTATAATGTATTATTCTAAAAAATTTCTTTTTAAATCACTCTTTCCTCCATTTCTCTGCTGTATTAATTAAATATTATGAAATCCTTCCTGGACTGCAATGCTATGCTCTATTTCTGGTAGGGATATGCACAAATATTCAAAGACATTCAAAATTTGATCGAATTCATCCAAATTGACATTTGAATCAAATGTCCATAAATTTTGAATTTTTGAATCTATTTATTCAAATTATTCAGACATTCATATGCGTATGGGTTCGAACATGATGCATGCTTGCACGTACGCGTCTTTCTCGCATCCGTACGCATTTGTACAAATCCGTTTGGGACAAAAATGGGTTGCATATGGGATAACTACGGGAAGTGCATGGATGTGTACGGAATATGTAACGATGCAAGTGAAGGGTGCTCTTTATAACATTAATGAGTACTGCAGCAGAGGCATGCTGTCCAGATGTCCACTATTGCTGCTACCAGCCTCAGAACATTGCATCTTGGGAACTTTTGCTCCTCAGCTTTGACCTTTCTGTTTAGGACGGCTGTTAGGAATACATAATATGGCTGCAGAAGTCAGCCACTTTCTGTGTTTTGGACAACTTCAAGCAGTTAAAGTCCACAAGGTGAGGAGAAAAGCAATAGGAATACCTCTCAGTACTATTCCTACTTATCTGTTCTTATAGAGGTTGAATAAGCATTAATGAGCATCTATGGAATTTACTACAGAAGAAGCAGTGATAGCAACAAGCCTGAATAGTTTTAAGCAATGATCAGATAAATTTATGGAGATCAAGTGTATCAATGGATACTAGAACAGATGCCTAGGAATTGCCTCCAGGTTGGAGAGACAGGCAGGATGCCTCTAAAGATCATCTCCAGGGAGTTGAGAGTAGGTGAAGGCTTTGCCTTTGTCTTCTGTTTGAGAATGCCCATAAGGAACTGATGTGCCACTGTGTAACGCAAGAAGATGGACTAGAAGGGCTGTGGCCTACTGCAGCAGAGCTCCTGATGTTCTTAAGAATGAGTGTTCAAAGGGGGACATGCAATCCCTTTGAGAACTCACATGATTGCATTCACTGCAATCCCACAACGCCATAAAGGTGTGTACAGATCTTGTCGTAGTTTGTGTTGTTGTTCAGCCAACCAAAAGAGGCAACACTGAGGGCTTTGGGATTTTTAACAGCCAGCCTTAAAACAAGGCTGAAAAGCCACAATTTCATTGAGCTATTTCAAAACTTTATGCTTGAAAAGAAAAGTTACATATTCAAACTAGGACAATCTCTTTTATGAAAAGACAGCACCACAGCACAGGTCCACTTGATCACTGAAGAAACCTGTCACCTTTCTTGAACTACATATGCACAAGTGGAATTCTGCAATAACTTACAGATGATGGTGGAGAGAAGGAAAAAGAGAAATGACAAAGGACCAATAGAGCAACAGGGACAGAAACACAGAGGTAGCTCAGCTCTGCACTTGCTCACCAGACACAAGGTTGGAGCAAGAGGGACATTGGCGAGTTACAGAGAAGTGTAAGTGTGCGGCAGTAGGCTTCATCTGCAACAGAACAGGCAAGGCCTGTTTTCTCATTTCTGCTGATGTTGCACCAGGACAACTGTGTTCCAGATCCGGCAGTGCAGACAGCACCTGCTGGATTTAGACCAGGATAAGCTGAAGTGGACTAGTTAAACCATTCCAAGGGAGAAAAGTGCGGAAATGGCCTTAAGTCTCAAAAGTCCGGCCTGCAGCACCACTACTGCAGTTTCTGCAAGAATTTTAGGAAGGTCAAGCACAACGAAAAACACAGAATGCCTGAGCATTCCTTTTCCCTCTTTACACAGTTGTATGCCTATATCTGAGTTAGTTCATACATTTCAAATTAATTGTAGCTTTTGCTCACTGCTCTGGGCTGCCATGTTCTCACGGAAACCCGAGAAAACAAAACTGTTTTCTACAAATATGGCACTCACTGCACCAGCCTACATAATAGTCTAAAAAGATTTGGGATGGAGATGGAGAAAGCAATAAAAAGATAAGGCAGATTCTATTGCATATAATATTGGAAGAGGCAGAAGAGGAAGTGGGCAAACCAGGCTGCCAGAGGAAGGCAAAGTTAATAAAAAGAACAATTAAAGAACAGGAGGCGCTCATTGCCTTTTGAAAGTTGTTTAAAACTCCCCCCCCCCCCATTTCCTGGAGAAAGTTAACACAAGGAAAGTGTTACAAAACCTCCCCAAAGACTCCACTGATGCCACTATGTGTTTTCTGATGACACATAATGTGTCAAAAATAAGCTGTTTTAAAAGAGAGGGGGAAGATGAAAGACAACGAGTCTTTCTCAACTGCTTGCACATGGGAGCAAAAACAAAAACAAAAAACAAAAAACAAACCCAACATGAAACGCAGCTTAAAGAGGAAACTTCAAGAAGCCCACAATGCTGCTTTACACCAGTTTCTCTACTGAAACACAACGCAAACACAGCTTCATTCATACATTTCCAAAAGTGTCTCAACATTCTTACATACAATAACTTCGTCAAGTGTGATTATCTAAAATTATAGGTTATGTCTTACTCTAAACATCCTCTGTGTAGGTTACCCTTAAATTACAACCAATGCAGTAAGAAATTGAGAACCATAACATCCCAGGAAGGGAGGGGGAGGATCAATTAACCCATTCAAAATCATAAGTTCAGTAGGACTGGAAAAATTATCAGACACCAACCACGTACACAAATGAACGGGAACCAAGCAAACAAGCATTATTTCAGCCCTATCAATCACACGTCTAATGCTAGTGAAATATCTGCTTTTCCAAATGGGCTCACAACAGCTTCCCATCCAAGAGACAGATCCACCCACACCAGCAACACTGCAGTTTCTGATGCTCTTAGGTAGCTTAAAGGATCCTTTTGCATTTCTAAGGGCTAAAACAATGGAAAATTCCACCAGACCTTACCCACTGCCACAAATGCAATGGCTAAAACAGCTTCTGCCAAAAGTGTCTCTTCCTTAAAATCTCTTCTGAAAGTTTAAATTGGGTCCAAGCGAATGTTAACAACTGGCCCAAAATCACTTGCACGCACTACTCTTTCGTAAATAAGCCAAACGGCAAATATAAAGACCTGCCTCTATCATAAAGAAGAGTCAATGCCTCTATTATTAAAACAACGCGGGGCACAGAGGGCTATTGTTCTAAGAATTGAGAAGTTCTGAACTATGGTCTAGATTCAGAGAAATACTGGGAATTGAAAATTAAAATGGAGTTAGAAAGTATACAGAGCAGAAAAATAATTCAAAAAGCTTCCATGCTGCTGGTGGTAAAACGACAACCATGTCTTACATATCCACAGGTTCAGAATACTACAAGTTCAAATGTGCATTAAGTAAATGCCTCTTTCCTTCACATTTTAATCCAGTTGCTCTATGAACCTCTATTGGTTGATTTATTCATAGTATTACAGGTAACATATAACAGATTTGAAGTAGACAAGTCAGAAACACAGGCAAAGTAATACCCCTTTGTCTGTGGCAAAGCATCCACAGTTTACAGGCATGAAGCATTTGATCCAAGCCACTCAGCTCCCAGTACCTACACTCATGTGGTCTAAGCAAACCCCACAGGCAGCAGAACCCTGCTGAACTGGATGGTCAGTGAAACAACCTTCATAATATATAGCAAACAATTTTAATTCTCTGGCTGAAAAAGCAAAACACAAGAACAAAGTCTAAAGATCACTCTCTTCCCTCCATTCATCAATTATCTCAGGGGTCCAGGGAAATTTCGAGGCAGACAAATCATGTCCACCTGAATAATATCTTCAGCATCATTTGAAAATAAAAATAACGAATTTGAATCCATTCAACTATTCAAGGGATACTGACATGAAAAAGAACCAAGAATTCAACTTAACTCCATTTCTAGTTCTTTGTTTCATATTTAATTATTCTATGAATGAGCACTTTTACCCTGGTAATATTTCTAAGCACAATGAATTCCGTTTAAAAGAATACATGGTATTCAAAAATGGCCCAATCCATGCATTTGCCAGATAGTGTTCCAAAATTATATGAAGGCTTGTCACACAAATTACAGTGCCCTACAAGTGGTGAACAGAAGACCTCAAGGGATGTGTAACCTTTGAAGAAAGTTCACACAGGTATTTACATACAACTGCTGATTTTTGAGAAGATAAATTTACACGCCTTGAGGGGAAGCCTGCCTGAAAATTTTCCAGCTGGTTCAAGTAACCCCCACTCTATGGCCTATACTAGAAGTTACCAAATTCCATCATTACCACCACCACCACCACCACCACTGTTTTTGTTATTCAAAACATGTTCTCTAGTGGGTGCAGGAGTTAACAGCACTAGACCAGAACCCAGGAGTTCCTCAGTTCAAATCCTCTCACTGTCACCGAAACTCATTGGGTCTTTCTACTTTGGGTAAAATAACCTCAGTGTCTTTTGAGCCCCAGATGAAGGAAAGGCTGAAGAAGTAAACCCTGATAGAAAATCCAGAGTGGAGCCCCTCTGGTGGCTGCACAGCCACAGTTATGAGGCCGAGAGGAAAACTCTGAGAACTGGGCAACTTTTTATATCTTTCTATTGTCTTTTGAGACAGAATGGTGCCATCTGAAACATGGACAGGAAGGCTAGTCAATGTTTAGTAACGGAAAAACCTTAAGTAAAGCAATGCAATAAAAAAACTACACCCAGTGTTCATTATACCATACAGCCACAGTGTGGGCAAGATACAATTACAATAAGCACTAAATTTTTACCAGTTCTGTGTTTCACATCACAAGTTACCACAAAATACACCTGCTTTCTGAGCACTAAATAATAATAATTTTATTTATAACTTTTATTTTATTTATAACATGGGACAGTGCAAGGTTAAAGATTACAGAAACAATAACGTAACAATATAAATCAATCTAATAATTGGAACAGTATTAAAATCAATCTAGTAAAGTACAATAATGAATTACCCAAGTCATCATTTCATCAATCAGATATAAATACTGTATATTCTGTCGTATAAGACTACTTTTTAACCCAGGAAAATCTTCTCAAAAGTCGGGGGTTATCTTATACGTTGAGTGTTGTCTTCTTATACGGCGAATATATCCCAAACTCTATATTTTAACTGGAAATGTGGGGGTCGTCTTATATGCCCAGTTGTCTTATACGCTGGAATATGCGGTACAATCCACTAAAATAAGTAAATTAAACTCATTCAGGAGTACTAAAAAGAAAGTTCTTCAGACCTTTTCAAAATTGAACCAAATCTTCCTCTAATCTAAGGGCTTGTGGGAGACTATTCCAAAAGTGAGGAACCAAGACTTGGAAGACTCACAATTTAGAAGTTACAATGTGAGTTTGGGGAACTACTAAGAATGCTTTACCTGCAGACCATAAGTTTCTAGCTGGGGTATACCAAGAAGCTCTAGACCAGTGGTTCTCAACCTGGGGGTCGGGACCCCTTTGGGGGTCAAACTACCCTTTCAGAGGGGTCGCGACAAGTCCCCCACCGCCCTTCCCTCCCATTTCCCAGCTGCTCAACCCCTGTGGTTGGGGGTCTCCACAACATGAGGAACTCCATTAAGGGGTCGCGGCATTAAGAAGGTTGAGAACCATTGCTCTAGACGCTAGATAACTTGGAGTTTGCCATCTAATGGCTTTAAAGGCCAATATCAATAACTGTAAATGAATTCTAGGCCGAACTGAGAGCCAACACAGGGACCTCAGGGGCTGAAATATGAGAATATTTTGGCAGGCCCAACACTATTCTGAACGTAGAGTTCTGGATCAAGGTTAATTGTAATAAAGAATAAGAGGATCTTACAATAATCAAGCCTAGAATTTACCAATGCTTGTACCAGTGAATAAGTCATAACAACCAGTGAAGCAGAGTAGGAGCGGCTGCTGATGCTGACCACACTTGCCCTAACCATCTCAAATCACGTGCCAATGTAGATTAGAATGAAACACACCAGTTTGCATTTATCATCTAGTGTCCATTCACTGGGTGATTCCATCCGCACGCTGCTGCCACCTGTTCATATCAGATACATATCGAATGTTTGTACGAATACATACAAATATTTGTACTGAATAGAATTTTACCACATTCGAACGCGACCTATTCATATGAATATGGATTTTTAAACATCTGATTCAACTGTTTTGAACTGAATGCCAAAAAAATTGCTCACATCTCTACTCCAGACAGAAGTGGTTCCACGCAGTGTATATGCTCTGTGTGGGAGCAAGTGCTAAAAGGCCCTTCCTTTATACTTAAAGCAGAATTAAAAGATTTCACTGAAATCTTTGACTACTGAATATGCTAGACAAAAACATACTGAGAGCTACTTTTTTAAAATTCTGAAATAAAAACATAACTCTACACTTTGATATTTATCTTTGTTTGCCTAGGCATGGCCAATGATTCAAAAGTCAGCAGACAGTGGATTTTTTACACTCTTTCCTGTATCTTATTTCCTTTTCTCCTACATACAGGAACAGTGAGGAACGCTTGTAAAATGCAAGTTGATCATGAACTTCAGCTGCTGCAAATATTATGGGCATTTTTTTTGTCTTTCCCAGAAACCACTCCTGTAGCAAAAAGGAAGGATAAGTCCAAGAGTCCAGATGCCACAATGAATATTCCCTGCCTTCTGCCAGATATATTCTAGGCCTAGATTTTCTGCATCAAGCCAAGGAACCACCAGACTAATTCTAATCCTACAACTCTGTGTGTCTTTTCATAACTTTTATTTGCAAGATTTTTTTGCTTGCAATCTTCCGGTCTACGTTTTGAAATCAATGGATACGTAAAACAAATGGATACGTAAAACAAAGACCTGAAAGCAAGTCTTCATAAATGGACTGACCTGCCTCACACATAAAACTCTAGAAACAAGGCCCATTTCTGTAGTTACCTTTCCTGCTCCTACTTTCCGCCTTTGGGCAGCTTCTCTGACACACACACACACACACACACACACACACACACACACACACACACACACACACACACACACACACAGAGCGTTTCCAAAGATCACCTAAACATCAGAGCTCACCTCTACATTCTCCAATGGCTAAAATCTAAAGTTCTGAACTTCAGAGCTGCTGGGGAACCAAGTTTGGCACCACAGTCTGGAGCACTACTGAAATTGTTCCCTCTGTTAAACCAACCCATGGAATTTCCTGATAGAACTTTTCTACCACTGTCCAGATCTAGGTTGCCACTGTCCAGTGCAGATGGAGGCTGGAAGAAGTGGATCTCTGAAGTTCACTGCTTCTGTCCCTGCAGTTGGAGTGTGGCATTCCACAGCCTCCCCTCAAGCAAAGTAAAAAGATGCTGGATAACCAGCACCTTTTTACTGCACACTCACTGGAATTTACTGCACTACTACTGCCACGATGGAGATTCTCATCTGGCCAATGGGGAACAGTGGTGCTGGAAATTTGAAGTTTCCATTACTGTAGTTTGGAGGACTGGAAGCAGCAGTTCCTACTAATATCCTGGTCTAGATTGCCATTTTGGACACCGCATAGTATCAAGGAGTATGGCTTCTCTCTTTCACCTCAGAGTACGGAAGAGAGGTCCAGATGTGGGCTACGCTTTGCACTATTCCGTTATACAGGTAAGTGCAGAAAAGTCCAAACTGTTTAAGGACCTGACTTGTGCATTTACTTATTAATCTGGATCAAGGAGCTGCTAAGAACTCATCATCTGCAGGCGAGTAGAGTAGAATTACAGAATTATAGAGTTGAAAGGGACATCTAGTGATTCGGTCTAATTTGGTCTAGTGGTTAGGGAGCCGGACTCTTATCTGGGAATACCGGGTTCAATTCTGCCCTCCCCCATGAAGTCAGCTGGGTGACCTTGGGCTAGTCACAGCTCTCTTCTGAGCTCTAACAGCCCCACCTACCTCACAGGGTGTTCTGTTGTGGGGAGAATAGAAAAGCTTTTCAGCCGCTTTGAGTCCCCTTAAATGGGTGAGAAAAGCGGGGTAGAAAAGCCAACTCTTCTTCTTCTTCTCTAGGGTCATTGAGTCCAACCCCCAGATCAGAACTATGCTAAAGGGTGGGGGGAAGGGTGAGAAAGGAGGGGTGGGGAGATTTGTTCTGGGCATGGATATTCTATAGAATATCCGTGCTCAGATACGAATACCCCTACATCTGTTGGGGGGGGGGTATTCGGCCGGAGCCAAATTCTTCCACATTCTATTCAACTCAAATAGGATGTGGAAAAATGGCTCCATGCACACTCTTACTACATACATTGAAGTATGAACCTTGTACTGTACTACAAACGTTGAATCTACTACTCAACAGTTCTAGAAAGTGGCCTAATGTTCTTGCTCTCTTGCTCCATCCTACAGTTCTACTAGAAACCTGAAAAATCATTCAAGAGGTTAATTTTCAGAGTGTTTGGTGAAAATTGTTCCTTAAACATGTTGCAGAATTAAGCCATGAAAACACACAACTTAAGCCTGATACCCAAAGACAAGCAAAAGACACTGAATGATACATCTCAAAACCAAGCCTGCAAGGAAGGGATGGTTGTTCATTATTAACAGAGATTCTTTTAATATTTTGTGCTGCCAGTTTTATTTAATCTCCTTTCAGGATTAACACAGATTGCAATAATGCTCTCTGGGTTACCCTACAGGCCAAGAGGTATCTAAAACATGGCAAGGACAGGACCACTTTTTTTTCCAGCAGCATCAACGGAAGCTACTGCAAAACATAAAGAACTCCTGATTAAACAGAATACAGTGTTCTAGGACAGCAGTTAAATAAGTTTCAATACTGCAAAAGCTTTTGTGTTGCAGAGGAATGTTATCAACTAACAAGACATGGTCTGTAACCACACAGTAGAATAATGTCTACGTTTCATAGCCAGAAAAAAAAATATTGTACAGTTTTGGAATACAGCATAGTATATAATTTTCTAGACTTTTCTCATGGTGAAAGCTAGCTTGGTTATAAACAATGGTTGCATGCAAACAGTTGCAAAATGCATCCTATGACAAGGACCACAGCAGCAACAACGAAAAGCCAAAAGGTCTGATCATCAAATCACAGAATGTAGATAAACGGAATAGCTTTCTAACATACAAACTGATAATCTTTGAGATAAAGAAATAAACTTTATTTTAGCATCTAAAAAACTATGCATGTGAATCAGTGTTCTAATGAAATGCAGCATAAAGTGTTATTTTAATATTTTGGACTTGGGGGGCTTTGCATTTGTGAGATTAAGATGATGAAAATGGGCAGTCATTAGAAAGGCTTAGCACAGTTCAGATATAGAAATAGAAGAGAAAGCAGCAAGAGAGAACTACATGGGGCATCCAACAATTTCTTAAGTAGTGTTCAATTGGATTACATTAATAGAGATATTCAAGCTGGTCCACCTTCAAGTCCACCTGTTGTGCAGGAAAGCAGGTAATTAGAATGCAGAAACTGCCTGTCTAACAGGTCTGGAGAACCAGTTTAAAATTTGATCTTGTTTCTAGAAATCTATATTATGCATGTTTTGCACAGTAAATTATCTCCAAAGAAAAATCCTGGCCATATAGGTCAACATTGCTAGTTTTAGAAGTGAATGGCCTATACAGTATTCATTTGTCGAGATGGTTCTGTCTTCATTCCGATAATTACCTGTGACTTCTATCCCTAAAGCCAAGCTTTATTGATAACGTACAAAAAACTCAGGGTAAGAGAAATATTAGGTTTCAAGGAAGCAATCCAGAACCCAAGAAGGTAAAGGTAAAGATAGCCTTAAATATAACTCCTGGTGACTACGCAGACATATTCTTTGCAACAGTGTGGAATTGGTTTGCCACTGTCATTCTCCAGAGATGGGGAAATCTGGGTCAAACTCTCTACAGCAAAGTAGATGCCCTAGTACTGAACTGTGCCCACCCTCACATACCACATGACAGGCTAGACTTCCAAAAACCTAGGGCAAAATCTGTTGTTTTTGATATCCCCTCTGAGGGAGATTTCCTTAGCCTGGTGTCTTCCAAATACTTTGGACTTATCTGACCATTGGCCATGCTGGAATAAGTGGACGGTGGAGCTGAAAACATGAACCCAGGCAAGGAACTGCCAGAAAGTAGTTCCTCACCCCAGCACCCCACCCCCGCCATCCATGGTACAAGATTTGCCCTTCAGCTTTTAATGGTGCCTTTTGCATTACAAAATCCTTTAGTCTTGCATATGTTTATTGGGTAATAAAATGTTGTGAAATTTCACTCTGCTTTGGTTACAACTACTGAAGCACAAAAGTTCAGCCCAAAACCTATAAATCTTCAGGCCCATGCTTCCAAACAAAAAAGGCAAGAGAAGATACTTCAAATTGTGAGCTGATTGGCGTAAACAAAGGCTTCCTAGAATCCTTGATGCCTTTTCAACCCCATGCCTCAGGAAACTGAATCGTAAGAACGCTAGAAATGCCCTGGTGGATTGGACCTTTGACCATATAGTCCAGCAGTCTGTTCTCACAGTGGCCAACCAGGCTGCACACAGAAGTCCATTAGTGGGACATAAGCATGCAGCTTGCTCTTCTTGCAGTGCCCCTGCAGCTGACCTCTGACAGTCACACCACCTCCTAGACTGGTCTAGTGGTTGGGAGCCGGACTCTCATCTGGGAATACTGGGTTTGATTCCACACTCCTCCATGAAGCCAGCTGGGTGACCTTGGGCCAGTCACAGCTCTTTTCTGAGCTCTCACTGCCCCACCTACCTCACAGGGTATCTGTTGTGCGGAGAAGAACAGAAAGCTTTGTCAGCCGCTTTGAGTCCCCTTAAATGGGTGAGAAAAGCGGGGTAGAAAATCCAACTCTGTCTCTCCTAAAGCCACCAAGGACCACAGCCATTGAAAGTCCTCAATGCACAGAGGCATCCACAAAGGGACACACATTTAAGATCAGAAACAGCCGCAGGGAATTACCTTTAGTTTCATATACACAATATCAGAAAGGGGAGGGGAAGCCACCCCAACGAGCACTTTTTACATGTTGATGTTGCCAACACCCAGCCGGAGTCCTACTGAGAGACCAGAGACATGCCTAGAACAGGTGCCGTTCAGGATCTTCTTCTGTTTCGAATGACAAATTCCAAAACACAACACACCCACGACCTCAGGACACACAGCTTCAGAAGATTTCCCTCATTTTAACCCACTCCAGAAAATGTATCCTACTGTATCGCCTTGAACAAAATTTATGGAATAATGTTCATATTTCCTCAGGGAAGCAATGTTTTTTTTTTGGGGGGGGGTGTATAACCAACATGAAATTTACTGTCCTGAAAAGAAACGAACAAAACCCATTCTTATAGTATCCAATACATTACTGGCCAGCGCTATACGGAAACCTGTGGTTCATTCTGTTTACCTTCTAAGACCAAAAGAACTCAAATCCCAAATCCAGGTTCACAGAGACAGACAGAAAAATAATAAGGATACAAAGGCTTGGTGCAATGGGTTTAATTCGGAAGTTAAATATAACCATCACCTTCTCCCAGAGAAAAAGAGGTTTTAATAAGATTTTTGGCATTTATCTTTCTCCCTCTTTCATTTGGATACCCTCCCATACACACACACACACACACACACCTGCTTCACCACTACAAAAATGGCCTCTGCCAGCCACCTTATGTAAAGCCATCCCCGGGGGAGGCGGAAAAGGGTCTTTTAAACGACTCGGCCGCGCTGTCAACTCAGAGGAAGGCTGAGCCGCACAGACCTGTAGCCCCCCTAAATCACGCCAGCCGAAGAGGGGCAGCGCAACCCACCTCTCTGCCATCGAAGGCGGTAACACACAAAGGGGCTGCTGCGTTGTGTTGTTCCCACTATAGAAAGACCGGAGTGTGTGGAGGAGGAGGAGGAGGAGAGCGGTGGTTTTGCGGCAGCAGGTGAACACCGGTTGCAAGGGAGAAGAAAGGCCGCCGGACTCCCTTCGGAAACTGCACGAGGAATGCGGATCGGAAAGCGCGTGCACACGGCAATGCAACGAGATGCAAGCTCTCAAGCAATCCAGCCGCGCACACAAACGGCGCACATTTCGCCTGGCAAAGGCACACAAGTCACCAAACATATTTTTGTTTTAGGCGACCTGGAGGAAGGGGCGCTGTGACGTTAATCCGGATTCGGTCTCCCTAGAGAATGGAACCCGGGGGAGGCGCGAGAAGCCCATTTTCGAACTGCAGTCCCTTCCAAGGCAGGCAACCTCGGAGCGCAGCAGGTTCCCCTTCGCAGCGTCTGCAAGGCGGCGCCCCGGGTTCCCCCTCCCCAGACCCAATTCGTTAAGGCGTAGCGGCGCGACGCCTCTCCGAGCTCGACACCCGTTGCAAAACCTCGGGAGTCCTTCTCTCCGAATATTCGGATCTGGGGAGCCGTCCCGGCGCATTTCTTTCTTTCTTTTAATGCAAACCCACACCCTCTTCCGATCCGATTGACTAACGCTGCCCGGGTCTGGCACGCTCTCCCAGCCCATCCACACGCGGGCAGCCTCCCTCCGCTCCATGCTCCTCCACCACACAGTTCTCCTCTCCGTCGTCCATCGGCGCCCCCCCCCCGCGCACACACACACACACATTCCACCATGCAATCCTAGCATCGCCTTTAAACCCACGGTCGCTTTTAGCTGCTGGTCGATCCAAGCAGCAGCAGCAGCAGCTCCCACTCCTCCCCGAAGCAAAGCCGCCCTTGTGCAAAGCCCAAACCTCGCAAAGGGGGGGGGAGAAGGAGCTCCGATTGCAACGCCGAGGGGAAGGGGCTGCAGAAAACGCAGGCTACTCCCTACAGGACGCTTTCTCTCCTCCCTATTCACCCGGCGCCGCCGCCGCCGCCGCCATCCTCCGCTGCGGGAGCAGCCCGAGCGAGCTAGCGAGGGCGATCCCCTACTCCGCGTTGCAGCCTGGACGCAAGCATGCATGCTTGTGGGTGCCTGCAGAATCGCCTACCTGCTGCTGCCTCCTCTCTGCCTCTCCAACTTCTCCACGATTCCCTTCTGTTTATTTCTTCCAAAGCTGTAGGCTGGTTTGCTTGCTGCTCCTGCTGCTCCTACTACTACCCAATTGCTGCGAGCAGCTCCGTAGCCGCTAAGGGTTGTGTGTGTGTGTGTGTGTGTGTGTGTGTCTGTGTGTGTGGATTTTGCGGGGGAGGAGGAGGAGGAGTTGGTGGTGCCAGTGTGCGTAAAAGTTGGTTGCCCGCAGTATGGCGGCTCGCTCTGCTAGGGGGAGTAGGAGGAGTAGGAGGCGAAAGTAGCAAAGCAACAGAGTGAACAGGAGGAGCAGCAGCAATATTATTGCTCCAATGTCTAGGCAGGCAACGGTAGCCGTCCAGGGGGAGCAGCGAAGGAGGGGGAACACTACCCGGACAGGGCGACCCTGAGTGCCTGTGTTTGTGGGCCACAGATTTATTCATTTTTTTCAAAGGAACTCGCTTCTGTTCGCCTCCCCTCCCCACCCAATCCATCCTCTGCAATCGCACTGCCAGAAACATACCCAGTGAGCAAAGTGGGTTTTAACTGTCCGATCTGGCAGGAAACCTCCGCAGAGATTGCCTTGCCCCCCCACTCCCCCCCCCCCGCACAGCATTGATCATTTTTGTGCAATTTTGCCACGTGCGTTTTTGGCTGGCAATTCTGGGAAGCGGCATGCTGTGATGATGTAAAAGTGCATTTCTCAAGAGGTCCTGCTCTTGGACACTGCTCGGAGCTCTGCCTTCCTCACTGGAAGGGGGTGTGGGGCCTCCACTCTCCAATCCTTGGTTCCTATTCATATTGAGGGGGGCATTGTATCCAAAATCAGTTTTATGATCTTTTATTTTTAAAGTTCCAGTTCCAGAAGCAACAGGAAATTAAATTTAAAAAGTCTTTTAAAAAGACGAGTTCATGGATAGAATTTTGCTAGTGTAGTGTTTCCCAAACTTTTGACATATGTGTACCCCTGCTATAATTTTCATAAGGCTGAGTACCCCTCATAAAAAACATATGCTTTAATAAAAATCCAAATATATTTATTTTTTCTTTTTTGGGTACATACACGAGGAAGTGCAGTATATTCACGCCATGTCACACCTCACAAGACCATTAGATAACACTGCAATTCTCCGGCGTTTAAACAGCTCCGCGGGTCAACATCAACTGTTAATGTTCCCACAGTTTAAAAATGGCCGAAACTGAGCTGCGCGAAGGATGCGCAGAAGTTCCCGCCATAATGAGTTGCGATACCATGTACGATGGCCCCAGTTCCCGTGTAAAAACTGTGATATGTGCCTAGTTCTTTCCTTGTTCTGTGGGCGCAGCTAAGCACGGTGCAGTGGATATTCCCACATGATCCCCACCAAACTCCAGTGCAACGCGTACCCCCACCAAACTCTTCCCGTACCCCTGGGGGTATGCGTACAACACTTTGGGAAACATTGTGCTAGTGAATAAGTTGCCGGAAGAATGCTTTGAAAAATTGTGTATGAATAAAAAAAAATCCCTTTCAGAGGATATTTTTCAAATGTACACATTTCATGATTTTAGCCTCGCTCAATCCAACAAGTTCCTTCAAATGAGAATGCCTTTGAAATGCCTCTACAAGCAAGGGATAATGAGGGCTACTGAGGCCTTGACAGTTTTGCCAAACTCTCATCTGGGAATACTAGGGTTGATTCCACACTCCTCCATGAAGCTATCTGGGTGACCTTGGGCTAGTCACAGTTCTCTTCTGAGTTCTCACAGCCCCACCCACCTGCCAGGGTGGGGAGAAGAATAGAAAGTTGAAATGGATGAGAAAAGTGGGGTAGAAATGTTTCCTCCACTACCGTTTTAATTGCTATTGTTTTGTTTCTTACATGCTGGATTTTAAATGTTGTGGTAAATAAATAAAATAAACTCTTCTTCATTATCCCTTGCGAGCTAGCTCGCGGCAGCCACAGTGCTGTCTTTGTTTGTTTTAAATTACGTGTGCATCTGGCATCCAGATGTCCAGAATGCCCAGATGTGCTCATTGTCACCTCCGTGCATGCGTGGACACCCGTTGCACCTCTACGCATGTGCACTAAGTGGAGCAATCACAGCGGCTCCATCCAGAATTTATGTTGGCATCCTAAAAAAACAGTGCTATTGCTGGAAAATGTGCCAAACCATCACTGGGTTTTCCAGTGATATATTTTATTTCATTTTGGGGTGGAGAAAAAGAGGGCTAAGATGGGGTTGCCTCAGATACATGAGGCAATCCTACCATAATGGCATCATAATGGCACTATATTCCCCCCATCTGGATATAGCCTGTGACATGCATGCAACTATTCTTTATCATTGGCCTGAAGAACATAAGAATATAAGAGAAGCCCTGCTGGATCAAGCCATATTCCATCTAGTCCAGCATCCTATCTCACACAGGTGTCCACCGATTGCCCATGGGCATCTCAAGCAGAGACAAGGGCAAACCTCCTCCTGCTCTCGAATCCCAAGAAATGGCCTTAGAGGCATCCTGCTTGTCCCCCCAGCCTGAAAGATGTACCTAGGCATCCATTATAGTAGTCATTGATACATCTGTCGTCCATCGATTTGTCTAACCCTTCCTTAAAGTCTCTAGGCTGGTAGCTGTTACCACCTCTTCTGGCAGCAAATTCCATAGACGGATGACCCTCTGGGTGAAGAAATACTTCCCCTTGTCAGATCTGACTCTCCTGTCTTCATAAACCTTGTCTTTACAAACAAACCATAAGGCACCATCTATATGGTGGAAATATAAGGTTCCAGTCAGATTTTTTGGGGGATACACAAATCTTGCTTGCAGGTCAAATCAACATTAAGCTGAGATCTGAGGAGGCTTTGCGGTTAGTCACCTAGGTCCCCTACAGTTAAGGGTATCTCTCCTCTGCCCCTAAAACCCTACCGGATGCAAGTGCCACCTTGACCCACCCTCTTTACGGACTCTGAAGTGAAGAGGTCGAACCAGGTTATACAATACAGCACTTTCCTAAGTTCTTCATACCCACCCCTTCCTGTCACAACACAGAAGTTATTGGATCCTACAAGATGCCAAAGAGATAGGATCCAAAGTGCTGATTCTCACGCGTCCATAGGATTTTTACATGGGTTTTTTCCAAAACCAACCCCAAAAGTATGCAACTCGTTCCTGCTCACAGAGCATGAACTAAAAACACAGATCCACTACTTCATAAAAGTATCATGGATCCCAAAACCACCAGGGGGAAAAACACACCCCTCACTCCTGTTCACGTGAATCTGATCGCTACTTTGGAAAACTAAATAGTGTAAATCATATTAGTCAATTTGTTGGGAATCTATAATGAAGTTTCACGTCACTTGATGCCATAATATCTGAAATTTTGTTCTCATGTCAAGGGACCTTATTAATATTTTTTGCTTAGAATATTTTAGCTCAAGAGCCACCTCTGCTTGCGAAAAACCATATCAATTCATTTTATTTATTATTTACATTTCTTTCTCGCCTTATACCTGAAGGTCTCAGGGCGGGTAACAACTTTTAAAATCCAGCATATCAAAAAACCTATATTAAAACAACAATAACCATCACAACATTTAAAATCCAACACGTTAAAAAACAACACAACATCAGTTAAAACAGTAGTGGGAGGAAACATAACCAACATTTAGCCAAATACTTCTGAGGTTGCTTAGGTTAATCCGTATTGGCCAGTATAGCAGATAAGGAATGTTCCTTGTTTTATCTTAAGGCTAGTTCTTTTTCCCTGCACTATCCAGAATCCCTGTCTCTAATAAGGAATAAGGAATTACAGCAGGTATTGCCTATGTTACACGTTATAAATACTTAAGCAGATATGCACACAAAGATTCTTTAGTTTTCTATGGCAATCATGTGCTGTTGGATCCAGTGCAATACTGTGCTAAGACAGTACAGTGCAAAGACTTAGTGGATGCATAACACTTGACAGTCCGGTGATTTGATGGAATGGAGTATATTTAAAATTAAACAATTTTAAGAGGACTATTCAGGCGTTTAAGGTCCCCATGCTTACCATCTCTTGACCAAGAAGGCATTGAAAGAATACATCTGTTTGTTAAGCCTAACTCCAGAAAAGAAACGGTTAAATGATGATACAGCTAGTCTCTCTTGTGTGCAGCTGCTCATAGTCAGTCAATGACTATTATATGACTATTTGCTGAGTATAACTGAATCTTTATTAGTAGAAGGAGCAAGAGATTGGTAGCATTCTGTACTGATACTGATAAATGCTATTATAAATAAGAGTGGCCTGTGATTCCCCTATCTCCTACATTTTATTTATCTTCATTGTATCTTGTTTTCTATAAAACCCTTGGATCGTGTGACTGGATTTCGTCTCCCTTTTAATGCCGTGAGAATACTGAAAAATAGATTTAAGTATTAAGTGCAGAAATTCAATATTAATGCATATTAGCACTCTCAGCTTCCATCTGTCCATTTTTACTCTGAATTGCTTTTGTACATCTGTGCATTTCTGTCTCTTCGACTGAAATTGGCAATTTGTTGGTAAAGAGCAGGCAAGAGTGCATTTTATTTTGCAGTAGACTATCCATTTCACAGAGCCTGAATTGTATTAGGTTGGCTATATGTGGGAGACACAAGGTAGCCACGATCTATATCTCTTGCTGCTTGTGCTGAATTGCTGATGAGCTATTGATTTCCATCATATCCATGTTGTAAGACTGTGGTCATCATTTTGGTTGCATTATCAATTATATAACAGCTAGTTTTATTACTCCTACTCCCTCCCCATAATATAAAGAAATAATAGCAATGCTGAAGCTTAGTCTAACTGGAAAGATTTAGCATAGCATATTTGAAAATATATAGTGTCCTTGATTCGAGAGCATTATAGAACCTGTGCTTCCACTTTAGATACAGTGTGTGCAGCTAATTCATGTTTTTTATTGGGAGTGTGCAGTAGATGTGGATCCCAGATCTGAATTGCAAGCTTTTGAATTTTAGAATTTATTTTTTTGCTCCCCAGTTGTATGATTTGTGGGGCAATGGTGATCAGAAAACCCGCTAGTATCCTGGGGTGATGAGAGGTCTGCAAGATGTGTTTGTGGCAGTCACAACATAGCCCCCAAGATATTGGGGCAATATCCCATGGTATCGCTATAGTGGGAAAAAGCTTTCCACCCACTTTTTCTACTATAGCAATATTCATCTATCCTGGAAGCCGCCATCTTGGAGATGGGCACCAGGCATGTGTGGAGCTCCAAAATGGCAGCCATGCATGCAAGGAAGTGGCAATCATGCACTTCCAGGTATTTCAGACTTCAAAATATCTGGATGTACGCCGTGCACCAGTGGCAAGAACATGATGTCCAGGCAAGTAAGTCTGCTTGCTCACTGCCTTTGTCCAGAGTATCACTCAATAGCCCATTTTTTGGTCCCTGTCTGGAAGTGGCCTAAATAAAATACAATAAAATAAGGCTAGGGTAGATCATGCCAGCAGGTTTGAATTGCTGCTCATGCTTAATTTTCTTCTTACTTTTCATGGTGGCTATGGCTTTAACTTTGTGTGATGAAGTTCTCTGGTGTGGTCCCTTCCATATCTCTTCAAAACACCTGTGGCAAAAACCACATGGATACATCCATTCAGGCACCAAAGGTCAAGCTCATCTTGGGCACATCTTTTCTTGTTCTGGGGTACCACTGCATCCTGGGTCCTTTCTAGAGATGTGTATGAATATTCAAAAATTCAAAAATCTGATTTGAATCTGATGAATATCGACATTTGAATTTGAATCGTATTTAATAACATTCAAATTTAGACATTTGAACGGATTTGGGATTTTCCGAAACATTCGTTCAAATATTCGAATGATTCGAATGTACGGATTCATATGTATTACATACGTTTCTGTGTGAATATTATTCGTATTTGCACTTATAATGCGGGATGAAAACAGGATGCATACAGGATAAAACAGGATGCATAAGGAATGCACACAGATACGTATAACAGATGTGAATGTTGTCGACATTCATATCTTTAAATATGAATCTAACGTTCGAACGTACGGATTCGAATGTTATGGGTTCAAATAGGATTTTTGGACATTCGGATTTTAAATATTCCAATTGAATCAAATTTTTGGATATTCTATTCGACTCAAATTCGAATGCAAAAAAAAAAAAAATTCATGCACACCCCTAGTCCCTTCTGCACTGAGCCTTATTTCAGTTTATATGTCAGGCTAGGGACCTGCCATCCTCATGCTGGTGCAGACTACAGCAGACCCAACCCAGGGTCTGCCATAATCTGCACTAACATGTTGATGGCAGGTCCCTGTTCCAAGATATAATCCAGAATAAGGCCCAGTGCAAACAGGGTCCTGGACACCTCTATGCACTTTTCTTGGCAAAGATGCAGAAGTGGTTTACCATTGCCTATGCCTACTTTTAGGGAGAGGCTTGGGATTGAACCAGCAAATCCTCTGCTTTCCTGGCTGTCTTGCTCTACCACTGATCTTTACATACTTGTAAATTGTTTGTGTGGATTTACCCAGAACCCAACTTTGCCCTTGCCCTCCACTATTCTTTAGCATTCAGAATCCACCATAGATGAAACAAATAATACTACAATTTCTTCCATATTTTCTTTAAAAATATTCATAAGCCCATGGGTGTTTTTCCACTGTCACTAGAAGTACCCATTAAGTACCCATTAATGGGTACAAAAATGCCATGAAAAACACCCCATGAGTCAGAGTATTTCTGGAGTGCCCAACAATGAGCCTCAAAGAAACCTGCAAGTGGTATTTGAAGCTATTACTGTATTTTCTGGCATATAAGACTACTTTTTAACCCAGGAAAATCTTCTCAAAAGTTGGGGGTCGTCTTATACACCAGGTGTTGTCTTCTTATACGGCGAGTATATCCCAAACTCTATATTTAAACTGGAAAGTTGGGGGTCGTCTTATACACCCAGTCGTCTTATACGCCGGAAAATACGGTAGTTCCTTCCAACCCTTCAGACCTTTCCCATTCATAATTTGTGTCTTGCTTTCTCATCTAGAGGTTCCACATAGAGGAGATTCTGCTTAATCTTCTTTTAAAAGCCCACAGACTGGGGACCATCACTCCATCTTGTGGCAGAGAATTCCATAAATTATGCATTCTCTGAAGGACTATTTTCATTTATCTGTCTTGCACCTGTCAGTCAGCATCACAGAATGATTCCCAGGTTCTGTTGCTAGCACCGGCGAAGAAGAAAAGGTCAGTGTTCACTTATTCACACTCATTGTTCAGCTCTGGATATTTCTATAAGCCTCCATCATTCAAGATAGGCAACTGGAAATATACACAAGATTACAAATGTGGCTACATTCCAGATGGTGCAATGAGACTGTCACTGCTGGTGGGATAAATAAATAAATAAATAAATAAATAAATAAATAAATAAATAAATAAATAAATAAATAAATAGAGCTTGCTCCCCCCCTTCATTTGCTGCATACTGAATGCGAGTTCTTGCCAGTGCAGACTCACCAGTGTATATTATGTTAGATTATACACATGCACACACATGGAATCATTTGCCGTTGATGGCTTATTCAACCAGTCTGGAGGCAGCATTGTTTCCCCTGAACTCATCACAAGATTATTCGGTAGCCCACTACACTTAATATAGTTGCCTCCCATTATTTGCAGTTTTAATAGCCAGTGCTGCTTCCAGATGTCAAGCATGATCTCTTGATCGCCTCTTGCCACTCGGTGTAAAGAGAAGGGATGGGTTTACCTTAATGTCTGCTGGCAGCTTTCAGAATGAGCTTGCTTGGGACAACCTGCCTACTTCCATTTGTTGGCTTGGCTGGCTTCTGGTAGCCCCAAGCGAACTGATTGTGAAAGCTGCCAACAGACACAAAACTAAAGGGAGCTGTTAAAGGAAACCCAGTATCATTACTGGATTTCTCATAATAGCAGTATTATGTGTTATCAAGTTAATTAACCCAAGAATATACTGGACTGTTGTGATTGTCACTAGCATCTCCAATATAGGCCCAAGAACATAGTCTACATTCAGACTTGCGATATACTTTGCTGTCCATGTGAAGCTGCTTCCCATTGGTCAGACCTGACAATCAGAAGCCGTACAGGGACAGCGCAGTCCTTTCTGGTATACCTGACAGGGCGATTGGAAGCTGTGCTGTCCCACCTATGCGGTTTCCTGTCGGTCAGACGGAATGTGCCATTGCCCACAGCAGGGGTGCAGCATGTCCCCGAAGAAGCAAAGTAAAAAGATGCTGACTGATCAGCATCTTTTTATTCTGCACCCTTGACAGGCTATACAAATGCAAACAACCCTTGGAGCAGGCTACAATCAGCGTATGTAGTGTGGAAAGGGCCTAGAATGCTAGATGAATATTTCATGGCTTGATTATGGCCATGCACTTGGCTAGTGACCTGGCTGTTTTTCATAATTTGCACAGCATTTGAAATTTCCTTTGATGTAAAACGGAGCAGTGACTTAAATTAAAACCAGAATTTTGAGACTGAGTGCTTTAGTCTTCAAAGAAGTACAGAATCAGCAAACTGGTTCACTGAAGCTCAAGTGGGGGTCTAAGGCAGTCTCCAAATGTTTTTCCCATTAAAATTTTCTCTCTTGATTGAATTCTCAGACAGCAAAAATACCTAGACTTTTTTCTTCTACACACAAAGTGATTTAGGTGATGCTGGTTTTTCTTGTAATACCTCCTCCAAGCGTTAACAGAAAATTTACACAGAGTAAGGGAGGAATGAATTTCCTAGGGGCAGTTGTTTGGTTTAAGCTTGCTACCTTAACAGACCCATAATAATTGAATTCAAGACTTCAAAAATGGTTTTAAAGATAGTAGCCAAAGAAATACAGTAGCCATCTTGGAGATAGGAAAAGGCCAGGGGTCTTTTTCTGGTGATCCATCCATTGCAATGTATAGCAGAAGACAAAGGCAAAACCTTCACTTGCTCTCAGTTCCTGCAAAAGGCCCCTCTCTATTCTCCAGACTTCCTTTTTACTGGAAGTGTTCAGGTTGCCCAATGCAACAGAACATACTTCCTTCTCACTGTCCTGGGCAGGGAGGATTTCACCAACCTCATGTACAGAACTTTTGTTGCCTTACTCTAGAGTCTAGACATACGTGCAACTCTGCTGAAAACGCTGGTTGCCAACTTTTATTTATATAAATCTTCAGCCCTGGTCATAACAGTGCTGATATTTTGGTATATCAGGAATGGGGCAAATGAAGCCCAGATTTTGAGGGCTACAAGATCCTTACTTATGCCATTGAACATTTTTTACCTTTCCTGTTATATGAAGTATGTCCTACATCTTTTGGTGAAACCTTTAATCAGGCAGTGTGTAGGTGCATGGAAGTGCATTCCACCATTGCCAGAGTGTAAAATAAAATAAAATACCTCTTTATTGCTGCCATCTAGGCTGCATCCTGATATCACTTACTTATTCTGCTATATTTGGATGTTCCATAATAAAGCTAGGGTATTCTGGAATATCCATGATTTATTCCAGAATGTCCAAATACAGGGAGATAAGTGACAACTAGGCCCTGGTCACACCTTTAGTTTAGGATGACTTCAGTCGTCTTCCGGTCCCATTACTCCCATTATTTTTATTCAATTTATTTTCTAAGCCGGCTTGCCCCCATTAGATCATTCTAACTGGAATTTTCTTTTTCAGAGGACTCAGCCCATCCTGGCATGCCAGGTCATCTTCACTTCCTCCGTTGTGAGTGGGGGGATGGCCTAAAGGAGGCTGAACCATGCTGTGGTGGGTGGGGTCCAGTTTATCCTTTCAGCCAATGTGCATGTGCAGAGTTTGTGAGGCACCTCCCCTTTTCTCCTCAGTTTATGTGTATGATTCCTCAAGAGTTTTTCCACGAATTTATCATTATTTTTTTTTAATGAATCGCACAGAGAAGAAAAGCACATAAAAAAGGAAAAGGGCATGAAGGTGGGGGATCAGGCTTAAAAAAGAACTGCAAACACACACCCTTCCCTCTCTTGAGTGACACAATGGCATTAAATAAGAAAGGAAGTAGATTTGACAGAGAAAAGTGGGGGGGGGAAGAGAGCTAAGAGGTCCATAGAGAAGGCTCAAATTGGTCACAGAGAAAGGTTTGAGCAATGGAGCCGAGAGTGAGAATGGACTGAGGACAACATATAACGATCTATGTGTAAACAGATCTGGTATGATCTTAGTTCAAATTATGAATAGGACATCTTGTCTTATATAGGTGTGACGAGGGCCCTAGATGCAGCCTTATCTGTTGTTGTTTTTAATGAATGTGCATTCAGCCTTGGAATGTGTTCAATAAAGCACGCTAAAGTAGACCAACTCCCTTTAGTTTGTGGCAAAGTAGCCCTGAGACTACATTGCTGAAACCTTTGCCTAGCAGGGGTCTGTGCTCCCATGATTTTTATTTTCATGTTATCAAGATGTATCATAAAAGACGGAAAAAAAATAATTGAATGTCAGTATATCCAATTCAAACACAGGATTATTTTTATTTTGCTCTGCAACTGACATCTCTCTCGTGTGCAGTGATAAATGTATGAACTGGCTGCCATCTCCTTCTTAACAAACCACATGTCTTTCAAAAGATTCATGACTGGAACCTAGAGCAGCCTAGACAGACAGACACAGCTGATGTCATAATTCATTGTTTTTATCTTGTTAGCATCCAGCTCTGTGGTCTTCAAAGCTAGCATGGTTAATTTAGAATACAGGAAGAGCTGAAACAGAATAGGTTTTACTCCAAAGCAAACAAGATATAATTAAACATCATTATAAACCATATATGTTCTTTTAAGTTGACTTGAATAAGTACATCAAAGAAGTGTGCCTCACTGGTTCAGTTTGAACTTACTTGAGCACCTGGTGCAGGACTGAGAGGAGAGTGTTATACCTAAAGGCATAACCTAATTTTATTTTTTAATTAAAACTCTTTGTTCATGTGACATGGGGGGGGGAGCAAATTAAGACTAAAATATGAATAACAGCAATCTGTAAAGTCAGATAATACGGGGGGGGGGGGAATCCTCACAAGCAGGTGCAGCTATTTTGTTACAAAGAAGAAAAGCTCCAGTTGTGAAAATGTCTCAAAGAATAACAGCACATGTAGGTGATGTAAAAGGTAGCCTTAAAAAGTATAGACGCTGTACAGGAAAGACTGTATAAGTAGATAATTTGCAGCGATTGCCTAGGTAGGTAATTTGCACGAGAGAAAAGCAAGCAGTAGGCTACAGCTAACAAAGGGCATGAAAGCCTATCGTAGAAGAATGGTTCAATGGCTGCCAGAATTGATGCTTCAGGTAACCATTTCTGCTTTTAAAAAACCTCTGTAGGCAGGAGGTTTATGATCTGGGCCCTGAGACTCTGCATGGGAGAAGCAGCTGGTTCTTTGTAATTTTATGCACTGTGTTTGATGTGTTGATTCATTCTCTTTTTTAATATAGATTTTTCTTGATCTATTTATTCTATTACATTAATAGAATTAATTCAATTATTCTAATGATACTGAAATTATGTAAATTGCATAATAGTGCAAAATTGCTGTGAGCAATTGTTTTGGAAAAGCAGTATATGAATAAATCAGTGCAAAATTAAAGGGGGAAAAAAGACAATTTCAGTGACCTGATACTTTAGTGTGTGAGCTTTTTGTAATTGCAAAATCCATGACAGTTATCAGGCTTTCATATATGATCAAGTAAAGCAAAATAACTGTTCCTACCAGTAAAGTAGAAATGGGAAACCTATGATTCTCCAGATGTTGGATTCCCACTTGCAACACCTAGCCACCATTACCAGTAGCCAAGAATGATGAGAAGCTAAAACATCTTGGTCCTGTTGCTTAAAAGGAGAAATATTAATTTAAAATTCTTAATGTTGCTATTATGGCACTATTAAGCAATATGGAGATATTGTTTTCTTCAATATCACATGCACGCCTCATTTGAGCAGTTGTGGTAAATGCTCAAAAGAGGAACAAAATGGGCAAATTGATAGCAAAAGAGAGAGACCAACTAATAGTGTAACGGCCCTTTATTCTATTTCTTTTCCCTGCTGTGGGCTGGACTAGTCTAATGTTTTGTCATCTTGGAGCAAACTTGAGTATATGGAGATCATTTCTGAAATCTATTGCATGATAGAGTGGATTGTAATCAGTTGAACCCCTTTAACCTTCCATGTGGGTTGCTGTTTTAATATATTTTACGTTGGAGCTGAGCAAAAGACAGAGGTGGTAACTGGCCAATCATTTTGGAAATGCGGCCTTGCTAATCTCGGAATGAACTTTTTTTTTTCAAAAACAAAATCCTGTCAGTTGATGCTTGAACACAACATTGGATGCCTTCTTCATGTACGTGTGCATACCTTACCTAAGCAACTGCTGAGGGCAACAGAGCAGCTTTCCTTGTTAGAAGCAGAGAGGAAGATGGAGAGAGAGAGAGAGAATGCCAAGTGCTGTGAGCAGAGAAGGAATTTTCTTCCTGCCCCATACTCCTTTACTAAAGGGCACAGAGGTGGTGAGACGAAGTAATGGGTGTGAGAGAACTCAGCCTTTCCATGTAGATATACAGAACAGGAGCCCTCTCTCTCTCTGGACCAGTTCACACTTACCATGTGGGAATGCTCTGGAATACTCCAGACTCTGTTTGCACACCATGCCAGAGCGCCCGAACTTCCACAGCTTGACTGGGAGCATCTAGTGTACTGGTCAAGACTACTCAGTGTGAATTTTGGTGAAGAGACAAAGACTGTTACTGCACATGTGTGTGTGTGCATGTGTGCACACGCACACATACACGAGTACTCCAGACAGGAGCTGGCCTCCAAGGGCCCTTAGATCACTGTTTGGGCCTAGAGTGTGATATTTGATAAATCTAATAATGTATAGCAAAAATAATAAGTGTAGCTTGTGCACATGAACAACTTGAATTTTAGAGTACAATCAGACAGGATTGTTTAAAGTCATCCCTTTAAGTAAAAGCATTCCCTCCCCAGGTGCACAAAAATCCTTACAGTTGTCTGAATATGTAGCTGAGAACCTACCTTTTTTGTCACACTGCAGCCTACATTTGCTTCCAACTCAGGCAGCTATAGGTACTACTAATTGGCCCATCAGTGGGAAACCCCCCTTGAGGACAGACTGCACCGCTGCCTCCTTAAGAACCAGCAGTACCATCCGATTTTTCACAGAGTCATTCAGCACTTTGCTTATATAGGGTGATTTTCCACTGTCACTCGAAGTACCCATTAAGTACCCATTAATGGGTACAAAAATGCCATTAAGTACCAATTAATGGGTACTTAATGGGTACTTCGAGTGACAGTGGGAAAACACCCATAGTTTCCTGCCCATCCAAGCTTAAGGTGGTGGTGGTGGGAGAAAGCCTTCAGAGCTATGAAATCCCAAATCATGGTGATCTGTATGTGGCTTCAGGATGGGGTAAGACAAATGCAGGGGGAAATGTTATTTTAGACTCAAATTTGCCCAGATAACATCCTTTTATCTGTACACTCCGTATGATTTTTCCAGTCCTTTTTCCTAGCTATTTCTTATCCATGGCTGATGTTCACTCTGTATTTTATGTCAAAACAAAATGCCCTTCTGTTTTAATAGCTTTTTACCAAAAGCCATTTATGATCTTTATCTTTCCAGCCTATTCTTTATGCGTCTGTGTCTCACTCTTCAGAAGACAGAACTGTATTCTCAGAAGAGTTGTTTGTTGAAAATGTTTCTTCAAACAGCCCCTCCTTTTATCCATGCTTCCACATTTAATTGATACCTGAGAGGTAACCAGATCTTCCACAATTGTTTGCCCTTTGAAATAACAGAAATCTAATAGGTACAAGTAGAAGGAAAATTAAATCTCCCTTGCAATGGGAAATAAAAACATTTCTCTCCCCTCCCAAAGTCTGCGTAATTCCATACTTCAGGGAACGCTGGCCTGGTTCTGTTCTGGCAGAAGGGATTCAATTAATCGGGCAGCAAGTTACATCAGGTCTTTGCATGCTTTTATAAACTAAGAAGGACAAAGATCACAGACAAGTAAAATCCTGCCAATAAAACAAAAGCAAGTTAAGGGAGGGAACAGATGAAAAGAAGTGGTTCCTTTCTTAATTCACCGGATTATTGAAGATATGGATCAATGCCTAGCTACTTGGGTTCGCTACAAGGATTCAGCTCTGCCATCATCCACAAGTCTTCGCTAATGTTGTGCCCTCAGGTGTTAGAACAGGCTTAGTTGCTTATTTGTCTGGCTGGGGCTGGATGGAAATGTAGTTCAAGATTCCTAAAAGGCAGCAAGTTGGTAAAGGTTGCCTAATGTTCCCGGGAAAAGTAGATATGAGGTAAATATTGACCTCCCTTTCACAATCCAGGCCCTGCCCCCGTCTAGAGCCAATTTGGTCTAGTGGTTAAGGAGTAGGACTCTTATCTGGGAATAATGGGTTTGATTCTGCCCTCCCCCACAAAGGCAGCTGGGTGACGCTGGGCTAATCACAGCTGTCTTCTGAGCTCTCACAGCCCCACCTACCTCACAGGGTGTCTGTTGTGGGGAGAAGAAAAGAAAGATTTGTCAGCCACTTTGAGTCCCTGTAAATGGGTGAGAAAAGCAGGGTAGAAAAAGTCAGCTCTTCTTCTACTACTACTGTCAGGACAATATAGAGTGTGGACCAGGCTAAGGCATCCAAAATGGCATCCTGGTCTGGTCTACTGGTGTCACCCAGTATACCACAGTAGTCTCATTTCAGTGGCACAAGAAGTCGTTTCAGAGATGCTGGTGTGCTCTTTAGAACCAGCACTGCCTTCACCTGAGCTTCAAGTCAACACAGAGTCCAAGAGCACCCACAAAACATGCACCTGCTCCTCCCAAGGCAAAGAAACCCCATCAAAAACAGGATGCCTCCCTTCTTCATTGGCACGAGATCCTGTAACATGTAGCACCTTGGTCTCCATCCAGCCCATTACTGCCTTTAAGCACCTGTCAGGCACTTCAACCACCTTTTCTGATTCAGATGGCATGGATAGTACTGAGTGTCATCTGTACATTTGTATATTGATGACATTTTGCTTAAAAACTTCCGATGACCTCTCCTAGCCATTTCATATAGATGTTAAAGAGCGTGGGAGCACAACAAGTGCAACACAGTGCCTCCAACTCCCAAGCTCAATAGCCTTTGCAGAAGGATACTATGGTCAATAGTATCAAAGACAACTGAGAACTCCAGGAGAACGAACAGATTCTCCTAGAGAAGGTCATCAACTACTAGAGCAACTAAGGTGGTTTCTGTATCATAACCGAGCTCGAAGCCATCTTTAAATGGGACTTGATAATCACCTTCCTCCAAGTGTGCTTGCAGCCACAACTCTCTTCACTATCTTGCCCAGAAGGGGCATTTTAGCCACTGGGTGGTAGTTGTTTAACTCATCTGGATCCAGGGAAGGCCCCTTGAGGACAGACTGCACCGCTGCCTCCTTAAGAACCAGCAGTACCATCCGATTTTTCACAGAGTCATTCAGCACTTCCGAACTCACCCAACTGACTAGATTTAATCAGCCAAGAAAGGCAAGGATCCAGAGGACCCATGGTTGACCAACCCCCAGTAAGTAGCTTGTCCACATTCCCAGGCATCAGTGATTAAAATTAATCCAAGAAGATTCTCTGCACGCTTCTTTTGGACTATTTTTAACCATGGTATCCAGTTCTCTACAGATCTGAGTCCTCAGAGTGCCCTGCCAATTTGTCCAGCAGATGCTAGATGGCAACTGCCCTTGTCTCCTTGGGCTTGACCTCAAAAAGCTATTCACCATTCAAGTAGCTAGATAGCTACTTAAAGGTAAAATGGTAGCAGAGAAATTATTCCTTTTTGTCATTGCATGGTAGGCACAATAATGTGTTCTAACCTGTGTTTGGTCAGATTCACAGTGGGATTTACAACATTTGTGCTCAATCTGTTGACCCTTCTGATTCATCACCCATAGCTCTGTGGAATACCAAGGTCCTTTGTGGGCTGTGAAACTACATCAGGGGCACTTGGGTGCAATCAAGTTGATGGCTTAATCATAGAATCATAGAATCATAGAATGGTAGAGTTGGAGGGGACCTCCTGGGTCATCGAGTCCAACCCCCTGCTCAAGGCAGGATCTCCTAAACCATCTCAGACAGATGGCTGTCCAGTCTCTGCTTGAAGACCTCCATCGAAGGGGAACCAACCACCTCCCGTGGCAGCCTGTTCCACTGGTTGATCACTCTTACTGTTAGAAATTTTTTCCTAACATCTAAACAATCTTTTCCCCTGCAGTTTCACCCCATTGTTTCTAGTCCTTCCTTGAGAGAGTGAGAACAGGGCTGATCCCACTGCCTTGTGACAACCCTTGAGGTATTTGTAGACAGCTATCATGTCTCCTCTCAGTCTTCTTTTTGTTAGACTAAACATTCCTAGTTCCTTAAGCCGTTCCTCATAGGACATGGTTTGCAGACCGTTCACCATCTTGGTAGCTCTCCTTTGAACCTGCTCCAGCTTGTCAGTGTCTCTTTTAAACTGGGGTGACCAGAACTGGACACAGTACTCCAGATGAGGTCTGACCAAGGTAGAGTAGAGGGGGATAATAACTTCACGTGATCTGGACTCTATGCTTCTCCTAATACACCCCAGGATTGCGTTTGCCTTTTTTGCAGCTGCCTCGCACTGTTGACTCATGTTCAGTTGATGATCTACCAGGACACCCAAGTCTTTTTCACATGTGCTGCTGCTCAGCCGAATTCCTCCCATTGTATATGTGCTTTTTTCATTTTTCTTGCCCAGGTGCAGAACCTTGCATTTTTCTTTGTTAAATACCATTTTATTAGTTGCAGCCCATTGTTCGAGTTTCTCTAAATCTTTTTGAATCCTTTCTCTCTCTTCTCTGGTGTTTGCAATCCCCCCTAGCTTTGTGTCATCAGCAAATTTGATCAGTTTCCCTTCAACTCCCTCGTCCAGATCGTTTATAAAAACATTAAACATAACTGGGCCCAGGACAGAACCTTGTGGTACTCCACTTGACACTTCCTTCCATTTGGATGTGCAGCCATTTAAAGCCACTCTTTGAGTACGATTACTAAGCCAGTTTTGAACCCACCTTATAGTTGCCTTGTCAAACCCATATTTGATCAATTTTTCAATGAGGATCGCATGAGATACTTTGTCAAATGCTTTGCTGAAATCAAGAAATACTATGTCTGCTGCATTTCCTTGATCAACCCATTCAGTGATTTTGTCATAAAATGAAATCAAGTTAGTCTGACACAACTTGTTTGATACAAACCCATGTTGACTACTGTTAATTATTGAATTCCTATCCAAATGCTGACATATGTGTTGTTTAATAATTTGTTCGAGAATCTTTCCTGGTATTGAAGTCAGGCTAACAGGCCTGTAGTTCCCTGGGTCTACCTTCTTCCCTTTTTTGAAGATAGGAACAACGTTTGCCCTTCTCCAATCGTCTGGGACTTCTCCTGTTCTCCATGACTTCTCAAAGATTACAGCAAGTGGTTCAGCAATTACCTCTGCTAATTCCTTCAGTACCCTAGGATGTAATCCATCTGGACCCGGGGACTTAAATTCGTTTAAGTTAGCTAAGCGTTTCCTTACTCTCTCAGTGTTGATTTTGTGTCTTGATTCTCCTAGTCCTTCATCAGTACAGTGAAGGACTGTTGCATGTACATTATCCCTCTTGGAAAAAACAGATGCAAAATAGGAGTTCAGAATCTCTGCCTTCTCAAGATCACTTTCGATCACTTCTCCATTCTCTCCCTGCAGACTTCCCAAAACCTCTTTGACTTTTCTTTTGCTGTTGACATATCCCCAAAACCCTTTTTTATTGTTTTTAGTCTCTCTTGCAAGCCTCAGTTCATTTTTAGCTTTAGCTTTTCTGATACTTGCCCTGCAGATTGTACTGATTTCATTATATTCCTCCTTAGATATGTATCCCTCCTTCCATTTCTTAAACATTTCTTTTTTCTTTTTTATCAAGTTTTTAAGTTCTAGGTTTATCCACCCTGGTCTCTTTAGATGTTTTCCATTCTTCCTTCTTTGAGGAATTGTTAATGATTGCGCTTCTAATATTGCATTTCTCAAAATATCCCATCCTTCTTGGACATTTCTATCCTTTAGTACATTTAACCATTTGATCCCTCCTAACCTCCTCCGGAGTCCATCAAAATCCGCCCTTCTGAAGTCCAACTTTGAAGTCTGAGTCCTCTCATGCTTTCCTTCCCTTATTATCCAGAATTCAAGGATAACATGATCGCTGCCTCCTAATGCCCCAGAAACTCTGATATCCTCCACCATTTCCTCTCTGTTGGTAAGAATTAGATCAAGGATAGCCAATCCTCTTGTTTCCTCCACCACCTTTTGGTACATGAAATAACTTCCTCACATCATGATTCCACAGTGAGATGAGAACTTTGGCAGGTGTACCAACCATGTCAACTGGGAAATCCTCCACAGCATTCAGGAATCACTCAGATCTTGCAAGTCTCCAAGGGAGAACTATTTCAATAGGTCCCCTACCCCTGCAAAGGGAAGATGCTACTACAGGTTCAAACTTTACCAGTGAATGATCCATCCATGACAACAGGCTTATCACCAGCCCTCCTATGAATGAATTCTCACCAATCCACTCTGTGGCAAAAACCAAATCAAAAGTACAGTATGCCCTGCCTTGTGTAATGGATCAATAACATATTGAGAAAATCTCACGGCTGTCATGAAGGCCATGAAGAACTGAACTGGTGCGCTGAGGGTTACCTCAGCCTGGATGTTGAAATCTCCCAACACCAGTCTTTAAAGTAGGAGATTTCAACACCACTTGAAGAAGACTGATAGGCTGTAGTTTCCTGTTTGCCCTAAAGTTGCTGAAGCACAGTGCAAGTTTTGTGCAAAAGTCCCCTTTTAATGAAAGGAAGGATTGTTTCCCTCATGTGTTGCCAAAGGAAAATGGAGGATATATTGCCCTTCTGCTTGCAGGGAAAGGAGAGAAAGGAGGCAGATGAAGCATAACTTCCATTGTGTTTTCTCTTTTGTTCTCTCTTCTCACCCTCCTGAGTACAATGCCCACAATGAAGTCTGTCACTGGACAGGAGGAAATGGGGAGCAAGTAAAAAAAAGCTATGGTTCCCTCCTTAAAATAGTCTATCTGCGTGTTCTCACTTTCAAAAATCAATTTGGCTAACAATCTGAAACAGGTCGAGAACCCACTTAATCCAAATGCAGAATAGTCCTGATTCCAGCAATTTAGTCCAGAAAACATACAGAAAGCCAAATATTGTTTTTGGGATACTCACAATGGATCCAATGCCATGTCAGACTGCACACTTTCATTTTGCTGTTTGTGTTCATCACATAGTAGACATTCCACCAAGTAAACATGTGTTGTAGAAGTCCAGCTGCCTACATCATCTATACAGATGGGAAGCAGGGCTACTTCAACAATCCTGCTGTGAAATTAGATTGTGGCAAGAGATAGAAATGTGATGGCTCTGCCAATATGGAGCTATTTGGGGACCAATGGAGTACACTGAGGTTACTATAGCTTTGAATGCTGGACTCCTCACCCAGGCATCTTATTAAAAACTTTTGTTCTATACCATCATCTTAATGTGTGTACTTTTATGTTTTGTAACTTACCCCTGAGATCTTCAGAGGAGGTATAAGAGATGCTGCTGCTGATGTGATTTCCTGGAATGGAACCTCTGTATTGTATTATTCAAGTAGCAATGGTATTATGCAGATGAAAATAAAAATGGAAATCTAAAACAATTCAGGCCTTGTTAATGTATGAGTTAACGTGTGTATGTTTAGGCTATAATTTCCCCAACTATCTTTTTTGTATTCATTTTCAGAATAATAGAACAGAAAATCTAATCCCTGATTTGTGGGTGTTCCGTCTTCCCTATTTCTGGATATTCTACATTTTCATATTTCTTCCTCCCACAGTTTGCTTTTGAACTTTCTCATGATTACAGCCTCTGTTAGTACACTGACTAGACATTGAAGTCCAGTGGATATTTTATATAATGCTACATCCTCACTGTGGTGTGCTGCTGTAGTTTCCACCACAAGAATGATTTTATGTCTAAAGCAAAGGTGATAATTAAATTGTGCACAGTTCATTGTACTCTACATGAAGTCAACTTTAAGCTTCTAGGAAGCTCTGACTTTAGGCAAGCTGGTAAGATGCATTGTAAAAAGTTGTATTAAAACTCATGCTTGTTTTGCAAAGCATTAAAGCATTGTGGAATCATTTAAATGGCCACTCTGGGCCACCAGGTCTCTGCTGTAATGTCATTCCAACATATCATGCATATCTGAACAATTACTGTCTGAATAATGTCTAACATGGCCGAATGCTCAGCCAGTTCCTGCAGATAGTTAACCGATCCCAAAAATGCTGTATCCAAACAGCTGAAACATTATGTTTTCTAATCAAAGTCCATTAGTAATAAACAGGATATATAACTTTTATTTCTGATAAGTGTTTTTATCTTGAATTTTGCAAAACAATTTTAGTTTATTTTGCAATCAGTGAAATGCAAAGGGAAACATTCTAATTAGGGGTGTGCATGTATGCAATTTTCGGGATTCGATTCAATTCAAATTGAATATCCAAAAATTTGATTTGATTCGAATCACTGAAGTTTGAATTTACCCAAATTTAAATTTGAATTTATACTTAGAATGTCAACAACATTTGTATGTGCCCATACGCATCGATATGAATCCCGTACGCATCTGTACACATCTGTATGAATCCCGTATTTAGCCCATGTGCAAGCTGTTTTCATCCCGTACAGATCCGTGCAAGTGCGTATGGATGCGTAAAAGTTGCAAACGTGCAAGTATGCATTGTGTACGAACCCGTACACATACGAATGTCCAAATAAATAGATTTGAAAATCCGAAATTCATTTGAATGTTTAAATTCAAATTTATGGACATTTGATTTGAATTCAAAAGTCAAAATTCAGACGAATTCGATTGAATTTCGAATGTCTTCAAATATTCATGCACATTCCCATGTTTTATTCTGGAGCATCCAAATACAGCAGAATAAGTAAGTGACATCTGGATGCAGCCTAGATGGTAGCAATAAAGAGGTATTTTATTTTACACTCTGGCAACAGTGGAATGCACTTCCATGCACCTACACAGTGCCTGATTAAAGGTTAGAAGGATCTAACTGGGATAAGCCAGATTGGAAAACAAATTGAATAAAAATAATGTGAGTAATGTGACCAAAAGACAACTGGAAGTCGTTTTAAAGGAAATGTGTTGTTGAACTACACCTCCCATCATCTCCTTCCAGTAGGGCCAATAACAAGAAATTATGGGAGATAACAACCCATCACCTGCAACACCACCATTGCACCACCCCAGCATGCTGAGTCCTTCCACTGCTACCCTTTTTCCTCCTGCAATACCCCCCACCCCATCCCATCGTGGCAAGCCATCCCCTGCCTCCATGCCAACTGAAACTTAACTTTTACCATGGAGGCTCAGCAGGGGCTGCAGCACGGAAAGTTTCTCCAGGCCAAAAATGGTCTGGCTACAGTTGGGCTCCCTGTCTGTCCCTGAGATGGACTAACAGGCTAGGGTGTGATTGTGGCCAGTTTGGTTTTGTGGTTAGAGTGCCGGACTCATATCTCACAGTCACCAGGTTTGATTCTGCACTCCTCCATGATCCCAGGAGGGTAACCTTGGGCTAGTCACAGCTCTCTTTCTGAGCTCTCACAGCTCCATCTACCTCACCTGTTGTGGGGAGAAGAACAGAAGGCTTGTCAGCCACTTTGAGTCCCCTTAAAAGGGCAGGAAAAGCAGAGTATAAAACCCAGCCCTTCTTCTTCTTCATCATCAGTCCAGCCTCCTCTTTCTGGAGGAAAAAGCCTGAAACCTGGATTGCATGCTAAATCCAAGAATCTACAGTATATTATCAACGATTATAAAGATGTTATATATTTTGGCAGCCAATCATGGCTGAAAAATTGAACACAAATAGAACAAAACAAATCACTCAGCTTATGAAAATGCTTCTTCTTCAAATTCACTCCAGAGATTCTGTTGCCTAATGAGCAGTAGAAAATGATACCCTTCCTACACTACAAATGTACCAAAATTAAAGTATATTTAACCAAGATGTTGCTTCTTTTCATTTATATATGTATCGCTTGAATGAGGTAGAGGGGAAATCAAACTGAAATGATATAATATGCAGCTGCAAAAGGAAACGGAGGTTCAGCCTTTTTGACAACAGCCAGTTTTAAAGAAAACCTACCGCCACACTAAATTAATGCCTTGAAATCCTGCTGCAGGCGGGGGCAATTGGTGTGGGTTGTTGTGGTTTCTTCAGCCTGTTTAGAACCCGTGGAAAAAGCTTCTGTGGAAAACAGGAAAAGAGAAAAACAAGTCAAATCAGTCAACAGGAGAAAGACACTGGGTGTCTGTGATGGAGTCAGTCAGATAGTAAGCACAGGAGTGAGTGATTTCATTTGATTTCTTTATCATTCCCTCCCCCTCATTGTAAGGGAGCCAAAAATACTGTACATACAGTAGACTTCATGTGCCATCTCTCAGGCTTTGTTTCTGTAGAAGGATTTGCACCAAATGCAGCATCTTCCCCGCTAGTCAGATCTTTTATGTATACAAGTATAATAAATAAAGTGTAATAAATAAAGGCTCTTTTCTCCATGTGTGGCATTGACCTGTGCTTGAAGGGCTGCTACAGGCAACTTATCCCAAGGTGGCCAGGTGGCCACTGGGCGACGCTAGGGCTATCCATGATAGCTCACCCTACCCAGCTTCAAGGGTTAGGCATGAATGTCCCTGGCCTTCAAAGTTGCCAACTGAGGCCTTTCCAGCACCACATGCAGAAGGAGTGCTTTGCCTGCACTCTTCCAGGTGCCCACCTAAAAAAGGGACCAGTCATGCTATTCTGGCCCATGGAGGTGTGCAATCCACATGGTGTTCGTGGTCTAGTGTACCATCCGTAGACCATTGGTGAACTACTTTTAATGAGTTCACTACTGGGATAGAGTAGGATAGAGCACCATTTGGACATCATATCCCATTTGTACTGATTAGGTACAGAGCCTCTGTTAGGTCACACCAGCATACAGAAACAGATCGGTATATGGACACGTGTGGAAGGGGTGTTAGAGACCTTCGCTTATCAGGGTGTTAGCCTGATAATGTCTTTTCTGCTTCACTGTTTGTGTTTCATAAGCGTAAGTGTAGTTTTAGTCTGGGGGTGCGATTTGCCCATCTCAGCTAAAGCAACAGAAGCAAAAGTTACTAGCTACTAGGCCAAAGGATAAAATCCTCGGTCACTGTAACTTAGAAATATCTCTCCCAAGGAAGGTATCAGGAAATCATAACATGGACACAGTACTTGTAAACAATAAGCAGCTGTCCACATGCATAAGCAAGGCTTCTATTGGTCCCTGAAATTCCTCACCATAACACCATATATGGCATTTCCTATGTAGCACTATCCTTACATTTAGGCTGTTATATCTGGTTATATACTGGTTCTGTCCAGTCCTCTTGCTGTAACCAAATATGGGTTTCCTGTGTGTATTTTTCCATTGTTCAGAGAAAACTGTATAAAAGCCTTGACATGTGTTAATAAAGAAGAAGCTTGCTTGCTTGCTTTCTACCTTCACTGCATTATGCCTCCGTGAGTCTATCTCTTCGCATACCAAAACATCACTACATTTAGTTTTGACTAAAACACAGATATTATGCCACAAACCCAGCCATCCTGCGTATGTGGAAAAGCTTTATATCTAAGACATGTTCCTTCTTTCTTCTAGTCCTCAATCTTTCTGTACTGTTCCCTAAGTAATAATTTGCATTAATCCAAACACATTTTGCTATTAAATCTACAATCAACCTCTACAATGATATTGATTATGGCCCTTTCTTCACTTACATGTTCTTGGTCAGGATCAGCGGGTCTAGAATAGCCAGACCCATTGATCCATGCAAAGGTGTGGGTTGGATCAGTGCCATCTACTTTGACAGCACTGATCCAGATCAGCCCATGCTCTGGCTACAAAGCTTCATGGGTGCACCCCTACCCTTCTGAACTCTAGGAACAAAGGTTTCTAGCCTCAGAGCCTCAGGGTAGTTGGGTACAAATAAGGACTGCACTGATCCAAATTAAACAGGTGCCACGATGCCCAGCGTTCCAGTTAGTGCCTGCCCTCTCTAGGAGAAGCTTGGCCCTGTTAGGACGCTGGGTTCGTGCAACGGCCAAGTGAATACTACAGTGTGGACACAAAACACTGGTAGCAAGCGTTTCAACAGTAAACAAAAACAAGTTTATTATTATACACAAGCAATACTAGAAAGATAATAAGATTCAGGTAGTTGTTAGTTTAAATTTGCAAGTCTCTTAAAGCTAGGAGCTAACCCTTTCGTCTACAGGAAAATAGTTCACCTTTTAAAAGACAAGCCTCCACACGTTCCTCCTCCCTCCTGACTAACTCGGCCACAGCCCAAGCCCAGCCAGGGTACTAGAACGTGGCTCTAGATGATCACAAGGCCCGTCCCGTCCTTGCTTGACCGATCATCTAGCCTGGCCAGTTGCTAGTGAAGTCTCCCTCAGAGCTACAATCCACCCGATTGCCTCCTTCAGAAATCACTCAGCCCAAAAGACCAATGGTCAGCTACTGGTTCCAGCTCCCTCAGGATCAGCTCCTCTGTTCCCTTCAGCCTCAGTCCCAGCACGAAGACCCCTGGTCAACTACTGGTCTGGCTCCTTCAGGTTCAGCTCTTCTTCTCCTTTCAGCTCTTGGCCCAGCATGAAGACTCCTTCTGCTGTACTCTGTGTTCATTTATACACACACCCCTGATCCTGATTGGCTCTAGCCGCAATAAAATGCTGCTGGAGACTCCTAACAGAGGTTGCTGTCCCTCCAGCCTGATTGGTGGGAACTCCTTCTCTAGCCCCTCCAGCACTCAGATCCCCGGACAGCTTTTCCCTCCAAAACCTTACTCCAGCCAATCACTGCAACAGGGCCCGCACAGGATTTCCCGCTCTTTTTGCAGCCCAAATCCCAGGGTTTGCAACAAGCTGTTTGCACCAAGGCTGGCTATTGCAGCTTGCAAGAAGCCTGCAAGGCCAGAAAGCAAAGCAGTTTGCAGCCTGTACCCTGAAACCGTCACAACAGGTCTGCCAGTGATCCAAATTTGATTCAAATTAAGGCCTCCTTAATCTGGATCACACTAATTCTGGCAGAACAGAGCAGCGGGATGTGTGGTCTCAAAGACCCGCACTATGTAGATCTGCAAGGCCTAGAAGTGTACTACGCGGATCCTTAATCTCCATTAAGCTTCTGTACAGAAAGGTCCTATGTGCTCAGGGAAAGGATCTGAAATTCCACAAGTTAAGAACCATTTTTAAAAAGAAAAGGCAGGATGAGTCTGATGATGGAATAAGGTTGTTTCAACATTCAAGGAAAGACAATTGTTGTTTGAGAAGATGGTATCTTTTATTGGCCCATTGTGCTCTGCCAGATGCACACTGTAAAATTAGCTGGTTACCTAACCTGCCCAAAGACATCTATGTCATTTGAACAGTTGCGTAACTGCTTGTGAAGTTTACAGTGCAAATGGCTGAATTTTGAATTCAAAGAGTAAGGAATCATTTACACAGCTTATTTGAGTCATTTTTGGTCTGGATGCAATGTGAGGATGTTATATAATGCATAAAGGAACAAACTTTCATTTGGGACCGTTACACTAATTTTTATCAAATCTCTTTTTGGTGGTCATGGGCTGCTAATAGGTCAGGATTAGTGAAATCAGTGCTTCCAAAATCTGGATAATATAGGTCTGGATCAAGATGTAGGACAACGTTTGCACTGAGGATGTTGAAACAGCTTGAGATCCATGCTAAATTGGAATCCCGTGTAGATGCCATAGCACAAATCTCTGGCAGGGGGTGGGTCCTGTTCAGGAAGCACCTCTCAAAGTACTTAGGAGGAGACTTCACAGTTGCAACTCTGCCATTCATGCCTCCTGTTGGGGGATGTGCCAGATTAAGCACATGGTAAGAACACATATGGCATGCATATGGAATACACCTTCCACACAGGAGGCTGGATTAAGGCTTCATTAAGGCTGTGTCATCTGCACAGGAGTTGCTGATATCCAGATCTAATGGGTGCTAAGTGCTCCTTGATCTGGATTTTTTTTTTAAAAAATGATAAATTGGATCTACAGTCCAAGCTAACACTCCAAGCTAATACATGTCAAAGAAGAGGCACCCACACATAGAACCAATGTAGGAAGTTTGTGGGCATGGTGATGGAAGTTGGGATGTGCAGGAGTTGAAGCAGAGCCCCCAACCAAAAATAAGGAGGTTCACCTTTCCTCATGCAGTACCCCCTTCTGGCACCCTCCACTTTGACCCTTGGTGTCACCCACCTCATCTACTGGCTTCCACTGCACATTCTAACAAATGCATATCTGATCTGGATGAACTACAAACCCGGATAATATCCAAATGATATCCTATTCGGATTCTAGTCAGATCCTATCCAGATAGGATCCAGATCATATTTGAATAATATCTGGGCAATATTGGGACCCTATCTGGACCTGATCTAGACCCACTCCAGATTGGATCTAGACCGGTGATGGTGAACCTTTTGAACTCGGTGTGTCAAAATTCGCAAAAAAAAAACATCCTAGCTTAACTTGGGTGCTGTGTCACATCTAGAAATATCCATAATTGTGTGATATTTGTAGCTCTAGTAAAAAAGTTATATTTTTGATATATGTAATTTATTAAAAGCAAAAACAAATAATTCTTTACATTAGTGACTTTTGTTGCTGAATTTTGTTTGCAAAATCTTCAATTGAAAGTTAGTATTTCATACACTTCAAGAACAAGCAAGCACTACACGCCCAGGTGCCAGAGTGACCATGCGTGTCACCCAAAAGGGCTTGGCATATCACCTGTGACACACGTGTCATAGGTTGGCCATCACTGATCTAGACCAACTCCAGTGGCTCCCAGAAGAGGACTGGGCCCCAAGATCAAATAAGGTTGACTAGCACTCAGATGCGAGCGCTAGTCAACATTGGGTCATCACACTTCTTTCTCATCCAGCAGACGGGAAGGGTAGTATGAAAATGCCTCAGGAAGCTTAGTTCCTGGTTATAAAGCCAGTTTTGAAGCACATGCAAGATTTGGGGCCGGTGTGGGGGCTGGCCCAGATCAGATTGGGACCAGCCTTTGCTTAAATCCAGATCTGCAGATCCAGACTTGCACAAGTAACTGCAAAAAGGCCCTTAGTCTTGCGTCTTGCACCCTTGATGCTTCCAGTTTCCTGTGGTAGTAGAATTCCAATTGATCTGCCCCTTATCATTTGCTTGCAGGATTCTTTTTACACTGAAAATAATTGGCTAACATTCTAATTTAATGTAGCTATGAGTGAACCATATTCTACGTACAAGAAACACGACACAAATCCTTGGCCCTTTCTGTACTGGGCCGTATTCCAGATTATATCCTGGAATAAGGACCTGCCATTTGCATGCTGCTGCAGACTATGGGAGCCCAACCCAGGGTCTGCATTAGCCTGCAGTGGCTTGTGGATAGCAGGTCCCTATTCTGAGATACAATCTAGAATAAGGCCCAGTGCAGAAAGGGTCCTGCAAAACCCAGCATTCTGTGTGAGAAATGAAAAGAAGAAGAAGAAGAAGCTAGGCTGGAAAATCACTGCAACAGGAAAATAACACAGAACAATTAAAAATCATTTACAGGGAAACTCCCATGAATTCCATTAGCTAAACGGTCCTGTTGTTTTGAATACTGCAGCCTTTCTGTTTTCTCTATCACTAAGAGATATCAGAGTTGCCACTGCAAATTGAGAATTTCCATAAGCAGGTGCCTGGCTGTGAATCAAAGTGGCATGTGAAACGTTCTGTTTGCATGTGTATCTATAGTAAATGATCTCTGCAAGTTTTTCACACCTTTTTTTTCACTGAAATGATTTTGTTGCACCAAGAGGTAGATTACCTAACAGAGATCTGCTGCTACCTGTCTCATTTGAAAAACACAGCTGCCCAAATGCCTCAAACCACTCCAGAGTTTATCCAGACAATCAGGGAGTTAGCACCCTGACTGCATTTTCTCCTTTGCATAATTGTTTCAAAACACACAGTTTAAAAAGAGTACCACCTAGTCTGTAGGTGGTCACTGAATTTCACCTTCCAGATTAAGCTTTCAAAGTAACATTTTTAAATATTGGAGATCAAATACATGTACTAAAGAAGAAGAGTTGGCTTTTCTAGCCCACTTTTCTCACTCATTTAAGGGGACTGGAAGAGGCTGACAAAGCTTTCTATTCTTCTCCCCACACCAGACACCCTGTGAAGTCAGTGGGGTTGTGAGAGCTCAGAAAGAGAGCTGTGACTAGCCCAAAGTCACCCAGCAGGCTTCATGGAGGAGTGCAGAATCAAACCCAGTATTCGCAGATAAGAATCCAGTTCCTTGACCACTAGACCAAACTGGATTGTGTCAGAGATGCCACGCATTTATTTAAAATGCATAGGAAATATAAAATCTCTGCAACAAAAAGAATAATCTTATGGAAAATCTTGCAGATCCAGAGCAGTAAAGATCTAAACAGCCTCTGTGTAGACAAATCAGGAAAAACTGTGTGAAGGATTCCCTATTTTGGCACAATCCAATAAAAGGGTAATTTTAGTTAAAAAAGCACCCTGACTCTTCCAACCCAAATCACACGCCAAAGCAGCAGCTAGCGCAGTAAGTGTAGAAAGAGGCTGTGTGGGGCTGCTTCTCCCTCCTGTTGCTGCTACTTTTTTCTGATCACTCCCTTTCCTCATCTTCCATACCTGCTTGCCATCTTCAGTGTCTCCACTTCTTTGCCTTGCATGCGCATGTGGAAACACAGAGCCAATTTGCAATTTGGCCCACAGTCAGCAATTAGGCAACATCTGGGCAGGTGCATCTGTACTTGCAGGAGGCGTTTACAGCACAGAGATGTCCCCTGCCCGCCGAGAAGTTGCCTAATTATCAACTAGCTGTGGACCATGGAATTGTGCTCCACAAGTTTACCAGCCCTTGAACCAAATTGCCTGATCACGTCCAGCCAGTGACCTTCCATTCAGGAAAGTCCAAGTGGAGGGTGGAAATGAAGGCCGCATCCCCATTGCAAGCTTACATTGAATTCAATACAGTTTCAATCCTCGCAGACCCCACGTCAGTTTGGCTTAACATGCTTTCCGCGTGTTAAATAGCTCCAAAGCGTTGTAAATGTTAACCCTCATTTCAACAGGTCTCACTCTGGTTCCTGTGCTTGATATGTGTTACATTTTTTACTGTGGGGACCATACCGTTTTAAGGGATGAGAATCCATGTTTAGGGTTTCCCTCCCCCAATAGCTTGCTTCCAAAGACAGTGATTTCAGTGTAAAAATCCACCCTTAACAGCAGCTGCTATACTGTAGCGATTGAACCACTTCACACCTGATAACAATGTTGCAATTTTGCACAATTCTAAAAGTTCTGACCTATAGAAAGGGAAAGGGAGGGAGGAAAGCAGCTGAGGTTCTGTGTGAATGTTTAAAGCAAGGGGGCTTGAGTTGCTGCTGCTGCTGTGTGCCCTGGGCCATGGGGAGAATCGCTGGCTGCCCGCTGCCGTTTTTCCTCCGTCCAGGCAAGCAGCAGCCACCCAGCCACCCAGCTAGGCTCTGTGAAGGGGTCCCTTATGGGTGGCACATCCATGCCAGGAGGAAGAGGGCAGGGCAGCCCTGAAAAGCGGCTTTTGAAAAGTAACCACTTGAGTCCCCCCTTGAGTCACGTACGCCACGTACGATCCTCAGAATCCGGATCGAACACAATTAAGTTAAAAGTAATGGGAACAGGCAAATTCGCGTTTGCATCCGGTTCTATTATTTCGGTTTAGGGAATGCGAAATAAGCTTGTAATGGGGATGCGGCCAAAAAGGTCTGAGAAGTCAGACCTGAAAATGGACTGAAGAAGGTTTAAAGTGAAGGGGTGACCACAGGCGTTGTGTGGGAATGAAAGTTTCTCCAGAAAGGACTTTCACAGGGAAAACTGGACTAGCTGCATTCTGCTTTCATTAAACACGCTCTTTATTAAAAGGATAATTCACATTTTTTTAGAACATTTTTCTAGATTAAGCTCAACAGTTTTCATAATAAGAAACAACATAGGATGCATCTTACTAGTATTTTATTGCTACCATTTTTCTTCACAAGGTCACACATACCCCACGTTCGTCTGCCCAAGGTAGCGTCCCCATTCATTTCAGTAGTGAAAGATCACAAGGGATAGTTATGAAACGAAGTAGTAAATTAACGAAAGTCTCTGAGGACTTTGCATACTTCTTAATACAAGAGCATGAGAAGTTCAGTAAAATGGATTGACAATACGTTTAGGACACAGAAAATTGTTGTTTATATGCAATACACAGAATGTACCAACACAAAATGTAATAAGCATAGATCAGAAGAATGGACGGAAGAAATCAGAAGCAGCTGCTTTCATAGTAATATGATTGTACAGTCGCAATACATAAGAGAACAGAACATAAGAGAGTCCCTGCTGGATCAGGCCACAGCCCATCTAGTCCAGCATCCTGTCGCACACAGTGGCCCGCGAAATGCTCATGGCATCTCAAACAGAGACAAGGACAAACCTTTTCCTGCTCTTGAATCCCAGCAAATGGCATTAGAAGCGCCCTGCTTCCGTGCGCGCGCTCGCGCTCGCGCGCACACACACACACACACACCATCTATGAGTATCTGTTTTGGGAATAAATGAGAAAACAGCTTCGTATTTGCAGTTCAGATTTATCTGCCTGTCTAGCTTTAATTAGCTTCCAGTATAGTCTAGTTAGCCAAATCTTACTGTATCCAGGAGACAAATCGCAGTTAGAGGCCATATTTTAATTGTACATACTGTATACTGTATCAGGGTTTTTAAAATCTAAAACAATATGCCCTTCTGCAGGCCAGCAAAGAACACGGAAGTAGAGATGCTTAAGTGATCCAATTAATTTTGATCAGAGATCAGATACAAAACAAATAACAAAGGAGGTGCCTTTTACACCCCACTTTTCTCACCCACTTAAGGGGACTCAAAGTGGCAAAGCTTTCTATTCTTCTCCCCACAACAGACACACTGTGAGGTGGAGGGGGCTGTGAGAGCTCAGAAGAGAGCTGTGACTAGCCCAAGGTCACCTAGCTGGCTTCATGGAGAAGTGTGAAATCAATCCAGGTATTGAGTCCGGCTCCCTAACCAGTAGACCAAACTGGCTCAGAAACAGATATTGACAGCTGTTGTACAAAACTCTGCAACTTATTCATCAGAAGTTTTCTTGTCCAATAAAAGATAATCATAATAAAAGTTGTCAACTCAATCAGCAACATGTAAAGGAAAGGAAAAATGAATTTTAGCTGTCATTATGAAAAGAACAGGGTTAGCAACAGGTGAAAGATTAATTCAAGAGAACCAGAACCACAGGGATGTGCTCAGCAAACTATAGATAGTCTATTAAAATTCACATATAAAACTGATAAACACTTCAAAGAAGAATCTTTGTTGGAATGGCAAAATGATACCATATAGTTGGCAAATTGCCACCTATGCTATTCCTCTCTTTGATATACCCTGTGACCAAGCTAGTTTCATTTTGCTATTTGATGACTAAAAGCCTTTATTTGATTATTTGCTTAGCCTGAGTAAATTATAAAAGATGTAGAAAATTGAGGCCACGTGATGTGGGGGTTTCCTGCCAAACTGCTTGAAGCCATAAAGATTGAAATTGGTTAGCGAGGACAGGGGGGAATCAGCCTCGTAGGGCAAGAATTGACTTCAAGCCAATAGATAAATATTAGCAGTCATGCCCTTGCCTCAACTTTCAATTGACTAGTCTTTAATCCCATGGCTGTGCTGGATATACATGATGTTTACATTGACATATGTTTACAATAAGGACTCATTTATGAACTACAGAGCAACTGAACTAAGAGACTAGCAGCAAATACTTTCAGAGCATCAGGAATTCATATTTTTTTTTACTTTTATGTAGGAGAATTTTATAAGCATCCTTAAAAGTATATACGGTATTTTTGCTGGCTTGGACATTGGCCTGATCAACAATGGGAGATCAGGACCCTCTGATAAGTGGACCACTGTGTTTCCAATATTCCCTAAAACTAGGCAAGTGTACATGGTGATGTACACGATGCTGCAGTGGTGTACAGAAATGCCAGAGTGCCCAGGACCATAATGCCTTGTAGCACACTATGGCTACATGCAGTAGTCAGATGCTTTGAAACGTGCCGGAGTAACAGAAAACAAGTAATTCCCCCCTCGCCCATCAGAAAGGCGAGAGTGCTAGTCAACAATAGCCTAGCCCCTACACAATCAATCTCTTACCTCGGATCAGTTGCGCGTCCAACCCTTTGCAAGGCGCCACCATCTTGGATTTGGCATCCTGTTGACTGTGAGTTGCTATGGCCACACTGATGCTTTCTGCCAGTGCAGTCATGTCAGGGGTCATCTAAGTTGCCAGATCGCTTGCACAGCAGCTCCTATGGCCCCCGTTGCACCAGAAAAGGTACAGATAGTCATCGCTGGATGCCTCAGTTAAGCTTTTGGGTTGCATATGGTACACGGCTTCATATATCACTGCTAGTTTATGATTAGGCAACATCTGGGAAGGCAGGAGGTGCTGGTAGGCTGTAAGTGCTGCCTCCAAGTGCAGATGCACTTGCCCAGATGTTGCCTAATTATAAATTATGGGCTGTAGTGCAAATTGGCCTTAGGATAGGACATGTCCCCTTACTCCATGACTAATGAGTTTATTCAGGAACCTTTGATAAAGGTCTTTGTCAAAAGTCTTCTGAAAGTCCAGATAGACAGAGTCACAACTGGATCACCTTAACCCACGTGTTTATTAACACTCTCAAAGAATTCTAGGGAGTTTTCCCACTGTCACTAGAAGTACCCATTAAGTACCTATTAATGGGTACAAAAATGCCATTACGTACCCATTAATGGGTACTTAATGGGTACTTCTAATGACAGTGGAAAAACACCCCTAATCTGTCAGTAAGGCATGATTTACCTTCACTGGAGCCATGCTGATTTTCTTTTAGCAACATTTGCTCCTTTGTGTGCGCACTTTTATCCTTAATTATAGTTTCTATCATTTATGCGGAACTGATGTTAAGCTGACTGGTCTGTAATTTCCTGGATCACCCTTGGATCCTTTTTTTAAGATTGGTGTTACTTTTGCTACCCCCCAGCCTTCAGGCACAGACCTTTATCTTAGGGAAATATTATATATTGTGTCTAAAAGATCAGCAATGTCAAATTTGAGTTCTTTAAGAACTTTCAGATGAATGCCATCTGGACTTGGTGGTTTGTCAGCATTTAATTTTTTGTAGCTAGTTTGCCTCTGGGAAATTATTTAAATCTCTGGCTTTCTTTACTTACAAAAACTGAGATACCTGAATAAATGATTGCTGTATATTCATGTGTTTAAATAGATCCAGATATACAAATCTTTGCTTTAGAAAAATCCAGATACCTATATACTTTCATCTTTCTATATGCAAAAATACAGGTACAGTGGTACCTCGACATACAAGTGCCCTGACATACAAGTGTTTTGAGATACAAGCCGCCGAGCGAGTGATATTTTGCTTTGAGATGAGAGCAAGATTTGAGATACGAGTATGTAAATACAGTGGTACCTTGACATACGAGTTTAATTCGTTCCGTAACCTTGCTCTTATGTCAAATCGCTCGTATCTCAAAGCAATTTTCCCATTAATTCATTCCAGCTCCCAAAACACCACCTCAGTTGTTTTTGTTATGTACTGTACTGTATTTACATACTCGTATCTCAAATCTTGCTCTCATCTCAAAGCAAAATATCACTCGCTCAGCGGCTTGTATCTCAAAACACTTGTATGTCAGGGCACTTGTATGTCGAGGTACCACTGTACAGTACAGTACATAACAAAAACAACTGAGGTGGTGTTTTGGGAGCTGGAATGGATTAATGGGAAAATTGCTTTGAGATACGAGCGATTTGACATAAGAGCAAGGTTACGGAACGAATTAAACTCGTATGTCAAGGTACCACTGTACCTGGATTTTCTTTAAAAAATTAAAAAGTTCAATTTAAAGCCTGTTGTGCAAGAGGAAGGGATGGAAGAATTTTGGAGTGGGGAACACCCTAGCAAGAATAAGAGTGCAGCGAGCACGGGGAAGAGATGTTGTAGTGGCAATATGTTTAGCCCACTCTCCCTTTTTTAATGGCAAGCACTGAAGAAAATCAATGGCAAGCCTAATAGCAAACCAAGCCTGAAGAAAACTAATGGCAAACCAAGCCTGAAGGATCTGAATGTACCTGGATCCATTGGCTGTCCAAAGAAAAATACAAGCTGGGGAAGCTCTTGGAGCAGAGATCCCAGACTGAGGTGGATAGGAAGGCTCTATCTCTATGGGCATGTTTGGGATAAAGACCTTTGGGATGTGTATGAATATTCATAGGCATTCAAAATCTGATCGAATGTGCCAAATTTTGACATTCGGACTTGAATCAAATGTCCCAAAATTCAAATGTAAACATTCGAATCGAATTTCAAATTTCTGATCTATTCATTTGAATTATCTGGACATTCATATGTGTGCGGGTTTGTACACGATGAATACCTGAAGATCCATATCTTTCACGCATCTGTACGCATTTGTACGGATCCGCACAGGATGAAAATGGGTCGCATACGGGATAACTATGGGATGCATACAGAAGTGGGGAAGATGCGTATGGGCTCATACTAATGTTGTTGACATTTGTATGTGCAGATTTAAATAAAAAAATTGAATGAATAGATTCGAATTTGGAAAATTCGAATTGAATCTTGTTAAATTTGAATTTAAAAGATTTGAATCAAATCGGATTTTCAAATACTCGATTCGAATCACACAGAATGTCAAAAAAACATTTGTGCACATCTCTACTCCCTCAGGTGCTAGATCACCTCCCTCTTTTCTAAGGACAAACATGGACAAAGCCTGCAGAAGAAAAATACATGTACCCAGAACCATGGGCAAACCCTCCCCACAAAAAATTGAATGAAAAAAGTCCATAGCTTTTAAAAAAAGAAAAAACAAGAATGTTAACTTTGTCCACATCCTCATAAGACACAGAACGATTGTGGGATGTAATCCACATGCCATGTGAAACGTGCACCACAGAAAGTCTCCATTTTTGAAGTTCTCCAAACCATTCTTTCAGCACCACTGACCATCCTACCTAAAATACCTTCAATTTTATCGTTCTTCAGTCTGTCTTTAGACCATACCACTCAAACCTTTTTAGTCCTATCCGTTTCCTCCCTTCAGTCAAACTTTCCTGAGTCCTGATTTTCACAGGTTTCAAGCCATTATAGAGTGTTAATCTGTTTTCATTTTTGGGGTGTGATCAAGGAAGAATACTAAAGATGACTGAACTATACTATAGTGGGTGGACACTGCATGAATTTGCCTTCCTTTTGACCCAAGGTGTGGTATTATACACTGTTGACTCACAGAACTTTTATCCTATCAGAGCAGTGGAGGGGCTGTGATGGTGGAGAGGGGAGATCTAAAAAAATCTCTTAGGCCGCATCCCCATGGAGCTTTAAAAAGCTCGGGATAGATGCGGGAAAGCTTAATGCAAACCGTAGTTTGCATTAAGAAGTCCCCATGGTAATCGAGGACAAGCAGGTTCAGCGCGAACCCGCCTGCCCCCATGAAAACCGCTCTCCACAGATATCTCTCCCTCAGCAGCTGTAATTGGCTGAAGGAAGGGATCAGTCTGGTGGTGTGGTGGCGGCGGCAGCAGCAGCAGCCGCTCCACATTCTTAGCGTTCCTTCACTGTGACTCCCAGGTCACTGTCGTCATCGTTGGTGGCTCCTCCAAGCAGCTCCCCTCGCAAGCAAGCAAGCTACATACACAGCCATTCACGCCTTCCAATCACCCTGTGGCACTGGTGGCCAGCACCTCCAGGCGCTCCTCACTTTCTAATCAAGACAACAATCCTTTTCCCTCCTTCCCCCGTTTTTTCCCCTCCCTTCCAAGTGTCGCCCCCCTTTTGAATCTTACACCTCTTCCTTCAACTTTCCCCAGCCAGCGTCACTGGAACTCAGAAGTGTTATTTCTTAGAGGTGGAGAAGAAAGAGGAGGAGCAGTTTCCTTTCTCCACTCTTCCTCCCTCCAACAAAACTTCCAGGCGTCTCCAGCGGCTTCTGTTCCTTGACAAAGACGCTTGACTTTTTTCTGTCAGGAGAGCACTAAAAAGAGGTGTAGAGAGTTCAAATCCGAACTCTCTACATCTCCTTTTAGCGATCTCCTGACAGAAGACAGACGCTTGGCAGCGCCCAGGTAAGGGGGAACAGTTGTCATTGCAGCGTTAGCGGCAGGGACAGCAAAGCCCTGCCCACTAATGCTGTGATCGTAACCCGCGAGGGTCCCCATGCCCCATTTATAACCTGCTCTTGCCCTGTAATTCTGGGTGAGCGCTGTTATAAAGAGTTTTTTTTATTTCGAATTAGAAGATTTTATTCCTCTTTTAGCCCGATTTAGGGCTTTGCATGTGGACGCTTGCGAGGCGAAATAGCTTTTGCCTCGCAGTCTCCTTGTCATGCAGATGAGCCCCTAGAGGAGTCTTAGATCGTGGACAGGAAATGTGTGAGCATAGAGACCCAAATTGAGGAAGGTTATATATTGGGTGTGGTTGGAGTTAGTGCGTTTTGAGTCATGTTTCTTAATAAGATGGACTATTTCAGCAAAGTGTGACCATGGACCTGAAGAGCTGTGAATTTTATGCACTAACATGTGATCACTTCTTTTACGTGTGGAATCTCTCATAGACTGAAGTGCAGTAGTTCAAATAAGAGACTCATGGTCTACTGAGGTAAAACTATTGGTGTCCTTAATCACTGTAGTTGCTCTACCAGCCAAAGATGGTATAGATAGTCCTATAATAAAAACAACTAAAGATAGTCTCTTTCCAGGACAAACCTATTATATGATGAAACAGGCTATTTAATTAAAGTTTAGCCTAGAGAGCCATTTATTAAGGCAAGAATTAACCCTACTGAAATTTAATTGCAAAACAATAATTTATATCTTCCAGCCTTTTGATTTCTTATAAACTTTCCTAATTATAGGTTTAGTTTAGTTGGGAATATGAAAAAGGCATTTGGGCATTTGGTAAGATTCTAACCCTTTTGCCTTAAAGTAACTGATAATATTTATATGTGTCTCTTTAATTATGTGAAAAAGATGGGGGAAGGGGACTGCTTGAGGGAAGAAATGGTGTGGGTATAAGTGTGAAGGACTTATGGGTAAGAAAGTGTTATATAAGAACTCAGAGGAGCCCTGCTGGATTGGGCCACAACTCATGTAGTCCAGCATTGCGTGTTTTTCCACCGCACTCTAATCTGGATCTAAGAAGATCTAGTAGATCTGGATTAAGTGAAGTATCCAATGTGTTTCCATGGGTGGTCTAGCACCCAGTAGCAATGGGTGCTAGCCTCCCTGCCATGGAAACACCAAAGCACCCATTTGGAGATCCAGATCTACCCACGAGGGGTCTGCCTGTCACCCCAGGTGTTTGGGGGGACAGGGGTGCAATCTCCGAAGCGGCTCCGAAGTCATTTCAAAGTCATTTCAAAATCATTTCTAAGTCACTTCAAAGTCATTTTGAAGTCACTTCAAAGTCATTTCGAAGTCTGTGCAAAATAGCTCTGGAGGGTCTTTGAAGTCTGTGCTGATCTACAGAGTAAACTTCGAAGTGACTTCGAAGTAACCTTTGAGTCACTTCGGAGTCACTTCGAAGTTCACTCTGAAGATCAGCACAGACTTCAAAGACATTCCGGAGCTATTTTGCACAGACTTCGAAATGACTTTGAAGCCTAGGTTTTGGGGCTCCCCCCCAAGGGTGCCCCCTCCCCCTAGCCTCCTCTAGACCCCATTGCCAAACTAATGTGGAAACAGGCACCTTTTAATCTGGATTTTCTGGCTGAAGACTCCATTGTAGACCCCAGAAAATCTGGATTAAAGGCTGAGATGTACCCATATGATCCGGATTTCCCCAGTGGCGGTGGAAAAAAATGTGTCCCAAATGGGTGCCGTGGTGGAAATGGGGTCATCCGGCTCACGCCCAAATGGGTCCTTAATGGGTGCAAAAATGGGTACTTTCTGACAGTGGGAAAACACCCATTCTGTGTCTCACAGTGGCCAACTAATTGCTTATGGGCATTTTCAATCAGAAGGTGAAGGCAATGCATTCACCTGCTCTTGACAACCTGCAAATGGCCTTTAATGGCATCTTGCCTGTCTCTCCAAGTTGGAAGCAGTACCTAGGCATCCATTCTAGTAGCCATTGATACACCTGACCTCCATGAATTTGTCTAGTGCTTTAATCCAAGGCAGTTCTTCCTCAGTGATTTTTACAGCTGTGATAGGTTATAACACTCCAAATATGTCAGGATTAGTCTTTTGTAAGTAACGTTGAGCATTTAATCAGCATCTGAGGCAATACCATGGTGTCCATGGGCTGTTTCTGCCACACACAGTTTCTCTCATATTTGGATGCAGATCTCGTCCATGGATATGAGAAATTACCCTTTCAGTATTGTGGGACGAAGAACCCTGAAGGCACCTTTTGTTTCTAGGATGCTTCTTGTATGCTTCTGGCCAGTTTGGTCTAGTGGTTAGGGAGTCAGGCCATGTTCCCATGCAACCCATTTGAGTCTGTTTGGGCACACATGGGACTGGGAGTGGGTCCGAGATCGAATCTTGCCTGTCCCCATGCCATTACCGGTAATGAGGGCTGGGTGTGGATGCAGTCGTCCCCATGCAAACTGGGCCAAACCCAGGCATGGGAAGCAGTGCCATCTCCTCTCTGCCCCCCCCCTCATTGGAAACCAGATCGACGCTAGCCCACCCCTGTGCCACCAACTGCAAATGGCCCTATGCCATCAGCTGCAAATGCCGCCTCCCCCCCATTTCTTAGCAGTACAGAAAGCCAGGACTGGACTGGGAGGCATGGAATAAAATTTAAGTTTAATAAATTTCAAAATAATTTTAAAAGCTGCTACAAGGTTTAGCAGCAGTTGAGTAGTTTTGTGCACCTCCGCTCCACCAGGAACCGCGAGAACGCCCAGCAAGCTTAAAAGGGAGAAAATCAAGCCATTATCTTGCCTGCCTTGGCGATCGGGAAACGGGGGGTAGAATATTTGCCATGGAACAGGGACAAAAATTTAACCATTATCCTGCTTCCCTTGGTGAATGGGATTTTTTCACTCCCCAAAAATCTCAACAGTTGCAATTTCCAATACACAGGGCTGGAATGGTAAGAACACCCCACCACCCAAGGACATGAGCACCAATCTCCTCCCCAAATACCCCGGGACTGTCCCCATGTGCAGGCTCAGTTCGCTAAGCAATGCGTGCCGGATCCCCAAAGCGTGCCCAGATTTGTTTTTTCGGGTTCCAAATTTGGTCCTGGTCTGGTACGGTTTTGGGCAATTTGGTTCGCAGAAATTGGGCCAAATAAAAAATGCATGGGGACACCTCTTGATGAAGCCAATTTTGGTACTGGTCCAAACGTCCATGGGGACGTGCCCTCAGACTCTTATCTGGGAATACTGGGTTTGATTCTCCTCTCCTCCATTAAGCCAGCTGGGTGATCTTGGGCTAGTCATAGCTCTCTTCTGTGCTCTCACAATCCCACCTACCTCTCTGGATAGGTTGTGGTGAGAAGAATAGAAGGCTTTGTCAGCCACTTTGACTGAGTCCCCTTAAATGAGTGAGAAAAGTGAGGTAGAAAAGTCAACTCTCCTTTGGGTGCTTCTGCATTTGCCGCCGGAAAATGCATCAAAGAAGATCCGTTTTTCGGCAATCCGACCTCTCAAGGATCCGTCCCAAATAGGGACGGATCCGAAGGGCCCTCGCGCATCCGCACACGTGCGGGGAGGCTGGATCTAGTAGGATGGATGGTCTGGGTGCTGTGGCTTCCAAAATTCTGCCGGATTCCCATGCCACTGATGCCACCCCTGGAGTCACAGGACTGGATCAGGCAGCTGCCAGTCACCATGTGTTCCCGGCAGTGCACAGTACACGAGGGAGGGGCTTCCAAGGCAGGCCATCCTGCTTCCACCCCTTCTAAAATGGCGGCTGCCAGGACATCTGTCCCTTCGCCTGGCCATGTGCAGAAGTGTCCTGCTTCCACATGGATCCAGGCAAAGGAATGGATTGAAGACCTAATTTTTTAGGTCTCCATTTTAATTTGATGTTTGGCAGCGAGACCCGTTTTAGAAACGGATCTCATGCACCAAAATGCGAAAGTGGCCACCTCCACGGGTCCGCAAAGAGGTCTCCAGTGTGGAAGTGAAGTAGCTAAGTGTTTTAAATGTGTGTTAAATGTATGTTTAATCCGGTTTCCGCAGCCAGTGCGGAAACACCCTTCTACTCCACCATTGATCCCCAACTCCACCATTAAGCACTTTGATGTCTGCCTTGATTTCGGCCGCCTAAATTGTCAGAGTGATTTGCATCCAAGGAGACGCAACTGATCTTTCTGCAGGCATAGCCTCTTGACGTTGTAATTGGAAGACTTTTACACTAGTGTAAGCTAACAGATACACAGAAGTCCTTATGTAAGTGAGAAGGGTGAAGTTGCTGTGCTATTTGAAGTCTTTTGTTTGCTTGCTTTAACAATCCCTTTCTCCTTAGTCTGAAGAGGTGTCTCTCACACAACTGTTAAGAAGAACTTGAAATAGCAATTGACAAGCAAGTGCTGAATATCTCACATCCATGTCAAGCTCAGAACATTGTAAAATGATTCTTCAAAGCGAATATGAAGAATTATCTGCCTTCCTTGAAAGTCCATCACAATACAAGGGCAATGGGTCTTTGCTCTTCAGTCTGCTCTTCTTTGTTTTCGGTGAAATTGTAGGGTTTTTTTTTTTAGCTCAGTCCAGCTTTCCCCAAAGACTTTTTATGGCAAGGCATTGCCCTTTGTTTTGCTTGCCAGTAATTTTAGTGGAATGCTTTGTAAACTATCATGCTGCAAACTAACATCCTACTAAATTATCTGGTATTTGTCCCAAGTAAGTGGGTAGGGTTTTCAGTATTTAGCACCTCAGGTTTCTACCCCCAGGAAGTTGGTTGAAGCAAATCCCACACTCTGCTTGAGACCCACCAGAGATGGACAGGCAGGGCCCCCAAAAGCAAGTGATATCCACAAGACCTTGATCTTCATTGATAGATTTCACCCCAGGAATGTTTTCAGACTGAGAAAAAGACCATGCTGGTCTGCAAAGGTGTTGCATTCAAGGCTGTTTCCACTGCTGCCTTTTATCCCAGAACAAGATGCTGGCTAGTCCTCCACACAGGACTAGTGCTAGTCTGGCCCAGAATTGCCCCCAAATGATTCCTAATCCGGATTAACTGTGGAGCTCTTTTAAGACCTCTTTTAAGAGATCTTCAACCATACTACCACCATCTGTTCTGGCCCAGGCACCTGCATTTCTGCACATTGTCCAGAACAAGGAAAACAGCGATGTTCTATACCTGCAAAACATCATAGTGCCCAAGTGTCACTACTGCCATCCCATTCTTTGCATCCTATGAATCTCCTCTGAAGATGCCCTTCAGAACCCCAGCATGGAGGTGGCCATGCTGCCTTTCAAGACAACCCTATTCAGCTCCATACTTGAGCTCTGAAGTTACATGAGATATGAATGATGGGGCTTATTGCTGGCAGGGGTTGGTGGTGTTTTGGCTGGGGTGTCAGTTTTGTGGACCAGAACAGCTATGATACCTCTGCACTGCTGCCAGTTTTGATCTGGAACAGACGGCGCCCTCCCCTCCTGATGTGGACAGCACCTATTGTGCATGGTCCAGAACAGGCTGGAGTGGACTATTTAAACCACTCCAAGCAAGATAAGTGCAGAAATAGCCTAAATCCTTTTCAACACAGTTGACCTTCTGGGCTACTCCTTTGTTCTGCCCCCCACCCCTTACACAAACACAGGGCTGCAAAGAGGAATGTAAAAATCCCTTTTTTATAAAGCCAACCACCTTTCTTTCTTTCTTTCTTTCTTTCTTTCTTTCTTTCTTTCTTTCTTTCTTTCTTTCTTTCTTTCTTTCTTTCTTTCTTAGCATTTGTTTTTCTTGCAGAGGTTCCTGGGTTCTGTTCAAGACACATTCATGGAAGAAAGCAACACCAAACCACATTACATTGCTGCCAGTATAGTCATGAGGCACCAAGCTCAAGCTAGGGACATTTGTACCTGTCCCTTAAAATGAGATAGTTTCCCCAGAAGAAACCAGAAGACCATCTATCTTACAATAGTCTATGGATCCCACCTGAAGTGGGCTAGAGTGTCATTTTCATACTGGAACCCCCTCCAACACCTTATCCAGTGTGGATGAAATGATCTATCAGGAAGCATGGCTGCCCAGTAGACTGTTCTGTAGTGCAGAAGAGGCGTCTGGGTGATTGCCTGGATCAGTCTATCAACCCAGTGCAGACGTGGCCATATTAGGAGTTGAGAATACTTATCCTCTCCATGCCATGAAAGGCTTCACTCACAGATTTCTGCCAATTGTGTTGCTCTTAAGGCACACGGATATAGCAAGTCAGTCTTTGTTTTCCTATGTACTTGGAAATGCCATCAATGGTCATAACATCAGCTCCCAGAAGAACTTAAATTATTTCTTTTCTTCCCCCTCCTTCCCTGGGCCAGTGTTAGAGTTAACAATGGAAGTAGCAATGCCACATGTCTGAGGCAATGTAATTGTGATCCACTGTTCTTGCTACGGTGGTATGTAAGTTTGGCATTGTTAGCTTAGTCTCTGTGGATTTCACCAGTTGGCACCAGACAGAGACTAAAGACAGGAATGGGAGTGCCTCAGCAGCAAGTAGCTGTCTTTGCTAACATGATTATAAGCTGCGCATAGGACCAAAATATATGCTAGAAGATCATCAGTGCCCTTCAACGTTAAACAAGTACATTGTAACACAGTCGATTCAAGGCTGTCATCTAGTCTGTAATAACCACTTTGCTTTCCCTTTGGGAAGCTGCTGCTATCAGGTATCTCCACTGCTGAATTGGGAGGAGGGCTGGTCCATGTGAATGGGAGGCTTTCTCAGTCTGCAAGTTTAGTGAATGGTAGATTTTAGCTGCTGTCTTCTTTAAACACCAGAAGCATAAATTATTCACTCGAAAAGACATTAATCAAAGAATAGAAGTACAGCCAGATAGAACTGGAATATCTGAATCTGCTTGGCAATAGGCTGTTTGCTGTGTGAAGCTGTGATGCTGTTTCCCCTTGAGATGGGCAGGATGACCTAAGAGTCTATTAGCGTTCCTTCAATTCTATTAGCTTAATTGTCACCAGGCAGAGAAATCCTTTGCTAATGGAAATCTGCGTGAACCACCCCAGCACATTTCCATTTATATCAGTGGAGGATCTGACCTTTCAATCACACCTCTGTATTTTCAAATGGTGGAACTGCGGGGCACCAACAAAGATGAAGATTGTAAGTAGTTTGACGTCACCTTTGGTACAGCATTCTGATCACAGATGGCCAAGGAAAAGCAAGGAAGATTCCTGGCTCATAATCGTGAGATCAGTGCTCAAAGTCATGAAATGGAAAGATGCTTGCTGTTTGTGGGGAAAGCTATGGCAAACCCAGACAGCATATTATAAAACAGAGACACCGCTTTGCTGACAATGGTCTCCATAGTCAAAGCCGTGGTTTTCCCAGTAATAATGTATGGCTGTAGAGTTGGACCATAAGGAAGGCTGAGCGCTAGGGGTATATGCATGAATATTCGCAACATTCAATATTCATATGAGTTTGTACATTCGTATACAAATAGAATGTTACAAAATTTGTACACTGACATTCGTATTTGTATGAATCTTTTGGAACATTTGTGAACCTGGAGAGGTCAGAAAGCGACTCTGCCAGTCACATCTGGAATGGATCCAGAGTACATTCGATATGATTGAGAGTGGATCCAAAGTGGATTCAGGCAGATTTGACACTTTCAGAGCGCGTATTTTATGGGATACAGTATTGGATACATATGGGATACTTAGCGGATAAGTATGCCTTCGTATCAGATATTTGTATGAATTCATATGGATACATTCATATCAAACAGAATCCTACCACATTCAAAGGGGATCTATTTAAAAAAATATATTTTATTTTCCATAAGTAAGTGAACAAATATTAAACAAAAACCACATACACAAACCATACAAATCATAAAGAACATACAAACAGAATAAAAGGAAAAACATCCTAATCTAAGTGTCCCCTTCTACTTGAACACCTGTACCCTTTAAAAAACCCTTAATTCAGGGTCCTAACACCATCCTTGTGTTAACCATCTTTTAGAAATATCTTTTTAGCCAAATCTAGGAAAAATCTCCTGTTCAATTCTTCAATGCATGGGTTCCAGATCAGTCTAAATTGTTGAATGTTATCAACTCCCTCCGTTCTCAAATGTTTCACTGAAACATATTCATTCATTGTGAGTTTCCATACTGTTCAAGGCATATTTCCAATTATGTACTATATGTTGTTGGGTTACTGACACTAAAAGATGTAATTGTTCTTGTTCTTCTTGTTCTTCTTGTCCAGTCTTCAAGCAGAGACTGGACAGCCATCTGTCTGAGATGGTTTAGGAGATCCTGCCTTGAGCAGGGGGTTGGACTCGATGACCCAGGAGGTCCCCTCCAACTCTACCATTCTATGATTCTATGATTCTATGATTCTGTTCTAATATTCAAACCTGAAAAATCATGTAGAAAGAATATTTTTGGAGTTTGTGGTATGTGTATTTGGAACATTCTCCTCAAAATTCTATGAATTATTTTCCAGAAATGTTTAATCATGGGGCAATCCCAACACATATGGTTGTTCCTTAATATAATTGACATTCGAAGTGGTGTATAATACCATCTATAGATTAGGGGTATGCATGAATGTATTTTCTGCATTCGAATTCCAGTCAAATTGAATATCCGAAAATTCAATTCGAATTGAAAAAAATCTGAATTTCTGAAAATCCGATTCGAATCCGGATTATTCAAATCTGTACATTCGAAAATCTGATCCTAATTCAAAAAAATGAATATCAACATTTGTATCCCTTATACAAATTTGCACAATTCCGTATACATCCTGTTTTTATCCTGTATGCATCTCATTTTCATCCCGTATTATAAGCACAAATATGCATAATTTTGGCACAAATCCATATGTGATACATACGAATCTGCACATTCAAATTATTTAAATATTTGTATCAGATTTTCAGAAATTTGAAATACGTCCGAATGTCAACATTCGAATGTTTTTAAATCCGATTCGAATTCGAATATTGATTTGTCGGATTCGAATCGGATTTTTGAATTTTTGAATATTTGTGCACATCCCTACTATAGATGAACTCAGTGAAAGTCTCTTTAGTTGATACTGAAATGTGCCAACTTTGTTTCATATTTATTATTTTGTTCCATTCATTATCACATGTTACCAATTGAATATCAGTCTCCCATAGCTGCTTAAGAGAAGCCATCTGCATATTCGGAGTGGCAATTAAATGGGAATATATGTTGAAAATTATGCCTTTCAATGACTCTGTTGCTTGTTTCAATTTTTTTTTCAAATCTACATAATGATCTAGCAAAGGACATCTATTTGAACGAATATGAATTTTCTTACATTCGATTCAATATGAATCAAATGCAAAAAACAAAAACCCATTTGTGTACATCCCTACTGCGTGCCAAAGAATTAATGCTTCAAACTGTGATGCTGGAGAAGACATCTGAGAGTCCCTCGGACTGCATAGAGATCAAATCAGTCAGAAGCAAAGTAAAGGACAAATATTGAAGAAGAAGAGGATGACAGAGAATGAAATGGATAGATAGTGCCAAGGAAGCAACAAAAATGAGCTTAGGCAGACTTTGGAACACAGTGGAGGACAGAGGAGGAGGAGGAGGAGGAGGAGAAGAAGAAGAAGAAGAGTTGGCTTTTCTACCCTACTTTTCTCATCCATTTGAGGAGACTCAAAGTGGCTGTCCTCCCCACAACTTATCACCTTGTGATTAGCCCAAGGTCATCCAGCTGGCTTTGTGGGGGAGAGCAGAACCAAACCCAGTATTCCCAGATAAGAGTCTGCCTCCCTAACCCCTAGACCAAACCAGGGCCCAGCATGCTATGGTGGATCACAAAGAGTTAGCCATGACTGAACAACAATATCAACAACAAATTATTCTGTCCCAGAACACGGAAAGCTTATACTCTTCTGGTCTGCTCACCACTCATTGAATCCAGGTGCTGTGAACTTAATTGTCTGCCACACCTACCTGTGTTGTCTATCTCAATGGTCTCAGACAGGGAAGATAACACAGTGTGAAGAAGTACACTGCCAGCTATGTGGGGTTTGTGATGAGGCATGCCTTGTCCATAAGGGCACAGTGAGCCATGATCCACCACACCTAGGAGCTGCTTCATTCTCTCTTTCCTCTCTACAAATTTGTAGTCTAACACACTATACTAGATAATGTTGGCTTTCATGTAGGGGTTCATAGAATCCATACAGAAAGGGCCTTTGTTCTATCCTTCAATAGAATATTTTAAAAAATAATAATTCGGAATGGAACCTCTGGAGTACTTACCTCATCCTTGCCAGGTCCTGAAATGGTGAACCGAGTGCGCCTGCATGCGCCGGCCACTCTGATTGGCTAGCTACAGCTAGCCAATTAGAGCAAGCCAATAGGCCTAGGCCCAGGCCCGGGAGGGTGGGGGCCCAGGGACATTCCTGCAGGCCCTAGGGGACCTGATCCAGTCCCCTAGAGCCTGCAGGAACCAGGGGAAGGGACTGAACAGACCTGCCCACCCCTGGGTTCAGCTGGACCCAATGGCAGACAGGGCTGGGAGTTGGGTCCCATCCCTGTCCCGGCCTTTCCAGGATAGGACAAGTGGGGATGCTTTCCCTATTCACATGTAGGCAGGTAGGAATGCGTCCCCAGGTGTCTTAGCCCTAAGTGCACTACAACTGTTCTGCTGTAGTGCGCAAAGGCCTCCTAACTGGGGCCTGCTGTATTCTACACTAACATGTGGAGGACAAGTCCCTATTCTGAGATATAATCTGGAATAAGGTCCAGTGCAGAAAAGCTCTCTGTGGCCGCATCCCCATTATAAGCTTAATTCGGTTTCCCTAAACCAAAATAATAGAACCGGATGCAAACCAAATTTGTCTGTTCCCATTACTTTAAACTTAATCGCGTTTGATCCGGATTCTGAGGATCGTACGTGGCATACATGACTCAAGTGGCTACTTTTTAAAAGCTGCTTTTGGGGGCTGCCCTCTTCCTCCTGGCGTGAATACGCCACCCATAACGGACCCCTTCACCAAGCCTAGCTGGGTGGCTGCCGCTTGCCTGGATAGAGGAAAACTGGCAGCAGGCAGCCAGTGATTCTCCCCATTGCCCAGGGCACACAGCAGCAGCAGCAACTCAAGCAAGGGGGCTTTAAACATTCACACATCTCCCTGAACCTTTCCCTGCTTTCCTTTCCCCTTTAAAGATCAGAACTACAACATTGTTATCAGGTGTGAAGTGCCTGGATTGCTACAGTGTAGCAGCTGCTGTGAAGGTTGGATTTTTACACTGAAATCACTGTCTTTGGAAGCAAGCTATTGGGAGAGGGAAACCCTAAACATGGATGCTCATCTGTTAAAACAGTAGGGTCCCCACAGTAAAAAATGTAACACGTATCAAGCGCACGATCCGGAGTGAGACTTGTTGAAATGAGGGTTAACATTTACAACTGTTTGGGGCAATTTAACATGCAGAATGCCTGTTAAGCCAAACTGACGTGGAGTCTGCAAGGACTGAAACCAGTTTGAAACTGAAATAAGCTTGTAATGGGGATGCGGCCTGTTACTTGAGCACACAGAAGCCTGCCTTAGCACCTGCCAATAGTTAATGCTTGAATCTTTTCCCTGCTTTGGTCCCTTTTCTCTGTGTGAGAAACAGGCAAATATAGCAACGATTATTCAGGGGGAAAAACCCGTACAAAACCATCAAAATATTTCCCCCATTTCTTTTTGTGTGAAGAAATCAGGATCGGGTGGAGGCGGGGGGTCTGAACAATGGTTAAGTTTCCTATAAAGTAAAATAAAGCAAGCAAAGAAGCGTATGCCAAAACTGGGAACTTAAAACTTGTTTGTCATAACTGATAGATTTATAAACAAGCCCTCTGCTTCTCTTTAGTAGTTAGTTGCAAGTATCAACAATGACAGAAAGAGACTCAAATAAAGTGCCTCTGTTCAGTCGGACCCATTGATTGTGGCCTAGTACAATTAGGTGTGTTTAAAGTACAGTATTACCTGTTCCAAAAGAATGTCAGGCGACGTGGCCTCTTTTACCAGTATTGACTTAATATCAGAGCAGGCCATATATTAAATCCAAAAATTAGCCTAAAATGCATTAAAGTATTTCAAGAAAGCATTTCTGCGCATACTCCCTTCAATTTACATATGTTGCTAGCCAGGATTCCCCCCCCCCCCTTAATGGACTATAACAATAAAACACAACAGTCAAAAAAGAAAGATTGAAAACACCCATTAAGGACTTCTTTTTTGATCCTGTTCCATTACAGGATTATTTTTATAGCATAATGTTCAGAGCTTTGTCTAGACTAGATTTTACAGAGGCCTGTTAAATAGCAAGAGCTTGCTTTACTGTGCTTGGTAAGTCCTTGGCCACTCTTATTTCAGTTCTTTGCTGTTCTCACTCCCTTTTTCCTTCCATATCTTTGCCATCTTTCTTCCACTTTGGCTTCCTACCTCCTGGAATAATGGAGTCAGAAGGATCATATAAGTCATGATTCTCGTGCCTCTTTAGTGCTACCCGTGAAAAAGAGAACAGAGCTCCCACAGCTTTTAAATGCTGTACTGACGACGAAATGTAAAGCATATAGTGCAAAAAATGTAAGCAATGCCTGTTTGAATATTCTCTTCTATGTAGATTTTAAGGTTAGTGGTTTCATTGCTGTGGTGACTACTGTATAAAATCCAGATTAAGAAAATCCAGATTTTTAAAATCTGTCATTGGTGAAATCCAGATGAAATAGCTATGGATCTAAATGAGGTCCCAAACATCTGCAAGGGCATTGCTGGAATGGATTGTGGTGGATGCAATGCGTGGTTGCCACGTGGACGCCGTAGCACCGATTCTTAGAAGGATCTGGCCTCACAGCGGATGTGCCGCCCAAGGTGTCACAGGATTGGATCATGCAACTGTCAATCACAGGCCATTCCCTGTGTTGGTGGGCACGGCAGTGAAATGTAGACACTATGAAGGACATGCAGGATTTTGTAGACAAAACTTCCAGTCCCACCCACATCCTTCCTTTATTGGGTCTATGTGTGGAAGCGTATTCAAATGGCTTCTAAGGCCATTTGCTGGGATTCTAGAGCAGGAATAGGTTTGTCCTTGTCTCTGCTTGAGATGCCCATGAGCATTTGGCGGGCCACTGTGTGCAACAGGATGCTGGACTAGATGGGCTGTGGCCTGATCCAGCAGGGCTTCTCTTATGTTCTTATGATCTAGATTTTGCTCACAAGAATGGATTGGGGACCTTGTTTTTCAGGTTTTGCACAAATCCAGATTAGAGGGCCTCTGGAACCAATTAGGAATGGATCTCCTGCAATGTCATGCTGAAGCAGAGTCGTTAATGGGGCCTTATTCCATCCTGTTGTGCGGTAGGTACCGTGTGTATGCGTGCCATATGTGTCCTTATTGGGTGCTTAATGGGGTCTTAAGTACACGTGCAGAAACAGCCTAGGTGATGTGGTGCACAACAGCAGCTGCTCTGACCTGCCCCTAAGCATCCTTCTGGAAGAGATGTGAAGGGTATGTGTTGGACTATACCAGCTGCATCCGAGATATCCCTTCCTGGCAAATGTGGAGCTGCTTCTGGAATGAAACAGCTCTGTGAGGTGTTGAACTTCCATGCTGGTGTATGTCCCGACTCCCCCAATGGGCCAAGTGTGAAAAGTCCCAGAATCTGAATAAAGTCTCAGTGGTAGCTCACAAAACACTTATCTGTGAAGTGAGGAGGTGGGAGGGCAGGGACTCCAGTTAGAAGGATCTTTTTGATTTTACCAAGCATCCACAGAGGGGCAAAACACAATTCAGGTAGATCAAAGCAAAACTTTGAGAACTTTGTCCCCAGTCTCAGCACTCCTGAGGCCAATTCACACTTGGCATTTTAGTACATGCTGGGGTAGCTTCTGGTAAAGACCATCTGCACTTGCAGGAGGTGTTTCCAACCCAGAAACACCTCCTGCCTTCCTAGAAGCTACCCCAGCATCTACTAGCACCACATGCATCCCAAAGCTGACCCTAAACTTACCTTTGCCGGAAAGCTGCAGGACCATCTGCACCTCAGCTGGTGGTCAGCTGATGTACAGTACTATGCAAGCACGCCGGCATGTCAAGTGATCTCAAATGTGACTGCACATCTCATCATAGTCGTCCGGGTGGCCATTGTGAAGAAAATGGTGGCAACCAAACATGAAACCGGGCATAGGTGAGCATCTGGGCACAGGCTGGTATGGCATGCACTAGTGTGGATGCACTTTTCCCATCCCGTGGATGGGAAACTAAGTGCAGAAAAGCTCCTAGTCTGCAACACTACAAACACTCCCTGGCTGAGTCCCCCAAAGACTTATTTGCCTCACTGGTCTCCCTCTACTGTCACTGTATTCAAGCAGAGTTTAAAAGTGCCCTGCACTTCTGGAATAAGCGTCCGCATGAGGCTCAGCAAAATGTGCATTTAAAACGCACCTTCAGTCCCCACGGAAGCGTGTTTTCTTTCCCTGCATCTTTTTCTCCCCGTCTCCTCTCTTGTTCAAAGGAAAAATAGCCAGATCTCCGTCCCCCGAAATGGCTTCCCGTGCTGGCAAAGGGAGTGATCGCTCGCTCATTCACTCTCAGCACTTACTTTCACTCCGTTCTCTGTTCGAAATGGCTTCCCGTGCCGGCAAAGGGAGTGATCACTCACTCATTCACTCTCAGCACTTACTTTCACTCTGTTCTCTGTTTGAAATGGCTTCCCGTGCCGGCAAAGGCAGCAGCTGCAGCCAATGGCCATGCAATCGTGCGTTCATTCACTCTTAACACTTTCACAGATGCAAGCAACACCTGTTTGAATATTAACCCACTTCACACCTGATAACAATGTTGCAATTCTGAGCAATTCTGGCTCTTTGAAAGTTCTGACCTTTACAAAGGAAAGGAAGGGAAGCTGCAGCATTTCTGGGAGGTGTGTGAATGATTTATGGCTGTGTGTGCAGGCAGCAATCCCTGCCCCTTTTGCCAAGGAGCGTCCCCAAGGTAAATGTTGCAAGGAAAACCCGCGACTTCCAAAAAGAGCGCTGAAACTCTTCTTTAAAGTGCATGTATTTTGTTGCAGATTTTCCTCCTTTTGTAGCGCTGGAAGCTCGTTCAAAAGCCGGGCATGGGGGCGCTCAGAGGCAAAAGAAGATTTTTAGAGGACTTTAAATTGCTTGGGAACAGGGCTCCTTCCTCTGATGCTGAGCACTGTAAAGAAAGGCAAATCTCTGCTAATGGCCACTTTCTCCCTTCCCATCCAAACTGGAGCTAAAGTATACATGTCTACATTGCTTCTGGAGCCCATGTGTACCTGTCTGCAACAGAAGAAGCAGGTGACCTGAGAAGATAAAAGATTTATAGATGCAACCTTTAGGGTGCTTGAAGGTGTATATCACTGTTAGCAGAAATCCAGATAAAAGAAAATAATTTTTGGAAAACAATGGAAAACAAAGACAGTCTAAACATCATGGCTTTGAATTGGAAAATGACACAAAGGAAAGTACATCCTGGACAAAACTTTTAAAAATGGTTTTTTTTTTCAAAAATATTTTCCTGGTTCATGCTAGCTGATTAACACCTTCCAATATCTATAAAGGCAACAACCGCTTCAAATCTGGCAGTTCTGGGCTTTACCGTTTACGAGAAGTGTACACACAAACCTTTTAACAGTTTAGAGTTCATGAACTGCTGTTAAATTCCTGAGAACACAATCAGTTTCTTCTTTCTTACAGTTGTCCTTCATCTGTCAGTGCCTGGCACCATCATTTTTACCAGCAGTGGTGAAAATAGCCTTAACAGCAGCAGCAGCAGCAAAAGGCTCAGAAATTAAAACAGATACAGAATTCCCGTCAATTTATTCCATGCTAGGAAAAACATCATCAGCTCAATTTTAATACGCCAGGAAGATATTGTTAAAAGTGATTGAAGCAAGCTCAGAAGAATTCCCATTGTGCTCACAGGGGATCCTCATAATGAGAGATTTCAGTGCCTTATTGGCAGGGGTTCCTGGCCCAGCGGTGAGACCTGTAGTGGCTCTCAAACCCCCATGAGGCACAGTATGGATGTAGGCTTAGAATTGCAGTCTTATATAAGAAAACAGACTTAGGCCCCATTCCCACTGGGACTTTATTGCCTGTCGAAAACATTTTGAAAACGGTTTGTCCGCATTGAAAATTGGCTTCCTTCACTTTCCAAGGAGTAAATGGGGAAAAATGCATTAGAAGACCACTTGTTTAAAGGATTCTCACTCCCATTTTTGTTTTTAACATGCTTTATTTGCCCTCTGAATACAGTAGATTCACAGCCTGCCTGCCCACCTGTCTGCCCTTTCGGGCTTCCCCACCACAGCTACCTTGCTGTGCTGCCTTCTTGCTTTCCCAGCTGCTTGCCCACCTCGGCCACCTGCCACTTTGCCACTCCTGGCCTTTTGGGCTGTGCCACTGCTGCCGCCTCGCTCAGCTTCCTTCATGAGTCCTGCCCTCCCTCCCTCCCTTCCTTTTCATTGCCGGTGCTGCCCTGCCTGCCCACCATTTTGGCCACTGCCGGCCTCTTAATTTGGATCTGGCTTCATCCTGTACAGACAGAGTTGGACTAACCAGGGGTGGGGCCTTCTTGATCTGCATTAAAATGTGGATGAGGAGACCCAGGATCTGGCCTGGAAGCCGCTAGATCTGGATTTATAGGTAGGTGCAGAAAGAAGATTTTGTCCCCAGCATCTCCCCAGCAGAAGGTAACGGCAAACCATTTCTATATCTGCCAATAAATTGCATGCATGTGTCCATCTAGTCAACAGGAGATGGTATTAATTTGATGGTACCTAACACGACTATCACCATCACATCCTATTCTCCATTAAAGATGCTTTTCACTAATATGACAATACAGGCCTTTAGAAAATGAATGGGTGTCATTGGAACAATTTTATTTTAGTGTTCTGCTCCTATTGAAGACTAAGCTCAGTGTAATTTAGTGGAACGTACTTCAGAGTAAAATGTTATAAGGGGTAAGTCCAGACTCATTAATACTCCGTGACGGAATGTGTAGTCACAGTGGGGGTACCACACACCACGATCAATAGATTGTAGTGGTGAAGCATTATTCCATCACTACTGCAAATTTACCGTAGTGCAGCATAAAGAACACTCGTTGCACAGTATTAACTAAATTCGAATCTTCCCGCCAGTCCAGGCAGGACATCGAGAAGAGATGATGAGAGAAGGGAGGGCAGCTCAAATCTGATTGGCTGCCTCATCTCATGTGATGGTATGCACCGACTGAGCTCTTGCAGCTTCCTATGGGAAGTTACTGAGCTGCGTTTTGGGTCGGGATGGTATGTCGTCACTTTGCAGCAGGTAAGTTGCGCTTTTCTCCTTAACTGTGGATTAATTACACAAGCCTGGAGGGGGCCCAAGTTATACTAACTTCTTATGTTAACACACAAAACTCTGCTTGTCTTGGCTAAGGTGTGGCTGACGTGTCAGGCCATAAATTCTTTAATTGCATATAGGTCAGTTGTAAAATGATGAACAAGCAAAGAATGGGGGGGGGGGAGTAGTTTTAATGGTAGAACTTGGTAGCTAGCTAACTTGCAATTAAAATATTTTGCTGTTTCCAATAAACTGTTTGTATGCCTTAGGCAGCTTTACGTTTATTTGCTTCAACTCCAGGTTCTGCCTTGTACTGTTTTATGCACAGAGGCTGTGTTCAGATGTGACACAAGAGGTGTCTTGCAGGCAACTTAAAAAGACAATGTGTGGCCCTCATGTTCTCAGCCCTTCTTTAATTCTTCAGTCTCCAGACAGTAGCTGCATATAGTGGTAGGAGGCAATAATGCAAGTTTTGGTGACACACAATCCAAACAATTAGCCTGTCATTGAATTCATGGACATGCATGTCACCGCCTCTGTGTATGTGTGGTCATCTGTTTTAGCCTCTGCACATGTGTGGTGGATGGAGCTACGATTGCTGCTCCATTCAGAAAGGTAAGTGGCTACCCCCAAAAGTGCTACTGCTGGAAATCCTGTGACTAGTGTTGAGTTTCCCAGGAACAATTAAAAGCACTTTTTAGGGGCAAAAAAGCGGAGTTAATCCCACTATATTCATCATGTCTGGATGGGACCTGATCACAGCCAGATTGTCCAGAAAAAGGCTGGTCACAAGACAGACCCAGAATTTTTTATATGGCTCTAATGACAGCATTATGGCAAAGTTAAAGAGACTGTAGTGTGGTAGGATGAGGTAAAACTTTATTAGTATCAGGACATAAGAGGAGCCCTGCTGGATCAGACCACAGCCCACCTATAACATCCTGTCCCACACAGTGGCCCACCAATGGCTTATGGGTATCTCAAGCAGAAGACAAAGGTAAAACCTTCACCTGTGCTGAAATCCCAGCAAATGGCCTTAGAGGCATCCTGGCCATCTCTCCAGCCTGGAGGGTGTGGCTAGGCATTCATTCTAGTAGCCATTGATACATTTGTCATCCATACATTTGTCTAACCCTTCCTTAAAGCCATCTAGGTTGGTTGTTGTTATGTGTCGGTTTAGCTCAGTTTGTTTTAAATAATGTTTTATGTGACTCACCCTGGGACTAGTGATGTGCACAATTGTTTTTTTTTAACATTCTATTCGAATCAAATCAAATACCCAAAATCTGATTCGATTCAAATCTTTTAAATGTGAATTTAACAAGATTCGATTCATATTAACCAAATTCAAACCTATTTGTTCAAAATTTTGATTTGACTCTGCACATACGAATGCCGACAACACGTATGCATCTTCCCCACGTCCATATGTGTAGGTACACATCCGTATCCATCCTGTAGTTATCCTGTATGCAACCCATTTTCGGCCTGTATGGATCCATACAAATGTGTACAGATGCGGGAAAGATGCAGATCTTCAGGTTCGCATTGTGTACGAATCTGTACATATACGAATGTCTGGATAATTTGAACAAATAGATCCAAAGTTTGAAATCCGATTCAAATGTTTACATTTGAATTTTGGGAGATTCTATTCAGCTCTGAATGTTGAAATTCGGCACATTTGATCGAATTTCAAATGCCTATGAACATCCGTGATCATCCCTACCTGGGACCACTGTGTGAAGGAAATGTATATAAATGAATAAATATAAATAATAAACAGGCTATATAGGCAGTATATATAGAGAGAAATAAAATAGTGTACTCCTAAGTAAAGACATTAGTGAGCCACATATAAAACACAAAATCAATATTAATTTCACTACCATTTTTACTAATCTAACAATGAAGAATTCTATTCAGGCAGGCACAATGCTAAATAATCTATAACTACTGTATATTCTGGTGTATAAGACTACTTTTTAACCCAGGAAAATCTTCTCAAGAGTTGGGGGTCGTCTTATATGATGGGTATCATCGTCTTATACGGCGAGTATATCCCAAACTCTTTATTTTAACTGGAAAGTTGGGGGTCATCTTATATGCCCTGTCGTCTTATACGTCAGAATATACAGCAGGGTTTCCCAAACTGTGGGTCGGGACCCACCTCTAGGAAATTTAACCGTATTTGAAATAACTTTTTTGATGTAATTATTTAATTAAGTAATTAAAAATTGTATTAAAACTTTGTTATTTGAAAAGTCCTTTATTCATATTGGTGATGGTTAAATTTCCTAGAGGTGGGTCCCGAGTTGGTAAACTTATATTAGATGGGTCGTAGCCCAGACAACTTTGGGAACCACTGATGTACAGTATGTCCCAGCAGCGATGACAAATAGTTAACTTTAGTTCTATCAACAATCCCAGGAATTAGATTTATTCCTCACAAGTTCTAAAAGCAGGTGTTTGGCAGCTTATGGACAAATGTCAGCTCAGCTTATACTGTGTGCAATAACATTTCGTAAAAAGTGAACTAGGAAACATACAGAGTTTTCCCAATGGGTGGATTTAAGGCTTTTTGCTGAGTTTGCTGGGAAGGCCCCATCAGGTCTTCAGAATAGACACAGAAAGCGGACGAGTGAAGAGGAAATTATTTTCAGCAGCCAAGAACTGGAGGGAAATTGCCAAAGGAAGGCTCAGGAGCAATTAATTTACACACATGCACTCATGCGTTCAGAAAGAGAGGAAAAAAAGAGAAAGACTGAAACTTTATGTGGGCATTGCAGTGGTAAACTGGGACGTACAAGCACTTGTTTCTGCAGCTGGAATTGGGAAGGAAGAGACCAGAACATATTAATATGGGGGATTCAGGGAATGTTATGGAACCTATTAACCTAAGCTGTGGCTGTGAAGCTTATGTAAGATTTGCAGCCACACCCCCATGCCTCCAAAGGCTGGGAACAAAGGTTCCTAGCCTCGGGGGTCTGGAGGTTGCTTTTTGGTGGCACACTATGGTGTGTTGCTGAAAAAACAACAACCCAGTAGTCCTTTTAATGCAAAGGGAGCCAGACGGGGTGGGGGGAGCCTCTTTGATCTGCATTACTTGTGGGTGGGAAGACCCGAATGTGTTCTACATTGCTGTGTGGATGGGAGGACCCTTGATGTGCATTAAGGGTCTACGCAGAAGGGGCCTCAGGGATGTGTAGCAGAGTTAATGGGATTGTTAGAGCATGGGCCTTCATAGGACTAATGAGAGGAAGGGAAGTAAAAAAATGTGAATGGGAGGAAGTTCAAAATAGGCACATTGAAGGTGCCATAAAGGCACCTCTCAGGTTCTGTCTGTGTTATGTGAAAGACAACTGCATGTTCAGAGAATTTTGGGAGTTCTCTGAGGTCAGGATTTGCAGGTAGTAGGCCTGATCCAGGAGTCTGAGGTGGTAGGTGAAATGAGATTTTGATATTCTTCCCAATAATTCTTTTAGCCAGTCAGTACTGAGGTCATTTGCTCCAGGTGAGCATCATCAGCTTTATTTTTGTTATCCCTGCTTTTGTACTGTGGACTTCATAAAGCATAGATACATATATTGATCTTCTACAGAATATTTAATGATATGTATTTAAATTTTTTATTTAGAGTGTCAAACAGAAAGGCAATCACTTCCATTTAATCTGGTGCCTCTTGAAGCTTGACACCCTATCCACCTGTCTAATGTGCATGTATAATTGGTCTGGCCCTTGCAGGGATGACTTCCCTGAGAGTTTGGCCCCATCCAGATGGCGGAATATAGTGCAGAAGTTGACACATGCATCTGTGGCAATTTCACTATATCCCTGCTATTTCACCACCACCGCAAATGCACAAAAAACTATGGCTACAAGACCCAGCACTGCTTGTGGTTTTTCCAGCAATAGCAGATGATCTGGCCACTGTCTAGTGGCAGCCATAGCTTACACACTATCATGTTAACCTCCTAACAGTAAACAGTTTCAACAAAGCATTTGGTGGGTTCTAGACCCTTTTACTAGATCACATGACTAAAGCATGAAATGTGGACTATACTGACATGAGGAATGTTCAAATTTTGTGTAGACTCCATCCATCCGTCCGTCCGTCCGTCCACTTATTTTCCCTTTCTTTTCAAAGTCATGCAATTAATAGTAAAACAGTAATATTCCAAGAATATTATGGAATAGAACCTTAGGACCTTCTACATGAAAAACAGATATTCTCCCATTTTACTATTCTGACTTCCCTATTCCATGTATGTTATCATAAAGCTAATACAGGATTGCTCGGGGGGTTTTAAAATTCACTGTGAAGTGACTGATTTAGGTAGCTTAAAAGTAACTATAAGAGCATGGAGGGGAACATGTAGAACTCAGACATTGTTGAGGTACAGCTTCTGTAATCCCTTGTCATGGTGGTTGTGGTTGAAGGGCTCTAGAACAGAACAACATCCTTGCGTATAAAAAGACAACTGGTATATTTTTTAGAGGATCACACAATCTGGATTTTGAGTGGAAACTGACTATAGCTATCTTGGGAACATTGGTTGCTCCAGTGCAAAGGTACATTAAAAAACATGAAAACATAACACAGGAGGTGATGTGGGAGAAACCAGAGATCGAGCTAATAGAATGGTTTGTGTCTTGTACTTCAATCTTTGGCATTTTATTTTTTATAAAAAAACTAAAATAAAATGGTAGTTATTTATTAGGCTATTTTTGCCTCCAAATAATAGTTTATATTTTAAAACACGTTTGTTTTAAAATCCAACAACTTTAAAACAGGCTCCTGAAACACATTAAAGTCTTGTCTTGTTCATTATAATTCTGCAATATAGCACAATTTAAAACGGGGCTTACAAGAACAAAAGAATGAAATCATGGAATTGTTCAGTTATTTTATGAATGTAATATGCTTTGATTGCATCTAATTGTAGGGATCTGAGACATTCTGACTGCTCTTGGATTGTGAATAACCAGGTAATGGTTTGGGTGGAATGTGTCAGCAAACTGTCCAAAGGATTGCTTTGAAAGAAAACTCCAGTGAGAACTGAGGGTTCTTGTAAGGGTTTCTACTGTGCCTAACAGGTAACCTGAACCTGACAGAATGAAGTAACTGGCTGGATTTCTTTTCTCTCAATAACTTAAGCATTCTCCCACCTCTCAGAATTGATACCTTCCCTTATCCTCTCAATGCTATTCAAGGCACCCTGAGACATCAGGCCTATTTGCACTTTGGCCAGTAATCAACAATTAGTGAACCTCTGGTGAAAGCATCTGCACTTTGAGGAGGCTTGTTACAGGCTCCAAGCATGCTCTGCCTTCCCAGAAGTTCACTAATTGTTGATTAGGTGTGGAGCATGATAGCTTACCTGGAGCATCCACTGGCACGACCATTTGCTCTTCTCCTGGTTCCCTGCGGTTGGTGGGTGGGGAACGCGGCAACCACGGAGGCATGGTCATGGTGGTGGCTGAGTTCAATTGTAGGCTTCTGATGTGACTGGCTCTCCTATCCCTGGTGTCTAGTTACTAAGTCACAAGATAGGTGTTTGATCAGCAACCGAGTAGTGGGCGCTGCACATTTGATCATGGGCACATTTGATTGGCTGCAATATGTCCTTGTGCTCAAACACAGCCCTCTCGCAATGGTGGCTGAGCATATCATGCGATGGCCAATTGCGGCAGTGAGGAGGTGGAACTTCTGGCTTCAGACGCAGTGGCGCAGGCTGGTAAACGGGAGGACCATTTCCACATCTGGCTGGTAATGGGTGCTTTGGGGAGGTTTTCCTCATGACAAGTGCAATTGGTCCACCTTTACCAGAAGTTTACAAGCCCTAGTTCACGGCAGCCTAATCAACTAAGTGCAAAAAGGCCCATCATTTGGAATGGAACTTTTAAGCTCTTTTCTATGTCCCACAGTAGCAATTTTGTGACTTGTGGGGTCCTTGATGGGACCATTTTGTGAGGGGAGAAGTTGAATTGTTTAAGAAAGCTTGAGAGCTTTGTTTTTTAAATATTATTTGTCAGTGAAATGTAGTCCTTTGAAGTCATCAGAACAAAATTACTGGGGCAATACCACCAGCAGAATAAAACAGCTGGAATTCCAACTATGACAGGAAGTCTGGATGGAATTCTGGCCCACTGAATTAACATGGGGCTGGTGGTGCCACTCCAAACATCAGTCTGCTGTTGGCTCCATGGGAAAGGGCACCCTGAGCATTGTTTTACATGTTCCTGGGTCCATGAGCTCCTTCCCAGGGTTGAGACAGGAAATGGATGTCCCTGGAGCCCAGCCATGTGTCTGCCTCTTGGGCAACAGAAGGTTCCCCTTTAAGCTGCATGTCAACATATCCCATGGCCTTGTACAGATGGGGGGGGGGGGGGAATATAGTATCATCATGGTGCTGGTATGGTGGAATTGCCATATGTATCTGTGGCAACCCCACCATAGCCCTGTTTCCCTTCCCCAAAAGCAAAAGTGCAAAAAACTATTGCTGGAGACCCTAGTGCATTTACCTGCCTTGTGGATGGAGCTGCCATGGTTGCTCAGTCTGCTGCATATGTGTGGAGGCCGAAACAGCCAGTCATGCATGTGTGATGATGATGCAGCACACATTTTGGTATTCAGCACTGGCTGAATATCTGGATTGTCACTAAAATGCGCAATGACTTTGGCGCTGCCTAGCTAGGAGGCGATAATTGTGGGGGAGTGATGACTTGCAATATTGCTTCCTAGCACAATATCCAGCCCATGCCTTTTCTAGGAATATTTTGATGCTGTTTTCATGTTTCTGTGCATATTTTTGTTTAGGAGTGGGCCGTGAGTTCAACCATCTGCATTTATTTTTATTTTTGGCTGCATGTTGTTAAAATAAGCTGCTCTTCATATAATGCTGTTTTGCTTAAAGTGCTTCTGATGATACATTGTTGTACTGTGGCAGGTGAAAAGTATGTTATAGAAGTAATTCCTGCTAATGGGAAACCAGCATTCGGGGGACTCAAGTATAGCTTCTGTTTCCCACAATGATATTTATTTAACATGGCAGTTTCCAATGTATTGTAAGAGAGAAGATTGTGAGTGTGGATACATGGATATGAACATGTGCATAAATATATACAATTATTAAAACATGCTATTTATGGTGTTTGTACATTGATAATTTATTTTTGTAAGCCAATATGTGCATATATTGGAAATGTGAAATAATTTTCTAATAAATTAAACATTTTTAAATAGATTGCACCAAATACTGATTGGAACTCTAACAGATCAGGACTTGGATCTCACCAAAGTCCTTTCCAAACATGAACAAATAGTGCATGTTGAGGTAGCTTCAGGGTAGCACCATCTGCACTTGTGGAAGAATATAAGAACACAAGAACATAAGAGAAGCCCTGCTGGATCAGGCCACAACCCATCTAGTCCAGCATCCTGTCACACACAGTGGCCCGCCAAATGCTCATGTCTCAAACAGAGACAAGGGTAAACCTTTTCCTGCTCTTGAATCCCAGCAAATGGCATTAGAAGTGTCCTGCTTCTGCATGCCCCCAGCCTGAAAGAAGCTGTTTCCACATCAAAAATGGCTCCTGCCAGCCAAGAAGGTATCCCAGTGTTCACTAGTAGCAAAAGCTTACCTTTCCCAGCCAGCAGTGGGGCCATTCTCGTCCCTTCAAGGTGCCGGGGGGGGGGGATGTCATCTGATGTGCTGTGCAAATGCAGTGGCATGTCACGTGACCTGGCAAACTAGTGTGCACATGTGGTGCACCACTGTTGCCCCCTGTGCACACGCACTGGTGCCAGCACCCAAAGAGAAAATGGCGGCAGGGCCTGGACACTCATCCGGACTAAGGGGAGTGTTTGGCTGTGTGGGTTGGTGGTGATCTGAAGTGTACTAGCATTCTCAAATGTAAATGCTAGTACACACCAGGGGAAGTTCACTATTCCTGTCCCTGGATGGGACAGGAAGTGCAAACTTCCTCCATGTGTTGGAGCAATGGATCTTAGCATGAGCATTTTAATTTCAAACCAGAAGATAAAAAGATGCAGTATATTCATAAGGAGGAGGAAGATGAAGAAGAAGAAGAGTTGACTTTTCTACCCTGCTTTTCTCACCCATTTAAAGGTCTCAAAGTGGCTGACAAAGCTTTCTGTTCTTCTCCCCACAACAGACACCCTGTGAGGTAGGTGGGGCTGTGGGAGCTTGGAAGAGAGCTGTGACTAACCCAAGGTCACTCAGCTGGCTTTGTGGGGAAGCGTGGAATCAAACCCAGTACTCCCAAATAAGACTCCAGTTCCTCAACCACTAGACCTGGGGATAAGCAGTAGTGGCAAGGATGAGGAGTAGAGATGTGCCAAACCAGAACGTTCAGCTGACTTGACCTCAAACCCAAATAACGTCTATTTGAAGGGGTTGGTTCAAACATTGATCAAATGGGAGCAGGGGTTGTGTGAACTGATTGAAGAACCCTTTCTGATTTGGTGTATGACAACATTGGCCCTTTATAAAATGTTTTTTAATACTAATATTTTTTTAATGAGCAGATTTGACTGGATAGCCCTGTTTGACCCAGTCTGAGTTCAGTTTTAATTGAACTGAACCACTATTTCTAAGTTTGTGCACATTTCTAATGAGAAGAAGAAGAAGAGCTGACTTTTCTGTCCCACTTTCTCACCCATTTAAGGGGACTCAGAGTGGCTGACAAAGCTTTCTATTCTTCTCCCCACAACAGACACCTTGTGAGGTGAGTGGGGCTGTGAGAGCTCAGAAGAGAGCTGTGACTAGCCCAAGGTCACCCAGCTGGCTTTGTGGAGTGCAGAATTAAACCTAGTATTCCCAGATAAGAGTCCAGCTCCCTAACCACTGGACCAAACTGAGGACAGAAAAGGTCTAAACAGGGGCAAAGGTCATTTCCTCATGCACAAATGTGGCCCAGTTGTCCTGCTGTGACTCAGTGGACATGGATCCTGGCTACGAGGAGGCAGTTTTGAGGAACCATGTGCACAGAGTACAATCAGCTCCTGCTGCAGCCTGCTGTGGATGGAGCCGTGGGTGCCCCAGTTGCTGGGCTCAGCTGCTTCCCTCATACAGACACATAGGATGCCTAGCATGGCTTGCATGATGAATATGGAGCCGTGGAGGCTGTGAACCCCAGTGGGGCTATGGCAAGACATTCCAACAGAGGCTTTCACCACAAGTACCTCTGCCCACTGAAACGGAGAAACATGGACTGTGTTCACACCTATTTTTTAAATCCCACTTCAGTCCACTTTCAGAGTTAGATTATGCATTGGCAAAGTGCTAAGCTATTTGCTTTTGGTATTATCTAACTCTGGAAATCCATCTTTGGGTTCAAGTAAAAGGAAAATGACTGGCCATTTTACTGATGTGCTGGGTCACTCTGAAAGTGGACTGAAGCTGGATTAAAACATAGGTGTGAACACAGCCATGGTCAGTGTTCAGTAATTCTTCACTTGGCTTTTTCGGATCGGGAGAAGCAAGTAAACAGGGAGGTGACTACAAAGTGCTAGAGGAATATTTAATGGAGGATGGACAAGGACCTGTACAGGTCTTCTCATGGGCTATACAGAGTTCTCCATCCGACAAAGCTCTTGATATTATTCTAAAATGATTAGACAATAAGACAGGGATATAGAAGCTTCTCTCCGGTAGGAATAAATATTTTGAGAATCTGGGAAACAGATTTCTGTACAGCGAGGACTCATCTCACACACAAAAAAATGCAGAAATGGTAAAAAATTGGTATTAAAATATTTTGTTTATTTAAAGGACAATGGGGTTTAAATATTCATTTTGTTTTATATAGCACTATGCATTGCTTTTTTGGAATGGGGTAGGGTGGGGCGGATGGAAAAAACCCTGTCTCTTGTGCCATCTAGTGGTTGTGTTTGAAAGGACAATGAGAAAACCCTTTTCAAATATCTGAGAGGATGATGTCACACGGAAGAGAGTTAGGACTTGTTGTTCCCGTCCCAGAATGCAGGATAGAGACTAAAGCCACATCCTCATGCATTCCATTTAGCCCAAATTGGACTATATTTAGCACGAATTGACAAAAGAGTGACTGACGAAAGCGCGGGCTCAATTCGAATATACCTGTCCCCATGCAAACCACGCTAAAGCCCTGCTTGGGGAAACAGCATCATTTTCTCTCTACCCCCTCTTTCCTGATAGGAGCCGGGTTGACGTCACCAACCCCTGTGCCACCTGCTGTAGCGAGGGCAGGGAAATGCCACCCAACGACCCTTCCCCAATCGCAACTGCTGGCCATTTTTAAACAGAGATCAAACAGAAACAAGCCTCTTCTCTCTGCGATCTGATGGCCAGGCAAACATAAAAGAACTGATCGCCCCAGTTTGACAGGTATAGATGCAGTGAAAGGGGTGGGGGTCATCTGGCCCTTGCTGTCCCATGAGCCTTTTCCCGCAACCTTTATTCCACCCCAGCTACCCGATCACTGGCAAGCAGCTTCTGAAGTTAGAGACAGCTTAGCAGAGAAACGCTTCTCCAAATTTTATGTCTCCAAATTTTGTTTTGACTAGAAGCTTTTGGTGAGGCTGGTCATCCACGCAGTTGCTTTCCAAATTGGGTTCAGGACAGCTGTGTGGCCCCTTTTATGGCCCCTTCCACTGCTTGATGCCCCCTCAATTTGGCTTGAGTGGCCATATGGCCTTTTGAGCCAAATCAGTGGGGCCATGATCCCACCCATAGTTCAAGATGGCGTCTGGTCGTCCTCTCAACTTTTTTTTTTCTTAGCAGTTTGAGTGCTTTATCAACAGATTATAGGCTCTCCTTTTTCTGCCAGAGTGGCTGTAGACATGGAGGTGCGTGCTGGCTGGGATATACCTCAGCTGCGTCTATTTGGCGGCTTCTCCGGAGTCTACTTTTACAGAGGACTCAAGGCATTTTGGGGAGCAACCCTGGGAGGGGTGGATCCTGCCTTCCTTCCCAGCCAATGCCTGTGTGTTTAGGCGGCACAAATGCAATCCCCCTTCCTGGCATCCCTTTCCACTTCTGTCACCAATCCTAGGATGGCCCCCTCTCCCATCTTGTCCCTTTGCTTCAATCACAAGCTTCCAGACTCTGTACATCTTTTTTAAAAAAATAAAAATAAAAATATATTTTGTGCTAGACTGATAATGACCTTTAGCGGAGAACTCTGAGGGATTTAAAAGTTAAATGGCAAGAAAAGCACTGTTGGGAGGGGGAGAGGGAGCAAGTGTAGAAATGGTACAATTCTAAGGACAATGTAGCTTCTGTTTTCCTTCAGCAATCTGCAGGGGAAACAGTAAAAAGTAAAACTGGGAAGTGAAAACTGAGAAGTGAAAGTGCTTAGCAGCTCAAGTGCTTTAACAACAGATTATAGACTCTCCTTTTTCTACCAGAATGGCTGCAGAGATGGAGTTGTGTGCTGGCTGGGATGTACCTCAGCTACATCTGTTTTGGGGCATAGTCCCTCTCCCCAACAGTACCCTGAGTTTGCCCTCAGCACAACACAACTCCAAACACACCCCATTGCCACTATTGATCAACAGAATGTTATACTATTGGAGTGAAGGTGGTGTTAATGTAATCAATAGCGGTGGAAAACTAAAGAGTCACGTAAAGGAGACTTGGGGAGATAGCAGCCCGAGTTAAGGACGATCTGAGGACGGGTTATCGGGGATTGGTTGTGGACAGGATTAGGATGGCTTCAGTTCAGTTTCTTAACAGGATGACCTAGATCAGCCAGGTGTGATCATGGCCCAGGACAGGGTGCCATCAGAATAGGAAATCCCACTCTTCTGTCAGTGTTCCTTGTCCCCTGCCACAGGGCAACATTGCAGCACCTCATTCTGGGTCAACCTGACAGCAACTCCTATGTTTGTGGCCACTGACAAATGGAGTGTTAGGCATTATGTAATTTCTTATGCAGATGGGCAGAAATTTAAAGAAATTATTTGTGTGTCCAGTAGGTGTCTCTCTTGCGCAATTTACCCTTTCCATAAAGTGGCCAAGGATTTGTGCCTGGGCAATAATATCAGATTCCAGCTGCATCTCCATAATGTTGAACTCAGTCCCAAATCAAGCTTCCCTGCAGGCCTCACCCAGCTTCAGGCAGCCTCATTAGGGAGTTTGACAGCTTTAGTACTAGCCTCAAGTCTGTCCTATTGAAGTCTTCTCACCTGTATCTGAAAGGCCTTCTTGCCATCTATGCACAAGTCCAGAAGGCCACTGCAGATGCGCAGCCCATTTGATCATGGTGCATGTCCAACTCAGAACTGATTTTCATGCACTGAAGCGTCTGTTATGTGTCTTCATGCCCCTTTGATGTGGGATGCTGTGGAGACAAGGTAATTTCAATTTGCCTCCAAGCTGTAAAAAAGAAATGAAAGGTGCAAAATAGAAGTGGCTCAAAAGCAGTTAAGAGTAGGGATGCACATGAATATTCAAACATTCAAAATTTCATCAAATTTGTTTGAATTTGGACATTCAAATTTGAATCAAATATCTATAAATTTAATTTAAACATTCAAACAAATGTTAAATTTCTGCATCATTTGTACAAATTATTTGGACATTCATATGTGTACGGATATGTACATGATGCGTAGTTGCCCGGACACATCTTTCCCACAAACATATGCATTTGTATGGATCCATACAGGAAAAAAGTGGGATGCATACGGGATAAATACGGGATGCATATGTATGTGTACAGATGCATACAGGATGCATACAGGCACATACAAATGTTTTCGACATTCATATTTGCAAATACGGATTGAAAATCAGCCAAAATAGATTCGAATGTATTCAAATCGAATTGATTGTGAATACATTCAAATTTTAAGCGTTCAAATTGATTCAAATTTTTGGATATTAGATTTGAGTAGAATCCTGAAAATTGCATTTGTGCACACCCCTAGTTAAGAGGTGCTAATGTTCCCATTCCACCCCCAGGCCACATTAAAGACTAGAGAGAATGCATTTTGAAAGTGCATTTTCCAGCCATTTGTGTGGATTAAGGAACTAACGCTACTACCTCTAAGCTGCATTTGAGCCACTTCTTTTTATTGTGTGATGAGGTCCAAGAGATGGTGATAATCTGATTATTGGATAGATTGAATTTTTGAGGGGGGGGGAATAGCCTGGGGAAAATTCAGATGGGCTTGTTTGGGAATGATCCCCAAGAATGAGGGACTGCTTCTAAGTGTTTTAAATATTTTATGTGACCACAATCTGAGTCTCTGACTCTTCTTTTGGGTTTCTTTTCTAGAAGCACTCTTGTGAATTAGGTTGAAGCTTCTCCCTGCCTTTGTCTCCAACGCTGTGGAGATGACATCTCTGCTATAAAACCAGTTCATGGTCCAAGAATATTGAGTGCAAAGAGAAGTTGAATGAATCTCTCTGACTGAACCTTCCCTTCCTACGGTCTCAAGCACCTTTCAGGTACCTCTCAGGACTGGAACAGAGCGCAGGGCGACCTGAACTGCGGAAGGATGATCAGGTATTGGGTGTGGCCGGAGTTAGTGCATTTCGAGTCAGCCTGGCCAGATTCCTCAGCTGGCCTAATTATTCCTTACATACAACCTTACATTAAAAAGCCAGGTGTGTCTTATTTGCTGGCTTATTTTTTGCCAAATCTGGCAACCTTGTTTTGAGTCCAGCTTCTTAATAAGGCAGGCTATTTTGGCAAGGTCTAACCATGGCCACTGCTTGGTAAAATCAAGCTTCTATTCTATGCATGCTCTATGTAGGGGGTCAAAAAGCATCGAGAGTGGTTTGGGAATGCTTCCAGATAAAAGCAGAGGAATTATTTAGACCTTGCATATGTTTGGATACTCCAGTTTTCATCAGCTGTCCTTGTCAGCTGATGGCAGTAAGAGTCCAACTGATATACAGGAGCATAACCACAGCTTTGGATGTAACAAATTAATTCAGTCTGCATCTGTTAACTGAGGTTAGCCATACCTCTTAAAAACAGTTGTTGCATCCTGCTCCAGTTAGCCTGGTATCTGCATAGGGCAAAGTTCTGTACCAGATGATTGTCCAGGTGGATTGCTGCCATGACTAAGAGCCAGTGTTACCCGTCCTGAGACCTTTGGGTATAGGGTGGGATAGAAATACAAATAATACATGCATACATGCATGCATGCATGTAATGATGCAGGTTAGAGGTGAGTTGTTTCAGATAGGTTTGCCATAGCAGAGTTATTAAGGTTTGTTGGAAGGGGGAGTGGCTTAAGGAATCTAGAAGGAGGGGGAGCATGCTCTTTGATGCAGCCAATGGGAGCGAGTAATGGAAGGGAAGGTGGGCTATAAGAGGATTTGACAGTTGTAGGAAGGGGTTCGAGATCTGTTATTGGGTAAAGACATGGGTGGGATGGGATTGGGTCTGTCTGAAGCCTGTAAGTGGGCAGGGTAAATCCTGATAGGTAATGTGAGTAAAGGGAATACGAATTGCTGTAACTGATTCTCTCCTGTATCCTCTATCATTATTCCTTAATATATGTGACATAGAAAGTGGCGTATAATACCATCTATAGATGAGCTTAGTGAAAGTCTCTTTAATTGATCCTGAGGTGTGCCAGCTTCGTTTCATATTTATTATTTTGTTCCATTCATTATCAGATATTACTGATTGGATATCAGTCTCCCATAGCTGCTTAAGAGAAGCCGTCTGCATATTCTAAGTGGCAATTAAATGTGAATATATGTTGGAAATTATGCCTTTTAATGACTCTGTTGCTTGTTTCAATATTTTTTTCAAATCTACATAACGATCTAGTCAACGCTCTTGTTATTTCAGGAGATTTTAACATCCTTTCTATAACCATCTTGGTCCGTTCTGAAATATCACTTCCTTAATTCCCAAAGCACTTGACATTATGGTACTCTATGGACAAGATGCTATCATCCAGGCTGGAGAATATTGTGATACAATAGATCTATAATTGGTTGAATGTCTGAGGAGGGTGAATTGAAGAGGTAAATTCCCCCAGCCGACACAGGTGGCATCTTACTGCACCAGCAGTCCCAGGGGAAACTGGCACCTACATTGTGGATTAGTGCACTGGGACACACTGCCTTCCAGCAGAACATTGCATCTACATGGATGAAGTGTTGGACCAGGCTACATTGTAAAACTAGCACTGTAACCCACTCCAATGGGAGACTTCTTGAAAATGGTCTCCAAAGTTTTTTTCCCAGTGGTAGACCAGCTCAGATTTTGCACAGATCGAGCACCTGAGCTTGTCAAATGGCTCCCAGAAGTGCCCTGCTTCTGGATAGGTGCATGACTAAAAACATCCCAGACACATCAGGCCACTCCTGGCTGTTCCCTCTGAAAGTCCAGGGTTAAGAAAGTACCGGAGAAAAAAAGAGAAATGGGCTCCAAGCAGCAAGTTTTTGGATGATCAACTCTGTACTGTGCCACCTCAGGTCACAGAAATCTGGCAGTCTCTTTTGTACCACTTGGAGGAGGAGGAGGAGGAGGAGAAGTGGTAGTGAATATTTATTGGCCCTCCTGTTCCTAATACAATAATCCAGGAGGCTAATTGCAGTGCAAGTTTAGCACTAAATTCTAAACCACTCAGTCGCCTGAGGTGAGCGGACAATGAATTATACCACCAGATGCTTTGCTCCTCTGCTCAGCTGCACAGAGCACTCTGCTAGGCTCATATAGTTATTATAACTGTTAAAAGCTGCAATGTGCTAAACTTTTCCTCTGGTCTCCTTTCTGCTCTCCCCTAAACAAGGGACACACTTAGACGTAGGTTGAGCAGCTGGCAGATTGCTTGGAGTCTGCCTGCATTGCGTGACCTAAAACAGACGACACAAGTTTGCGAAGGTCACCCAATTATGTTTGCTCAGTTGAACACATCTCTGGCTATAAAAGTTCCATTAGTGGACGTGTTCTGGCGATAGGGCAATATTCAGATAGAGCTGGAGGTCTTCCTCCATTTTATATGACAGTTCCCCCAGCATCTGGGCTGGCTCTTGAAAACAGAGAAGTTCTTGTTTTCTTCTAATTGATACATAAACCGGCTGGAGATAGGAGCAGAGGCTGAACTGGCATTATTTGGACATTATTAATTATACTGGATAAGATTTAGAAGCAAAATTGTAGTCCACCTTGCCAGGGAAAGGATTTTGAAATGTTTTATTTGGAAGATTTTCACAGGGAACCACATTTTAAGGACATTAATCTGATGTGAACATAGATCAGTTCTTCACTTAAAAAAGGTCATCTACAAAAAATCATTACAGTTTATTTATGTGCTTCTAGCTGCTTTGTATTTTTCAGCCTTTGGAAAACTAAAACGTATGTATGTGGAAATTTTGTATGGGTATTAGGTAGAACCTCTGCTATGTAAGGTAGATCCCCCTCTTTGGGAAAAAGTATAGCAGATCATTTCCATATACTTTCCGAGTTAATCTGCTCTTAGATTCAAGGACAATTGGAATTCTTTCTCCCACTGTGCCAGCAGATGGCAAAATACAGTGCATAGCACAGTGAAATTATGCTGGAGAGAAAAACAAAACAAAACAAGGCATTATGTGTGCCCCATGGACAGCTCTCTGATATGAACAAGTTGTAACTATTGTGTAGCAAACGTTTCTGCATTTGGCTTCCCGTCTGTTGGACTGGAAAGGTGCAGAACAAACCGTGTAGTAGTGTTTGAACTAGGGAACACTAGTATATGATAGGCTAACCCCTGCACACCTGGGTCCAGTTGTGCGTCCATCCTCTGCAGGGTGCTGCCATTTTGGTTGCAGCGCCCTGCGTGATTGTGTGTATGTCGGCGCCATCATTAACTGATTGCATACTAAGGCTGCCTCCAGATTGCACAGAATTATTTCTCTATATTTTGTAATTACGGTACTTGCTTTCAATATAATTCCATATTGTCCCCATGCAAGAATGAAAAGGGTGCTTCCGCACAGGCCTTTTAACACCCATTAAGCACACATTCCTTAACGTGTGTCCGCACACGTGTGGCTGTTTAGGACACTTCCGGTGAGGAGCGTCCGCACAGCAACACCCATTCGCACAGCAACACACTTTCGGGTGTGCGTGTCCGCACAGTCGGACCTATTAAGCACACTTCTGGTGAGGTGCGTCTGTACCTATCCATGCCTAAAATGTGCTTAATGGGTGTTAAATAGACACCACATTTGATGTGGGTTTAATGGGTGTTTCGCTGTGAAAACACATCCTTTTAGGATGCGTCCACACAGTGAAACTGTTCCTACCCGGGGCCCCGATGCTTACTACACAGGCTCTTATTCTGGATTAAGGGTCTGTCCAGAAATGGCCAATGTTCTTGGGTAGAATATTTTCCATTCTATGCAAATACACTGTGTGAATAAATGAATTTTCATTAGTTCATTGCCAAATTAAAATATAGTAGGCATATATTTATGTATGAGTGTACATCAATTATATAATAATGGTTAAGTATGCAACCTGCCCTTGGACCCTGTGAGAACTATTGTATTCATACAGAACTAGAAGGAAATATATGCAAATAAATCCTTCCACGTAGGTATCAGTTCAGGTTTCAAGAAATAAACATTCACTGTACTCCTGGCTAATTTACTGTTGTTAATAACCACAGGTTTTATATATTTAGGAGAAGAATGTTGAGAACTTCCTTTCCTACTCTTTAATGAAAACTCTAAGGCCTGTATGTTTTACCATCGTTTTTGGGTGAGGGCAGTGGGAAATGGTGGTTTCTGCTTCCCTTGATATGTAGTGAGTTTTCATATCCATGGACTTTCCAGGAAAAGAACTTGCACAAACAGCAAAAGACAATGTCAGGATACCATAAAGGGGAACATTGCCGCTCCAGCCTTTAAAGATGGCATTGAAGAGGGGACCTGACTGAAGTATATAAAATCATGCATGGTACAGAAAAGGAGGATAGAAAAAAATATATTTTCTCTGTCACACAGCACAAGAACCAGGGGGCCCTCTATGAAGCTGATGGGTAGGAGAGTCAGATCTGACAAGGAGAAGTAGTTCTTCACCCAGAGGTCATCCGTCTATGGAATGTGCTGCCAGAAGAGGTGGTAACAGCAACCAGCCTAGATGGCTTTAAGAAAGAATTAGAGAAATCCATGGATGACAGATGAATCAATGGCTACTAGATTGGATGCCTACATCTTCCACATTGGGGAGACACACAGGGTGTCTCTAAAAGTCATTTGCTAGGATTCGAGAGCAGATAAAGGCTTGCCCTTGTCTTCTGTTTGAAATGCCCATAAGCAACTGGTGGATCACTGTGTGGGATAGGATGTCATACTAGATGTCATACTGATCCAGCAGGGATCCGCTTATGTTGTCATGTTAATTACAGGAATTAAAAAAAAAAAAAAGGAAGAGGACCAATTCCCCATCTTACCACTAGAGGACACCATGCAGCTATAAATATACTAGCAAACACTAACAGTAATGTTTTTCATTCTTTTAAAAATATTTACATCGCTTAGGTCAGTGATGGCGAAACTTTTGAGCTCGGTGTGTCAAAATTCGCAAGAAAACCTAGCTTAACTCGGGTGCTGTGTCACATCTAGAAATATCCATAATTTTGTGATATTTGTAGCTCTGGTAAAAAAGTTATATTTTTGATATATGTATTTTATTAAAAGCAAAAACAAATAATTTTTTACATTAGTGACTTTTGTTGCTAAATCTTCAATTGAAAGCTGGTATTTCGTACACTTCAAGAACAAGCAAGCACTACACGCCCAGGTGCCAGGGTGACCAGGTGTGTCACCCAAAAGGGCTTGGCGTGTCACCTGTGACACGTGTGTCATAGGTTGGTCATCACCGGCTTAGGTTGACTGGTTTAATACTGCTATGACACTAAAAGCTGACATGTACTCCATTCTTATATTCTTGCTGCAACTGCCCAAATGAGGTAAAAATCTTTAACACAATGTGCCAACTTTAAGAGCTCCCAACAGGGCAACATGTCATTATCATGAGGTAAATTCTCTCCTACTTGACCACCATTTCTACCCACCAAGTTTTCTTCCATTCCAGAACTTTTCCTTCTTGGATTTTCTTCTGCTACCTTCTTCATCTTAGCCTGCCTCTAGACGGCATCTGAATATCCACTATCATCCAAGCTAGAGAATATTGGGTGTTTTTCCACTTAGCACTAAAGGACCCATTAAGGATCTTTGATGGGTCCTTAAAGGGTACTCTAGTGCCAAGTGGAAAAACACCCATTGCAATACTCAAAAGCCCACAAATAAAACAGATAGATAAGAAGAAGTGTGAACAGTCAGACCAGAAGATGGACTGAAGAAAGTTTAAAGTGAAGGTGTGACCACAGCCATAGTGGTGTAAGTAGCCAGTGGGTAGCTTTTCACCGGGCAACACCCTTCCCTGAGTGTTCGCAGGAAAGAGTGACAACAGCTGAGATGGTCAGCACATTTGCAGGCCAAACACTTGCAGCGCCAGGAGCGTGATTCTCCCTCACCTACTTAAACATGCCTCATGCCTGCAGAACTTGTTGCAGACAAAACGTCTTTATCCTGCAAGTCCGCACGCTCTCTCGGCCCCTCCCCTGGGCTGCTCCCATCAGCTTCTATGGACCCAGTGTGGGGAGCCTGGGCACCTTCTTTCCCTGGGTTCCTGATCGCTCCCAAACCCCAGATCAGGCTCTGGGGGCGGGCAGGAACCACAGCCAACAGCCCCCAACCCACCCCGGGGTTGCGCGCATGCACGTGAACTGAGCTTACCTTCTCCTCCCGGCCCGATTCCGGGTAGAATAGGCTGGGACGTTCTGAGCATGCTCAAGGGGGTGGCCCTTCGTTGGCCGGGCACCCGCCTGGCCTCAACTGGCCATCTGAGCATGTGCAGGTGCCCGGAAGATGGGGCTGCAGTATTTTCCTTGTTCCAGATCAGTTGTGGAAGTATCAATGCCTGGATTGAAACAGGCAGCATGAGTACACTTGCAGACCTTTCAAACAACTCTGCCGCTAAACTGGGTTAAGGAATGCTTAGGATGGTTCTGGAGGAGAATGACACTAGTCCCATACAGAAGAAGCATACGTGAGTGAGCAGCTTGTTCCAGTATACCAGGTAAGAGTGAAAAAGCTCTTGGGAGTTGAAATTACGATGTGATAAAATGTGTGATCGTGTTCAGACGGGAAGAAGTTTGCTTTTTCAGGCCTCTTTGTACTTGGCCATATTCAGATAGGAGGCTGTTGTCTACTTGCTAGTGCAGACTCTTGCAGGCCTCATCTTGGGGGCTGCTGTAGCCTGCTCTGGCATGTGGGCAGCAGGCCTCTATTCCAGAATATGTTCCAGAATAAAGCTGAGTGCAAACAGGTCCTATCAATGTTGTGCTTGCATTCTTTCCTCCTCCATCAAGTTTTCCATTTTTCCTACCATAGCCTGTCTGTACTTTCTTGTCACTGGTTTTTGAGATTTTTGGATTAGTACTTTACAGAATTCTACCCTTTGAAAGCCTTGGGTTTTCCCTACATCTGGCTGATTGCTTTCTCCAATAATTGTGCTGGAAATTGCATTCATTACGTGAATGTATTTATTTGGATTTCTTCTTTAATCTTATTCATACTTCTCAAAAGACTGCAGGGCGTTGTATAAAACGATGAATAATGTTCATTCATACAACACTCCAGCCAATTCTTGGCTCTTAATCCAAAATGCTAATTTGAAGTAGAACTAGTCAGTTGGTTCATTTTCTGGAATAAACTCTTGGGGACTGAGCTGCTCCATTCTTACCTTCACTGCTGGTTTAACCGTCATTGTGAGGGATAACTTTATACTCCAATTGAGTCAAAAAATATGTGCATTTTTTGACATTCCATTTGGAAAAAAAAGACAATATATATTCCCTGGAGAAATTAGGCCAGTATCACATCTGGGGTAGCTACAGGGATGAAAAACAAGTGGGTTATTTACCGCCCACAAATTGTATAATTTTCCAGCTGTACTGATGAAACCAAGAAGCACAGATATTCTTATCTTACTCCTACGCAGAAATGCACAAATGGAGATAAATGCAGCTTTTAAATTTTGAGCAAAAAGTCCAGTGCAAATGGATAATGAAAAATAAGTCTGAAGAAACGTGAGCATATGGATACTTGCTCACACCACAGACATTCATTGCAATGGGAGGTTTTCTGACTTTTTGCTGTATTCCTTTTAGTCAACGTGTAGAGAAGTAGTTAGGTCTGTGCAGACTGGGGCTGTGACAGACCTAAGAAAAGTGGCACCTCAGAAGCATCCAAGAGGAACTGTGTGTGACCCTCATGTTCCCAGGCCTTCTTTAAGGCTGCATCCGAATGTCAGTTACTTATTCTGCTATATTTGGGTATTCCATGCTTTATTCCAGAATATCCAAATAATGGAATAAATATGTGATATCTGGATGGTGCCCAAACTACTTTTTCTGGCATTGAATGTTCAGGAGAGATGCTAGAGGCAGGTTGGTGTGGGAACACTCCCACCTCAAGGTCTTCTATAAGGAGACTTAGAGATGCCTTTGTTGTTGTTGTTGATGTTGCTATGTCTGATCACAGCTTTAATATATACTTTTGGATCAGTATATCCAACCTTTCTTCCTGGTTTTCCCTCAAAGATCCAGACCATACCGCCCCTTGTCTTGTGGTTCTTCCTGTACATGATACTTTTGCTAATTTTCTGTCTAAGAAAAACTATGGAATTTTATGGGAAGCGCGCGTGAGCACATACTTATATGCACAACCTCACCTGTGAATTGCTACCTTGCTTTATTTCTCATGACCCTGAAAGCAGTGCCGGTAGGAACACATACTGTCTTGGAGCCACCCTTGCCAACAAAGTGAGGAGAAGGAGAAGGAGGAGAAGGAGAAGGAGAAGTTAGCTTTTCTATCCTTCTTTTCTCACCTGTTTAAGGCAATTCAAAGTGGCTGACATACCTTCTGTTCTTCTCCCCATAACAAAACACCCTGTGAGGAAGGTGGGGTTGTGAGAGCTCAGAAGAGAGCTGTGACTAGCCGAAGATCAGCCTGCTGGCTTCATGTTGGAGTGTGGAATCAAACCTAGTATTCCCAGATAAGAGTCCAGCTTCTTAACCACTAGACCAAACTGGCTAAGCATCTAGACCAAACTGGATGAAGCTAAGAGCAATCCAAGAAGAGATGAAGACAGGTTGAGATTCTACAGGTGCATTGCTGCAAAGGGATGAAAGATCAACAAAGTGTCATTCATACCCATATTTTCTTTGGTTTTATTGACCAGTGGCATTTCACATCCTGATAGTTCACATGGATAATCATGACACACAATTTGAACATGGGCTCCAGAACATATTGTAAATAGGTCTGCCTCCAGACTTGCAGAATAAATCTGCAGTTAAAGGTAAAAGCGCAGCTTACCTACTGTGCAGCGACGACCAGCCATCCTGACCCAAAACACAGCTCTGTAGCTTCCCATTGGAAGCTGTGAGAGCTGAGTTGGCATGCACTGTCACCAGGTTGAGGCAGCCAATCAGATTTGAGCCACCTTTCCTGCTCTTGTCCTGCTGCTCTCACCTTTCTGCCCGGGCTGGAGGGAAAATTTGAATTTCCTTTATACTGTGCAGCATGTGTCCTTAGATCAGCATTAAGGTAAGTGCGCAGTACCAATCTGATAATGTGACGCCATGTCGATCCATCAATCTTCATTTGTGACGCCTCAGTCGGGACTGTGCATTCCTCTGGGCAGTATAAACAAGTCCTTCCCCATCCAGGCTTTTGGCCCAGGACGCCACGAGGTGGCGCATATCTACCTATCTACTCCAGCCATCCAAGCCATTGTATTCCTTTCAACGACCTTACAAAATTATGCAGCAACAGCTGCTTTTATATGCCAGCACTCAACTTCAGATCAGAGGGAATTTGCAGAGGGATTAACAAACATCGCATGCCCTTTATTTGGTGTGTGCAAGCATTTTCTGGAAGGCTCGTTACCTCCGATTAAATAAATAAATAAATAAATAAAAATGGATCTTTCCACAAAGTAACTTACGACCAGCAAGATAAACGTAAGTTCCCAGCAGGTAGCGCTGCTAATCCAGAACTGCACGCAGGGCGAGCAAGTGCAGTTAATAAGGAATGACTGTTGAAAGAAAGAAAGGTAAAGTCAGTGACGTTGTATGCTTATCGAATATGGGATTGTTATGTGCCACATGTTGCATTGAAATCATTGACACACTGCCTTGTTTGCGTTGAGTTTCCACTTCCTAGAGTACTGTGTCCAGTTCTGGGCACCCCAATTCGAAGAAGACATTGACACACTAGAGCAAGTCCAAAGGAGGGCTACCAAAATGGTTAGTGGTGTGGAAAGCATGTCCTAGGAGGAAAGGCTGAAGGAATTACGTTTAGCCTAAAGGAGACTGAGAGGAGACATGACCACGTTCTTCAAGTATCTGAAGGGCTGTCACAGTGCAGAGGGATCACCCCTATTCACACTTGCACATGATGGGAGGACTAGAAATGATGGTCTGAAACTTCAAGGGAGTCAATACGGATTAGATATTGGGAAAAACCTCCTGACAGTGAGGGCGATCAGTCAATGGAATGGGTTGCCACAGGAGGTAGCGAGCTCTCCTTCACTGGAGGTCTTCAAGCAGAGGCTGGACTACATCTGTCTGGGATGGTTTAGGAAATCCTGCACTGAGCAGGGGGTTGGACTCGATGGCCCTAGAGGTCTCTTCCAACTTCATGATTCTGTGATTCCACCAAGCCTGTAGCCTGGGAGGCACAGGCAGAGGGAATTGGGGGAGGGGGAGGCTGCAACCTCCTCCTCGCCTTGTTTCTGACCGAGGCATCCAGGGGGCTTCAGGCATCGACATTTTCTAGCCCTCCCACCCCCACCCCAATTCTGGCCACATGCCAAGCCTGCCCAGCCCTGTCCTGCCATGTATCAAAGCGTGGCTGAAGGGCTCAGACAAAGGAGGAAGAATAGGGTCCTTTGAGGGGGAAGCGATCGCGTGCGCCAATAGCCCCCAGACTCCATCGCGCCTTGCCAAGCGTGCGCCGGTGGAGACATTCATCAGCTCCAGCAGACTGGCCGACCCGAGAGAGAGGGGGGGCGATTGTCCCCCTCCCCTCCGGCCAAAAGCAAACCCGCCGCAGCCCGGTGGCAGGTGGACGGTGCTGCTGTGGGGCGACAGAAAGGGCCGATTGTCCGCGCTCCAGAGTGCCACACGCCAGAGCGCGGCTATTGTGCGCGTCCCATTGACATGCAAACGAGCCGCGTGTGCCGGGCCCGCAATCTGCTCTGGTGAACTCTGGAGAACCTTTCCTGCAGAGTCTTTCCTGGGCTTCCCCCCCCCTTCCCCTTCCCCTTCCCTCTTTCTCTTTGCAGAAGGACACTCAGAGCGTGGCGTGGGGAAGGGGCTGAGAAGCCGGGCTCCCCCCAAAGCGCGAGGCACTCGCTCTGCGAGGCTGTGGCCGCGCCTGAGGTTCAATCCGGCTTCGGTCCACTTTCAGAGCGAGAGAACACCTCAGCCAAAGCTACCGGTCCTTTTCTTGCCACGCCGTCTATCCCAAAGGTGCATTTTCTGAGTTGTTTTAGCACCGAACGGAAACAGCTTCCCTCTTTGCTGATGCATTCTCTCATTCCCAAAAGTGAACCGAAGCCGGATTAAAGTTTAATAAGTGCGACCACAGCCCAGTACCTTCCCAGGGATCCAATAGAAGCCGATGAGGGATGTTTTCCCACTTAGCACTAAAGGACCCATCAAAGACCCTTAATGGGTAGTGCTAAGAGGATCGCACAGATGAATACAGGCAAAGGCTGCATCACTTTGTAAAGCACTGGCTATGAGCCATTTTCTAGTATGATGACCCTTCCTGCTGGGGGGGGGGGGAGAAATAAAGCCTTGGGCAAACGCAGTGGCTTCATCATCATCACCATCGTTATTTAAAGTCCTACGCAGCTGACATTCTTCTCGAGAACTTTGCAAGGACTTTGAAACCTGCAGCCGCAAGCTGCGCATCTGGAGGTACCATTCCTCTCTGATCGCCACTCCGATCGAGTATTCCTGCCGCTGCTGCAGTCTGTCTAGTAACATCATAACAAAAGCAGCAGTAGCAGATTGGGGGCATTGTGATCCCCCGTCGCCACGCACACACATTGTTCACTGCGCCCCCTCCTCCTCCTCGCCGGCCGGCCGGCCGGCCCGCGCGCGCCTCTTCTCCCACGTGGCACCTTGGCACGAGCCGGCTCCACTTACTGCCTGCTTAGCATAACAATACACCCCTGTCGCGGCCAATCAGAGGAGCCGGAGTGCCGGCGACTCGCCTCCGCCGTGGGGCCGCAGCCTATAAATAGGGCGAGCGCCGCGCCTGTGCGCTCAGAGCTTCAGAGGCGCCGTCGGGGATTTAACGCAGAGTTTGGCAGCAGCCGCGCTTGGGTCGCCGTGTTTTCGCCGTGATTTTTCTGCCGTGCTGGTTGTTCGCCGGGAGCTCCATCGTCGGCTGCGCAGCCAGTCTTGCGTGTGGATAAACTTGCCGCGTTTTGCTTTGGTGTGATTTTTCTCTTTGTTTTGTTTTTTTTTAAAAAGATTTCCTTTGCCATTTTTCCCCCTTTGCCTTCTTGGAACATTATGACTCTGGAGGAAATTCACGGGCAGGAAAAGATGCCTGAGACCAGCGACAGGTAAGCGTCTGCCACCAGCGCCGCTGCAGGAGGGAGGGAAGGAAGGGAGGAGGGAAGGGAGGAAGGAAGTGAGGATGGAAGGAACGGAGGGAAGGAAGGAAGGAGGGAAGGGAGGGAGGGAGGATGGAGGGAAGGAAGGAAGGAGGGAAGGGAGGAAGGAAGGAGGGGAGGGAGGGAGGATGGAGGGAAGGGAGGGAGGGAAAGAAGGAGGGGAGGGAGGATGGAGGGAAGGGAGGGAGGATGGAGGGAAGGAAGGAGGGAAGGGAGAAAGGAAGGACGGAGGGCGCTAGGGATGGAGAAGGGGAGCTCCAGCCGCTCGTCTCGCCCGCGCGGGCTGCGGCGGAGTCAGGACGCGGGGCGGGCAGGGCAGGGCTGGAACGGTGCGCGGGGCCTTTTGTCGCTTGCCTCGGATCCCCGAGCACTGATCGGCGGCGTTCCGTCCGGGTCTCCCCTTGAGCCTCCGCAGCAGCACTGACGGCCCTTTTCCGCTTCTCCTTCCCCGCAGCCAGAGCAGCAGCGCCTCGAGCGGCAGCAGGATGCAGAAGGCCGGCCAGGCTCTCCAGGAGCTGCTCGCCTCCTCGCAGCGCCGCGGTTGCCTGACGGCGGGCGTCTACGAGTCGGCCAAGCTGATGAATGTGTAAGTGCGGGAGCTCCGGGGCCGCCCAGTTTGAGCGACTGGTGGGGGCGGAGGGAGAGAGGGAAGGAGAGGAAAGGGCCCGACGGCGGGAGGTGGGATCCAGGGCTCTGCGTTTCCCTTTGGGTCCGATTTTTGTTTCTTTGCATCTTATTCCAATCGCAGGCCGATAACCTCTTTCTCCTCCCCCCCCCCCCCCGCAGAGATCCTGACAACGTGGCCTTCTGTGTTCTGGCAGCAGACGAAGAGGATGAGGGGGACATCGCCCTCCAGATCCACTTCACCCTCATCCAGGCTTTCTGCTGCGAAAACGACATCGACATTGTGCGGGTGAACGACATCCAGAAGCTGGCGGCCGTCGTGGGGGCCAGCGAGGAAGTCGGGGAGCCCCGAGACCTGCACTGCATCCTCATCACGGTGGGTCCCGATGTCGGGGCGCGGGATAAGGGGGACAAGGAAGGGAGGCTTTGGTTATGCTTTGCTAGCAAGGCGGGCGTTTCGGATCTTCTGGAGTGCAGCACAGGGTGGGGTTTTGTAAGATGTGGGGCATCCTTTGTGCGCGCGTGTGTTTGTGATCGATAACAGTGCGGATAGAGGCATCGTGAAAAGCAGAATAGTGTCAGGAGAATTTAAGGCCACTAAATTGCCGCCGTTACATAATTGACTGCTTTTCTTAGTCTTTCCTTCCCAAGAGACCAGATCTGATAAGTGTATTTACAAGAAGCTGTGGGACTAATATATCAACACTCAGAAGCATGCTATTTGGCATAGACTTACAACTGTTGTTGTTGTATGTAGGTCTAGATCTGTTTTGTTTTCTGGTCCTGATGTATTTTGCTGTCCCCTGTTGCCCTGCAGTTTTCACTCATGCTCTTTTGTTCTCTTACGCTGCAGAATCCAAATGAGGATGCCTGGAAGGATCCGTCCCTGGACAAGCTGAACTTGTTTTGTGAAGAAAGTCGAAATGTCAACGACTGGGTGCCCACTATCACCTTGCCTGAGTGATGATGAAGATGATGCATCAGACGCATGGAAGAGGTTGAAACCTTCTGTTGCATTCTCATCCTGGAGCTGCACATCTGGGTAACCCAAGAAACGGCTGATTCTGGAGGTTGGCCTGGTCAACAGCTTGGATTAAGTTGCTCTGACAGCACGCGGTGGATGCTTGTGGAGAAAGGAGAAGCAAGACAAGGAGATGGGTGCCTTGTGCCAACAGTGAGTCCCCACAGTGCTGCTGCAGACCCAGAGGAGCTGGCATATCTATGGAGTTGAAATACTGCGAGTTTTGTAAGAAGACGTAAATAACATTTAATCAATGACTCTTGCAAGTTTCCAGGTCAGGTGGCATGTTTGTGTTAGAAAGCCAGGGAGAAAGTTGGAAAGCTCGGACAGAGGGGGAAGGCGGGGGCACCGTGCTGGAAGCAGAAATGGTCAGTGGGGGTTGTTGCAAACCTCCCCACCCCCCACCCCAGAGACTGGAAACTTGATCGACTTTGGTGCCATTGCATTTCTACAAACATTTTGATGCAGTGTGACCTATCAGAGGCCTTTGGACGATATTTTGCATTAAGAATGAAGTTTGCAATAATTTTAACATGAAAATTGATGCTGCTATTTAAAATCTTACACTTTTTTTTTTTAAATAAATTTTTGATAACAAAACTTTGTGTGGTCATGGTCCTTGCTTTGGGAGGTGGTGGTCCATTCCGAGGAAGAAGTGAAATAAAAGTAGGCTTTTCCAATAAACAGAATATGAAGTGTTTACTCTCTGTTTGACACATAGGGGCTTGTAAATGTAGTGGACATGCATTTAATTGCATGAAATTGCACAGAGTAGCTCCAAACTCTTACCATTTTAAATAAGTGCATGCTTATCTAGAGTGTACAGCTGCTGAAGCACTTAAGGTTGGCAATGAAAGCTCATCAGTGTATATTCTGGGGGATTATCATTCTGCTCTGGATTTATCTTCTGCAGTTTACTCACCCTGTAGTTAAAAAACAAACGCATCTAGTTCACTAATAAGTCACAATCAGGTGTCTGCTAGCTAAACATGCAACACGTGAAGCAGCAGTTAGATGAAGGTGTCGTTAATTGAAAATAGTTCAGCGCTGATTATGGCTGGACAAAGGGGGATGTCTTCCATTTGAAATGATTTGACCTTTCACCCACCCCATGGCAACAGCTGCTTATCGCAACAGCTTGCAAGATGCAAGAGCTGCATTTTTAATGAGTCCTGTTCTAGGAGGTGTCCTTTGTCAGGCACTAAAAAGGCATGGCACATGTTCTTTTGTAAGCAGCTGAACATTCGAAAACTGAAAGAATAAGGAGTACAGAAATGGGCTTTAATAGTTTCAGATGCCAGGCACTGCTATGAGTATGATGGTTGCTAGTGCTGCATAGCTGTGGTTAAAAAGGCTTGGAAAGTGAGAGGGGGAAAATAAATATCCTTTTACCAGCCTGCATTTACGTTTTATCCAGTCACTTTCTGTCTTGCGCATCTATGGATTTCATTTTTTTCCCTTAGATGCAACCAGACTTTTCCGCCTCAAAAACACCAGACACAAGTGTATTGGAAAAATGCAGATGAAGTGCCAGTCACTTGCATCTGCTTCAAGCTGTCGGCTTGTCCGGCTGCCATATGCCAGGACAATGGAAGCCGTCATTCCAGGTCCTTGATTGTCTATGAGCATTAATTCAATAAGCAAAACTGAACCGTTTTTAAAAGGAGAGAAAAATTTAAAGATGATGAAGGTAGCCAAATCTGATTTCTGCAGAAGGGGCCAATTTGCACATCATCTGAGCACGCGGTTTTGCACGCCATGCTGTTCTGTTTATGCTAAGGAATAAAACTGCAAAGGCCTTCATCCATTACTTAAGTTTCTCCACTATCGTTGTTTTTAAAAAGGAAAGTAACAAGCAATACTAAACTTTTCAAAGGAAGCAAACCGACAGGAGTTCGCTGCAAGCGCTGTATGCTGCTAATGGAAAGAGTAGGATTAACAGCCTTCGTTTCCAGCTTCATTTCACTTCTGCCCCCACCCCAGCAAGAGAGCAGGGAGCGATAATAGACTTCTGGAGCTTGATGGCAGGGCTTTTGTCTGAGGCTTACAGTGAGAACATTGGCAGCTCAGTCACTGGAATGTGAAACTCTGTTCCTAGCATGGACCTGTGGATTCCATTCCCTATAGTGCCACTTTACATTTGGTTTACTTATAAGAGGTTCGATAGGGGAAGGCAGGCTGTGGAATGGCTCTAAATTAAGTGGCACCTGATACCACTGGGCTTAGGTGGAATTTTACTGTATACATAATATACATTCACTTGGGCTCAAACTGAGAAATGGAAGGCTTTAAGTTTGATAAGTAAATTGCAGGCAAAAACTGGTTATGTAAACATAGTTGGGTGTCCTTATTACTGAAGCTATTTGCAATGGCAACAGGAGTTATTCACATCAGTGAAATAACTTCATCGTAATGAAATCCCTGTTGATTACTGACACGAGTTCTTTAGCTACACTGTAATCAACTATTTCTGAAACAGATTTTCTGTTTAGAACTTTGTGTCGACAGTTAAATTCCAAAATGACAGCAGCCTGATGGGCATAAAACCATCCCAAAGCCTTTTTCGTGGCTGGCACCAGGGAGTGCCATCTCTTTCCTTAATCTGGAATTAAATTAAGGTGCAGTCAAGTTTAGGGGTGGGGGTTAGGCATGGGATGGTCAAGCACTCCTTGGCATTTTAAAGAGGTATTCTTTTGTTTTCAAGGCACTTGAAGGCTTCTCTAAGCCTTCCACAAATCTTGCATATTTTTTTCACCTGATCCAGTTCTTTGCCAAAAATCATGCAAAAATGCAAAGTTATCCTGGAATAGCTTCCCTGCTAACTACTGTATGAGCCAAAGGCTTTGGCCTTGAATAGCTTATCAAACTGTTGAGTGGATAAGAGGCAAGGAAGCCCTTAGAACAAACCGTGCATATTGTACTATAACTGGAGAACTAACTTGGCCAGTATGTTCAAAATGTTGTGTACACATGTTACACTTGTCAAAAAGAAAAGTTACACTTCATTCTTCTAAGAGGTGAAAGAAAACAGCATTCCATGGACTTCATTGTCCTGGAGTGACACTGTTTTGATCACATGGCAAGATGTACCATAAAATAGGTCAGAGAAGGTAGAAAGACTCAATTGCTCCTTATTTTTGGATTTAATTGAGTACAAAAATGTACTCTAGTACTAGAATACATTCACTTGCTTAAGAAAGCCAGAGGACGGCATGAAGATGTCTGAAGTAGTACTTTCCTGTAGTTCATAAGAATCTAGTCCAACCCTGTATTAGTGATCTTCTAGGAACCCCCAAAACAACAACAGGATAGGAATGCAAAGGTAAGATCTAATCATCCAGCTATCACTAAACTCTCAGTGTGTGTATGGGTAGCTGCAAAACACCCATGGGTATAGTACGGAGGCACAGGAGAGCTAAGTGACTTCTTATGTAAACAGCTATCCTGCACTGGCTGGCATAACAGATCTAGGCCCTCCTAGAGCATTGAGCTGGATCAGAGGACCTCTGATCTGGATCCAGGCTTTCCACATCTGCATGTTAATCCAGATTGCGGAGGCTCTGCTTCCAGTTAGGCCAGACCTATCTGCACAAAACGGAGGTAGATCCGGATCGAGAGGTCTTGATCCAGATCAACTGTAGACCCCATTAATGGGGTCAACAGTCTGGCCTAACGGCTTGAATCCAGATCACCAATGTGTGCAAATGGCATGCCTCCGTGATCTGGAATTCTCGGAAGTGATTTTCAGTGCAGTGGGTCAGAGCGCACCACTAAAAATCACCCCCCCTCAAACATGCCACACAGCTGGGAACTATGATTCCTAGTTGCAGGAGGTTGGCAGTTGTGAAGCTCACCCTGTACAAGGCTTAATTTGGATTGGCGCCAGCTGTGCAGGCGGTGCAGACCTGACCCTTGCCTCCTCATGATCTAGAAGCATAGATCCTGGGACATGCAGATCTACAGTGCAGAAATGGCCTCAGACTTCACCAGCATGTAAGGACACTTCCAGAACAACCCAAAGTGTCCAGTGCTCCAAGAAGAACACTTCATAACCGAGAATTTTATGCTGCTCTCTCTTCCTCCTTTCCACCTATTTCAGTTCAGGATTGGCTATTATATCCACAATCAGTTATGTTTGGTTAGATCAGTTTTCTTGGGAGCTTGCAGAAGATGGCAGCCTTATGGTAGACCTATCATAAACCCTGTCTATTTGGGGGGTTCTTTTCCCCAGTACTTCAGCAGCCATGATGGGCACTGACACCACTGAGTAAGCATCATGTTAAGCTCTGCCACCAATGGTTGATTTGGAAGGTAAGCACACCCGCCATGTCATTTCCAACGCTCTAGAAATGTAACAGAGAAAAGTTATTCCACCCTCATCCACAAACCCTGCTGGGTGACCCTGGGCTAGTCACAGCTCTCTTCTGAGCTCTCACAGCCCCACCTACCTCACAGGGTGTCTGTTGTGAGGAGAAGAATGGAAGGTTTGTCAGCTGCTTTGAGTCCCCTTAAATGGGTGAGAAAAGCGGGGTAGAAAAGCCAACTCTTCTTTTTCTTTTGAACTGTTACAAAACATATGGATGAAGATGCCACATGGAGGTTCATTGCTGGTCAAGTAAGAAGAAATAACAGTGAATAGCTTTGAAATAATTAATACAACATTTTTGAGGAAGAGAATCACCCATCTATTTTCTTTCTGCTAAAAAAAAAGGGGGGGGAGTGCAATTTCAAATCTGACCTGACATTTTTGTCACATGTTGCATCTTACAGCTAATTTCCTAGACCACCTTCCTGGGCATCTAGATACATAAACAGTTGGAAGAGCCTACTAGGTTTTTTCTTTCCCTCTTTCCAGCCAATTCTCCCCTATGATGCAATGGAGAAAACCTCCTCTGCGTTCTAAATTGTGCAGTTTCCAAGGAGACGGTCACAGCGAACCAACCAGCATGCCAAGGAATTTACATACAATCTAGCTTGCGCGTAGGCCTGCTTGTGTATAAACACGCTGAACGAAGGTGCTGATATACATTTGAATAGTGGCAGCCTGGAGATCTGAGTACAAGGGGCAATGGTGGATGGCCAAGGCAAGGATCGGAAATCTACCTTTGATCTGTTTACATAGTCTTATTTGTATGCCATCCTTCCAAGGAATTCACTCACGGTGATTCACAACATCTCTAAAATTTGCATAAACCACAACATCAAACACAATCATGTACACAAGCAGAAAAGGCTGTTTCCATACTCACCTTGCTTGGATTGGTTTAACCATTCCATTCCAGCCTGCTCAGGGATGAGCACTGAGCACCGCAGGTGCTGTTTGCATCATGAGGACAGGGTGCCATCCATTCTGGACCAACACCAGCAACAATGTTGGGTATCATAGCTGTCCCAGTCCACATAACAGCCTGCCTGTGATAGGCACCACCACTGCCCATGATATTCCCAGGCCAAACTTGGTGCATACAGGTGGGGCTGAACAGAACGGTCTTCAAAGGCAGTCTGCCTACCTCCATGCTGGTGTTTTAAAAATGATCTTCAAAGGTCAGACAAATGTCAAAGACAGGGCTGTGACCTTGTTCTGGACAAGGGGCAGAAGCAGAAATGCTTGGACTGGAACAGATGGTACTAGTATGCTTGCAAACGTCTTGAAACAAGTTTACCACTGATACAGGGGCATTTCTGTACTTGGCTTCCCATCCGCTGGATGGGAAAAGTGTGTGACTGACTTACACACTTGGGAATACTAGTACACCTCACACTAAGCCCCACATGCCTGGAGACTTACATCTGCCTGGGTGTGCGTCTGGGTACTAGCAGTGATTTTGATTTTGGAGCCTGGCATGACTACGCGTGCACCGTCACCATCGCCATGGTGACAGTGATGCTCTGTGCACTCACAGTCGCATTGGGGGTCATCTGAGATGCCAACATACTTGCATGGTACCTCAGAGGACCCTAGCGCCGGAAATGATACAAATGGTCGTGGCGCAGGATGACACAGGTAAGCGTTTGGTAAAGATAGGGATGCACCACTGCTAGTAGGTGATAGGGTAACATCTGGTAAGGCAGGAGGTGTTTCTGGGTTGCAAACTTCTCCTGCAAGTGCAGATGCACCCACCCAGATGTTAACTTGTCATGTACTAGGGGGCAAGTGTGAATTGGCCTCAGATTCGGAACCTCTTCTGGCAGTTCAGAGGTGGAAAGGCACTAGTTCCATGCAGCCAAAGGCTGCGTCCAGATAGGTTTGCAACATGTATCTGTGCCAATTCCAACATAGCCCCACCATATAGGGCCGAAATCCTGCTATAGCCTATTTGGGAAAACTCAATTTTCACTGTGGATTTCTCCAAAAAAGCACTATGACCTACCTGTCTGAAAGCTTGGCTTGCAGGTTCCTTGCTCAAGAAAATGGCTCTGCACATGTGTGGAGCTGAACCTGGGCTGAAGATCGCCACTGCATATGTGCAGAGGCTGGCATGCACACATTTCTGGGGATTTTGTGTTGTTGAAATTCCTGGAAATAGCTTCCCCACCATTGCACGGGCATGCATAGAAACAGGTAGGTCTTAGCACATGCCTTGCAACATTGTCTCCCTGTTGGGAAAGGATGGGAAGAGGAAATAGGAAGATGCAAACAAGCTCTTGCATCTTCCTCTTGCTTCCTGGAGGCAGTCAAAATGTACTAGGCAGTCTCTTGGTGCAGTCTACAGATCTAGTGCAGAATGGCCATAGAATTCCATGCATATACAAGAAAAAACAACATTATATGGAAATTACCCTGGCAGCATTTTATAAAACCATAGTAACAGAATGTTCAACTTTTTTTTAAAAAAAAGAGGCAGTTGCTTCTCCCATGAAATGGCATGGAGACAGCCGATATAACACAGGCAACAGAAACCAAAGCTGTTATCTGTACATGTTTCTTTCTACCTTGCTGGCATGGGTGTGGTTTTATTTCTCACCCACCTTTTCCATAATTCTATTTCAATGCTGCTGATTTGATAATGCACATACAGTCTTCTTCTCCTGCAGGAGTTTATGCACTCACTGCTGAGCCTTTTCCCTTTTGAAAGCAAGCAAGAGTGTTTTCTATGTGATCAGTCAAAATTTTGCATTCCAGCTATCCAATCAATCAAAGCTTCAGAAACTCCTCATGTGATTATATGATTACTGCTCCTTAACACCCGCTTCAAACAATGTGTGGGTGTACCCAAAAAGTAGGGGAAAGGCTCAGACTGAAGACAAGCAAGGAAGCTTCCAGTCATAGTTTCAAGCTTTCCCATTAGCCACTCAGTCACAACCAGTGGTCCACTAATATCTTCATACTTGCATGCCTCTGAGAACTTTTCTGAATGGGCTTTATTTCAGATTATATTCCCGAATAGGGGCCCTCCATCCGCATGCTAGTGAGACTACAGCAGGTCCCCAGTCTGCATTAGAATGTTCCTATTCTGAGATATAATCTGGAATAAGACGCAGTGCAGAAAAGACCTGAATTCTGTTCCCAGTGTCACAACCAGTGCTGTTGAGTAATCCTGTTTCATGTTGATCTCCCAAGACAGAGCAGGATTGTAATCACAGCTGGCATCATAAAGCTTGTTTAGGCCATTCAGGCATTGCATAAATGTGTTTCTTTGCACTAGTGTATAAAACAGTGAGGTGTGGAAGCAAGGCCCAAGCATACCCGGCTGCAAGTAGAAGGTTGACCTATTTATGGTCAACAGCCTTCACATTCCCTCCTCCAGAAGAACATGGGAGGTACATGTACAGATATACAAACCCTAGGCCACATATGAAGCTTGTGTGTGAGCTCAATTATTTTTTTAATCTTGAATTGTGCATCCTGGGACAAAGTGCAAGCTGCTGTTACTATAATAAGGAGATCTACTTAGGTGTATCCTAGAGGTCTCTGTTCGGTCAGATGGCCAGCTGAGGTTCATTAAGTTCATTGCTCATCACTCAGATCCCCCGTCATCAAATGTCAGTGGCAAAAGTACAGTCAGATTACATACTATCTTGGGTTCAGAATATATTTAATGCCACTAGAAGCCTACCTAATGACCTGTGCAACCTGGAATGAAATGTGTTGGGTGATATTTTTCTGCTCTTCTCTTTGTGCAGTGGTGTTCTTGCAAAGGCCAGCAACATAGGGATGGGAGCCCAAATCTGAAATGCAGCATTAAATAGCCTCTGGTTCTCTTGTACAACATCTTACCTCTTTTGTCAAGCTTTCCTCAAATGTGTCAATGGTTTATTTCATTTCACAGGGTACTTTTCTGCACTGGACATTAATCTGGATTATATCCTGGAACAGGGGCCTGCCATCTGCATGTAGATGGCAAATCTTTATTCCAAGATATATAATCTGGAATAAGACCCAGTGCAGAAGGGGCACCATAGTCTCATAACCCAAGGCACGATGGGGAGGAAGATGTCTCCATCTGCTTAGTGGCTCTCATATCTGCATCCCATTTCCAATCCATTTTTTCTAGCCTAAAATGTCCGTGTGTGTGCAGCCTGGTATGTGAACAATCCTACCTATGCACCTTCTCAAAGCTGTAAACTGCCACTGGGGAGCTTTATGTTTTTCCTTTTGCTGCATCTGAATGCAGCCTACGTTTATGGACTTTCAGCGTGCTTCACCCATCTTCCTTCATTCTGAGCAGGAAGAGGAGAGTTGGCATTGCTACCCTGCTTTTCTCCCCCTTTAAGGGGACTCAAAGCAGCTGGCAAGCCTTCTGTTCTTCTCCCCCACAACAGTAACCCTGTGAGGAAGGTGAGGCTATGAGAGCTCAGAGGGGGCTGTGACTAGTCCAAGGTCACCCAGCTGGCTTCATGGAAGAAGAAGAGTTGGCTTTTCTACCAACTCAAGGCGGCTGACAAAGCTTTCTATTTTTCTCCCCACATCAGACACCCTGTGAGGTAGGTGGGGCTGTGAGAGCTCAGGAGTGCGCTGTGACTAGCTCAAGGTCACCCAGCTGGCTTCATGGAGGAGAGCAGAATCAAACTCGGTATTCTTGGATAAGAGTCTGGCTCCTTAACCACTAGACCAAACTGGTTCAATTCCACACTGGAGGAGTGTGGAATTCAACTGGGAGATTACCAGATAAGAGTAAAACATCCTAGCCACAAGACCAAACTGATGGCGGAGGAGGAGCTGTGGGACCACTGCTCTGATATTCTCAAAATAGTGAGAAGGTGCAGTGGGTCATGGAGAGGCAGCTGGACACACCAGGATGTCCACATGGCACCCCTGCTGTTGGATGCACAGATAGGGAGCTGGGCCCAGTGCTGTTGCCATCTTATGTCCCTGTGCCTGCTGAGCTCTGTCATGTTGGGAGAGCCCCTCTGCACATGGCATTGTCTTTTTTCCTGCTCAGGTGTGCCAGATGGTGTGCCAGGAATTCACCCTATGGCCCTGAACACAGACAATGACTTGACTGAGCCCTATGTTATACAGGTGATGTAGTTCAGAAATATAAGGATTTTTATTAGCCATTTTAGTTTAGTTTAGCTTTAGTTTTGGTGATCTCTTGAATGGTGAGGAACAAGCAGATTGTCACACAACTAAAATCTTGCTTCCATTTTGAAATGCCGAGCATGGGTGGATTGATTCATTTATCACCGAATATCTCTTAGTATTAAAGCCAAATGTAACTCTTTGGTGTGAAGGATTAAATAGATCAAAGTTCCCTAATACTCCCTCCCCATTATACTGAATTAGCTACTCCTCAGGCAGCCTGAAAATTCCCCCCACTGTGCCAGTTTTCTGTCTGTGGGGTGGCTGAATTATTTCCGGAATTCTGAAGTGGCTGATGTATGACAGCCCAGGCTGTTGGTTGTGCCTTTTATCTTCTAACATTAAATGACAGTAGAACAGTACATTTACTGGTGGCTGTTGGATCTAGGAAACACCCAAAATATGCTGTGGTAAGGAATCAGAAGTTCCTCCCACAGGCATTTGTCTGTTTTATCCACCCACATACGTTGCATACTTTTGGACTGGAAAAGAATGACATATTCATCATATAATAAGTACTTGCTTTCTCGTGAATGAGATACACTCCCATTGTCTCACAAAGGGGATCAGGCATGCAGACGAAAGAAAAGCTACAGTGAAAACTGTTTCTTTGCTCTTCACCTCTTCCAATCCGCACCTTTTAAAAATATAATGATATTGAAGTATGAATACTTTGTCCACTGATATTCTGGTATGCAGCATAACAACATTTTAAAATCCAAATAAGTGGTGTCAGCCTTAATAACACACATTATTGGCTGCAAAAACTCTTATTGGCTCCCGAGCGTTTGGATTTTTACCTGCTGAAGGCTTTGCTTATGCAAAAGAAACGTCATTGTTTAGCCTTAGCTGTGATTCTGCTGGTTGAGAAAGGTCTCTTTATCACATTAATCTAAGGCTATGTTTGGACATAACAAAAGGGGTGTCTCAGAGGCCCCTCAGAGAGACAGAGTGTGGCCCTTGTGTTGCCAAGCCTTCTCTAATCCACCTTTTCTAGCACAGAATTTTTTTGGGGGGAAGGGCAGACTTGTATGTGTGGACAATCCCATCTTGAAGTCTTCCCCCAGCAGTCTCAGAGATGCATTTTTTGCTGTGTCTGATCACAACCTAAAACTGTGGTCGCGTGCAGAAAACCAACATGTTTTCTGAAGCCCTTCCGAGATGACTCAGAGATGGCCCACAGGTGGGATAGTTCACCTGCAACAGATCCACCATCACAGATCTGTCCACTGCTCATGCATGGAGGCATCCGTGCATGTGTGAGAGTCCTCACATGCACATCTAAGCATTCAGGAAGCCCAAATGGGCAGATGCACCTGACACTAAAATGTGCAAAGACCATACTGGCCGTAGCGCTGTCTAACTAGGAGACAGGAATTGCCGGAGGATTTCCCACATGATTGCCTTCTAGTGGAATATCTGGCTGTTGCCTGGAGGTGGTCAATGTCACAGCAACTGGGGCCATGTATAATGTACACTGCATGGTGGCATTTCATCTGATGTCTCTTCCTGATATTTATTTTTTTCATTTGCAGCTTATTCTTCTTTAAACGGCAAAGGAAGAGTGGCAGAAATATAATTAAAAGGTTTGCTCTCAGACTAAGGACCACCGGACTGAGACATGGTTTGGGTAGTGAAAGTGAGCAAAGGTTTCTGTTGATGATCTGTGCCCACTGGCTCACATCCCAGCCTGTAAGTCACAGATGTACTTTTGGGCAGCATTGCATGGCTCTTCCTGGATTCAGTGGTCTTAATCAGCCATAGCCACCTCCTTTCCTGAGCTGTTAGTGAGCAGCAATCACCTGTTCAAATTACCAAAAGCAGTTGAATTGGCTTCTGAGAAATTTTGGCTTGCCCTTCAAGCAACTTCTAGCCTGATGTCCGAGAAGCTGAGATTGTTCTTTCTTGCTTCTAGTGCTGTAAATTGCTCTTAAGAATCATCATCCTTCCATGTGGGCTGCTGCCAGAAGCACCATTTGTTAAGTAAGCATTTCCCCACCAGCTTTGATTTCCAAATATAAAAATGTATCAGACCAACAGGAATATATGTGTGTGCAAAGAACGCAAACAGCATTTGACACCTGCCCACTTTTGCTGCTATAATTATTTCAGTTAGCTCCTGGAAGTACACAAATCTCTCTCTCTCACACACACATATGCACACACACAGCATGCTACTGCTGATTCATAGGATTACCATTTCTAGTAAATCTTTTGTACCTTTTGAAAGATACAGAACAGGCTGAAACATTGAAACATTCTCCTGGCATAGAGGGAGGAAGCAAAACTGCATAGGGTTAGGCACAAATACAATTTTCAGGATTTGATTTGATTAGAATCGAATGCCCAAAAATTTGATTCAATATGAATGTTTAAAATTTGAATTTAACCAAATTGGGTTTGAATTAAGCAAATTCAAATCTATTTGTTTGAATTTTTCATTTGAATTTGCACTTACGAATGTCGACAACATTTGTAGATGCCCGTATGGATCTTCCCTGGGTCTGTACGCATCTGTGCATGTCCATATGCATCCTGTAGTTATCCCGTATGCAAACCATTTTCATCCTGTTTGGATCTATACAAATGTGTACAGATGTGGGAAAGATGTGGATCTTCAAGTACGCATTGTGTATGAGCCCGTCCACATATAAATATCTCAATAATTCAAATGACTAGATCCAAAATCTGAAATTCGAATCAAATCTTTAAATTCGAATTTAAGGACATTTGATTTGAATGTGAATGTCAAAATTTGGTCGATTCAACTGAATTTTGAATGCATTTGAATATTTGTGCATATCCCTAAAACTGAACCTATGCCTTTTGAGCTGTTTCTTTTTACAGAGATCAGAGCTGAGGTCTAAAAACGCATAAGTTTCATTGCTTTATATGAAGACAACCTTTGCTTGGTATTGCCTGTACTGACTGACAACGGGACTTCAGACAGAAGTCTTCTGCATTTTCAGCCCTGTCTGCAGAGATCAAGTACCTGCACACACCCAAAATCATTGCTGGATTTTCCTGTAATATTAGTGGATTTTCACTTGTAGGGGTGTGCAAGAATGCAATTTTGGGGATTTGGTTCAATTCGAATAGAACATCTGAAAATTGTATTCAACTTAAAATTCAAATTTATCCACATTCGATTCGAATTGAGGAAATTCAAATCTATTCGTATATGGCCATTCGCATCCGTACGGATCCCGTACACATCCTGTATGCATCCTGTTTTTGTTCCGTACGGATCCGTACAAACCCTTTCTGAAATAACAGAATTATTTTTCTGGAACTTTGCAAGTATTGCCATTCTTCCTTTTGTCTAAAAACACAGTCTGCTAAGGCGGGAAATTTCCTATTCACAGGCAATGGAGACGCCAGACAGTTTGAACATTGCCTACCTTAGTAGAATGAAGAAGAGTTGGCTTTTCTACCCCACTTTTCTCACCCATTTAAGGGGACTCAAAGCGGCTGACAAAGCTTTTCTATTCTTCTCCCCACAACAGAACACCCTGTGAGGTGGGTAGGGCTGTGAGAGCTCAGAAGAGAGCTGTGACTAGCTCAAGGTCACCCAGCTGGCTTCATGGGGGAGGGCCGAATCGAACCCAGTATTCCCAGATAAGAGTCAGGCTCCCTAACCACTGGACCAAACTGGCTCACAATGAGTACTCTTGGTGCATCCAACTAAATGTATCTTAACTTTGATGGATCACTTTTAAATTTCAGGGTAGGATTCTGACCTTCTGACACCCAAATAATTTATCTGATCCTGGCCACTCCTTGAACATGCAGATGATTTATTCTATTAATATCAAAATGCCACTCATGCCCTTCTGTGCAGTATGTGTGCACCACTTAGCTAGGATTACCATATGGAAAAGTGGCTAGAAGTACTGCAGCTCTAATGATTTTACAGAAGAGGCAGTTTTAGCAGATGTAGCTTATAATGCAGACGATCTTTGCTAAATTGCCTCTTCTATTTTTTCTTCATCTTTTTTTATTTAATTATAAATAACATAACAACCAACAAATAATAAGAAAATCAACCATTAACCACATTGCCTGAAAACATTTGAAAAATAACCGTTTCTGCATTACAGTGTTGTTTCTCCTGTATACAAGAATTAAATCGTTAAGTCCGGGAAAAAAGATGATAATTTATATTTTATAGCTGAAAGAGAAAAGGAGGAAGAGGGGTGTAAACTGAGATTGACCTGGGCCTGCACAATAAAGGGTGTCCATTTTTTAAAGAAATTGAGCTTGCTGTTCCAAAGCCTGCATTTTGTATTGCTGGGCCGTAATTAGCTCATTAACAATGAGGAACCATAAACGGGTGATCCATTTCTACTTCGTCAAAAGATCGAGGTTCTTCCAATGGAGTGCTATTTCAGCCTTGGCGGCTGTTATCATAGACCTAATCAAATCCCTGCTACATTTAGATACTGGATCACCCTTAAAACATAATAAAAAAACTATAGCTGGGGAGAGCACTATATTCTGGGATGTAATTTCACAAAGTGTTGTTTGAATTATTCTCCAGAATTTTTCAACTTTGGGGAATTGCCACCACATGTGTAGATAAGTACCCTTGCCTCTTCTATACAACGGCTGAAGGTAGAGCACTCCTGTCCTATTTCCATTTGGTAATCCTAACTTAGGTCACCTCCAGATAGCAGGCAGATATCCTGCTATGAGTTAATAATGTGGGAAATCCTCTCCCTAGCTAGACAGCACTGTGTCAGTCCTATCTTTGTGTGTTTTCCTAATGCATGCATCCAGGCATTCAGCCATCCCAAATGCTCAGGTAAGTGTGTCAGCAATAGGGATGTGCACAAATGTTTTTTGGCATTCTATTTGAATTAAATCAAATACCCGAAAATCCTATTCGATTAGCATCTTTTAAAATTGAATTTAACAATATTGGATTTGCGTTTACCAAATTCAAATCTATTAGTTCGAGTTTCTGATTTGAATCTGCACATACGAATGTCGACAACATTTGTATGTGCATGTACGCATCCTCCCCACATCTGTACGCATCCATACACTTCCATATGCCTCCCGTAGTTATTCCGTATGCAACCCATTTTGTCCCATACAGATCTGTACAAATGTGTACGGATGCGGCAAAGATGGGGATCTTCAAGTATGCATCATATATGAATCTCTACACATACGAATGTCCAGATAATTGAAACAAATAGATCCAAAGTTCAAAATTCAATTCGAATGTTTACATTTGAGTTTTGGGACATTCTTTTGAAGTTCAAATGTCAAAATTCAGCACATTCGATCGGATTTTGAATGCCTACGAATATTCATGCACATCCCTAATCAGCAGCTCTGTGCATGCATGGACAGCCCAGGTGGATCTTTCTGGCGGAATGAGAAGTGTAACTTTTGTGGATTTCAATATTAGACCTGACATTTTTAAAAGTCTTCCTTCCTTCCTTCCTTTCCAAATAAAGTTTATTAGAATAACAATGGAAGAAATAACAAAGAAAAAAATAACTTGGTCAAACAGTTGGCACAATTGTAACAAACATTTGTACAAACCAGGCCATAGCTGTGTATGTGTGTAGAGGGGTGGTGGTGGCCCCAAATATATTTTTCTCCCTCAAAATGTTTAAATTTTAATCCACCAAATGTGACCGACCCCCCCCATTTGTGATCCCTCCCCCCCCATTTGTGATCCCTCCCCCCCCAAATTTGTGACAGGGCTCCCCATATATATGGATCTGGCTACAGGACTGGAACAAATTAAAATAATATAACAACAAAATTAAACTTTTTGATAACTTCTTCTAGTGAATGGATTAATGAGAAGGTGGAGCCAGTGACTCCTCTTAAGACTGGTGATAATGAAAGAACATGACACCTTGTATTGATAATGAGAACAGATACCCATGAGGTTATTGTATTGGAAAGTACATTGTTGATGATACTGCAATTTCTGTCATTTTGGAGTGCCACGTTGAGAGGATTACTAAGTTACATTGTTTCCAACATTTAGCATTCAGCATTCTGGCTGTTAAGATGATGAAATGTATTAAAGTCTGGGCGCTTTGATGGATGTTTGTGCTTCATTCCCTTTTTAATGGTGTCTGCAGAACAGACTAGAGTCTTCATATATGCTTTACATGCATCATCAATCAGCAGACAGTACACAGTTTATTTTCCAGCTTCCCCTTTGCTAGCTTCATAGTAGTTATTCTACTATTTTATTTATGTATAGATGTTTGTTTCATTTTGTTGTTGAGAATTTTCCAGTATTCATTCTTTTGTTTTGGATTTTGTGTCTCTGTAAATTATCTTGAGAACTTTGTGGGTGGCATGTAACTATTAACCCCCCCCCACCTGTTACTAACCATTACTAACTCCACCTCCATCTACCCCCACCCCCACCCCCACCACAGACTATTGACAACTGGCCTTCCAGATTCCAGAAGGTTTCAGCTATAGCAGTACTGGCTGTGCTGCCAGAAGACACAATCCAAAACATCTAGGGGGCCTTGGAGAGGTGGTGGCTAGATTGCTACATAAACAGACAACAAGAAACCTGCCATAAGGCTTGATAAACTAGACAGAAAGAAAGGGTTTTGCACACTGAATATTGCTATTGAAGGGCTAAATAACATCACCCTTTAATAGCCAGGAGAAGCAAATGAAGTATGAAAAGGTCAGTACTGAACATTTTGCAGATTCTGCCCTTTGCATCCAGAATGAACACAGATGGATTAAGGCCTAGGTAAGTATGCTCTGTGATTCTATAAACAAACACTAGCTCTTTCTGTCCCCAAGATGTGTCAATATTTTGCGCTCTGAGGGTGAAGCAGAGTGTCACTCCACCAATGATTACTGTAAAGAGCTGTTGCGAGATACAACCTTCTGTCAGCCATCTTGTACTGAAATCAGAATATTCAGATTCTGTTGTGTTTGTAAACAAGTCCCCTGATCAGGTCCTTCACAGGGCGTTAAGGTTGTCTTCTCTGTACACAGAAGGTTAGAAGTCCCTATCATTTTACAGAGCACTACGGACGCTTGGACCATTTGTCACCATCACATGATTTCTTCCTTCAAGCAACCGAGAAAGCTACACAAAGTTGATTGCCAGAGGGGGATTTCTATAGGAATAGGTAGAAAATGAGACTTATTGTGTACATTTCCCAGTATGAAGAAATCCTTCCATTCTTGATCTGACATCAATTCTCTGTGTTATTCAGTTTTCCACGTGTGTCTCTTCATCTTAGAAATGGAGTGTATTGAATGTCCATGTGACGTGGCAAGAATATCCAGTGATTAGATTGCAAAGGCCATGTGGTTTCCCACCAAAGTCATTTTCCAGACTTGCTAATTAACAAGCACACAGAATGATGGGATTGGTGAAGAAATGCTACATTTTGTGGGAGCGGAAGGAATCTTGGTGTCTTGATTAGAAATTCCATCATTGTATATACATTATGGGATACTGTTGCTTAGGATGAGGAGAAAGGAGACATTGAGTGAAGTGTTTTTTTAAATCAACACTTGGATCTTTAAGATGCAAGTCTGCTTTCTTTCCTAAAAGAAAAGGCATGGCAGTATGAATGAAGTTTATTTATGGTCCCAGGCCAGTACAAATTATACAGACATGGCAGTATACTTCAGTCTGCTACATGCAGTATTACATACTAGGGACTTTTCTGCAGTTTCCTTGCCCTGTTCTTGGCCAGTGGGTCTGAACCAGTGAGGCACACTGGTCTGGAACAATGCCATCTGCACAACAGTGCTGGTCAAAGCTATCTCCCACACTGGCCCAGGAGCTCACACAGGTTTCAGGACCAGGGGCCAGTTCTCACTTGGCTTCTTAGTTTATAATTAGTCAACATCTGGGTAAGGGCATCTGCACTTGCAGGAGGCGTTTGCAGACTATAAATGACCCCTGCCTGCCCAGAGGTTGACTAATTGCATTCTAGCTGTGGTGCACGAAATTGTGTACCATAAGCACACTAACCTTAACCTAATGCAACCAGGAACTTACCTGGAAGCGTTCAGCGGTGAGCATCTGCACTGTTTCTGGCTGAGAGGGCCATCTGAGCTGCCACACAAGGATGCTGGCACCTCAGATGACCTCTTGATGTGACTGTGTTTGTGCAAAGCATTAGCATCACCATAGCAATGGCACTGGCACATGTGCAGTCATGCAGGATGCCAGAACCAAGACTGATCATGCATGGGCTAGGCTATCATGTACTAGTGCTCACAAGTGCCAGTGCTAGTCAACGTTAATCTGTCATGTACCTCTTTTCTCCTGGTATTGAACTCTACTGGTAATCCAGAGCAGGCCTCACATCTTAGACGTTTTCGCACGGGGCTGATCGGAACGCGGAAAAGACAGCTGAGGACACGTCATACGCATTGGCCGCGCGCGGCTTGCGTTCCGACGTGTCCGCAGCTGTCTTTTCCGCGTTCGAAATGTAGAGCACTTCGAAGTGCTCTACACGCGTTCCAACGCGGACGAGCCGCCCTCAGCCGTTCGGGAGAAGAAGCGTTCGCGCCGCTTCTGTCTCCCGAACGGCTGCCGGTGCGCCTCCGACGCCGCGCGGCTTTGACAATCAGCTGTTTCTCAAACAGCTGATTGTCGATCTGCCTCCGCGGCTGCCGGCGCGCCGCTTGCCGGCATTTGCCGGCTAAGGCAGCTTCGGGCGCTTTGAGCATTCGCACCCAGACGCTCCGGAACGCGTTTACACGCGTTCTGGCGCGTCTGTGTGTGAACGGGGAAAGCGCCCGAAGCTGGCTTAAGCTTTCCGCCTGAACGCGTTCCGTCTGGAACGCGATTCAGTGCGGAAATGCCTCTTGATTACCCTCTGTCTAATGCAGTGTATCAGTGGTGAGCAGGACCTCACAGAAAGGTCATGCTGCTGGATCCTCAGGTAAGCTTTTAGTTAACGTTCGTTAAGGTGTGGAGCATGATTTTGTGCTCCACAACTAATTAGTAATTAGTGAACAACTGGGAAGGCAGGGCACGCTTGGAAGCTGTAGCAGCCTCCTTGAAGTGCAGATGCTCTTCACCAGAAGCTCACTAACTGTGCACTATTGGCTGCAGTGCGAATAGGCCCAAGATCTACACTGTTACACACATCATTTACATGGATTAGGAATGCATTACAGCCATCTCTTAACAGTACGCACACATTACATGTGCTTTCATTTATTTAAACTCTTAATCGCTTCTTCCTTACCATTTTTCAATATTTCATACACAAAGAAATTAGCTGCATAAGTCGAGAATGCAACTTACATTTCCTGAAAACCTTAAGGTTGTTTTAGCTTTAAAGCATCTGGTATGTGAATGCAAAAAGCAACTGACTCACATATTTCTGTCTTGCAAGCAGACAAATAGTTGACTATGGCAAAGGCCTTCATCACGATCTATTATGGGTAGTTAGCATAAGAAGCTACAGCATGCTATGCTGTGAGGTATGAAAAAAAAGCCATATTTATTTCCATCTTCATAGTCCCAATGCCATTCTCGTTCCAACAGGGAGCAAGTGATCTGAGGATTTAGCAAGAGGACATAACTTTAGAAATGTGGGGCACAGAGTTTGCATTGCCTCAGAAAAGCTGCCTCCTTAGGTTTAAGGAGGTCAGAATAACGCTTCTGCATCGTAGGTATAATCAGGGTATTCAGATAAGAGCCACCTGAGTAATGGAGGTCAACAAAATGAACTTTTATGAGGGGTCAGAGTTACATCAGAGGTTGTCTGAAGTTGTCCCACAAACATATGGGGCAGCTAAAACGATTCACCCAGCTGCTACTGTATCTACCAGCGTTCAGCCACACACCGTTCCTTAGTTGTCCTTTCTCTTAAACCCATACAGGTGGATGGATCAAGATTCTTACATGCATATGGCCTAGAATATGGGTAGAGCAGTCCTCCCTTGTCATTAAAAGGGAGCAGAACAAGATAGCCCAGGTTCTTTATTTAAGAACATTTGCACACTTACTCTTAAAATGGCTCACCGTGCAACACAGCCAGCTTTTGGCCCTCTCTCTTACGCACTCCTCTAGAGTCGTTCCACCCTGTGTTAGCATACAGTACAGTGTTTTCATTCAATGCAATGTGGTCCAGTCTAAGGCAGTCAAAATGGCTGTCTATACTGGAACACTAGGTAGACATGGAGCCTTTCTGCACTTGGCCTTATTCTGGAATATATCTCAGAATAGGGACCTTCTGCATGCCTCCTGTGTTCCAGATCAGGCTGCACTGGTCCGATTAAATGGGTCCACCAGAGATCTAGATTAAGCCCTCCCTTAACACAGATCTTGGTTTATGTCATGCAGACAGAGCTGGATCTGCAAAGAGTGGGTCTCCATAATCAATCAATCAATTTTCTATCCCACCCTATGCCTGGAGTTCTCAGGGCAGGTTACAATAATAGATAAGATTAAAATGGATAAAACAGATAAAAATAGATAAAAAATATTACTAAACAATGACAGTTCCTGTTTATGGAGGAGATCCTGTTCTCTCAGCTGAAGGCCAGGGTAAAGAGGTGCATCTTCATATGTCTTCTGAACGAACATATACAGCAAGGGTGCCTGATGGACCTCAGAGGAGAGATTATTTTACACATTTCTTGCAGGGATCGGTGCCCTTTCTCACAGTGCAGTAAGGGCCCATGCTTGTTTTCTATTTAGAATATTTCCCCTGGTAGGTTTGGTCTGTCATCTCTACCCAAGGTTTCAAGCAAGCATTCAGCTGCCTCTGTGCTTAACTTCTCAATTCAGGTTTCTCAAAATCATAATAGAGAAAAATACTTTCTGAAGGTTTAATAATAATAATAATAATAATAATAATAATAATAATAATAATAATAATAATAATAATAATAATAATAATAATAATAATAATAATAATAATAATAATAATAATAGCTTGGATTTGCTAAGTGAAATTCAGTCTCTCTGTCATATTGTGCAGGCTATGGCGGGTCTCACCTTGGGCCTGCCATAGTCTGCAGGAGCTTGCAGAGAGAAGGCCCCTATTCCAGGTTATATTCCAGAATAAGGCCCAGTGTAGAAAGGCCCCTAGATATAAAGAAGAGTCAGACTGTTGTGTTTTATTGTTAGTGCTTCAGAGCATTTGGCAAAAAATCCACTAGTAAGGTCAAAATGTTTTGATTAGCCAAGTACAATGAATATGGCATTCCTCTCTCAGCTCGAAGGAATTGTATTTTCAGAGGATAGTAAATAAAACATTTTACCAAACATGGGCACAATTCCTGACACTTGTATTTTCCCAGCATTTTGTTTACTATCAGAGAATTTTCTTTCTTTCTTTCTTTCTTTCTAAATCTGCACACACAGTGTATCTTTCAGGGCCACAAAGGGAAACTTTTTTTCCTGATAATTTCAGACAAAGGGAATTAAAGGAGCAAGCATGAAAATCAAGGAGTTTCAGGAAGTTTGGGCTGAGTTGGATTTCAAACTAGTTTTGCAAGTTCCTGGGTTATCGCAACCTTTTCAGTTAATAGAGCTAGAATATTGGCGATATTTCTCTCCCTCAGTCTTACGGAAAGCAAAGTTAGGATAACCTTTCCCAAATATTAAATTATTTCCCTATGGGAGAGACATCCTCTGTTCAGGTTGGTGAATGTAAAAATTGGCTGAAAGAGGCTGAAACAGAAGGCCTTTTCTCACCTTCACTTCCCTATTCTGAGAAATAATTCAGAATACGGCCCAATGCAGAAGGGTTTGTTCAGTACTTTTTGTCCCATTAAGCAGATTATCAGCTTCTCCTCAAAAAGATGTGCATGAAGCTAATCTCATGATTTATAATCCCTGCTAAAGTTAAAGGAATGCCTTTTTGACCACTAACGTTGCATACCGATATATATTTTATGGACGTTGACGCATAAGAACACCTGGGCCACCTTAGTCTTTTTGCCTCACCTCATGGAAACAGCCATTGTCCTGCCCATTATTCAGGAAAGGGCCTGTAGACTTCCATCACCCAGGGCATTTCGTCCTGTGCTTGGATCAAGTTAGGTATGTGAAAATCATTGAAATGGAGCAGAGAACTGTAAGTTGCTTACCCTAGGCTTCTGATGATAAATGTTTCAAGTGGACTCCTTGGAGCTTGAAATTTGTCCGGCACAAATGACTACAGAGTTTCGTTTCTTTACTTACCTTCTTTCATCTATTGTTTTCCCAAAGAGATTTAGGTGACAGATTGTGCCACATCGTCCTCTTAGAAACACAACACACAGTGACTCCTGTTGTAGAGAGTCCTGTGGTTACAGTGCAGTTTAACATTTTAAGGTGTACCTGCAAACACAGACTGCTGATTGGTCCCAAGAGCATGGTAAGGTTGGCCCCATTTGTGGTCTCATCTGTGCCTTGCAACTGTGAAGGACATACCGGACATAGGACAGGCAGTCTGCGATGTTCACACTTGTCATGAATGATCTGTGTGATATTTGCTCAAATGACCTTGCACATTCATATTTGATGGGCACCATTTGTGCAACCCATGTGCTCTGCATGATGCATGCTTGCCAGAAAGCATTCATATGATTGTCGTATTTAAGGTGTGATTTCTTCAGCAAAGATTCTCCTCATATGCTCACAATAAGGCTAATAAAAAACTCCCAACATCACTTTGTTGTAGTCCAACACCAGCAAATGAGAATCCATGGTGGCCCATGAGTCAGAGCCACAAAGTGGAGAGGAGGAAGCACGTGGGATCAGTTGAAAGCCTGGCTTTTATCTTCACAAACTATTCTTTGAGCCATAGCAAATCTAATCATGGTTCCAAAGAGAAGAAAGTGGGACTTCTATCAAATCTTCATCTCTGTATCACCACCTTATGGTTCTGGTGGGTGGGTGACCACTGCTAAGAGTCTTTGAACTTCAAGTAATGCAGCTTCTCCCCAGAAATCCCAGGATGTGTGTAGTTCCAAGGGATAATGAGAGATTTTCAAGCCTATCAACAAGTACGGTATGGCAATACTACACAGTGGCGGCCATTCACACTTCAAGTGCTGGCCCAGCAACTCTTGGATCACAATGTCCACAGCAACATCGGATGCACACTTGGACATTGTCATGGTGATCTGGATACTGGGTGTGATTATGCACTGAAGCTGCACTACCACACTTACTCGCTGCACCACACCCAGAAGAAGGTGTGGATGTAGCTTCCAGGAGCAGTTGAGCCACTCCTGCTATTTAGTAGTCCACCACTGGGTGGCTCCTGGGGAGTTGTGGCAAATCTAAGGCATTTCCGCACTGAATCGCGTTCGAAACCGAACGCGTTCAGGCGGAAAGCTTAAGCCAGCTTCGGGCGCTTTCCCCGTTCACACACAGACGCTCCGGAACGCGTGTAAACGCGTTCCGGAGCGTCTGGGTGCGAATGGTCAAAGCGCCCGAAGCTGGCTTAGCCGGCAAACGCCGGCCAGGGGCGCGCCGGCGGCCGCGGAGGCAGATCGACAATCAGCTGTTTGAAAAACAGCTGATTGTCAAAGCCGCGCGGCGTCGGAGGCGAGCCGGCAGGCGATCGGGAGACAGAAGCGGCGCGAACGCTTCTTCTCCCGAACGCCTGCGTGCGGCTCGTCCGCGTTGGAACGCGTGTAGAGCACTTCGAAGTGCTCTACATTTCGAACGCGAAAGAGGCAGCTGCGGACACGTCGGGACGCAAGCCGCGCGCGGCCAATGCGGATGACGTGTCCGCAGCTGCCTTTTTCGCGTTCCGTTTTCGCCCGTGCGAAAACGTCTCTAGTGGGTTACTGTGGCTCCTAGGGCAGATGGGCCTGTCTAGTGAGCAGGCTGCTACTTATTAACATTTAAGTGTGAACAGGCCTTTTGAAGAATAAGGGCCTTTTCACACTTGACTCACTAGTCAAAGCAGGGAAAGCTTCCAGAAGGTGCATCCACACTGCACAGAACTGCTTCTGAACTAGAAATGACTTTGTACATCCCAGAGCATCTCTCAAGCAATACAGGCACGGAGTGGTTAAAACTGCTCCATACATATACTACTCCTGGGCTTGGATAGCCTAGCAAGCTCCCGTTCACATTTCTCCTGTGTGGAAGAGGTGCAAGGGGAACGTTTAAAGTTGGCCTTTAAATGTTTTACCAGATTGCTAGAATGTTACTGCCAGAATTTAGACAATAGTACCTAATTTCCCAAAAGATTTGGTTCCATGCTCCACTAGTCAGCAGAACAAAATGACTTCAAAACAGGGCTGGGATTGGGAAAGTTATGGTCCCTACACGTGAGGGAATACCAGTGAGACAGGTGATATCTGGCCCTATCTTTTTGAAGGAGGTTCAGACTGGCTTGCAAAATGGATCTAGCAAATGGTAGAGAAATGACTGATTTCATTTCAGGTGCCCCTTAATGATGAGAGATAAAATATCTATGTGTTTTCATTAAGGCTGCATTCAAAGGCACCTCTGAAGTGGCTCCAAGATGACTCTGAGGACTGCTTGGAGGTGGGATTGTTCACATGTCAACCTGCTCTTTCCCTTCTCGTGAACTTTCCAGGTTAGAAAAAGTGGATTAAAGGTGGAGTGAGAACACAAGGGCCATAGGCTACTTCTTCTAAAATGATTCTGAGCTCCCTTTTGTTTGTTTGTTTTGAATCATAGAATCATAGAATGGTAGAGTTGGAGGGGACCTCCTGGGTCATCGAGTCCAACCCCCTGCTCAAGGCAGGATCTCCTAAACCATCTCAGACAGATGGCTGTCCAGTCTCTGCTTGAATGCAACCTAAGGTTGGTCCATAGAGCAGTCCAGAGGGCTGCCTTCCTCACACTATTGTGGAACAGCAGGAACGCTGCTTCTTCCTAAAATTCTTTGTCCGCACCAGACAAAGCTGCAGACTGGGAGACGGCACCAAAATGGCACCCTATCCTGAGACGTTTTCGCACGGGGCTAAACGGGACGCGAAAAAGACAGCTGCGGACACGTCATCCGCATTGCCCGAGCGCGGCTTGCGCTCCGACGTGTCCGCAGGTGTCTTTTTCGCGTTCGAAATGTAGAGCACTTTAAAGTGCTCTACATGCGTTCCAACGCGGACGAGCCGCCCGCAGGCGTTCGGGAGGAGAAGCGTTCGCGCCTGCTTCTGTCTCCCGAACAGCTGCGGGCTCGCCTCCGACGCCGGCGCGGCTTCGACAATCAGCTGTTTGACAATCAGCTGATTGTCGATCTGCCTCCGCGGCTGTCTCCGCGCCCCTGGCCAGCATTTGCCGGCTAAGACAGCTCCCGGCGCTTTGAGCATTCGCACACAGACGCTCCGGAACGCGTTTACACGCGTTCTGGCGCGTCTGTGTGTGAACGGGGAAAGCGCCCGGAGCTGTCTTAAGCTTCCCGCCTGAACGCGTTCCGTTTGGAACGCGTTCCAGTGCGGAAATGCCTCTGGTTCTGCCACAGAGCTCATCAAAATGGTCTACAACCAGACAACTGTCTATATCTCAGATAGAGAAGGGCATACAGAAGGTGTGCTCTTTGTGGGTCTGTATACTTTTCAGGAGGTGCTGCCAGAAGTGGGCATACTGTTGAAAAGGTCCTGGCCAGAAACAGCCTTCAATCTGTGCTAGAGATGGTCTCTCTCAACTATCTAGTGTGGGCCAGCATAGTGTAGGATAGTCCATGCTATGTGGGAATGGCCTTGCGATCATTAGTCCTCCCATGCTCTTCTTGCATGAAACAAAAGCTTACTGAAACCACAGAATCCTCTAAAGGCCTGCATTGGCCTGATGCTGTGTTCTGCCACAAATATTGATTTTCATGAGCCTCTGTGGGCACCACTATCACTTGCAGCCAACTTTTGTCCTCATGAAGAAGTAGCATAAAAGTGAAAGGGAGAACTTTTATTTCCAAATATCTCCACATTGGTAGTAGTTAGAAAGTGCAATATTTTTGCATTGAGATTGTGCATCACTTGTGGCAGTATATCTCTGGTCACCACATGCTGAGGACATATGATGGACAAGCCTGGATTAGATAAGTGGAGTAGATGTTTAAGAGTCATCTGGTGCGACTGCTGAAGCAGGCAACCAGCTGCTCTGGCATTCCTCACCCAGTCTCTGCTTTTAAGCTTCTAACAAAAAGCATCTCACCACTTTTCATTAGCAAGGAACTGAGAGCACCAGGAAGGCTTCCTCCAATTCTTCTCCCTTTCCTTCTACTGCCCTTTTGCTTCCTAGTAAAAATCAATTACAGCAATCCTCCTTTGTACTATGTAACTCAATTTTGCATAATGAGGTTTTGTTTTCCGGTGTTTGGTATAAGGTGGTTTTGCTTGTAATCTTTAAAGCTTTCAACTTTGTGGCGCTTTCTGCATTGGCCCGCCGAAAAACGGATCTCTTAGATCCATTTTTCAGCAATCCATCCTTCCTGTTAGATCTGTCACTTGACGAATCTACCGGACGCCTTGCATCCGCACCCATACCAATCCGTCCTCCCAAGGCCCTCCCCCCGGCTTCCCCAAGTGCCCATTCTGGAGCCAGGCATGGGGAACTGGGGGCCTCCATTCTCTGGGCTCCCCCTCATCCCAAAAGCCACACTTGCCACTTCTCAGGCCAGGGGGGGCTTCACCCTACACACCCTGGGTCGTGCACACATGTTCCCCTCCTTACCTGCAGGCAGCCAGGCCGATTCGGGCTGCCAGGGCCTGGCGTGCTTTGTGCGTGCATGCAGCGCGCCTCTCCATTGGCTAGCCAGATAATGTATTCTTAGCAGTTCCTTGATCCATATCAACAAGTAAGTTCAGAAAGAGCCATAGATTCACTCTCCTCTTTGTGGTGCCACTGAGTTACTTATATCCTGGGTCTCCCCTTTATAGTTCCATTTATGTGCTCTATAATTCCCCCTTTTCCCTTTAGAAGTTGAATTTTGCACTACAACATAGGGTTTTTTTTTAAAGAACAATTCCTAATGCTTTACAGAACAGTCGTAAAGACACAACACAAAACATAAAAATGACACCATATTCAAATGGTAGAAGACCCTGACACACTGGGGTGGGATACCATCAATCAAACCTTATTGGTAAGGCGGCCCAAGTGTCTAATCTAAACTGTTTTTGAGAAAGTTAAAGCCATTTTCTCAGTTTCTGTTCTTCTGCAAATCAGGTAGTTTTTAAAGAACATCAGCTTAGTCCAAATAAGAAACAGGATGTTACATTATATGGTTTGACCCAGCAGGGCACTTAATATATTTTTACGTGCATGAGTGCATACTTAAATCCAGTGAAAATAACAACTTTGAGCAAATGCAAGCTTTCTTGGGAAAATAAAGTCTGGCTGATTTGCTACTGAGATAATACCATATTAGGTTGGTAAAGACCCAGCGTGATAGTGGCCATTTGCCTGTCAAGTGCCAGGGCAAGGCAGATTGCCATAGCAACATCTGAGGCAACATCCAGTGTACTTGGATGTTGCCATGATGATCTGTATGCCATACATGGCTGTGAAGCCACAGTTGTGCTGCCATGCTCACTTGCCATGCCACACTGGAAGAGGGTGTGGCTGCTGCTGTCCAGGAGAAAGCTAGCCTCTCCTCATCAAGCTGTGGACTGTTTTTTAGCAGTCCATAGCTGGATTGTTCCAGGGAGGTTTTAGCCAACTCCAAGAGAGCTGCGGTGGTAGAGGAAGATGCAAAAAGGCCCTTACTCTTCTTGAGCGTATGCCTTGCTGTCTGCTATTGAAAAATCAAGAATGTAATCTAGAGAAAGTTGAGACCACGCTATTTGGATGTTTGCTAAGTTTCCTTAACACGCTTGAAAGGCTCTCTTGTGCTTCCATGGCCATCTGGTAGTTTACACCTGACATGCCGTCATTATTTTTGACATTCATTTTTAGAGCCTTCCCTGTTAAAACATGATATTCACTCAAAGCGCTAAGAGAACTCTCCTGGCTTAGATGGCCCGTGTCAACAACCATAACAAAAATAATGAGCAGCTGGAGTGAATGTAGCACAGCCCATCCCTAAGCTCATGTTTTGTTCACATGTGAGTCTGTTGAGCAAAATAATGCTCAAAAGGCAAAGACCTTTGTAGAAGGCGAGATCAATTCACAAGCAAGATAAAGAGCTAAATTTGCAACATGTGTTATTTACAGCAGTTGTCCTCGCTAAGCAGAGCCTATTTGTAGGACAGAACAAATACATGAAACAATCACTCTTTCTCCCTTGGTAGAGAAGCACATTTATTTTACTCTTAACTATTCACACAGTCCTCCCCATATAACCACTGCTGTTTTATATTACGATCCCACAGGTGTGTTTGGACCCATCTAGAGCTTTCTAATGCGTACCCTCTGACAGGCAACTTTGAATGTTTATTTATGTCTATTAGTTCTACTTTCATTTTCTTTTGTAATACTATTTGTATATGTATGTTGTAGGAGATGCGGTGGCTGAAAAAAGAAGGCTGTATAGAAAGGTGGCAATAAGACATTTTCTATGGTATGAACACATCGGAGAGAAGCAAAGATCCTTCTAGAAGGGGTATTAGGGTCAGCTTAGGGCACTGTAGTGTAAGGAAGTGCACAAATATAAATAACATTCATTATTTGTATGAATTTGTATGAATTCGTTCGTACATGAATCAAATATTACGATATTCATATATTAACATTTGTATAAATACAAATGTTTCCAGACATTCGTACAAATAGTTTAGACATTCGCTAGATTGAGGGTGCGGAAAAATGGAGCACCAGTAACATCCACAATGGATCCAGATTGCATTCGACATGGATCGACAGCGGATTAAAAGTAGATTCAGGATGGATTTCACTTTTTCAGAGCACAGACATGTTACAGATATGTGTTTGTTCGTATTAGATATATATTCGTTTGTGTTAGATACATATTCATTCATGTCGGGTATGTATTGGATACATATTTGTTTGTATCCAATGTGTATTGAATATTCGTATGAATATGTATGAATAGATTTGTATTGAATAGGATTTTACCTCATTCAAATGTGGTCTATTCATACGAATATGGATTTTTGAACATTCGATTTGTACAACAGACACCCTCGCCTCCCTTGAGTGACAGAACGGCATCCAGTAAGAAAGGAGGTAGATTTGATGTAGCAAAATGGGTGGCCAAGAGTTCTGTGGAGGAGGCTCAGGTCGATCACAGAGAAAGGCATGAGCGGCACAGCCCAAAATGAGGACAGCTTCAGGACGACCTTTTAACAATCTAAGTGTGAACTGCTACAACTTCAGTTTGAATTATGAACAGAATGTCCTATCTCATATAGATGTGACCAGGGCCTCCATGTGTGAAGATGCACTGAAAAGTCTGTCTGACAAGAGAAATAAATGAGCCTGTTCATCTTAGCTGTGGTCAGCTAAAAATTTGTCCACAGCCTGAGTGGGACTTACCTTAGCTGTGGTCAGCTAAAATATTGTCCACAGCCTGAGTGGGACCAGTTAGGTAGCTACCAGGCAGCAGTGACTGCACCCTTTTTAGGGTGCAATGCTCTGCGTGTGAGTGGCAGTGTGGCTATGCAGTCATAAGCCATATCCTGATTGGCATGGGATGCTGTGGCCATTGCCATAGTGATCTGGCCTGCCTGGACCTGACCATCTGGACTTCAGGTCTGGTTTGTGACTTCACTAGCCCTTGAAGTACAGATGGCTCGCTTTGTGCTTCACCTTCACCTGACTGGAATGGTACTACAGTACTATACCATTCCAGTCAGTAAGTGCGAACAGGCCCAAAATGATTCACTTCCTCACCATTCCCTGGATGGAAAGTGTCTGTTCAGATAATGGATGTGCAGTGTAATTTTTATGGAAATTCTTGGCTCCCAAGGGAGGTGGGAATATAGCACAGGATTTCACTGATTTCCTCTGCCATAGTATCCTGAGGACATTTTATATGTGTGCATATGTATGTGTTCACATAATATGGAAACATTCATTTTATGAACTATAACTTCCATGATACTTAGCCAAAGACTTTCCAATTTCTCTTACAGTACTGAGAAGTATGACTATAGATTTGCATATAACTGCTAAGGGGAAAGTCAAACTCATTCAGTCTATTCTCTCTCTCTCTCTTTACTTTCTATTTTTATCTTCTACTCATTTCTTTATCTTTTTTCATTTATATATAAATATATATTTTAAAAATCTCTATTACAGTACACACATAAATAAAGGGTCAGTCCTCAGGACATGTTTAACTGTTTTGTAAACTTTTAAAAAGCAAGGAAACAAACAAAAACCCTTGTGTGGTTGTGGTTCAGTTTGAAAGAGTCATAAAGGTAGAGCATGTGTTATTTATTGGTGGTATTTCACAAGACTTAGCATCAAAACTGTAATTCAGAGATAAGAACATAAGAGGAGCCCTGCTGGATCAGGCCACAGCCCATCTATTCCAACATCCTGTCTCATGGGCACAGTGACTCCTGCTGACTTATTTTCCATTCCTTTCTTAATTACCCCTAGCAATGAATTTGCTGCACGTTTCCTGGGGCCTTTCTGCAGTTGCATGCAGTATCATCCAAGATAGACCCTCTGCACTTGAAGGGGCTGTTTCCAGCTCACAAATCAACCAATTCCATGCAGGGGTGTACTGCATGCAAACTACATGTGGGACACGGTTTTGTGCTCCACACACAGACTTATTTTGACCAGAGGTGGCCTTTGCTAATATGAATAGAGGATCCATGGATTTAATAATCTTGTCACTATAATAACAGCAAAGCCAAGAGAAGGGAAATGGGTTATTTCTGAGGCATGAATGTTAGCTTTCTGCTTTTATATCCCCCCCCCCGCCCCCAGTCTCATTATTAGTGACTATGGTGACTATGTGTAAGCAGAGTACATTCTTCACATTCCCATTGTCAGCCAATAGGACAAGTTCTTGGAATAAGTAGTGAACTGAAACCGACTTAGTGGACACCAGCCAGTTTCTTCTCCTCAGACTTGTTATTTTAGCTCATGCTGTACTCCATTAGCAGGAAACCTCCTTCTGAGGAAAACTTGCAATAAGGCCAGCCCATATTTATCCTACTGTATATTTAACCGCTAAGATACAAGCTGTTTTTCTGACATTGGTATCCATATGGAGCTTCATCAAATGGCAAAATCTCTATTTGCTAAAGTTATGCACAGCGTCTATTTTAATTGTGAAAGCAGGAACAGGTATTTTCATTAAGGGGTGCATGATTATAGCAGAGCAAGAAGCACATTGTACCTCTAACCGAACTGACTCTGTTCTGGCTTTGTTTTTTCACTGTTGCGAACCTTGAAAGAAACAAACCTGTGGCAGCTTCAGGTGAGCACATTGCTCAGTAAACACGAAATGTACCCGCTGTAATCTGATTTGGGAACGATTTTCACAGAACCATTTTCCTGGTGGCATTTCCATCTGTTCTTTCGTACTCCAAACTGGTTTCAGAACTAGCCAAGAGAGAGTACTTCTTATTGAATATTAGAGCTGTAGGAGGAACGAGCTTCTCTTAGTTGTGGCCACACCTAGGCTGCATTCACATTTAAGTTTTAATTCGGCTTCAGTCCACTTTCAGAGTGAGATAATGCACTGGCAAAGTAACAAGCTGTTTGCTTTTGGCATTATCTACCTCAGAAAATCCACCTTTGGGTTAGATAAAGTGGAAAGAAAATGACAGGCCACTTTGCTGATGTGTTGCCTCACTCTGAAAGTGGACTGAAGCTGGATTAAACCTTAAGTGTGACCACAGCCTCAGTTCAAGACAGAAGTAGTCAGGAATAATTTCTTTCAGGTTCTATTCAGGTTGAGATTTAGCATTTCTGAACTCTGTTTCCAAATTGTTCTTTGAAAGCAAGTGGGTCAAATGCTTTTGCTACACCGTAAAAACCTATACATCCTGGGATTAAGCTATCATGTGAGACAGAGTACGGCACTGCCATGTATAGATGCACATATTATACTTAGTTATATTATCATTCTTATTATAAGGTTCATGTTTCTACAGTAGGGGCAGATAACTTATGGTCCTACAATTTTTGGATCTGAAATACAGCTGATACTGTCCAGTGGCCATGCTTACTGGAATTTTCACCTCATAGTTGAGCCATGCATGGCTGGTATACTGATCAATTTAACTGTCTTCATGGATCATGGGTGATACAGCCTCTCATCCTGTATGTTGCTAAGCACTCCAAAGAAAATATGTTTTTTGGGAGTCAGATATGGTCAATGGACCACATGCAGACAGAATGGCTGGATGGAAGGGGTGCTCTGTGGATCTGTATGGAAAGGAGTTTAATGGTTCCACTGCTCTCCCTAAGGCTGCCCTTGTGATGTTGTCCCTGTACTTGGAGGGCACTATCACAAAAGAATTCCGTAGATCTGTGGTGGTTTTTGTTGTGACAAAGGCCCAGCGGTGGTGCCTGGGAAGGAGCTTTGGAGCTGCCTGGGAAGGAGCTTTGGAGCTGCTTTTGTGGACTGAAGTTTTTTTGCGACTTTGAGAAGGATTGAAGTCCCTCCCTGTTGCCTCATACCCATTTGGTATGAAGTAGGGGTGTGCACAAATGCAATTTTTGGAATTTGATTTGAATCAAGTATCTGAAGATTTGAATCAATTTGAATGTTTAAAATGTGAATGTATTCACATTCGATTCAAACTGAGTACATTTGAATCTATTCGTGCAAATTTTTGATTCATATTTGAAGATACGAATGTCAACAACATTCGAATGTGTCCATACACATCCGTATTCATTCGTGCGCTTCCCGTTTTTATCCCGTATGCATCCCGTTTTTGTCCTGTACATATCTATACAAATGCGTTCGGATACGAATAAGATGTGTAGGGATACATATGTAATGAGTAAGTATCCGTACACATACAAATGTCTGAATAATTCGTACAAATGATTTGAAAGATTCAAAAATTCATTTGAATGTTAAATTTGAATTTAGAGACACTCGAACTAGTATGGAGTGCTGTAGAGAGTAGCAGGTTTTGAAGCTCTTCCAATGTTATTTGAATGTGACACAGCTATCCATGTGGAAAGCAATTGTTCAAGCCTCTTCTTCAAGGGTATACAGCTCCGAAGGAAAAGTTTTTATCATATATTGAAACTGCCCACGATGTGTGTCTTTCTCATGGCCTAGGTGTGGTGGTAAGGCTGTTTGAAGAGATTTATACTTTTCAAATAAGACCAAATAGTAAGTGACTCATCTATTTAACATCTAAAATGGCTGTTCATATTGAGGCCTGGGTGCAACCTATCAGCTTATTTTGCTTTTAAGAGATTGTGTGTACTTTTTTCAACAAACTCCAAATTTTACTTTGAAATATAAACATGCAAGTTATATAACTTGAAGTGCTTGGGAAAATTTCAGTGTCTTTTACTTTGCAAGTTAAACATCTAATGTCGTTCCAGGTTAGGCAGTCATTTTGGGTTGCGTAGACTCTGTCCATTAAGGACAGAGAATGTTAGCAGGATGGAGAATGCTAGTATGGCCCTTTTGGTCCATGCTAGAGTGCATAAGAAAGAGTCTAGGCCTTGCACTGTTCTGGTTTATCACTGTTCTGGTAGATGCAGAAAGGCCCAAAAGCTTTCCAGATGTTGCTAAATTATAACTGTCATGAACTTGGCTGTCTGCTCTAGTGTATTTTGGTTCATTTTAATGTCCAAAGAGACTTTAGTGACAAATTAGAATTGTCTCATGACAATGCTGCAGCATATTTAGATATAATGATTAGCCGTTTTCTGGACTAGAGGATTTTAAAAATGATTTCCAACTTATGTATTCTATGATTCTCTTGTTGCATTCCAGTATAGAGAGGGGTGCATAAATAAAGATGTAAAATGTGCAATCAGTTGCAAGCAAGCAATGACAAACTAGAGCAAATCCAAAGGAGGGTTACCAAAATGGTTAGTGGTCTGGAAACCATGTCCTACAAAGAAAGGTTGAAGGATCTAGGAATGTTTAGGCTACAGAAGAGAAGACTAAGAGGAGGCATGATAGCAGTGTTCAAGTATCTGAAGGGCTGTCACAGTGCAGTGGGATTGTCCCTGTTCTCACTTGCTCAAGATGGGAGGACTAGAAACAAGTGTATGAAACTTCAAGGGAGTCAATACAGATGAAATATTAGGAAAAACTTCTATACAGTGAGGGTGAACCATCAGTGGAATAGATTCCCACAGGAAGTAGGGAGTTCTCCTTCACTGGAGGTCTTCAAGCAGAGGCTGGACCTACATCTGTCTGGGATGGTATACATAATCCTGCATTGAGCAGGGGGTTGGACTCAATGGCCCTAGAGGTCCCTTCCAATTCTATGATTCTATGATTCTATGAAGACAAATATTCTAATATTATATGCACACTGACTTTCTATTTAGTCCTTATTAGTCACAGAAGCAAGAGGCCTTTTTGCACACAGGGTTTTTGAACACGCGGAAAGCACTCGGAGATGCAGCATACGCACTCCGAGTGCTCTCTGTGCGTTTGAGATGTAGAGCAGTTAAAGCTGCTCTACATCCATCTCTGCGTGTTCAAAGTGTCCCCGGCCATCTAGGGAGGGAAGCATTAGCACACACTTCCCTCCCTGACAGCCACAGGCATGCCCCCCTGCCACCATTGGCTGAAAATCGGCCGAACAGGTGATGGGGGCCCAAGCTGACCACTCATCTTGCTGGGCCGGGGTACCCATCATGCAGGCGTGCTGAGCCTGGTAGACGGGACCCACAGGGCCCGTTTACCGGGAGCGTGCGCACCTGCGCGATGGAAACCCCGGCCTGGCAAGGTAGGTGACGGCCTCATGCGGGGGGAGATGGCTCGCTCCCTGCTCCTGCAGTCCCATCACTGAGATCAGCTTCCTCTTGCCCCTTTCCAGGGTGGGAGGAGGCCGATCTGCCGCTGTCGACGGTCCAGGGGCTGTGGGAACCCTTGGTAGACCAGACCCCATGGGTCAAGGTTACCGGCATCCCACCTCCCCCGGCCGATTGCAGCCAATCGTGAGCCTCTGCGGGGTCTAGGCACCTCAATCGAGGTAACTAACCACCGCTTTATTCTGGAATCTATCCTGGAGGCTACAGCAGGTCCCAAGTGAGGCCTGTCAGAGTCTTCATTAGCATGCTGACCACAGACCCCCATCCTGAGATATAGTCCAGAAAAAGGCTAAGTGCGAACAGGCCCCAAGTGTCAGAACATACCCTAAGTTAAAGAAAATCAGTTAGTTGATACTGATCATGTTCAGTCCACAGATCAGAAAAGAGTTCAGTATAATCAACAACCTGCAGAACAGATATACAAAATTACACATAAAATGCTTACACACAGGCAACAGTGCTGTTAACAAGTGTGACTCATGGCTTAAAGTATCCCTGCCCTCAATTCTCTGCTGTGTTTACTGTATTACTCTATAGAATTAATTTTTTAAAAAGATTAAACTGTGGAGGGAAAGTGAAATTTACATTGAGGAAGGTATGGTAGTACTCCAGTACTCTGAAGAATTTACTATATTTGAATTGTCATGAACACAATGTAAATTTGAATAGATATATGTAAATCAGTGTGCAAATTCTCTGTGCTGTTCTCCTAGGCACTGGTTACACAAAGGAGACATGGGTGGTAAAATGGTGCCAGCAGACAGATAACACACAATTGTAGCATGAAGCAAGATGTCTGTTACAGGTACCCAAACAGGTTGTTGAGATGTCAAAGGACATTAATGTTCAGACCTGGGGCAATTTTGTACTTCCCTTCCCAGATTATGTCCCAGAATAGGAATCTGCTATCTGGCCATGGGCATTTTTGCACTTCCCTTCCTGCCCACTGGATGGGAAAGGAGTGCACTTAACCAACATTGACTCGCACTTGCACTTGGAGCACTAGTCAACTTTGGCTGTCCCCCCCACGCCCTGCCCACAATCAAATACCTTATTTGATCTGAGGCCCGGTCCTCCTCTGGGTTCTGCCATTTTGGCTGTGGCATCTATGGTTGTCTGAGATGCCAGTGCGCTTATGCGGCACATCAAACGATCTCGGAGCAGCAACAGAAGAGGGAATGCTCCTGCTCCAGATACTTGAGGTAATTCCCTGGTTAAAGTTGGTTAATGTGTGGAGCATGATTTCATGCTCCATACCTATTGTATCTTCCTGACTGATGCCTGGAACATGAACTCCCCAATAAGTAGGAAGAAGATGGAGGATAAAGTTTGGGAAACTAATAAATTGAAATGCTATATGTTGAGGGAATTGAATATGAAATTTCTTCATCACTGGTACGGCACAGTTCTCCAGCTGTTTCACATGATACCGTCTTTCCTCCTGATGTGTTGGTACTCTTGTGGTGGAAGAGGGATGTATGTTCACTTGTGGTGTTTGTGCCTGGAAGCAGTTTGGTTTTGGGAGATAGTGCTGGTCCAGAAGAGGGGCATACTGCGAATATCGGTTCTAGAGTATCCAGAACTGTGCTTGCTGCAGATTTATCGGGGTCAGGGAAGTGTGGAGGAACATAAGTATGAAGTAAATGGTTTCACGTGGGCAGCAACATTGGTTATATCAGCTGGGTGGAAGGCCAACACCAAGTGGACTCTGGGGAGGTGGTAGGGTGTTATTCTTGACCTTTATAAATTTGAAGAGGCTTCTGTATGAGGGAGAACAACAGAGGCCAATGGTGAAGGAATTGTGGAGATGATTGTACACTGCTGCGCAAGATGATATTCTCCCTGGACCGTTGAAAGAAGCTGCAAGACCATCTGTTGGCAATGTGATTGGATGGAGGGGGGGGGGAGGTATGGAAGGCTGCATAACGATTAGTCTGTAAAGTCTTTGTTATTTGTGTACTGTAATTAATAATTAAAATGGGTAAATAAAGCATTAAAAAATAAAAGAAAAAAGAGATGACTCCAGTGCTGAGGAATGCTGCCCGTCACTAAGCCAACCTTTCTGAGGCTTTAAGACTGAAGAAGTCACATGCTGAGGATTGATGTCTACTAGTTAAGAATGAAAGTTGCCCAGAAGGTTTACACCCCAGATCAGTAGCATGACGGCTTTCACATTTTTCCAGTTTTGTGCCATTAGTAATTTAAGTAGTTAACATACATTTAATGATCTTTTTATGTTTTTTTTTAATTGAACCGTATAGTGAGAGATTCAGAATACTAGGGAACATTCTATAGTTTCATTTAGGATGTTGGTCATTTCCTGCTGTACCTGAGCCCAAAACTGGTTTATCTTGTGGCACTCCCACCAGAAATGGAATGCTATTTCTCGGGTTTGACCATAATGCCAGCAAATGGATGAGAGAGTTTTTGCTATACCCATTATCTGTATTGGGGTTCAGTGCCACTTGAGCATAACTTCTAGTGTTATTTCTTGGATTTGGCCATGGAGCTGAAAATATTTGATGCCCAGATTATCTTTTCTGGAAGAGTTGATGACTGACAGAATCAAGACTAAGCACTGCAAGGGTCTTTCCCCATGATGTATTGTGGCTATTGCATTGAGAACTATTCTGATTGGGTTCACAATGGTCTTCATTGCAGTGAATCCATGCCCAAGGAGGAGGAGAACCTTGCCATCCCTCTGGGAGTGATGGTCTAGTGGTGGCAGCCTAGGATGACTCTCTAGCCTGGATGGGCCCTTGCTGGACTGGGTCTTTCTTGTCAGCTGCTCTGGACTCCACCTGGTCTCAGCTACACCAGAGACCATAAAGGACAGCTGCTTATGCCATCCCTCCTGGGGGTGGTCTAGTGGTGGCAGTCCTCTGGGTGACTCTCCAGCCTGGCTAGGCACGGACATCTTGGAAGAGGTTATTTTTTGTGGGACTGAGCCTTTGGTCAGCTGCTCTGGACTCCCCTTGACCTCAGCTGCCTCAAAAAAAAACTTTTTGTGTGTGTTTTGGCTTGTTTTGCAATGTTTTGTATGGTGTGCAGTTTGTATAATGTATTTTTATCATAATGCTTGGATTATTTTGCATTGTATATTTTGTTTGTTGCAAATGTTTATAAAAATCAATAAATTCCAAGGGAAACATCTGGAATGCCATTGTGAATGAAATGATGTGCCAAGCTGATGCTGCCTCTGGACAGTGGCTGGATATCCTGCTAGGATAATGCTGGGTATTGCCTCCTTGGCATTATTGCATCCTAACTAGACAGCACTGACCACGGAGCTGTCTTTGCAAATTTTTGTGACATGCACATCCAGGTATTTGGCCAGTGCTGTGGCAGTGGAAAGAAATGGAGGTACCCAGATGTCCATGTCTCTACCACTGTGCATGTGCAGTCATCTGTTTCTGCCTCCATGCATGAGTGGGGAATGGAGATAGGATGGCTGCTCCATCCTCAGGATGAGAAAAAATGCTAGGGCTAGAAAACCCACTTTTGAGCAATAGTTGTAAGCACTTTTTAGGGGCAAAAGCATTAATGTAGTTTTATTCTTTTCAAGCTGTTGACTTTACTAATGTTTCAATAAAAATGCACAAGAGAGTGAAAATGACAGAGGCCCGGTTCCTATTAAAAGCTTAAAATGGTTTTCCTAAACTGAAATAATAGAACCGGATGGTAACATGAATTTACCTGATCCCATTACTTTCAACTTAATCGCATTTGATCCAGATTCTGAGGATCGTAGGTAGGGTATGTGACTCAAGGGGGGACTTAAGTGGCTACTTTCTAAAAGCTGCTTTTGGGGCTGCCCTGCCCTCTTCTTCCTGGTGTGAACATGCCACCCATAATGGACCCCTTCACGGAACCTAGCTGGGTGGCTGCCGCTTGCCTGGATGGATGAAAAACGGCACTGGGCAGCCAGCGATTCTTTCCACTCCTCTCCCCATTGCCCAAGGCACACAGCAGCAGCAGCAACGCAAGCCCCCTTTGCCCGCTCACACATCTCCCAGAACCTGCAGCTGCTTTCCTTCCTTTTCCCTTTCTAAAGGTCAGAACTTTTAAAGAGCCAGAACTGCAGAGAATTGCAACATTGTTATCAGGTGTCAAGTGGGTGGATTGCTACAGTGTAACGGCTGCTGTAAGGGGTGGATTTTTACAATGAAATCACTATCTTTGGAAGCAAGGTATTGGGGGAGGAAAACCCTAAACATGCATTCTAATCCTACTAAAACAGTACGATTCCCACAGCAAGAAATGTAAAACGTTTCAAGCGCACGAACCAGAGTGAGACCTGTTGAAATGACTGTTAACATTTACAATGCTTTGGGGTGATTTGACATGCGGAAAGTGTGTTAAGCCAACCTGAGGGATTTTCGCACTGCAACGCGTTCCAAACGGAACGCGTGCAGGCGGGCAGCTTAAGACACTTCCGGGTGCTTTTACCGTTCACACACAGACGCGCCGGAACGCGTTCCGGCGCGTCTGTGTGTGAACGGTAAAAGCGCCCGGAACTGTCTTGGCCCGGCAAAGGCTGGCCAGGGGCGGGGATTCGGCCGCAGCGCTGCCGCCCATTGGGTGAGAGCACCCAAGGGGCGGGCAGCGCTGTCAAGCCACCCGCCCCATGCTTCGTGCCAGCTCTACGGGCCCGGATCAGGCCCGCGAGACCTGGCACGAAGATGCCCGGGCACCCGGGCACCCATCATGGGGCCCGGGGCAAGGCCCCTATGGGGCAGGACCCCTTTGAAGATCAGAGCCCCTGGCTCTGATCTCCAAGGGCTCGCCCCGCGCCCCGATCTTGCCCATCTACGGGCTGCAGGCGCCTGGATCTAGGCGCCTGCAGCCCGCAGATCAGCCACCCCCCCCAGTCCCCAAAACCCCCACCCGCAACCACCCTCCGGCCCGGATCGGGCCCATCTTCGCTCTGTGGGTGCCCACAGCGGGGCACCCAGAGAGCGAAGATGTTTCCCCCCCCTCCCCCAGGGCCCTGGGAGGACGCGCGCGCGAGGAATGACTTACCTCGTGGCCGTCCAGCGTCCAAATGAGGGTGGCATTGTGGGATCGCGCAAGACGCAGCCGACCTAGGCCCCCTATTGGACAAGCAGTTCACGTGAAGGAGCCACGTCCCGGCGGCCGTCGGAGACGACAGACGGGACGCACCGAATCGGGGTTCCCCTGTGCCATCTGCCAGGGTCACTGACCCTGGCAGACGGGAAAGGGGAACCCTGATTCGGTGGGTCCCGTCTACCGGCTTCGCCGCGCCGGCGCAATCGCCGGCCCGGCAAGTCGGTCCCTGGGGGCGTGCCGACGGCTGTCAGGGAGAGAAGCGTGCGAACGCTTCTCTCCCGGAACGTGCCGGGGCGGCTCGTCCGCGTTCGAACGGATGCAGCATCCGGAACGCGTGGAGGACAGCTCCGGACACGAGGCGGCGCAAGCCCCGCTCGGGCAATGCGTATGCCTTGTCCGAAGCTGTCCTCCACGCGTTCGGAAAAGGCCAATGCGAAAAGGCCTCTGATATGGGGACTGCGAGGATTGAAGCCATTTCAAAACCATTTTAAGCTTATAATGGGAATGTGGCCATCGTGTATCAGCCCTAGCAGTACCATAATGGCACTATATTCCTCCCATCTGGATGTGGCCGAAGTTGCTGGGTAGAAATAAATGTTATATAACACTGTTGACCTAATGTGCGACATAGGCTGAGAGGAAAGTCATCTTGTTACCATCTTCATAGAAGATTAGCGATGAACAGCAGCAACCAAAAAGCCGTTCTTAATGAACTTGAATTTGCATTGGGGAAGGACTGTTCACCATCAGATCTAGAATTGGCCTGGAAACTGTCTGATTTGTCTGGCTGACAAACAGTTGGTGAATCCCCTTAATATGCCCTGACGTCGTCCTTTCTTGAATCACACCTTGGCCTCCCTTGCTTCTTTTAATTAGAAAAAATAATTAAACTGAAGATTATTTATTTCTTTTATTTCATATTTGGTTTTTCTTAACCATTATCCACATTCATACTGACAAAGTCAAATAAAGTCATTTGGACAAGCTCTAATGCCAGGAATGGTACCAAGAATCCATTTGTGAACTTTGGCTGCCAGTATCTATAAGTAAAAAACTTTGTGGTTGATAATACCGAGAAGGCCATTGCTATAGTACAAGCAGTTCTGTAGTGCTGTTTGTTTACTTCCAAGTGAATTGTGCAATGGAAACCAAGATACTGGCTAGTCAAGTTTGTTTCTATTTTGTTTCAGAACTGGATCTCTGAATTCTGTTTCTAACTTGTATCTTCACTCGGGAGACAGATGCCACAAAAGCATCGTACAACAAGACTATTAATGTTGTATTAATGTTTGTATGTCCACATCTTGCAAAGGCATCAAACACGAATTGATTGTTTTGAGGACTTTGCAAGAAGTGGCTTACACCCACACCCACACATTCGCTATGACTTTTGAGAAGACTTGCAGTCTTCCAATCCAGAAGGTGTCCTAGTAGATCCAGCAGAAGAAGGATTCCCTAGACTGTACAGGTGGTTTGTGAGGACCAGATAAATGCCCTGTGAACCTGCTGGGAGGGGAATGGTGACATATAGCCCAGGATTTCGTGAGGTATTATTTGGGGAAGGGCAGGATGTTGGGACTCATTCAGGAAAGGAGTGGATGCCAGAGTGTGATGCACGTGTGAGAACTGAATGAAAGACTTTGTTAGATTCTGCCCACCCCTTGGCTCTGTTTGTTTTCAGACTGAATCCCAAACTTTTTAAGGGGTTTGTGTGAAAACAAACTCCAGGGACCCCACCCCCCAGTTATTTATTTATTTACTGAATTCCTATCTTGCCTCATATCTGAAGGCCTCTGGGTGGGTTATGGCAACAAAAACAAAATATAAGAGGGATGCATTGCAAACAATAACACTGGGTGAACGAGGGGAGAGGACGTTGTTCCACAGCCAAAGCCTAAAGTAAATAGGTGCATCTTCACAGATTCCCTGAACCTATGAGCCAGGATGCACATTCTGCTCCAAATCACTGAAGGAATAAAGGAGCCTCATGCCTCTGTCTGCGCTGATGCCAACTTACTGGGGAGTTGGGAAATCAGCTTTCATCAAGTGCCTGTTGCCAGTTAGTCATACTGCCATCATTATTTTGGTACAGCCAGGTTCTACCATCTTCTGGAGCAAGCTGAAACAGATATATACATATACAGTATGGTTTGCTTATACTGACCACACCTCCCTAGACAGGTTTTTAAAGTGATCCGCCCTGGAGTGGTATGTAAAGTGTTTTGTGTTTTGACAAAAGGAAAAGGGGGAAGAGGCAGGAAGTGCAGGTGCTGCATCTTTCTAAATTAGGATTAGGCCTTTGTCTTGCATATGTTGGGTGGCAGAAAGGTTCCATCATGCCCCGCCATCCACCTTGTCTTGGGGTTCCTAATCTGCTCCCCAAGGGTACAATGAATTGGGTAGTGTCCTCATGATTCCCTGTGTATGAAGTATGCCAAATCTTCTTAAGCTCAAACCTGAACCAGAGACGTTTTCGCACGGGGCTGAACAGGACGCGTGGGAGACAGCTGCGGACACGGCATCCGCATTGCCCGAGCGGGGCTTGCGCTCCGACGTGTCCGCAGCTGTCTTTCTCGCGTTCGAAATGTAGAGCACTTTAAAGTGCTCTACATGCGTTCGAACGCGGACGAGCCGCCCGCAGGCGTTCGGGAGGAGAAGCATTCGCGCCTGCTTCTGTCTCCCGAACAGCTGCGGGCTCGCCTCCGACGCCGGCGCGGCTTCGACAATCAGCTGTTTGACAATCAGCTGATTGCCGATCTGCCTCCGCGGCTGTCTCCGCGCCCCTGGCTGGCCTTTGCCGGCTAAGACAGCTCCCGGCGCTTTGAGCATTCGCACACAGACGCGCCGGAACGTGTTTACACGCGTTCTGGCGCGTCTGTGTGTGAAAGGTGAAAGCGCCGGGAGCTGTCTTAAGCTTTCCGCCTGAACGCGTTCCGTTTGGAACGCGCTGCAGTGCGGAAATCCCTCAGGTTGGTTTTGTTCTAGCTCGACTGACCCTAATCAGACCCGGAGGTAGTTTGCTCTAAGCTCATACTGAGTCACAAAAATCTAAACTTGTGTCCTCCACATATACAGTTTGGTTTTGATTGCCTTTTGTCCATTGCAAGTCTACCAAGTTCATTCTAAATGCAGAAAAACATGTTTGTGACCCTTAAAAACAGAAGGCAAAAATAGTCTTCTGCATTTACGAACAAGAAAATATTTGTCACTTTTGCTTCTTATTAATTTATAAAGGAGAAAAACAGTCTCAAAATAAATCTGACTTAAGACATTGATTAAATCTGGGCTACCTTTCAACATAAGCAGCAGGCTGTGGATGTTATTCAACTGAGTCATGCTATAAAAACATGACTGTGCAAATTTGTGGAACCAGTTCTACTGCTGCTGCTACAACCGTTGAGGCGAAACTCCACTGATTTTATGAGCCTGCAAAAAGAGGTTCATTTTGTGTACCAAGTAAAGTGTTTTTCTCCACAATTTAACAGTTATTTTAAAGGTGCAATCAGAAAAGGCTTTTTCAAGTTGTCACTTTAGGAAAAAGTGTCCTATTGTCCAGATGCACAATAAAAGCACGAGATGTCTGTACTTGTGGTTTTGAAGCTGCCTGTTTTGCTACACTGCAGCCAGTTTTTGGCTCCAAATCAGACCTTACACCCTTGCTAATGTCAAGCTCTCAGGCATTTTCCAGCTTTGATCATGACAGCCTAAGAGGGGCATCCCTCCCCCCGTCATAACCATAATGAGGGGATCCCTGATTCTTTGAACATAGCGGCTGGCCAGAGGAGACCCCTTGACCGATGTTAGTAGAAGGGCAACTGTCACAAAGCTGTTCAAGTGGCTCTGAGAGCAATTCAAACAGCCGTACATTGCAAGAGCTATAGCAGTGCTTGAAGGTAGATGGTGAAGAAGAGTGTGGTGTCCTGTTCCTCCTCTGTGTCATATGAGTGGTGTTATGCGCAGACACCACACTCTCATGGTGCATTGAAAGAACCATAAAAGCACCATCCTGATCCTGCTCATGACTGATGGCACACCTTTTCCCACACTCAAAGCAACTATAAATAACTGCTGGGGCCCATGATGCGAGCGGTGGCAACAGCCAAATGGTATTTGGTACTGGGTCGTACATTGTGTACCATGGAAACAACTTAAGGGTTTTCATTAGGGATGTGCACAAATGGGTTTCTTTTTGCATCTGATTCATACTGAATCGAATGTAAGAAAATTCATATTCGTTTGAATAGATCCCATTCAAATGGGGTAGGATTCTATTTGATACAAATGTAGTCGTACAAATATCTGATACGAGTGCATTCATATCCCATGCGTATCAATACATATCTGATACGTGTCCCGTAACATATCCACTCTGAAAGTGTCAAATCTGCCCTGAATCTACTTTGAATCCCTTCTCAATCCACTTTGAATGTACTTTGGATCCATTGCAGATGTGACTGGCGCAGCTGCTTTCCCACCTCCCCGGTTCACGAATGTTCTGAAACATTTGAATGAATGTGAATGTCAATGTACGAATGTCATAACATTGAATTCGTATATGAATGTCTGAATTTGTACAAATATTGAATGCTATGAATATTTGTGCACATCCCTAGTTGTCATGCTATCTGGATTCATATTCTAACATTTGTTTACTTTCCATTTAACTTTTGCTTTGGTCTTATTTCATTATGCAAAATTTAAAACTAGTAATAGTTTAAATGTATTTGCATGCAATATGTTTTTCTTTTTTGCGTATTGTGAAATGTGTTTTTAAATAGTACATGTGACGGAGCTCTAGTGATGACTGCCCTGTGCTCTGATTGTTTTCTCGTCTTTGTTTACATCCTGCCCAGGATGAGTGAGCCTGAGTTTGGTAAGTAGCCAACGTAGGAAGAGTAGCATACTTGCCAGGGAAAGGAAATATCAAGAATTTCCAGAGTTTCAGGAAGAACAAATAAACACACAGATCACCTCCAGATGACAGTCAGATATCCTGCTAGGAGATGAAAACATTGAGAATCCTCCCTCTGCAATTACTGCCTCCTAATCAGACAGTGTTGCATGTGGAGTGGATGGAACTATGATGGTGAAGGTAGGAAAAAAAGTGTTATTGCTGGAAAACCCATGAGCAGTGCTTCTTTGGGGAGTAGGGGAGAAGTAGGCCATGGATGGTCTACACCATCTCCTGAGCTAGAATGTGGTAAGCCATTTGGATGGGCCTGGGCATAACATGGTGGAAGAAGATCTCTGAAAGCAAAGGCCAGTTTGCACTTGGCCTTGTAGTTTGCAATAGGTTAACATCTATAGTAGGCAGGTGCATCTGTGCTTGCAGGAGGTGTTTGCAGCCTAGAAACGCCCCCTGCCTTCCCAGATGTTAACCTATTGCAAATTAGTGGTGATGCACAAAATTGTGCACCACACACAAACTAACCCTTACCTGAAACTTACCTGATGCATCCAGCCAGTGAGGACTCACAACATTTCCAGTGCAAGGGGTCAATTGAAGTGCTGTGCAAGTGCGCTGGCACCTCAGATGACCCCAAATGCCACTGTGCTTGCACAGAACGTCACCATTACCGTGACAATGAGGCTGGCACACACGCAGTGGCACTGTGTGCCGCAATCAAGATGGCAATGTCCTGTGAGCGGTTGGACATGCGCCCAGACAGAATTAAGTTTCTGGATGCATGAGGTGTGTGTATTAGGCTGACGTGTACTAGCGTTCCCAAGAATGAACGCTAGTACGCGTTAGTCTGTTCTGCACTTTTCCGATCCAACGGACAGGAAGCGAACTGCAGAAACATCCCACGATTGCAGATTGGATTTCAGGCCTCATCAGCCTGAAAGAAAATAATTGTGAACTGCTTTTCTACCTTCGAAGAAAAAATCATGAATGTATCCATGTAGTTACTTGGTTCAACAATAAGAAATGGCAAGTATTCTTAGGCCGCATACCCATTAGAAGCTTAATCCAGTTTTCTTAAACCGAAATAACAGAACCGGATGCAAACACGCATTTGCCTGATCCCATTACTTTCAGCCAGAATCGCGTTCAATCTGGATTCTGAGGACATACGTGACTCAAGGGGGGGACTCCAGTGGCTACGTTTTAAAAACCACTTTTTGGGGCTGCCCTGTCCTCTTCCTCCTGGCGTGAACGTGACACCCATAAGGGGACCTCTTCACGGAGCCTAGCTTGGTGGCTGCTGCTTGCCTGGATGGAAGAAAAATGGCAGCAGCCAGCCAGCAATTCTTTCCCCTCCTCTCCTCATTGCTCAGGCGACGCAGCAGCAGCAGCAGCAGCAGCAACTTAAGCCCCCTTCGCCTGTCACCGTCAACAGCCTTTAAAACATTCATACATCTCCCCAAACCTGCAGCTGCTTTCCTTTCTTTCCCCCTTTTTAAAGGTCAGAACTTTCAAAATGGTGAGATCGTTATCAGGTGTGAAGTGCTTGGATTGCTACAGTGTAGCGTAGCAGCTGCTGCTTTAAGGGGTGGATTTTACAGCTTGCTTTGGAAGCAAGCTATTGGGGGAGGGAAACTCTCGTCCCTTAACACGGAAGGGATCCCACAGTAAAAAATGTAAAATGTTTCAAGCGCACGAACCGGAGTGAGACCTGTTGAAATGAGGATTAACATTTATAACGCTTTGGAGTGATTTAATACGCGGAAAGCGTGTTAAGCCAAACTGACGTGGGGTCTGCGAGGATTGAAAACGGTTTGAAATCGAGATAAGGTTGTAATGGGGATGCGGCCTTAATGTCAGATAAGATCTGAATTCTTTTAATTCATGGGGTATGTCCAGACTTACAGATACTGTGCATTCTGATGCTCAGTCGGGGCATGGGCGTTACACCTGATACCCGATACTGCATTACAGTGGTGCATTATGCTGCTACTTCAAATTTATGTACTGTGGAATGATGAGCACTCGTTTCACAGTATCAGGTAAATCTGAATGTTCCTGCCAGTCCAGACTGGATGGTGAGAACAGCAAATGAGAGCTGAGCCTGCAGCTCAGCTCCCATTGACTGAGCCACCCCATGTGATGCACTCCTTACCATGCACGCCAAGGAAGTACCACAGCTTTCTCTGGGAAAGCTGTGGGGAGGCTGCTTGAGTTTGGATGGCGTTTTGTGGCTTTGCAGTAGGTAAGCTGTGCTTTTTTCTCTAACAGCGGATTTTATTCTGCTAATCTGGATACAGCCATGTTTTTAGTACAGTATATTTAATAGCTTCTGTGTGGCGGGCTATTTGCTCAAAATAACTGACAAATAAACAGATAGTTGCTGTTCACCATGTTGATGTTCTTGTGATTTCTTGCCATGATTGCTTTGGGTTTTAAATAACTTGGCCACACCTAATTTTTATGCCTTTTCCATACTCTCTTTGAAACATGATCCTTGGAGCATTGCCCAAGGGCTAAAGTAGTGCTTGGCCCCAAAAATGTTAAAGATAGATGTCTGTTCAGAAATGAGGCCCACTGGGTGCAACGAGGCTTGCTTTCAGTTAAAGGAATATAGTGCTTCATCCCATAATGTATAATTGAGATCTAATGGGTTGCTAAACTGCGAGTGGCAAAATTCAGAATAAATTTTGCAAGCTGACATTTGGGTTTTTGAAATGTCATTCAGTTCTGTGGTGTTTTCTCTCTTCTTGCATGCCAATGATTTATGAACAAATTATATAATCCTCATGTCCTCTTCTCCACTTAACCTTGCAGGCTGGAGAAATTGCATTCATTTTCTTGCCTACCAGCTTTCCCCTCCGACAGGGTGCACACACACTGCAGTTGTTGCTGTCTTTTGGCAGAACATCATGTTATGACACTAGATCAAATGCAAACCTTTTGACACTGTCACTATAGTTATCCAATCACATCACATTCAGTGTTTGTTATCTTGGGAAGGGCCCTGGAAATCATATTTGAGCTTACTCTAACTAAAGGTCTTTACAAATTTGGAAAAGACTTTTGAGCCGAGTAGTAGAGTGTTATCTCTTTGCATTTAAATAATATTGTTCGCCTTGGGCAATTCTTCTGCAGGATCTTAAATAGGTCCTTAAACCTTCACGCTTCCCCCTTTCTCTGCATGCCACTGCCAAAGAAGTCCTCTGCAACATTTGCAGACTGTGGTAGCAAGGCAGAGAGAAATCTAAGTCAGGAAAGTCCCTGGGGAACTTGATGACCCAGACCCAGAAGGTTAGGTCAGCTGTTTCTTTCTCAGTACAAGGTGAAGATATTTAAAACAGAGAGATAAACCAAGACAGAGTCGAATCTCCATTTCCCTTCCCTGTCAAGTGTCCTGCCTCTTCTTGATTGACAACATGACTATTACCTGCTCACCTTAGGTTTATGTACCTGCTTTTATGATCCTTTGTTGTCTTTCTCTTCTTTGTATAACAGATGCCTGCCTGTGTCTACAGCTCTGGGAGGAAAAGTGGAAAGGATCATTTGAACATTACACAATATGTTTGTCCTTGCAGCTGGAATTCCTGCAAAAACAGAGTCTGCTGACGGTCACAAGAGAAGGGAAAAAATAAATGTAGGTTTGCTGTAACTCCACAGGCTTTTGCTGAGGCCAGTGTTTGTTTTGTAACTACTTGACTTCAAAACAGCCCTCTATAATTACTCAGGGAGCTCTGCAGGGCTTGTAGTTTGGCTAGGATAAGAATTGTTACAGCTAGTGGTGCCCTTAGTAATCATATACACAGACTGCTCAGCCACCAAGGACGGAACGCCTTGCAAGATCCAAGTAAGACAGAGGATCAAAGAACTGTGCTTTTGTTTTCCTTAGGTAACCGGTGGTTGGCAAGAGCCCCAGTGTTGTTTACCAGGTGAGGCCTACATTATGTAAGGGGGCATGATTACCCCGTGCTTGGGAGTTACAGATTTATTTTTTGTAAATCAGAACTTTGCAGCTAATCTCTGCAAAGTCTCACTCCACCCCTGTGCCTGGTAAGAGTTACGAGGGAGATTAACATTTGCTTCGCCTGTGCACTGAGTGCAGAAACTCTGCTTGGAGTCCTTTTAGTTCTTATGTTCACCTTAAATTTCTAGAGGGCATTCCAAAGCAAGCAAGACTGGACTTACTTTGCACCTGGTTGCACAAGTGCCTTTTATTTCCCCTTAGTGATCCGGAAAACCAAACCTTTCCGCACTTGCTCTGGTGGGACAGCTGGAGGATGCTGCCACATGGAGCATACACACTGTGCAAAGTTGCTTCTGTCTCAGAAGCTGCTCTGCATGTCCTGGAGCATCCCTCAGGGACATACCTATAGATCTACAGCAACAGTTGCTGCACGGCTAGTAAAGTCCTGCCTGCATGCTCCCTTTGCACCTCTTCCAGGTGAACGGCATATGGGGCGGGGCAGCACAGCCTTGGTTGTGTGCTGTGTCACCCGGTTGGTGCAGCAATGGCACCGTGCATGCCCATTGCTACAGTGAGGTGACTGCAGCAATTGTGCAGATGCCCAATGCACCCTAGTACTTAGAACATAAGAACATAAGAGGAGCCCTGCTGGATGAGACCACAGCACATCTAGTCCAGCATCCTGTCTCACACAGGTGCCCACCAATTGCCCATGGGCATCTCAAGCTCCTTCTCCTGCTCATGAATCCTAGCAAATGGTCTTAGAGCAGTGGTTCTCAACCTTTCTAATGCTGCAACCCCTCCTCCTGTTGTGGAGACCCCCAACTGTGGGGGCGGAGCAGCTGGGAGGTGGGAGGGAAGGGCGCCGGGAGACTCATCGCGACACCTCTGAAAGGGTAGTTCGACCCCCAAAGGGGTCCCGACCCCCAGGTTGAGAACCACTGTCTTAGAGGCATCCTGCTTGTCCCCCCCCCCAAGCCTGAGGCTGTGTCCCCATGCAAACCGGTTGATTCGCTTGGGCTGCGTGTCATAAAAATCTGCATTGAAGCATGTAATAAAGCATCCCCATGTGGTTTGGGGCAATGAGGATTGAAAGCGCATGTGCCTGTCCCCATGCAAGCTGCTTTTTGTGAACCCGCATCTTTTTCTTCCCACCCCCTCTCCCCTGATAGGAAGCCGGGTTGACGTCACGATAGTCCATCCCACCCGCTGCAGCAACAGCAGGAATGACAGTGGGCACCCCCCACTCACAACTAGCTACAATGATGTATGAGAAGGTGAAGCACACACATGCACAGACAGGGGGGTTCTGACAGGGATTCCATCCTGTGTGCGCACGCACACGTGTGTGTGTGTGTATGATAAGGAGGGACAGAGGGGGGGAGGAGGAAGACACACACACAGACAATATGTATGTATATATGTCTTGTGTTGCCACGTATTAGGGCTTTTCATGCAGATGCCTACTTGCCCATCTTTCACTCCAGACCAAGGTATGAAAAGACTTCAAGATCAGGTTGCTTTTTATGTAGTATTACATTTGCATTTTAGAAGCTGCATGAAGCTGGTACATTTGTGTGTGCAATCTGTCCCTGTGGATTTTAGCAAAGCTGTGCGATATATTCTATGCTTCCTCAGTCTGCTGCCCTCCTACTGTTTTTGTACTACAGCTTTCAACAACCTCAGGCTGTGTAGACTGGTGTAATCCTGTACATATCTTCTGAGTTCAGTTTTGATGTGTTCAGTGAGCTTTCTCCAGGCTATGTTTGTTCACATAGAAGACAGGAGGGTGCTGCCTCCATGCAAAAGGTGACTGTGGAACACCTCAGCCTCCCAGGTCCATCTACCCTTAGGTTTACATCCGCATTTGATCCCTTTTCAGGCATGTCAGAAAAAAGCACATAAGAAAATGGAAAAACAGTTTTCCGTTCATTGGATCTAACCCAGAAAATCCAGATTTGGGTCAGGGTAATGCAGAAATAGAATGGCTGGCCATTTTGTGCATGCTTTCTATCACTCTGAAGGTGGATCAAATGCAGATTGAAACCAAAATGGTGCAAAGCTGGGCCATCCGAAGCTGGTGAAACAGGTGCAGGTTGGATTTGGCAACTGTGGCCTGTGTGTCACAGCCACAGCTGCCAAACTGGGTGTATGAGGCCTCTGTGAGCCAGAAGAATTGGCTGGACAAGTACCAGAGATCAAACTGGTGTGGCGGAGTGTTCTGAGAGTAAGAATTCTGCTCCCGTGTCAGGGTGTCCCATCTACTGCCTTCCAGTAGGATCTGCAGCTTTGGAGCAGGAGACATTGTTCCAGCCTCCTAAGGGAGGCGGGGGGGAGAGAGACGGACCTCCCTTATGATATCTCTAGACCTATTCAGTCTTTGATAATGGCATTTAAGGGGAGCCCTAACTGAAGTTTATAAAATCATGCACAGCATAGAAAAGGTAAATAGAAAAAAAAATTGCTTTAATGTACAACACTAGAACTCTGTGAAGCTGACAGGCAGTAGGGATGTGCACGAATGCTTTTCTTGCATTCAAATTTGAGTCAAATTGAATGTCAAAACATTTGATTTGATTTGAACATTTAAAATCTGAATGCTAAAAAAAATTCAAATCTGTTACCTTCGTTGGAACGTTAGACTCATATTTAAAGATTTGAATATCGACAACATCCGTACGTGTTATACGTATCTGTACGCATTTCATATGCATCCTGTTTTATCCCATATGCATCCTGTTTTCATCCTGTATTATAAGCACAAATGCGTACAGATACATATAATATTTGTACAGATACGTATGTAATAAATATGTATCTGTACATTCAAGTCATTTGAATGAATGTTTTGGAACATCTGAAATCTGTTCGAATGTCTAAATTCGAAAGTGAAGACATTTGATTCGAGTTTGAATGTCCACATTCATCGGATTCGAATCAGATTTTTGAATTTTTGAATATTCATGCACATCCCTATTCGAAACTATTCGTTTGAATGTTAGATTTGAATCTTAAGATACGAATGTGGACAACATTCATATGTGTTACATGTATCTGTACGCATTTCGTACACATCCCATTTTATCCCGCATGCATTCAGATGTTTAAATTTGGATGTGAAGGCATTCTATTCAAATTCAAATGTCCACATTCAATTGAATTCAACTGAATTTCAAATGTTTAGAACATTAATAGGCAGAGAAACTAGAACCAGCTAGGAGAAGTATTTTTTTCACTCAGAAGATCTCTGAGATTACCAGAGGGGAAGGGTTGGATAAATTCCTGGAGGACAGGTGCATCAGGCTATTTCCAAACTGCCCTTCATACTGGAAGAAATTCTAGAATAAGGAGCAACAGTCTGCATGCTAGTGTGGATTAGGCCAAGCCCTGACCCTTGTCATGCTTTGTCCGCATTGAATAAAACGTAGACCTTTAAATGTTGTAGACTTATTGAAGTCTATAAGTGGAGCATGGATGTACAGGAACACAGGTTGTCCATTCTGAACATAATCCTAAACATCAATATGACATCTTATAAAATGGACCTTGAAAGCTGTATCTTGTAAGGATTTTCCATAATAGCATGAAAATCAAAACATGCACATGTTAAAATAAAAAAGAGCAAAGCAGAGCCCATGTGATCCTGTTGTTTGGAAATTTAATAGATACGCTTTTGAAACTGTGTCAGATTCTTATAACCTTTCTGGCTACATATGATATTTCTCTCTAGGAAACTGGCTGTTGACTTCTAGGAAATGAGTTGAGTGTTTATTACCTTTTGCATATTAATCTTTCTCTGGTTTGCTTGCGCACAAATAGGTAAGCACAAGTACTTATCATTTTCTTTTCTAAAATGTCCACCAATGCCTGTCTCTGTCTTTTCTCATCAAATGCTGTTCTTTTTCTTATTCTAGTTCAACTCACATTCTTTCTTTCCTCTTCAGAAAACAGTCAGGTCTTTGCCAAGTCTCTGACTACCGAACTAAGCTTGGATGTCATGTGGAGGTGCTATTTACACTTCCTTGATTTAAAAATGAGAGATGAGGCCTGAGAAGGAAGATTTCAGAATCTAAACTACACCACTGACGGTCTCATTTAAATCTTGCAATTTGCATGATTAAGGAAAAAGAGAGAGGTTTTCCAAACCATGCAAGTATGAATGCCCCTTACCCACATCCTTATCCAAGGAAGAGGTTCTAAACCCACATCCTTAGCCAAGGAAGAGAGGCTAAACCAAAGCTTTGACCTCTTTCCTGATATGGGGATGAAGTTCATGTCCAACCACCAAGATCTCAGAACTTTATGAAAGTGAATACTAAAGATAAAAGGTGCATGAGAACAGTGTTTTTCTGACTTTACAGATAAAAGGCCTCTTTTCACTCTGGCTGGTAGTCAATAATTAGTGAACTTCTGGTGAAGATCACCTGCACTTTGAGGAGGCTGTTATAGCCTCCAAGCATGCTCTGCCTTCCCAGAAATTCACTAATAGCTGATTAGGGGTGAAGCACTAAATCGTGCTCTACACCTTTACCAACATTGACCAAAGTCTTACCTGGAGCTTCCAGTAGCATGACCATTAGGTCTTCTTCTGGTTCCCTGCGGTTGGTGGGTGGAAGAGGTGGTGTCCGCACAGGCGTGGTTATGGTGGTAGCCGTGATCAATTACTGACCTCTGATGTGACTGTACCTTCAATTTCTGGGAGTGGCCCCAGCCACGGTGGGAGTAGCATCCAGTCATAGAGTCGCAAGAGGGGTGTTCAATCGTAGGTGCTGAGGTTATCCGCTGCAATATGTCCCTGTGCTTGAATGCATCCCTCTCGCAATGGCGTCTGAGCATGTCATGTAACAGCCAATTGTGGCAGTGAGGAGGTGGAACTTCTGGTTTTGGATGCAGCGGCATGGGCTGGTAAATGAGAGGACCATTCACATTTCTGGCCGGTAATGGGGAAGCTTTCCTCATGACAAGTGTGAGTGCTCCACCTTTTCCAGACATTTACCACCCCTAGTTCATGGCAGCCTAATCAGGTAAGTGTGGACCATTCACACTTCTGGCCGTTAATGGGGAAGCTTTCCTCATGACAAGTGTGAATGCTCCACCTTACCAAACATTTACCAGCCCTAGTTCATGGCAGCCTAATCAGGTAAGTGTGAAACGGCCTAAAGTCTCTTACACAAAGGCCTTTTCTGTAATTACTTTTAATCTGTACTAAGGCGCAGTGGAGTTCATTTCTGGGCTTCATGGATCTGCAAATTGGTGCAAATTTGTAAATCCCTGTCCCTTGCTGGTATGCTCTATCTGCATTACATGGAATGTAGTCCCAACCAGGGAGGTCTGTGCACACCATGGAGGTAAGCAGAGGTCACACCACCATGACTGGAATTAAGGGGGGATCCATTCTGAGAGCCCACCTAAGCAAGCTACCCATTTCAGTGGCTTGTTTAGGTTTGCTGTCAGAATGCATCCCCCAGAGGCTCCAAGACTAGGAACCTTTGCTCCTAGCCCTTGGAGCACTCAGGGCCTGACCTCAAAGCTCACTTGAGCTGTGAGGCTGGGGCCAGGGCTGGAGCTGGCCTGAAACCTCCTGGTTTGGATCATGGAGAGGTAAATGCAGAAAGGGCCACCAAGACAATTCTTGCCAATAAAGTCTGGAAAAAACCCATCTGTGGATAGGTTGTCTTGAAGGACCTAGAACTGAGTTATGAGGCATGGGAACAAGAATCAACTAGGAGGATTCATATACTAATGTTTGTTTACAATTCCCTATATCCTTTTATTGAAACAAAGTAGAAAATGTGTTTTGAGCTACTTTCTGCCTTGTTCCTAGCCTGTGATTCAGACAGAGAGCTGGAGGTACACTGCTTCTTGGTGCCTGGCTGAAAAAAACCCAGATCACAACTTTGGATGCTGGAAACTTTTGTTCTCAGTCTCCAAAGGATGGGTCATCCATAGTATGGACATCCCTCCAATCCTGGGCTGGATTGTCAATCCAGCCCAAGAGCACGGCCACCCAATGTGGCATAATGTACACCATGCAGATCCTAGCTTGGAGGTTTGTTGTGGGTACAGATAAAGGGAAGGAGAATGCTTCCATTGGTTTGAGCTCTTTCCAGGTACGCTGGGTTGCTCTTTTAGAGGCTGAAAGATAACGTAAAATGTACTTCTAAAAAAGAAAGAAACATTTAAACATCAAAGTATAACCTCCAAATCACTTAAACTTTGGGGATATCCATCTGTCCAGTTAGGACAAATCTGATCTGGATTACCACTGGACTATGAGACTCCTTGATTCGGATGACCAACCAAGTGCAGAAAGGGTCCTCGTGACCTGCATGGATGTGGTTGCTTCATATGGGTATATTTTGCTTGCTACAGTTTAACCTTAGGATTTCATACTTTCTACCTGCTCTCATCCAGCACAAAGTCTTCTGACTGATGTGTGACAGAAATCCATGTAATCACATGTTTCAGCTTTGCCCTGTTCAGCCTCTGCATTTGTTGGCATATTTAGCAAATCCATTTAGGTGGGTCAGAGAGCAAAACGTTTCTGCTGTTGGTTCATGAACCCATGCAGCTGGAATCTTCAAAGAACCCAAAATAGAGAAGACAGAGTTACCCTATTAGATTGCTACTTTGAGCCTTTGATGAACTTGCAACTAAAACCTTTCCAGGAAATTCTTGTTTTCATGGTGCAAAAAAAAGAAAAAAGATGAAATAGCTGTTTTGCCAGGTGGCTTATTTTTTGTTTTGTTCACATTTTCTTAAAGCAAAACAAAAAAAATCCACCTCTCAGTGAATCTAGGTTGGATCTGGGGATTATCACAACTGGGAGCAACCTTCCTGGATTTGCAAAACACTTTCCTCTATGAAAGGCAGTGGAAGTTGGCCAGTTGGTTGGCTGCAGCTGCTGAAACCAAGAAAACAGTGTGGCAGTGCTGCCAATTTTTAAAAAGCTAACATCCTAAACCTATGCCTGGGAATTTCTTCACAAAGCAAATTTAAGTAACCCTAGATTTTAAAGAGTAAAAATAAATGCACAAAAGCAACTTTTTCTTTTTAAATGTTTATTTTGAACCCATCCCTCTTGCAACAGCATCTGAGCATGTCATGTAACAGCCACTTGTGGCAGTGAGGAGGTAGAACTTCCGGCTTTGATATTTTTTGCCACTTGTGTCAAGAGGGTTGGCTGGCAATATCTTAAAAAATTCGGAATGCCCCCATTGCCTCCCATGATCATTAAAATACAACTAACCAATCTCTCCCTCCCAAATAAAAAAAATGGTCTTGAAATATCAAATATTTTGACAAAATTATTTGTGAAAGATGATCATGTATTAAATTTACAAAACCCAATTACTCACTGTAACTATTTCAAAGTCATTCTTCTCCAGAGACGTTTTCGCACGGGGCTGAACGGAACGCGGAAAAGACAGCTGTGGACACGTCATCCGCATTGCCCGCGCGCGGCTTGCGTTCCGACGTGTCCGCAGCTGTCTTTTCCGCGTTCGAAATGTAGAGCACTTTAAAGTGCTCTACACGCGTTCCAACGCGGACGAGCCGCCCGCAGCCGTTCGGGAGGAGAAGCGTTCGCGCCTGCTTCTGTCTCCCGAACGGCTGCGGGCGCGCCTCCGACGCCGCGCGGCTTTGACAATCAGCTGTTTGTCAAACAGCTGATTGTCGATCTGCCTCCGCGGCTGTCTGCGCGCCCCTTGCCGGCGTTTGCCGGCTAAGGCAGCTCCCGGCGCTTTGAGCCTTCGCACACAGACGCTCCGGAACGCGTTTACACGCGTTCTGGCGCGTCTGTGTGTGAAAGGGGAAAGCGCCCGGAGCTGTCTTAAGCTTTCCGCCTGAACGCGTTCCGTTTCGAACGCGATGCAGTGCGGAAATGCCTCAGATGACACTGACTACCCTTTACAACAGGAATTCTCAAATGATGCTCCTCAATAGATTCCAGCTACAACCTCAAGTAGTCTGAGACAATCTGGCCAATAGCAGAGAACAATGGGAGCTATAGCACCTGGATGTTTACATTTTGAGTGTTTCTGCAGTGCAACCATGAGTCATCACTTCTTCGCTTTCCAGCAGAATGACGTGGATGAACCTTTAGCTCTAGCATTACAGAAGGTTCACAGAAAGCTGGGATAGTGAGTTTTTAATTTTTCCACACCTTGAATATGCAAATTGTTACACAGCCCATCTCCTGGATGCCAATAACTATTGCATCTGAGTTGGTACCAAGCCTTTGAGATTAAGGAAAATCTATGAGGGGCAACCTAAGCACTTAGAAGTTTGGGAATACCCATGGTTCAATATCCATATATGGATGTGATCAGACACTGTAAAAGGGTTGACATGGGTCCTTACCCAGCAGACTTGGGATGTGCATGGATTTTTTTTTTTTGCATTCAAATTTGAATCGAATCAAATATCCAAACATTCAATGCAATTTGAATGTTTAGAATCCAAATGCAACAAAATCTGATTCGAATGAATACATTTGAATCTATTCATTCAAATGTTAGATTCGAATCTGAAGATATGAATGTTGACAACATACATATTTGAATATACAAATATCAACAACATTCGTATGTTATATATACCTGTACACATTTCATACCCATCCCGTTTTATCCTGTATGCGGCCCGTTTTCATCCCGTATTATAAGCACAAGTGCGTACAGATACTTATGAGATTCATACAGATATGTATTACATACGTATCTGTACTTTCGAATGTTTTGAATCGTTCGAACGAATGTTTTGGGACATTCAAAATTTGTTTGAATGTTTAAATTCGAATGTGTAGACATTCTATTTGAATTCGAATGTCCACATTCGATTGAATTTGATCAGATTTCGAATGCTTAGAACATTCGTGCACATCCCTAGAGCAGACATAGTTAGCAGCATCTGATTTACTCTAGGCTTCAAGTATTGGAAAGGTCATCCCATCTGAAGGGTGAGATTTCTAACAGGTGGGACCACACAAAGTGTTTAGGGTGCATTTCTTTCAAAAGGATTGCCCCATTTGTGAATGCAAAACAACAACAACCTTGTGTCACACAGTTTTTAAAAGAAGGTCCTAAAAAGCCTGCTACCTTCTTAGTCATGTTTGCCTCAAAGCCTGGTGGCCCTCCATAGCAACAAATGCTCATCACTGATTTGCTGCCTCCCTGCAATTTTCCAGGGCCTTGACTAGTTGGCAATGGTAGTAGGCTGGGATCATCTCAGGAGCTCCATAGCTATCCTACCCCATCCGACCTTAACTCCTTCTTTCCTGATAGTAATTTTCTTGCCTTTGTGGAAGGGGCAGATATACAGAGATCAGGGGGTGAAGTTAAGTGATTTTTTTTAAAAAAATTGTGTTTGTCTTTATTCACCCCAGAGATTTCTCTAACTTTATGTTTGAACAAATTCTAAAACCTGCCTTCCTTGCTGATATCAAAGCCAATAGAATTCCTCAGAATCCACCTCAAGAACACAGTCGCTTCTGCTCTGAGGAAGGAGGTTTTCTTCATTTGCAGCACAAACAACAAGGCCCTTCCTCTTTTCCCTTTCCCTCCAAATTAACAGCTCTTGTGTGAGAAGTGGGGCAGTCAGCCTCCTGCTCTGAGGACGTGAATTATGCAGTGGAGGGTGGCCATGGAGAGAGACAAATTGCTTTCCCTTTTTCTTTTGAGAGTGAAAAAACACAGAAGCTGGGTGAGAGAACAGGAAGGAAATATTTTATTTTGGTAATGAAAACAGTCAAATGTCTCTGCACTGTGACAACTTACCACTGCTCTCTCTAGTACTTTCTCTTGTTAATTACACCAGGGAAGGTGTGTGGGGCTGAGAGGCTGAAGAGGCAAGCCAAAGGGCAGGAGTAGGAATGTACACAAACAGAAAAATTCACATTTATTTTGATATTGAATTTCTAAAAATCTTGAAAATCCATTTTGGTTGTTGTTTCGTTAAATCAAAAAACCAGATTTTTGCATTCGTTTTTGATGTTCTGTGCAAACTTTTCATGACTTTTTTTTCCATTGAAAAAGTCTTTTTGCATCATCTAAATCAAACATGAATATTCAAACAAACTGATCTTTCTTTTTTTTTTTTTTGCAAGCAGGAAACAAATATGCTTTGGACAAATTTTTGGAGAATTGGAAAAAAATGGAATTTTCATTCAATGTGAATGTCTGCGAATTTGAAATATTATAGAATTTGTGAATACGAACATCATTTTGCACAATCCTAAGCAGGATTGATTCCCTGAGCACCAATCACACCCTAGAAATGTTTTCTGGGGAGGAAATTTGGGATAGCACAGGTGGCCTATTCTTGCTTGGAATGGGTGACCTTCATAAAGTATGACTGGCTGTACTTTCTTTGGCATTTGGTTGGCACATCTGGGTATTCAGTTGTCTGGAATGCCCGGATGGGCTCATTGTCACCTCTGCACATGTGTGGATGCCTGTTTCAAACACCATGGATGTGTGCTGGACAGAGAAATCATGGCGGTTCCATCCAAAAGGTAAGTAAACATGCTGTTGTTGAAATCCGTGACTGTGCTGAATTTTCCAGCAGCCATTTTTAGCAGCTTTTGGTAGGAGGAGGGGCTGTGTCATGACTTCTAGCAGACTGTCCAGTGCCTGCCCTCCAAAAAGTAGCTGGGCATTGATAGGTTGCTGGAAATGTGCATTCGGACGAATGAGTATTACAGTTCCAAAAGCAATAAACTGGTAGCAAGTGTTTAACTGTAAACCAAAACAGGTTTATTGAGAATAACATTTAGAAAGGTAAAATAGAAACATAGGAAGTTTAGATATTGCAGGATAAAGATCAAAAGTCTCTTAGTATAGCAAGCTCCTTATAACAACAGCCATCTCTGCTTAAAAGTAAATTGTTTGCTCCTTTAAACCCAAGCCTTTCTGCTGTAACTCTGCTCTACAGTAGATAGCTTCTCCCCCTTTAGCCAGCTCTGCCTAAGCGCAAGCTCAGCTAAAGAACAGCAACAAAATCCCGGTTTCTGTAAGGCTTAGCCCTTCCTTGCTAGGCTGTGGGTCCCTAGCCTCTGGTCTATTCTTGGTAAAGTTCCTCCAGAGAAACAACCACTCACGGTTGCCTCCTTCAACTTCCCCCCAAAACAAAGACCAGCCTGATCAATTCCCATCCAGAGAAAAGACCAAGTCTGCTGCATTCTCTGCCTATTATACCCTTCCTTTCCTAGCATTCCGATTGGCTGTTACTACTGGCAACCAAGGGAAACTCCTCCTGCTTGTCAATCAAGCCCCCAGGTCCCTGGGCAGCTTTCCCCTCCAATTTGCCAGCAGCCAATCAATGCAACAGGGCCCAGGCAACGTTTCCTGCCTTTTCTGCTATTTGCAGCCTAGGCTTGCAAATGCAGTTTGCAAGGGATTTGCATAGGCAGATAGCAATGCAGATTGCAAAGGGCCAAAGCACTATTACTGCCCTCTGCAGCCTGCACCCTGAAACCGTCATAGGCTGTGGTCAGGTTTCCTCAGACATGTGAAGCAACCCCATCACAGAGGTGCTGTAATGGTGCTATATTCCCTCTGACTGAACAGGACCTATTTTTGAATAGCTGCTGTAACAAGTTTCATTCCTTTCTCCTGGAAGGGCCTTTCATGTCCACGTAGAATTAATTCCAACTCACTATTCATACTGGCTGCCTCCAGACGAGCAAGAGGAAAATGCAGGATTTTGTTTAGATCTCACAGTTGCCTCTTACCATACCTGCCAGATGGGAGAGCAATATCCCAGGGTAAATCTGGGCCTTTACTCTTCCGTCTCTTTCTCCTGTGATGATTCTGATGGCAAAATACTGTGCAATATTTCATCTGTGCTTGCATTAGACAGGGTAAGTTATATCACTATGGGTGAAAACTGGGATTTGGAGTTCTGGAACAGTGCAAAGCTGGAGTGGTCCACTTGTCCTGGAATGAGGCCATCTGCACTTGAATAGCCTGTTCTGGACACATTTGCATTGCCCTGAAGCTCACTGGCCCTTGGATGTTTTGGCCTTCTGCATGCATTCTTGGGCTAGTCTAGGAGCCCCTGGGCTGCCAGAAGAACTGTTAAAACAGGCCTACCAGTATCCTAGACCTGAGGCATTTCCGCACTGAATCGCGTTCGAAACCGAACGCGTTCAGGCGGAAAGCTTAAGCCAGCTTCGGGCGCTTTCCCCGTTCACACACAGACGCTCCGGAACGCGTGTAAACGCGTTCCGGAGCGTCTGGGTGCGAATGGTCAAAGCGCCCGAAGCTGGCTTAGCCGGCAAACGCCGGCCAGGGGCGCGCCGGCGGCCGCGGAGGCAGATCGACAATCAGCTGTTTGAAAAACAGCTGATTGTCAAAGCCGCGCGGCGTCGGAGGCGAGCCGGCAGGCGATCGGGAGACAGAAGCGGCGCGAACGCTTCTTCTCCCGAACGCCTGCGGACGGCTCGTCCGCGTTGGAACGCGTGTAGAGCACTTCGAAGTGCTCTACATTTCGAACGCGAAAAAGCCAGCTGCGGACACGTCGGAACGCAAGGCGCGCGCGGCCAATGCGGATGACGTGTCCACAGCTGGCTTTTTCGCGTTCCATTTTCCCCCGTGCGAAAACGTCTCTGGGGATTTTCCGCATTTCCCTTCCTTCCCATCTGCTGGATGGGAAAGGAGCATGATTAACCAACGTTAACTAGCGCTTGCACTTGCAGTGCTAGTCAACTTTGGCCATTCCCCCCCCCCCCTCCAAGATCAAATACTCTATTCTATCTGGGGCCCACACTTTCTCTGGGTGCCGCCATTTTGGCTGTGGCACCCTCTGTGACTGTGTGTGCACCAGCGCTGTTGTCTTGATGATGCCTCTGTGCATGCAGTCATGTCTGTGGTCATCTGAAGTACCAACATGCTTGCATGGTACCTCAAATAACCCTGGAGCATGGCAAGAAGAGCAAATGGCCACTGCCCAGATGCTTAAGTGTTAGGTAAACATTGGTTAACTTGTGGAGCAGGATTTCACGATCAACAAGTAGTGGACATCTGGTGAGGTGGGCTCACTTGGAGGCTGTAACAGCCCACAACATGTGCAGATGCTCTTCACCAGAGTTTCATTACTTCTTCACTAGAGGCCATAATGTGAATAGGCCTTTGGGTACACTGGGACGGAACCTCTCTGGTTCTCACCAGAATATGGAAGAGAGAGGCCCAGAATGTTAAGTGTGGAAAGGCTTCATATTTTCACATACATACACAGGGAAGTTTGTGGTTAAAAAAGGGCCACAAATGTTTATGTGTAAGGCCACATCTCCATATAGAGGTGGTTCTGCAATGGCTGGCTTGTGGAGGTGGCTGGTTTGGAGAGATGCCATGGAAAAAGGTGCCCTCCTTATTTTCATTTTTCTATGACAACATGCAGGGCATGAAAAATAACTCAGCATACAAGGCATTCCTGATCATGCCAGCAAAGAAGCTGGTGTGATTGCTGTGAGGTGCAAACTCCCTCTGAAAGTGGAAACAGGGTGGCAATGGGTGCTTTCTTCGAAAGACTTTGATCAGTAGACAGAGAGACCACCAATCTTAATAGTGTATAAAGCAAGTATCTATGTCATTGATGATATGTGAATGGATGATACTGAAAAATACAAGACAAAAATAACCTACTCTTTTGGGGGGATTTGGTTTAATAAGTAATAAGTAGGGATGTGCACGAATATTCATAACATTTGTTATTTGTCCGAATTTGGACATTCGTACATGAATTGGATGTTATGATATTTGTACATTAACATTCGTACGCATATGAATGTTTCATAACATATGAATAGTTCGGACGTTCGTTAAACTGGGGATAAGTATTGGATACGTATCAATATGTATGCATTCGTATAGGATACGTATCCAACACATATCAGATACGTATGCATTGGTACAGGATACGTATTTGATATGTATACGTTTGTATAGGATCTGTATCCAGGATCCGTATGTATTCGTATTGGATATTTGTGCGAATTTGTAAGAATACATTCGTATTGAATAGAATCCTACCACATTTGAAGGGGATCTATTCAAATGAATACAAATTTTCTAACATTCAGTTTGTAACAATTAGAAGGCCAAAAAATGTATTTGTGCACATCCCTAGTAATAAGAGTTGCATCAATTAAATTGGTAATTTTTATTGCACTATCCTTGCTGAGCTGTAATCATTTGAAAGGATTCTGAGACAAAATGCCTGGGTCACATTTTTATGAAAGTGGAACTTTTTCAGAATCATTGTCCCACCCCCCTTTTTAAGGACTCCAGAAGTCTGCCCAGCAACCAGGCCACACTCCATCTGCTGCTTCACATAATGAGCTCAGCCAGGATCTCTGGCACAAGCCAACTTTCTTTCTTCTATTCATTTGGATTTACTCTTTCAGCTTTCCATTGTTCTTCACTAATGGCCTTACAATAGGTCTCCCTGTTGCCTTTGCAGCTAGAGTGAGGCCAAATTGGGGGGTGAGGAGCAGAAGAGCCCTAATCTCAGCTTCACATTTAAAGGGACTGCTCTGAATGAATAATGCAGGGAGGAAAGCTGCCAGGAATGTGTACTGTTGCCTGCAAAAAAAGGGGGACATGTCACACTCTCGAGCCATCAGCTGCCATGATTAGTTGGGCTTCCAAGGGTAATGTCCCAGTATTTTCTTCCAAGCCTCCCCTCTCCTCCCTGCCGGGGCTGGGGCCAGGACCGCCACATGGTTCATCTTGTGTTATGTTTTCAAGCCTACTGCCAATCATGCAGCAAAGATGGCCCAGATTGGGTGACAGATGGAACTAGGTTAGTTTAAGGCTAAACTGAGTCCTTAGGGCATGTAGTGGTTGCTCAGTTCCATACTGACAAGCGAGAGGAGGAGGAAAGATTTCAACTTGAGCACTTGCATAGCAGAAAAGAACCACCTGTGTCTGCACAAGCTGCCATATGCACCCAGAATGGACGCAGCCAGTTAATGCTGGAGGCACATCACAAATACATGGCTTATGAAAAGGCAGAGAGAGCAGTCTGGAAGGGTACTATGGCTCCAAAAGCATCTTGGTATTCCACCAAAGGATTTAAAGAGCAGTGCAATGCAGTGGTTAGAGCATCAATCTAGGGAGAAACCTATGTAGGTTCTACATGGGACCCTTAAAGTTCCTGTGGGACTGCAGTGAAGGTGTACTGGTAGCATATCTATGTGGTTGAAGAGACCCCCTGGGGTGCAGGATTTGGGCAAGTCTGCATCCTGGGAGCATTCCCTGCAGTATTACCACTCATGAGAGTGCTACAATGATAAACTGCTGGAACAGACTCTGACAGCACTTCTCCAACAGTTTAGCTAGGTCAGTGGTCGGCAAACTCATTAGCCAAAAGAGCCAAATATCAACAATACAACAATTGAAATTTCTTTTGAGAGCCAGATTTTTAAAACTTAAGCTGTATAGGTAGGTACATTGTTATTAACCTAATTAGGGTACTCCTAAGCTGGAAGAGCCAAACTCAAGGGGCCAAAGAGCTGCATGTGGCTCCCGAGCTGCAGTTTGCTGACCCCTGAGCTAGGTCAGTGTTTGTTCCCACCTGGTCCACTGTTGTTCCTCAGAGAGTACAGGGAAATGGCTAACATCTGCAGCCACCTCCTGTGCTCTTCCCCAGGGGGAAACAAAAGTCCCCATGCTAGGAGGAAGAAGAGGAGGAAAAAGAAGAGGAAGAAGAAGTGTTGGCTTTTCTACCCCGCTTTTCTCACCCATTTAAGGGGACTCAAAGCAGCTGACAAAGCTTTCTATTCTCCCCACAACAGACACCCTGTGAGGTGGGTGGGGCCATGAGAGCTCAGAAGAGAGCTGCGACTAGCCCAAGGTCACCCAGCTGACTTTGTGGAGGCATGTGGAATCAAACCCGGTATTCCCAGATAAGAGTCCAGCCCCCTAACCACTATACCAAACTGGCTCACACCAGAAAGGTGGTAAGAACAATGAAGATCACTTTGCAATCTTTATTTAGAGTACAGCCTCCACCCTTATGCAGAACCTACCTAGGGTCAGGTCCTCACTTATCAAGGAAGCTTGTCTTGGCCTTCTGCATTTCAAGCTCTCTGGCTTTACCCGAGCAGCTCCAAACTCCCATTGTCATTGTCATCATCATCTCCTCTTTTAATATCAACATTTGATGTGAATATTGTGTTGTACAAAATACAGCCTTTCTAAGCAGGAACCACAGACCTTAAGATGTGCTTATTGAAGGTGTCCATAGCAGATGGTTTACAGAAACTGCATGCAGGAAGAATGCGTAGTTTGTATCACTGGGGAAAGGAACTGCTGGAGGTTCATGGCTATTGCTGATCAAGAACAGCAAGGCCGCATCTTCATGGCATGTGTTATTTCAGTTTAAAGAATTCGAAATAAAAGAAACGGAACAAAGTTGTCCACACGACTTGCAAGTTGATCCAGTTCCGAGAGCATTCTGACTGCAGCCTTAACGCGAAATCAATCCTGGGAGTCCAGACAGCAGCCCTGTCCTCCTGCCATTGCCCACCCCCTCTCTTGTGATTGGTGTTCCATCCCAGGATCCCACCCTCCCTTCCCTTTGCGTCATCCATGCTCCACCGGGGATCCCCTGCCCGCTTTGCCCCGCTCCGCTGCTGGCTGCTCTTCCCTCGGTGCGAGGCTAGAAGAGGAGGAGAGCCGAGAGAGACGGGCGGCAGTGGGTGTGTTAGGTGGTCCCCACATGGCAGAGGGGAAAATTAGTCCCTAAAGAGAGAGAGGGGAGGGGGAGAGGGCAGCTGGGGATGGGGTGGGGGACTGACTGACTGGCTTCTTGGGGGGGAGCTGGAAGGAAAAAGAGAAGGGGGGAAGAACGGAGCCGCCGCTGATCAGGAACGGGGAGGAACGGAGGAAGCCAAATCGGGGGGGGCATGAGGAAGATGAGGATGGGGGGTGAGGGGGCAGCAGCAGCTGGGTGGGGGTGTGGAGGGGAAGGGAGGTGTTGCTAAGGCACCAAGGAAAAGAGTCTTGGGGGGGACTAGCAAAGGGGGTGGTGTCGTCCTTGCACAGACGGGATTTTAAAGTGAGAGAAGCCCCCCTTTCCCAAAAAGAGAGAGGGAGGAAGGAAGGAAGGAAGGAGGGGTATCTGAGAAGCCCCCCTTTCCCAGTACAAACACACACAGGCAGGCTTTCATGACAGCTAGAAAATCAGACACTTTTGCTACAGCCTTCACACAGCGGCTACGGTGTATCAGGGAACCCCTTCACTCCCGATTAACAATGTTGCAAATTTCCGCAATTTCAAACCTTCAGACCTTTAGAAAGTGAAAGGAAGTAATACAGCTGAGATTCTGCATCAAAGGACCGGGGCTTTAAACATTAAAGAGGCATAGGGTGGCTGTGGTGGGGTGTCATTCATTCATATTTTTATCCCACTCTATACACAAGGGTCTCAGTGCGGGTCACAACACATTGGTTTTAATGTGTTCATATTAAACATATTAAAGCCATAACTTTGCCTGAACGTGGGGAGGAAAAAGCTGTTTCTTTAGTCCACCCTCAGAGCCAGAAAACATGAGCAAAGTGACCAGTAATTTTCTTTCCACATTATCTCTCCCAGAGGTGAATTTTACCCTAAAAGAAAACAGCTTGCCACTTTGCTGATATATTCTCTCACTCTGAAAGTTGACTGAAAGTGGATTAAACCTTAGGTGTGACCACAGCCTATAATGGATTGAGACCAATAAAAACCAGGACTCAGGAAAATATGCTTGAAGGGAAGAAAGTCCACAATTGAAACAGATGGACTAGTGGTTAGGGAGCTGGACTCTCATCTGGGAATACCTGGTAACCTTGATTCCACACTCCTCCACAAAGCCAGCTGCGTGACCTTGGGCCAGTCACAGATCTGTGCTGAGCTCTCACAGCCCCACCTGCCTCACAGGGTCTCTGTTGTGGGGAGAAGAACAGAAGGTTTGTCAGCTGCTTTGAGTCCCCTTCAATAAGTGAGAAAAGCAGGGTAGAAAAGCCAACTCTTCTTCCTCCATGAAACCAGATGGGTAACCTTGGGCTAGTCACAGCACCCTTCTGAGCTCTCACAGCTGCCCCCCACCTCACAGGGACCGAAGCTGGATTAAAACCTTGGCTTGTGGTCACACCTAAGGTTTAATCCAGCTTCACTCCACCTTCAGAGTGAGAGAACACATCAGCAAAGTGACCAGTAGTTTTCTTTCCACATTATCTAGTCTAAAGGTGGATTTTCTGAGTTATTAACCCTGAAAGAAAACCAGCTTGTCAGTTTGCTGGTGTATTCTCTCACTCTGAAAGTGAACTGAAACTGGATTAAACCTTAGGTGTGATCACAGGCAGAGGCAAAGTAGCCTCTGAAGGGGGCTCAAAGCGGTTGACAAACCTTCTCTTCTCACCCTTCAGGGGACTCAAAGCGGCTGACAATCCTTCTCACCCTTAAGGGGGCTCAAAGCAGCTGACAAACCTCCCATTTTTCTCCTCACAACAGAACACCCCGTCAGAGAAGGGGCTCCGCTGCCGCCGTCGCAGGAGCAGGAGCAGGCGGGATTGATTCAGCGCGGGGCTTATCCAGCACTACGAGGGGTGAATGGCAGGCACCCCCTGCCCACAGCAGGATGGGGGGTGTCGCTTCGTTTCCCCAGCAGCAGTAGGAGACGGAGGCGGTGGTGGAGAAAGGAGCAGCCGTTTCGCCAGTGCTGACATCGGGCTCCTGTAGAGCGGCGGCTGAGGCAAGGCACCGGCCGCACATCCCCTACCGAGGCGGGGTGGCGGTCTGGTGGGGAAGGAGGAGAGAGGTGTCAGATGGATGGCGGGCGGGGGGCGCCTGCCGTTCACCCCTCGTACTGCTGGATAAGCCCCACAGCTTTTAAAATACAGGCTCCAGGGCTTTCCTTTCCCTGTTTTAAAGTTCAGAACCTTCAAAGAGCTGAAATTGCGCAAAACTGCAACATTGTTTTTAAGGTGTGAAGTGCCGACATTGATACAGTGTAACTTTAAGGACTGGAGCTTTATAGTGGGTGTTTGAGGGTGGATTTTTTCAATGAAGGAAACCCTAAACATGACGTGCTTCTAATACGTACAGCCATTGGTTACAGTGCTATTGGGGGCGGGACAGCCTTAACACGGAATCTCATCCTGGAACGATACTGTCCACACAGTAAAAAATTAAACACTTGTCAAGGGCATGTTCCGGAGTGAGACCTGTTGAGATCAGGATTTATTTCAAATCGGGATAACGTCGTTTAACACGGAAATACCGTATTAAGCCGAAGTGCCGTCTAAACTGCCCGAACTCAAAACATTTTGAATTCGAGATAACGACGTCGTGGGGATGCGGCCCAAGAAAGTAGCAGATTTGGGGTAGGAAGGCTCCCAGTATGCTTGGTAGTCCAGTATACTGCCCAGTGTGGGATCACCCTTTGTTTGCATAGGGCTAACACCATTCCAGTCCATAGGGATTTTCGCACTGCAACGCGTTCCGTTTGGAACGCGTGCAGGCGGGCAGCTTAAGACAGTTCCGGATGCTTTCACCATTCACACACAGGAGCGCCGGAACACGTGTAAACGCGTTCCGGTGCGCCTGTGTGCGAATGGTAAAAGCGCCCGGAACTGTCTTGGCCGGCAAAGGCCGGCCAGGGGCGGGGATTCGGCCGGCAGCGCTGCCGCTCATTGGGTGAGAGCACCCAAGGGGCGGGCAGCGCTGTCAAGCCAGTCACCGCGCTTCGTGCCAGCTCTACGGGGCCGGATCGGGCCCTGTGGAGCTGGCACGAACATGCCCGGGCACCCGGGTGCCCATCGGAGGGGCCGGGGCAAGGTCCCTATGGGGCAGGATGCCTTTGGAGATCAGAGCCCCTGGCTCTGATCTGCAAAGGCTTCACCCTGATCTTGCCCATCTGCGGGGCGCGAGCGCCTGGATCTAGGCGCGGGCGCCCCGCAGATCAGCCGCCCACCCCCCCCAGTCCCCAAAACCCCCACCCCCCACCACCCTCCGAGCCCGATTGGGCCCATCTTCGCTGTGTGGGTGCCTACACTGAGGCACCCACACCGCGAAGATGATTCCCCCCCTTCCCCAGGGCCCCGGGAGGATGCGCGCGCGACGGAGGACTTACCTCGTCGCCGCCCGGCCTCCGAATGAGGGGGGGCATGCTGGGAGCGCGCAGCATGCAGCCCACCTAAGCCCCCTATTCGACAAGCAGTTCACGTGAACTGCTTGTCCAATAGGGGGCTTAGGTGGGCTGCGTGCTGCACGCTCCCAGCATGCCCCCCCTCATTCCGAGCCTGGACAGCGACGAGGTAAGTCCTCCGTCGCGCGCGCGTCCTCCCAGGGCCCGGGGGGGGGGAATCATCTTCGCGGTGAAGGTGCCTCGCTGTAGGCACCTTCACAGCGAAGATGGGCCCGATCCGGCTCGGAGGGTGGTTGCAGGTGGGGGTTTTGGGGACTGGGTGGTGGGTACTTATTAATGGGTACTTAATGGGTACTTCTAGTGACAGTGGAAAAACACCCTATATTTGCCTCACAAAAAAATTCCAAATGTCTACTAGAGTTGGCCTGCTGGTAGACAGCACATGCACCACTAATACTACAGATCCCAGAATGCTCTGCTGGTGTGTTGGCACATCAATCTAGGGATGTGCACGAAAGCATTTTTTTGCATTTGAATTCAATTTGAATATTTGATTCGAATCAAAATTCAAAAATCCAGATTATCCAGATCTGTATTTTCAAAAATCCGATTTGAATTGAATGATACGAATGTCGGGAACATTCTTATCTGATTTTCAAATCCATTCACATCCTGTTTTTATCGTGTTTGCATTCTGTTTGCATCCTGTATTATATGTGCAAATAGACTCGATATTCAGATGCGTTATACGACATCGAATTCAGTTGAATAATTCGAAAATTGGTATTAGATTTTCAAAAATCTGAATTTGATCTGAATTTGGAAATTCGGAGTTTTGAAAATCCGATTTGAATTTGAATGTCAATATTAGTTGAATTCGAATCAGATTTTTAAATTTTTGAATATCTGTGCACACCCCTACATCAATCCGGACCCACAAGTACTCCCTCCTCTGCTGACATTCTTTAGCGTCCTCTCATGTTATGTTCTCATGCTACAAGTCACATCAGACCACCCTTCCCAAACATAGCCAAACAAAAGGTGGAAAACAGAAGCTTTCTAGAAAAATTAATGCCACAGATGCCTTTTATTTGACATTTGATTTCACATGTGTTTATAGTATTAAGCTTTGCTTGTTCCAGATTCAATGTTTATGCAAAACGTAAGCTTGTTTCCATGTAAAAGGGTCCATAGTTATATCTGACGAGAAGAAAAAACTTCCTCAATTGTAGACATTTTTTCAATAAGTATCAAGGTTGGCCCGCGACTTTGTCCAAGTTTTTAATTTTGGCCCAGTGAGTATTTGAGTTTGACACCTCTGGTTTAGTGCAAGTGCAGGAAGTTAGCTAACTAAAATTTGCATTATTGTGCATGACGAGGGTAATAAACCACCTCCTAAGTAAACCGCATCACAATCAGTAAACACATATCTCGGCACGAAAAACCACATAAGAGGATCGTACTTACTTTGGGGAGATAGAGAATTGCACTCTCACTTCCCGTAAGGAAAAAATAAAATTAAAAAAATCAAGTTTACTTCTGTGTGTTTTGCACAGGTGAAAAACCACAGAAGACTGCTTCCCTTTCCTCTGGCTACTTTTCTGTCGATATTTATCAGCTTCCAGGCGATTAGCATTGAGACTTTCGTGCTCACAGGGCCAGTTTGGCATTTTGGCTGCTAAATGCAGTTGTAAAAGAGAGAGCAACCTTGTCTTTGTGCCTTTGATGGATGGCTTACCTTGTCAGCTGAGGCCAGGACTCTCTCGGCAGATTTACTAATCTGAAAAAGCCGTGCCACGCTGCAGGCCTGATCTGTGCATAGTCGAGGCACATGGCTGCACTGCAACCGGCCATGCAAATGAGCTGAAGTGCTTTTGCCCTCTGGCCTTTGGAGCAGCGGCGAGGGGAAGGATTCCCGCAAAGCCGTCCAGCAGCAGGTGCGAAGCAGAGGGCAGGTGTACCATTCACCATATGTTGCGCTGAGGGTTGTGTTTCCTTGAAGTTCTTTAAATTACAAGCCAGGTGAGAGGAAGCAAGTAAAAACATGTGTGCTTGCTGAGCCGAGCAAGAAGACGGCTTTATAGGCTGGTTTAATGTTTGCTTATTACAAGCATCGATTAGTGTGGCTTCTTTTATCCTTCTTCCACTTCCAGTACTGTACTGACAATCATATTTTTTTGAATTAAAAAAAAAGGAGTGAAGAACAAAAGGATATTTATTTGATCTGTGTCTCGTCTGGCATATGCTTAAGAGCTGAACCTGCCATACCTAATGTGAGGTTCTATTTATTAAGACTTTCTCCTTTTTCCAGAGTACTAAACGTTCCCAAACTATTATGACATTCTTTCTGCGGCTTGGTAGCCCCTTGCATAGAAACACTTCCATGTGTTGCAGGTTGCCAAAGTTCTGCTGTTGTATGAGGTCTCTAGCAACCATAAAAGTAGGTAGAACTCAAAAGTTAGCCTGCAGAACTATAAAATTCAAGGAAACACAAATGGATCCAACTGAGCAGAACAAAACAAAGCCACTAAAGCAAGTGTGTGGCGTTTCCTACATACTGTCCTTGTTCTGCAAACTGAACTGCCCCCAATGCTCAGGGGAGTTACTTTGATCTTGGTGCAGCTGCTCTTGCTTGCTGCTGCCAACCTAGAGCTTGACAGAGACAGATTTCAAAGGATAAGAAAGCCACATACAGAACACAAAAGTATAAAGGGAGGGGGCGTAGAGGGAGTGGAAAGGCCTATAGGGGCTGAAATCCTATTCATGCTAATCTGAGAGTAAATCTCACTGAATACAGGGAGATTGCTTCTGAGTAGATACATGTAGGACTGAATTGTTGGAGCTCTAATTTGAGTCAGTGGAAGTTGTTGCTGGCTTGCTGCTGTTCTCAGGATTTTAGGCTGTTTTTGGACCGTGGGGCAGAAAAACTGGATTCATTGTTCCAGATTCACTAGAATCTTTGGATCTGGTTCTTGGGAAGGTGAGGGTCGGATCTGCGCTGTCTGCATGGGTGGTGCCAATCTGGATCTACTCTCCCTGCCCCTGTGGCTGCGAAGCTCATATGATCCAAGCTTCACAGCCAACTCCTCCAGCGACTAGGAACGACAGCTCCTAGTCACAAAGTAAGAGGATGATTTTTGAGGCAATGCTATGGCATACTGTACGCCTCTGTGATCTGGATTAAGGCCCTCAAGCCAGATTGTAGACCACCATTCTATAGTAGATCTGGATCAAGGGCCTCTTGATCTGGATCTACCTCTATCCCATGCAGACAGATCTGAACTATAGTGGTGTTGGGCCTTTGTGATCTGCATCAATGTCCAGGTGTGACAGCTGTCTAATCCGGATCTAAGACCTCTTGTTGAAACAGCCTTGGGCTCCCATCAGATACTTACTTGAGAGTAAACCCTATTGATCACTATGGAGCTTTTTTATGAGTATAAACACGCATTGGATTTCCTTTTAGTTGCATAGCAAAAAGGTTCAGTGGCTCAGGCAGCAACTGCAATAAGGTCCTTTCTGCACTTACTTATTAATCCAGATCAAGGAGCCACCTCATACACATCATTTGTATGGGACTAGTAATCCATGCTAAAGGTGCACTGATCTAGATTACTGTAGTGGTAGATCCAATAAGTCTGGTCCACGTCTCTCCTAGCATTGTCTGACCTGGATCAAGGAAGGAGCATCTACACATAGAATGGAACCAGCAGAACCTGATTCAAGGGACATGTGCTTAAGACATAACTATGGACATCTCAATGCAGTTTTCTTTGCAGAGATTCAGAGGTGGCTTGCCATTGTTTACTTCCAGGCGGGTCTTGGGGACCAAACTGGCAACCCTCTGCTTTTCAGACAGTTTGCTCTATCACCGAGCTACAGCCACTCCAATAGCCACATTTGCATGGAAGCAAACAAATGCATTTTCCTGTGCTTTTCAGATATTTTGATAGTCTTTAAAATAAACTGCAAGCTGTTTACATGCAAACATGTAACAGACCGGTGCTAGCAAAATGACAGTGTTTGAAATGAATTGCTTTAGGGCCACATTTTTTGCTGACACAGAAGATATTTATCTTTTGGACAAAAGCATGACAACCCCCAGGCAACTAATGTTGCACTAGGATCTTCGGTATAGGACCATCCCCTGAGACAACCTACGTGCGGCCATCTTGTGTTTTTTGTATGTTTTCAGTTTTGAAGACAATGCTTGAGACTTCTAGGGGCTGCAAAACTTAGAAGCATAACCCACTTTACATCACTGTGACTTTTTAAATGCCTAGCAACCTGCACAAGGAGAAAGCAAACAGCGTGATTTGTGCTGCTTTTCTATACACAATTCTGCCACTTCTATTGGAAGAGCAGGACTTACGCCCGAAAAATCAGCTCATCTTGAAGTTCATGGCTGCAGGGCTTTTTGGGTCCCTTAGACACACACAAACACCCGCTCTCATCCTGCAATATTACAGTAGATCATTTTCGTGGCAAAGGTATAATAGATGAAGGTAGAGTGCCCTGCCTTTTAAGAAGAAGAGTTGGCTTTTCTACCCCACTTTCCTCATCCATTTAAGGGGGCTCAAAGCAGCTGACAAAGCTTTCTGGTCTTTCCCCACAACAGACACCCTGTGAGGTAGGTGGGGCTGTGAGAGCTCAGAAGAGAGCTGTGACTAGCCCAAGGTTACCCAGCTGCCTTCGTGGAGGAGTGTGGAATCGAACCCGGTATTTCCAGATAAGAGTCCAGCCCCCTAACCACTATACCAAACTGGCTCACACCAGAAAGGTGGTAAGAACAATGAAGATCACTCTGCAATCTTTATTTAGAGCCTCCACCCTTATGCAGAACCTACCTAGGGTCAGGTCCTCACTTATCAAGGAAGCTTGTCTTGGCCTTCTGCATTTCAAGCTCTCTGGCTTTACCCCAGCAGCTCCAAACGCCCATCGTCATTGTCATCATCATCTCCTCTCTTAATATCAACTGTGACTAGCCCAAGGTCACCCAAATGACTTCATGGAGAAGTGCGGAATCAAACCCAGCATTCCCAGATAAGAGTCTGGCTCCCTAACCACTAGACCAAAATGGCTCAAAGTTTTATTTTTTAGACAAACCCAAAGTTCCTCTGTCTGTCTCTCTGTCTCTCTGTCTGTGTGGGCAGGCAAGGAGCGAAGGGAGCCAAACACGGTGGGTGGGGTAGGGGAGCTGCCTTGCAGGGCCAGGTGGCATGATGGAGCACGTGCCCCCAACTGTTGAAAATATACATATATGTATATATTACCTTGCCGTAGCTTTGCTTTTCTCTCTCTCTCCCCCCCCCCTCCTTTGCTATTGTGCAGGCCAAGTAGGCAGCAAGCCACACAGCTGACAGCTGTGCCCCTGCGCAGTTCAGGAACAGCTGCTTTTTTCCTGGGGGGAAATTAAAAGATTAGGGGGACGTGGGCACGTGCTGGCTTCTGGAGTCCTAGACAATGCTTGATTTAGGGTAGAACTTGTCTGCAGTGGCTGACAAAAGGGATAGGTTAGCACGAACTGGGGAGGGGTGTCAAAGGAAAGGGGTGGGTGGGTGGAAGGGCACGCTTTGAAAGAGACAAAAGCAGAGAGAAGGAGGGAGGCCCGTCTCTGACTGAAAAGGCCGCCAGCAACAGCTGCTCTTGTAGCAGAAATATGAGACGCTCTCCTTTCACAAACACCAGGGGCTCAGGAGAAAAGAAGGCCAGGCCACACTTCTCCTCAGATGCAATTGTCTGCCCCTGAAAGGCAAAGGATCGAGTTTTTTTTTTAAAAAAAATTTGCACCTTAGAGGGGCCAGGAAAGACAAGATCAGCAAAATGCAAAGCCTTGTAAACAGTGGAAAAGTATGTTGCAGACTCATGAGGAGGGTACAGTATAGGACACACGCTTGCACACAGCAGTGGCTGTGCTCCACTGTTTTTATGCACACAAAATTTTGCTTGGCCTTTACGCTATCTGATAGAGGGCTTCTGAACTTGAAAACAACACCCGAGCAACTGTAAACAGTGTTTTCAGAAGAATGCCCCTCCCTGTTCAGTGGTCTCACTTATCTATTTCTTTACAGCCAGGTTATATACTTCAGGTTTACAACAGGAGGGAGTCGACATGTGCGGCAAGTTCTTGTCGGCTTTTTGATGTTGTATCTCTCATGTTTACTGAGCTGTTATTAACGGTATGCGTCTTTAATTTTGCAAGTCGTTTTTGAGATGGCTGTATTTAAAGCAGCATATGAACCCAATAAAAGAGATAAAGGTGGTATCTAGACTTGTTAAACAGGCCAGCAACCTGCCTGCATTGCATCAGGACTGACAGACAACTCTGACGCCAGGACATTTCTGGCGCATCGCACACTGCCAAAATGTCAAATTAAAGGTAGTGTGGGAAATCCTAGAATGCATGAGTTCTTTTTACTGTTAGGTGTAGGTCGCTGTTTATTTCATGACTGCAGCAGCAGCGGTGGTTTTACAAGAACCAGTCAGTTCTACGCAGAAACCACTTCCTGAAGAAGAAAAAATCCTGGCGTTGGCATTAAAGTGCCTTCTTCTTCATAGTACTTCGAGACATCAACTTGCAGCACCAACTTGCAGCACTAGGTTCCCACAGATTGATGCAGAAGACATGTCAGGAGAAATGTGAATGCTAATGCCAAATGCAGGAGAATAACTCAGCTGTCAGATCTTAACCATATTTAAGGAGGTCCTTTCCCACATAAATGCTGTCTGAAAAGATCCTGCCCGGTGCTGGTAACTTTTAAACTAAAAACACAACAACCTGAAAATGGCCTCATGAAATCTGGTCATAAAATACAAACAGAAAGATGAAATTGTGCTAGATATGTGTATTGCATTCAGTAGGAAAGTGTTTAGAGATGTGGCTGAGTCAGGCTGAGGGATGTACACACAATCATACAAACTTGAACAATTGCATTCAAATAAAATGTCTACATTCAAAGATTGATATTCAAATGGAAAGCAAATGCTTTCATTATGAGCCAGTTTGGTCTAATGGTTAGGGAGCTGGGCTCTTATCTGGGAGTACCGGGTTTGATTCTGCACTCCCCCACGAAGCCAGCTGGGTGACCTTGGGCTAGTCACAGCTCTCTTCTGAGCTCTCACAGCCCCGCCTACCTCACAGGGTGTCTATTGTGGGGAGAAGAATAGAAATGCTTTGTCAGCTGCTTTGAGTCCCTTAAATGGGTGAGAAAAGCAGGGTAGAAAGCCAACTCTTCTTTTTCTTCTTCATGCACTTGTTCAAAGCTTCGTTATGTTCATGAATGTGGGGATCTGCTGCTGGCCTGGCAGTGTGGTAGCACCGCCTTAGCAGCACGGCTAGCAAGCGGCTGCCCAGTTCCTTCCACAGCAGATCCGGATCCTGCTGGGTGCTGCAAAAGCCAGCTGAATCTGCATCCACTGCAAATCCTTCTGTATCTGCTATGAATGCTCCACATATGCAGCAAACATTCGCCAAACATTTGCAGCAGATACAAACCAAATGCGAATGTCACCACATTAGAAGTGGTTACATTTGCACAAATACGAATTTTCTTCACGTTTGCTTTAATGCAAAGCAAACATTTAAAAAATCATGCACATCCATAGTCAGACTGCTTTCTGAAGGATAACAAAGGGTTGTAAAATGCATGGTATTTGAGGGAGTGGATGTAACTCAGTGACAGAGCAAAGGTTGCTCCTTCAATCCCCAGTTTCTCTCCAGGAGTAAGCAATGGCAAACCACTTCGGAAAGAAAGCTGTATGGAGATGCCTGTGTAGTCAACCAGGAGTTGATATTATACAGTATGTTTTGTGGTGCCTGGTAACCCCTCTATCTTTGGTTTACTTTTCTGAATCAAGAATGATGCCTCACAAACTTGCTTTGAACCGTCATTTTAACTGCTTTCCATTGTCTTCTGGTATTTCAATGTGTCCAACGCTTTTCTATATTTCTCGGCTAGTGAGTTATTAATTTTAGATTGTTTGCATGCGCTGTATTTCTGTGATATTGCTAACCAACACAGATGGCTTGTGCCTCAAAAGGTGGCATAAAAATAATTTTCATAAACGAAATGATAAAATTAACTCAGCAATAGCAACGCTGTTTGCCTTGGAGCTGTATAACAGAGAACAGACAAAAAGCTAAATTTCTCAACCGAAAACATGTAACCTAAAAACATTTAACACCACTTATGAAGTGTTGCATTGCATTTTCCAGCCCCCTCCACTTCCCCCACATGTTTAAAAATCCAATCTGGTCATTGGATGGAATTATTGTTTCTTTTTTAAAAGCATTGCTCAGTGGCATTTCCATGATATTTAGCAAGATCAACAGATGTGAGTAAAAAAGCTTGTATGTGGTCTCCTAAACTTAAATAAACAAGCTTAAATTAGCCATGAGCTAGGAACATGCATGGATTTTTTTTTACATTCTATAATCTGCTAAATTTGAATTTAACAAGATTCAATTCGTTTTTGCCAAATTTGAATCTATTCGTTCGAATTTTTAGTTCACATCTGCACATACGAATGTCAACAACATTCATATGTGCCCGTACGCATCTTCCCGACATCCGAACGCATCCGTACACATCTGTATGCACCCTATAGTTATCCTGTATGCAACCTGTTTTGTCCCATAGTGATCCATACAAGTGTGTACGGATGCAGGAAACTTGCGATCTTCAAGTATACATTGTATACGAACCCATACACACATGAATGTCCAGATAATTCAAATGAATAGATCCAAAATTCAAAATTTGGGACATTCTATTTGTGTTCAAATGTCAAAATTCGGCACATTTGATCGAATTTCAAATGCCTTAGAATATTCATCCACATCCCTACAATGAGGCCATTTGTTACTAAACCAGCGCCCTATTCTGTGCACTTTGTGAATGTTATGAACTTAGCTCTTTTATTGTTATAATTATCCTTTTATTTGAAGATGTAATGAGGACTAACTTGTTTTAAGCTTTAGTGGCAAAGCAAGCTTCTTTTTCATTATCATTATTAAAACAATCCCCGTTGTATCAATAGATTGCTTATCATGCTTTGCACCACTGTTGGTTGGTAGAAGACGCATTTCAGACCTATTATCCAAGTGCAAAATTTCTTCCCCATCTTCTTCTGGAACTCTTTATTATCCTCATATCCTGCCCTCTTGTATGGGGTTTCTCACAGGGCCATTTGTCAATGCTCGACATGTTGTCTTATTCTGGCAGTCCTTTGGTTGCCGTACAACAGCCTGTGGGTGGTCCATTCCCCTCTCTTTCTTTCCTACCCCGAAAACTTGCCTGCGAAAGGTGAGGCAAGATGAGCAATGGGTTGGGAGAAAAAACAAAACACAATAGCACCAGCTGCTGCTGAACTTCAGCCAGAATGACCCCAGCAGTGAAATAAGGGACACATTTTCTGTGCAATAAGAGGTATTTTATGCTCAGCAGTGCAGACTTCATTTGAGGTTTTGAGCTTGCTTGGATTTTTGGTACAAGTATATATGGGGGCTTTTACACTGTGAGAAATTTGCAATATGAGCAAAGTTCATCACAAAACCATCTCTTGCTAGGCTGATCAGTCTGTTTAGAAAGATTATTTTTAAGTTACAGCTCTCATCATCCTCCAGCCTGTTCTAGCAAAAGATTATGGGACTTTCAATCCAAAACAGTTTTTTCCCCCTTCCTGAATAGGGATGTACACAAACAAAAATTAGCTGTTGAGCTGAATACCTGTTTGTTTGGTTCAATAGTAAAACAAACAGTTTCTGATTCCAATTTTGTTTGCAAAGAAAGAATCACACTTATTTCATTGAAAAAGCCCCTTTCAAGGGCAAAAACACAGGGTGCATTCCCAAAGGGACTAAAATCCGGACTGGAGTCAAACTCAGGAACCAGGGTTCCCATTATATTGGGCAGTAATCCAAATTGGGCAAGACCCAATCCCATTCCATTTCTTTTTCTCTGCATTTTCTGAACACCAGCCTGCAGAAATCTGGGAGAAAAAAACCCTGTTGGAACAGGACTCATCCTGCTGTTTCGAATTAAAGCATTTTCACTCATGGGAAAGGTGGTCCCCCCCCCCCGTTTTCAACTTAAAACCAAGCTGCCTTCACGATTGGCCTTTTTTGGGGGGGGGGAGTAATGGGGCAGAATAATGTTTGGTGTGAGACCATGAGGGAGGGGCACCCAGGCGAGATTGAGCCTGGCAGCAGTGGTGGTGGGGGCAGGAGCAGGAGCAGCGTGGTTCTCCCACGTTCCGTTTCAAGATGATCCCAGTGCCTGAATGTGGTGGTGGTGGTGCATTGTTGTTGCTGTTGTTGTTTTTTTTGCCAGATTGAACTTTATCTGCTTGTGTGCACCCTAACCTGCTCCTGCCACTGCCCAGGCTGGGCTCGTCACTGCTGCTGCTGCCTTCAGACAGCAGGATTGCCTTGGAAGGGAATTTGGAAGCACCACTGACTCTTGCTCTTGCTTTTGCTCCTGCTCCTGCCAAGGCTGGGCTCATTGTCACTGCTGCTGCTGCTGCTGCTGCCGGGTCCAAAATGGGAACACCAAAATGTGCACTCAGTGCTGGTCCTGCAACCCACACCCTAACCCAGACCAGAATTTGGTTGTTCCCGGACCAGAATAATCTGGGAACGGACTAAGTGGGAACATGACAATGAACATAGACTGTCTGATCGAATCGTTTATGTTCCCAATTGGGAGATGGGTTTGGTTTGATTTCTGGATGTGCGAAGCTCTGCATGTTCAGACAGATGCGAACATCTGCAAACATGAACTATTTGACTGAAGTTTTGAACATGAACTGAATTTTACTCATCTCTATTTCTGAAGTGAGAATCAAGGTTATTCTTTGACTGTTAATACTGACTTTCTTATAAGCAGCTTGATATTCATGAAATTCCTGAAGGTTCACGTGTCTGAAACATTCACACGTGTGTGTGCACACATGCATACACACACACAATTTTTTTAAAAAAGTTTTTAAAACAAACCTTGGGCCTGTTCACACTTGGCCATATTTGAAAATATATCTCAGGATAGGAATCTATTGTCCGCATGCCTTACCTGGGGCCTGCTGTAGACTGCCTTAGCATGTGGACAGCAGCCCCCTATTCTGGAGTATATATTCCAGAGTAAAGCCAAGTGCAAACAGGACCTTTGTTAAGAAGGAACAGCAGTTCCGAATGGCACAAAGACCTGGATATTTTAAGGTTTCCTGAAGTCCCTATCATTGCTAAAAGTAATGCATGAGGAGTTTCATGCGAGCTTATGCCACATACAAGTTGCAGATTCATTATCCCAGTGCCCTGACAATTGGCAATCAGTGGTATTTTTTACATTACTGCTTCAAAAAGCCAAATACACCGTCAGTTAAGGAAAGTCCTTTAGAATGCAGTAGGAACATGCAACCAATTCATCACTGATGTGTGTAAATTGTGGCATTTTTTCCCTCTCACACAAAGGCAGCTGCTTAGTGATAGCATCAGTTCATCCATGTAAGGATCCCATTTGTTTCTGTCTGCCTCCTTTCTGTCTGTTTCTGTCTGTCTCACTGGGGGAGCAGGTGACTACCAGCTGACTGGCTCTGCTTGACCTTCATGGCTTGTCCCTGGGAAAGTGCAATGCAAACGAAGCCAAGTAGAACACAGTGCTCATACCTGCCTGCCACCAGATTGGACTCTCTTCTGGAATATCTGGAGAAATGCAGTTGTTTGTCACATGCCCACTAGTGCAATTAAGGACTCTGTGTACATCATTCTGAATGCTGGCTAGCCATGTCATCTCTGTTCACATGATTTGGAAAGTAAAAGGAGATAAAAGGTTGAAGTTCCTGCCAAACTCCTCCCTCATATACAAGCATTAATCACAGCAGCAGCATTTGCACACTGACTTTATGGCGCTGTGAAGATGTCATGAAGGTGCAGGGAACTCATGGCACATTGGGTGTACTGGACAAGTGGGATGTCTGCACTCAAATAGTGCTTACTCCAGCTTGTTTTTTGTAGCCCTGCCCACCCCTAAATTGCAAAAATTCAAGGAGACCTATCTATTGTCTGCCAGCTGTACAGTCATGCATGTCTGGCGTCTCCCCCGGCCCTCGACATCACAACTGGAGAACTAAAGGGCTGTGTGCATGTTAGATCAGCCAGGGAGCAGTGGCAGGCATGTGATCCAGCATGCTGCCACTTCGAGAGGAGTCCTGTTACCATAGAGTTGTGCAGCCCCTGCCGATTTCTCCAGAAGTGTGTGACAAAAGCACTTGGTTGTGGTGTTAAATCTCCAGCCCAAAGCTGCTGCCAAAAGCTTTTGGCAAGCAGATCCCTTTTATGCAAGGACAGAGTGCTCCACATAGAAGACTGTGGGCATTCTTAATGAAGCAGCAGTGCTCTGGATGTCTCCTGGCAGTAGAACCCCAACGAAAGATGATTCTGGACAAGAGTGGGAGTAAATCTCATGCTCTCTTTCCTCCACCCCCCAGAAGTTAAGAGTCTTAGCCTTGCCTCCTGTCTCCTCTTCTCATAATCTAGATATAGCCAAGCTCATGCATTTCACCCAGCAACATGTTCAATGGGGCTCCCTCCCTTTCACAAAGGTGTGCAAAATGGTTTCACTTTTTGAGTTATTCTGACCCACCATTCACTTGGGTTCTTGCTATTGATCTCTGTTAGTTCTGCTGCCTGTCACCATCAACCATGGCAAGGATAGACAGTTGCCTACCACAGTGCCAAAGCCTGCTCTGCATTTTGGAAAAACCACCTGGATTTGATCAGCCCCGTGCAACTATAAATCACATATGCACGGGACATGGTAGATGTGCAGATGCTCTTTATATGTGGGGAATAACTCCATCCACTATATGCGACTGTGGGGTGGAAAGCCAAACAATCAAGCATATTGTGGAAGAAAGTAAAAATTGAGCATATAGTGGGAAACTTTGTGATTTCCTGACAGTGACAAACGGTGCAATGGACTATGTCTGTGATTTAGATACAACTTTGTGATCTTTACTGACTTTTCCTGTTTTCTATCTTGTGTTTAACTATTTCATTAATATATAACAGCATGAATTTGCCATACATGTGTATGTGTAAATGTGTGTGCGTGTGTGTGTGTATACATAGTATATATATATATAGTGTGTGTGTGTGTATACATAGTGTGTTTGTGTTGTGTGTGTATAGTGTGTACGTACATACATGCATGCATGCATGCATGCATACATACATACATACACTGTGTGTGTGTGTGTGTGTACCACATCAATTGCACACAAATGCCACACACATTGATTTGTGTCTTAGGAGTCTTAATAGTTGCCAGTGACTTTTGCATTACCAAAGAAGGAGAAGTTTTATTTATACCTAATATTATCCTTTCTCTTTAAAACAACAACAAACAAAGATGCAAATAAACAGCTCGTCTGCTTTTGCCTTCCCCTGTCTTCTGGCCAAAACATTCTGACAGACGATTTTTGGACAGAGATGTTCTTATCTAAACAGTTTCTGTCAGAAAGTTCAGTTTCCTTTCATCTTTAGCCTCAGTGGCATCGTTTCACTGCATGCTCTCCTGATAATTAGCATAAAATGCAAGAGTGTGAGATTGTTCTTTGTCCCTTCTTCCACCCGTTGCAGGACAGCCATTTTGACAAGCTGAGCAGGATGAAAGCTGGGGCTGCTGCATCAATAACAGCAGAAGGGCAGTGAAGCCATTTGATTAACCTGTGGGCTTCTGCTAGGGATCCTTTCACTAAAGCTTAACTATTATGCCAAGTGACTAAGTCATCTTGACAGCAGCCCGGTCCAGTGGGGAGAAGCAGCCATAATTCATGAAGGACTCCTTCGAGTTGTGATGTTATCTCTCCTCGGCACAAAAGCCACAGCTGTCTGTTGGGAGGGAGAGCTCCATCTGTTTCCACCTTCCTCTCTCGGGGAGCAGGTGACTGCCAGCTGACTGTATCTGCTTGACCCTCTGTGACTGGCCCCTTGAGATGCACAACTCACAGAAGCAAAGAATGTAGCCCTTACTGCCCCCATCCCAGACGCAAAGTTCAACCTGAAGATTGCAAATGTTAATAGAGGCTTTTCATTCTCTTCAGCAGAGCATGCATCTACACGGAAGCAAGCAGCTCGTCTATATTTTTACTTATCAGGTTTGTTTTTTTGCAATAAGGAAACATCCAGGTTAAGTGGAGAAAAAAAAGAGTGACACTTTGATGAGGATACCATGGGGACGATGCTGAAAATTTGTTCATATAAGCGTAACCAATGCACGATCATCTTAGGTCTTGTTAGAGCTAGAGTAGTTTGTGTTTGCACAGCATCTGTGCAGTGGGAAAGGGTTTTTCCCTGGGTGTTTACCTTCAAAGCATTGTGGGGGTTGTAAAAGTCACATCTAAAAACCAAACTATCATATATAGTGCTTCCTGCTAGGCAGCAGTTGCCTTATGAAAGGGAATATTCTTCAAGTATTTATCTTACTGTATAATGTTCTCATGATAGACAAAAAATGGACAGCTTGCTTAAATATGTGCAGCATGCCCATCCTTCTTACTGAACAGCCATTGGCAGGTTCTCTCTGTTGCTTATAGCAGCACTGGCATGCTGTTCCCACACCTGCTGCTGCTTGAGCCAGGAAGTTTTCCCTGAGTAGGGAAGTGTGCCAATTTTTATTTTTTTGCCTTTGATTCGTATTGAATTGAATGTAAGAAAATTAGTATTTGTTCGAATAGAACCCTTTGAATGTGGTAGGATTCTATTTGATACGAATGTATTCCTACACATTCGTATGAATATCCAATACATATCCCATAGCATATCCACTCTGAAAGCATCCAATCCATCCTGAATCCACTTTCAATCCACTCTCAATCCATGTCGAATACACTTTGGATCCATTGGAGGGATAGACAGTTGCCCTCCACGGTGCCAGAGCTTGCCCTGCATTTTGGAAAAACCACCTGGATTCGATCAGCCCTGTGCAATATGGACAACTATAAATCACATATGCACGGGACATGGTAGATGTGCAGATGCTCTTTATAAGTGGGGAGTAACTCCATCCCACCTCCCCAGGTTCACGAATGTCCTGAAGCATTCATAGAAATGTTTTGAAACATTCATATGAATACAAAGGTCAATTTTTGAATGTTGTAGCCTTCAATTCATATACAAATGTCTGAATTCATACCAATTTGGACAAAGATGTTATGAATATTCGTGCACATCCCTATTCCCTAGTTCAGTCTTTCCACCCAGAGTCTCGTTCAAAGGGCACAGAAAGTGGCAGCGGAAGTGGCCCTTTTCCCTGTGCTCTGTGAAGAACGATGGAGAAGGTAGGTTCAGACACTGTGATGTAAATACAATCACTGGGGGAGTCCTGTCAGACATCTCCCTCAGTGGTTTACCCAGATCCTGTGCCCTCAGGGAATTCTGGCTGCACAGGTGTGCAGTCGGTGTGTGGGGGTGCAATTTGCCCATCTCAGCTAAAGCAACTCTTGCTAAGAAAGCAAGTAGGACAAAGGATACATTCCTGGGTCACTGTAACTTTCCTAATATCTCTCTGAAACAAGGTCTCAGAAAAGGCATAACATCCTCTTATCATTTGTATAACATCCACTGTGTATGAATAAACAATGTACAGTACTCAAGGATGGTAACATCTTATCCGGTTATGCCAAATATGGGCACCCCGGGGGAAATTTCCATTGTGAAATGTATTCTGTAACTGGGCATAAAAAGCCTGTAAATCTTCAGTAAAGAAGACTCTTTTCACTTGGCAACCATCCTGCGTGTGAGCCTCAATTCGTTACTACAAGTGTGCCTGCACTTCAGTTCTGACAGCCCTAAGTTCCCATGTGGATCCTAGCATAATTGGCATTTATACACTGACTGACAGCAGAGGGAAAATATTTCCAGTGCAGAGACTGATACCACATTCACGGAGCCCTGTTCTTCTAGCCAGCTTGAGGAGGTAGGTGCTACAAGCCTTTATCAGCATTCTCAAATTGCCTTGGGTCATTACAGTCAATTTTACAGCCATTTGGGACCACTGGCTGTGCTGTTTAGGTGCACGCAGTCTCCCTGGTTTGGATCGTGTGTTGAAACATTCGCTTTGATATGAATGAAGGGGTGCTATGAGAGCAGGCTTTGGGTAGGGAAAGAAAGAAAGAAAGAAAGAAAGAAAGAAAAAGAAAGAAAGAAAGAAAGAAAGATGTTAATTGAAAATCAACTCATTCAGTATTATGGGAAATCATGCAATAATTCCACTTGCTTATGTGCCACTGATGTGCAGAAGGGTGGCCCATGGGACCATCTCCTGGCATGGAATAAGGTCCTGTGTGGAAAGGAAAAGATGGATTAGAGGTGGAATAAGAATACCACACACACTATCAGCTCTGAGGTGCTTTTGAGCTGTTGCCCCCCACCTCTGCTAAATGTGAATGTAGCCTAAGGCTGCATATCATTTTTCTTTCTTTTTAACCTGTTAAGTAGGAGAATAAAAAGCTGATTCCAAGCACATGTATCTTCTCTTCTGTATGACATTTTCTGGTATTTGGGTGAGCTACCACTTTGACAGGTTTTTAGAATTCTAACATTGATTTTATGAGGATCTTCAAAGCTGCTGCTGCCAAGTGCAAAAGCCAGTCTACTTTGAAAACAGACAACATTAATGGAAAGAAAATATGACCATCAGCATTGCCAACCACATTATGAAACAAAGATCTATTGTCTTTAGTCATAAAGTCCCCCAAGCCCAGCAAGTCTCTAGGATGGTCTGAAAGTTATTTAATTGTAGAGCAGTTTTGTTTGCGTCAAAACATTCTTTTCTGAGGAGGTTTAGCTATTCTTGTGAAATGAAAACCAATAAAAATCCTTAATATAATCCAGTCCAAGGGTGGTGACTTGAGGAGGCTAATAAATATTTAAGTATTGTTAATGAATTTCATTTAAAAACACTTTTAAGGTTTGAGGCTTCTGAGAAGAAGAAAAAAAAGTAGTGTTAGCTTTTCTACCCCGCTTTTCTCACCCATTTAAGGGGACTCAAAGTGGCTGACAAAGCTTTCTGTTCTTCTTCCCACAACAGAACACCCTGTGAGTTGGCTTGGACTGTGAGAGCTCAGAATAGAGCTGTGGCTAGCCCAAGGTCACCCAGCTGGCTTCATGGGGGAGGGCAGAATCGAACCCAGTATTCCCAGATAAGAGTCCACCTCCCTAACCACTAGCCCAAACTGACTCAAAGCTAGTGTGCAGTTCATAGAACCAAAAAATATTAGTACTAGGAAAAGCTCCTAATAAGCATGCTTGATTTTAGGGTTACCACTAGTTCTTCTGGTCATGCTCCTGTGTCTTTAATAGAAACTTGACAAACAAAAACAGATGAAACAGTTCCTGGCATGGAGATTAAAGTGATGGGGGAAGCTTTTGATGCTTAATATTCTCTGTGTTAGACTGCTGCTAAAGGCAGGACACTAAAAAAGTGTCAACTCCTCTTTGCTAAAGGCTTTATGAGTAATGCTCTTGGCAGTAGCGAGAGAACGTGTATGTAGGTTTGCTTGGGAGTCTCCAGGAATTTGAGAGCCTGCTGATTGTTGTAATGCTGATTCTTTCATCCTCCCTTGAGATGAGACCTCATAGATCTTCTCTTGCTTATGTTGTTGTAGCCTCCATGGCTGGTTGAACTCAGATGTGATCTACTGGCCATGTGACAATCTAACAGTGTTCTGCAGTTACAGTCTTAATGTTCGGCATCACTAGTCATGCTAATATTTCTTTGTTAAATTGTGGTCCAGAGGGGCAAGTAGGTCCTGGACAAGATCTCTACGGTCACAAGGGTCAATAAGCTTCCAGCATGGGTAATGATGATGTTCTCATGTAGGAAAAATATCTGCCTTCTTGCTCAGAAATAGGCATGTATTGCTTTTATTTTTATACACATCCCACAATCTCTATAGATACAATAGCACTTTAGAAGAACATTATTGTTTATGGTATATTTTAGGCTCCTTCCAATCCTACCTTAGAGGGATTGGCCTGCGTGCAAAAGCTGGCCTTTCATCTGTATAGTCCCAAAGAGGCTGTCTGGACTGCCATGGTTCTGGAAGAGCCCTTCACCATTGTGGGGCATCAAGGTCAAATGAATGAAGTCTCCTGCACTGTATTCTTCTGGTTGGTGCCATGCATTTGATATCTGTCTGTGGCAGTTTCTTTCCAAATTGGAAAAAAAAATCCACTTCCACTCCTTTTGGGTCCATACAGCAAATGGGAATGGACTGTGTCTGGGGTCTTCCTATTTAACTGCCCCAAAGTCCCAATTACACCACTCAGATGTCACTTAAGGCTCATTAGTCCCATCAAGTAGGAAACAATGAAACACAGGAAAAGAAGGCTTTTTTCCAAACAGTGGATATAAAAACAATTGCATAACAAATCCGTCTATATAATAATCTTAGGTCCTTTCTAGACTCACTTTTAGTCCAGACTTAGAACTTCTGTAGTTTTCAGCGGTCCACACATAGTGCAGACTTGTGAGGCCCTATCTCCTCCTGGAACAATCCATCTGCATTAGATGGAGCATAATCACAACTAGGAAGATCCTGATCAAGACTACCAATAGACCTGTTTAAACAGACCATGGAGGCATGCAGAAGATATTCTTCCATGATCAGGACTAGTGGGAGATCATGCCAAAGTGCATCACCAAAATGCATCCCCTGATGATTCCAGGGATCCCTCGGAGGCCAGCCCCAAAGCTCACGCAAGCTTGGGGTGGGGGCTGGTCTAGACCAGTGCCATTTTATAGTGCTATGTCTTTCCATAGTCCAAACTTAGTAGTCCTGGCTGACCCAGACCCACTGGTTTGGACAAAGGAGAGGTAAGTGCAGAAAGTACCTTAGAGAACATTCAGAACTTAGAGCTAATAGGTGAACTGGTTGTTCTGATGTAAACAAAAATGAGAAATTGGAGACTGCAGGAGCAAAAATAGCAAATTATCATTTCATCCCATCTGCCTGCCAGACTTTGATATGGAAATCCTAAGAAATTACTGTATACTCAGGTCAATGGCTTCCTGTCAATATTTAAGGACAACAGTCACTGTTGTTTCTCTGTCACTTCACACTTCTCACACTTCTCATTGGCAGCCACAGGATAGTGTGGGCAGATTATTGCCACCAGTGCAGACAGCACTGATCTGGCCCACACTTCCACACAACCAAGATCAGTGGATCTGGTTATTCTGGATCCACTGATCTGGATTAAAGAGAGCTAAGTCCAGAGAAGGCTTTAGACTGCATCCATATCAGGGTGGTATCTGAGCATTGGCAAGGAGCAACTATGATGGAAGCACTGAAGGCAGTGACAAACTTCGAGGCAACCGCTTTGAGCGTTTGGGAACATTTGCCACATTTCCAGTCCCCAGCAGTGATTGTGGCCACAGACTCACCCATTAGGTTGTCTCCTGGACACTGTGCACATCCCAGTGGTGTCTAGGGGGGCACAGTGGTCAGTGCCTGCTCCCTGAAGGCTTGGAAGACTCCAGCCATGGCTTTGTGGAGGCAGCCATAATTTCTGGGAAGATCTGGACCATAAAATTTGGCTCCTGGTAAAGACTTTGGTCTATCACGTCCCAGATATGTGACCCGATGACTTGGCTCAGGGAAGTGGCAGCAGGGGCTTTGCTGCTGTGCAGCTGGAACACTGGCTTTGTTACGATAGGTTTACCCAGGTTTCACTGGCACAATCCTGGAGATCAGCCACATGTATAGATGATCTGATTAGACTAGAAAACGGAAGGGTGAATAAAGAGGCTGGAGACAGGAATCAGGAGAAAATCCAGAGAGCATTTAATCTTGCCAGGGGATTAAATACAGCCAAAAAGGGGTGTGGGGGAAATGACCTCAAGGCAGCATCTGGTGAGGTGATTGGAGGAAGGCTGGGCTCAGGCTGGTCAGATGTCCTTGTGATGTCAAATCCTCTGGTCAGTGGTGGGAAAGATATTCAGCTGGAAGACAAGGACAGCTGTTCTTCTCTCCATGTGGCTGAGAATGCCATTATACCGATGGCAGGCAGCACAGAGTGAAAAAGAGGGAAGTAGCTTGGATAGTGCCCAGCATATAATGTAAGTTTATGGGAATGGGAAATACTTAACCTTTTTTATCCCGAGGTGTTTTTGAACCAGTGAAGGACTTATAAAGTGAAGGGCTGCAAAAGGAATCCAGGGGAGGAAGGCTAGTGGTTACTACATTGGTCCATAGAGTATATGGTAGAAAATGTATGAGAAAGGCAAAAGATCTGAATAGCTAGCTAGCATTCCCTTTTTCATGCTCTACTTGGATTATGCCAGCCACATCCTTTAGCATGTACTTTTCTGCTGTCTTCAGGGATGTTCAATGTGAATGGTTGATGCTGTCATATGGCTTCTTTAATGAATACATGTTCTGGTGATTAACATTTTGTCTTGGCACCAGTAGATGCTTTGACCAAAGAAAGGAGCAGAACCAGCAGAACCAGGCAGGAGGCCAAATGCCCTTTCATGCATATCAAAAGCAGTAAATTCCACTTTGTCATGTTACCCATCTCTCTTTACATTGAGTGTTTGTATCCATAACAGTGATTGCATTTTTTGCATACCAGACATTCTCTGTTTCACTCTTACAAAAGCAAGATCAGGAATGCCATTGGTATCAAGGCCAGTTTTGTGAAATGAGATGTAGCTGATATGCTGTTTTGATGCACAATGCAATGTGCACAAAAGGAACAGAACGGAACTGTATTAATGACTATTTAAATCAACCTGCCCATGCCTTAAGATCTGCAGGGGAGGCCCTCCTTGTTGTACCACCACCCTCAGTAACAAAAAGGGTGGGCACCTAGGATAGGGCCTTTTTAGTGGTAGCTCCCAGATTGTGGAATAGTGTCCCTCCTGACGTGCATCAGACACCTTCAGTTTATGCATCAGGACAGATGTGAAGATGCACCTCTTCACTTAATTATTCTTTTCCAGTTGCTGCTTCTCTTGTCCCTGCATAAAGCAAACATCTCCCTGCATGAACCTGCACTGCAGGAGGCAGGTAACATTGAAACGGCTATGAGTGTATGGGCCATAAACACTTCAAACAGACTGCACAATGAACTAATCCCATTCTTAATATTTTTGACTAATTGCTCAATTGTTGCATACACATTGTACAAGACCTTCATATGGGGTTTTTGTGTGGGTGTTTGTACAGTTGCAAATAAAGTGCTTCTCAGGGTTTTCCTTTAGGGTTCCCCCTATATATATAAACTTTTTGCAAGTCTCACAGTTCTCCTTTGGTGATATTCTTTCCAAGCCATATTTAGGCAATGCCGTCTTATCTAAACAGCTATTAGCACTAGGTAAGAATTAGCACAGTCCTTATCAGGCATGCAGCTATCTATCAATTTAAACTGAGTAAGTATTATGGCTTAACTTCTTCATCAGTATAACACACACATTTCCCTTTCATCTAACAGCACATGAACTAGTTATACATCATTTAAAGTGCATCGATGAACGACAACCTTGAGGTTATTTCAGTATTTCCCAAGCCTACCAAATGTGGTAGGGCATCTCTGTTGGGTAATGGGGGTGGAGAAAGGCTTTGATCTTGTTAAACCTTGTTGAGTTTTGAGACAGACTAAAATGTGGTCCAGCAAGATCAAACTGAGGCCACAGTTATACCAGGATAATTCAATGCGTGTTAAGGCACCAGAGAAGCTGAGTGCTCTTTTGGCCAGTCTACACCCTTAATGTAATCAGGTTGGGGGGGACACACACTTGCATGTTTGCCATCCTCTGTCCACCCCCAGGATCCAGTGCTGAGCATGCCAGCTCTGCCACTACTCCTACCTCACCTGGGTTGTGCTGCAACCCAGGCAGCCACCATGGCAGCTGGGTGAATAAGTAAGAGGCCATGAGGATGACCATTTCTCCAGTCTGCCCAAGGGATGGCTGGTCTCATGAAGCCACCCAGAATATTAAACAGAGGTGGGAGCCATCTTGGGATACCAAGGGATGTGGTGTGGTGGGTGGATGGAGGAGACCTGAAAAACAGGGTCTGGCCCTGAACTCTGAGGTGGAGAGGGCAAGGTAATTGGTCCCTCCCTCAGAGGTCTGCAGCAGCCAGAGGGGCACTGGGATCCCCATCTGGTCATGGAGCTTTGCTTTTCAGGGAGCTGAAACGTTACAAGTGCTGAGATAATACAAAAAAAAAAAAAAAGGATAGCTCAATTTGTGATGGAATAGTCCTGGGATGGTATGGAAAAGCCTCCAAATTGATTAAAACTGTGTTACGAACAGCACCTGAGAATTCTAAATGAAGTCTTAACCAACCCTTCCTAAGTTTTCTCATAGAAATGTTCCTAACTGCAAAGCAAAGAGAATCAATGCTATTCCCTGTCATTTGGTTCTTTGGCAGCAGTGGGAGAATCAAGTATCTATAACTAAATAGACATGCCATCTTCTAGCCTTCCCCTGAGATTCTTTCTTTTCTAGCTGCACCTGCTCTTACATACAAGTAATTTGTCAGCAAACACTTAGGCTATGATCATACCTTCACTTTAAACCGTCTTCAGTCCATGCTCACACCTTTTTAGTCCAATCTGTTCTATTTATATACTTTCCTTCCTTCAATCATACTTTCTGAGTCCTGATTTTTATAGGTCTCAAGCTTTTATAGAATGTTAATCCATTCCCATTTTTTTTTTAGTGTGATCAGGGAAGAGGACTAAAGGAGGCTGAGCCATACTATAGTGGGTGGGTACTGCCTTCCCTTTCATACGGTATGTGATTACTAGGGATGTGCATGAATATTTGAAACATTCAAAATTCAATCAAATTAGTTCAAATTTGGACATTCGAATTAGAATAGAATGTCTATAAATTTGAATGTTTGAATCTATTCCTTCAAATTATTCAGACATTTGTGTGTGTATGGATACGTACACAATGCGTACTTGCCCATATGCATCTTTCTGCATTGTATGCACTTGTACGGGTCCGTACAGGACAAAAACGGGATGCATACGGGAGAAATATGGGATGTGTCCAGATGTGTATGGAATGCATATGGATGTGTATAGGCACATACAAATGTTGTCAACATTAATATGTGCAAATTCGAATAAAAAATTTGAATGAATAGATTCAAATTTACTCGATTTGAATTGAATGTGGGTACATTTGAATTTTAAAGATTCAAACAGAATTGAATTTTCAGATATTCAATTCAAATCGAATCGAATCCCGAAAATTGCATTTGTGCACACCCCTAGTGATTATATGTTCTTGAGTCACTGAACTTTATCCTCTCAGAGTGCAGGGGCTGTTGTGATGGTGGAGATGGGTGGAGATCTAAAAAAAATGTCTCATAAAGGAGGTTCAGGACAGGAACGGAAAGGTGTGAACACAGCAACCCAAACTGAGGATGAACAGAGGAAAGATGATCAGGTGTTGAGTGTGGTTGCAGATAGTGAATTTTCAGTCCAATTTCTTAATAAGACGGACTATTTCAGCAAGGTGTGACCATGACCTCAGATAATAAAAGCCAAAGACCCACAAAGTGAGATTCCTAGGTGGGGTTCTTTATTATATTGAGGCGATCTCGGCTCGTGACAATCGACAGTGTAAGATTAAGTGCACATGTATTGAGGTTTGCTATCCTTTTGGGACAGCCCTGTATGAAGAATCATGAATTTTCAGTGCAAAGTTCTAGAAGAAGAAATACAGAGCCAGGATCTTCCCAAGATGCTGCTGCTTTCAAGCTCACTTTCTCATGCTTTTATTTAGTGCCTAGTGCATTTTCTCATATTAACTAATCATTAGGGAAACTGAATTTCCCAAGGCATTTGGAAAAAGGTTGTATGCAAGCAGTTAGTGATTCTGAGTAGGTTTTTTTTTTTTTTGCCATTACTAACTCACCTACGGCATATTCACTCATTGTCACAGCAACCTGCTCTCTGACAGAAGTTGGATGACGTTGCACCGGAAACTCTGAGATACAGAAAGGAAATATTTTGCTGATAGGCAACCCAGGCATGCAGTGACTACATGTTTCAGCAAACTGAATGGCTCCTTCCCAGTAAGGAATGTTCCAATGTCAGGTTTCCCCTCGCTGAGCCAGTTAGCTTTCTCTGTTATCAACTGAAAGGTACTTTTTAGCTTCTTCCTTCCTTATTCAAACTGCAACCATTTCTCTAGCTTAGTTTCCAGAAATACTCAGGAGGTATGACGCTGAACTGGAAAAATAACCCCTACACGTATATAGGATCTTGCAATCCAGGCAGAGGTATTTTCCCAAAGCATTTAAATTTGTGTAGTACATTAGTTTGTTGATTGATATACTTTAACTGGATGTTTTATCTTTAGCGGAAGGACTTCCCGTGAGGCTCTTCCCCCTGGTGCAAACCAAGAATGGGTAATATGGAAATCCCTAAATAGGCTTAGAAGTGGCGTTGGTAGAATAAAATATAATTTCATGTGAATGTGGTGCTGAAGAAGCAACCCAACATCTGTATTCCTGTCGAAAATGTCCTGTCTCATGTACAATGGAGGAACTTCTCAATGCTGCAGATAATACAGTCGCTGTTGTTAATTTCTGGTCAAAAATTATTTAATTTTATCTTTATTTGTCCTTATTTTATTGGTACTATTTTATCCAGTTTTTATAGTTTTATTGATCTGAATGTTGTTTTTAAACTTATTTATACATTATGTTTGTTCCTTTGATGGCTTGTTTGACTGAATTCAATGCTTTTGACAAGAAATAAATAATACTGGACATTTTAGTACAAAAATGGAAAGACAGTGCTTTTTGGAAATTTCTGGAATTTAAAAGTAGTCCTAGGCAACATTAGAATTTGAGAAATCTTCATGTTTGTTTGTAACATTTCCCTACTGCCAATCATTAAAGAAAAAAATATGGAACTTAAAAAAACACAATAAAACTATTCATAACCAGTATAAATTAAAACAGCACAACTATGAGGCTGTAAATATGTGGAAGTATGAGGCCCATTCATGAGAAATTCCTGAGGAATTTATCCATTGTCTTGAGAAGGGGTCACTCCAGTATTTTTGTACACAAAGAAAAAAGGATTTACTGACGCTGTTTGCAGGCAACTCAGCTGCACAGCTGTTGTCCCCAGCAAGTTGAATACCTAGCCCAAAAAGGCCAATGTGTGGGACGGAGGCCCCACCAACCGCTGCTGCCATTGGGCCGGATCGACCCAGTGGCAGGCAGTGAGGGTCCAGATGGTTTTTGTCCTCCGTGGGGTGCAGGTGGTTCAACTGAGGTGGCTGCACCCCACGGAGGCCCCTTGCCCATCCCCCGGGCTGCACACCTCTCCCATACCCGCATGCACATCTTACCTATTTGAGATCCTGTTCCAAACTGGTAAACCTTGGGTGGATGGGGCTTGCCGGCATTCTGTGTAGGTGTGCACTGTGGTCTAATCATGGGCCGCAACGCATGCCTGCACAAAACGCCACACTCCAAACCCAGCAAGCCCCGCCCAGCCAAGGCTTGCCAGTTTGGAATGGGACCCCAAAAAGGTAAGATGTGCATGCGGGTATGCGGAGAGGCATGTGGCCCTGGGTGGATGGGGGCCCAAGGGGTTCCTGCAAGCTCCCGCCAACCCCTTCAGGTTGGCTAAAGCCCACGGGACCCAAGGACTGGCTGGACCGGTCTTGCCTCTCCCCCCAAAGGGGCTGTTGGCCAGAGGGCCTGAAAGGGCAAATTGGCCACGGGGTGGGGCCCAGAGCTGTCCGGCAGGGAGAGTGCAAATGCTTTCCCTGACAAACAGCTCTGGGATGGGCAGGGGTGGTTTGGGCTTGTTGTAGAGCATGATTTCATGCTCTACACTCTGGCTGTGATTAGGTTGCCCTGGGATGCACCAGGATGGTTCTGGATGGAATCGCCCTCCCGGCAGAGTGAATGCTCTGTCCCAGGGCTGGCCTAATTATGCCACAGAGGCCCTCATGTGAATAGGTCTGTGTAATGGGATGAGATAAAGGAAGCCTAAAGAAGGGACCAAGGCTGTGGTTACACCTTAGCATAATCCGCCTTAGCATTCAAGCCATTTTCAGCCTGGAATGGCTTGGCCACACCTTCCTGCTGCTGTCAAAGAGATTTGCAGCAAGGGAGGGTGAGGAGGCAGATCAGATGGCAAAGCAAAGGGAATCAAAGCAAGTGGGGGGAGGAGGCAGAGGAAGGACTGTCACAGCAAGGAGGAGGGGAAGGAATCAGAGTAGAGGCTTGCTAAGGTATCACTTTCTGGGCAGCCAGGGAGCCAGAACAGTGGCCTCCTGAAAGGGGATTAAAACTTTAATGTTGTGTTGGCTCAAATGAAGGAAAACCTGAATAGAGGGAGGAAAATCCAGGAAAAAAAACAAAATGGGCTGGAATTCGGGCTGAAGAAGGATTAAAGTAAAGGTGTCTGGAATTATGGGAGATCATGGAGAAGAACCAAAGTCTTTCCTGTATGTGATTTCTGTGATATGGGCAAAAATCCCCTCTTCACCATTGATATTTGCACTGAGAGGAAATTCCCCAATGGCACAAGCACCAGTTTCCTTCAAAGTACAAATGCCAGCTTCAGAAATGGAATTTTTGTCCAGATTATACCAGGGAGAGAAAATACTGTGATTCTGCTTCCCAGTTCATGTTGTGAGGCTGTTTACACATTTTCTTGGTTGCTGTTTGGTAGTGGTGGCATTTCCATACTGCAGCTGGCTATTGTTCCAGGAAGCGGAACAATATGTGGGGGTGTTGTTCTTCTCTCATTATTGCTTCCTGTCTAGACAGCACCATAATGTCCAAAATGCCTAGATGTACTCTCTGTCACCTTCATACATGCATTGATGTCTGTTTTGGCTGCCAAGCATGCCTGCTGGATGGACTAGTTGTCGTGGTTTCATCCAGAAGATAAGTAGGCAACCTTAAATACGCTGTTGCTGGAAAACCCATGACCAGCACTGGATTTTTCAGCAACAGTTCTTTGCACTTTTTAGAGGTGTATTCCCCCTATCTGGATACAGCCTTGTTTAATTGTTTGGTCATGTTCTGATCTTTGTGACCCTATGGACCACTGCACACCAGCAGGTCTTCCAGTCTCTCCTGGAGTCTGCCAGGAGAGTCTGCTCAGTCTCATGTTCTTTGCCTCCGCAACACTATTTAACCACCGCATCCTCTAGCTATCCTTTCTCCTCCAATCTTTCCCAGCATCAGGATCTTTTCTAGTAAGTCCTGTCTTCTCATGATGTGGCCAAAGTATTTAAGTTTCTCCTTCAGCATTAATCCTTCCAGTGAGCAGTGAGGGCTGGTTTCTTTAGTATTGACCAAAAACATGCCCCAGACGAGGGATGTGCACGAATGTTCAAAACATTCAAAATTCAATCAAATTCAATCAAATGTGAACATTTGAACTCAAATAGAATGTCTACACATTAGAGTTTAAACATTCAAACACATTTTGAATGTTCTGAAACATTCGTTTGAATGATTCAAAACATTTGAATGTACAGATACGAATGTACATATACATATCTGTATGCATTTGTGTACAAAATGCGTACAGATGTATACAGCACATACAAATATTGTCAACGTCTGTACAGTGCCTGACAAAAGTTCTGTCGCTTATCCATGTTGTTGAAACCAAAGCCTATAACCTGACTTAAAATTCATCCATTGGTTTTAGAAATGACTCATATGAAAGCTGAAACCTTCCCAAATGAGGTTTTTTAAAAGAAAATAAATTTGCTTCACTGCTGAAATATTGATCATTTAATGAACACGGAAAGGTCAGATTTTGGCTAGACAAAAGTTTTGTCGCCCACAAAAAGTAATGTGAAAATCAAACAGATAATTCACTTCAAATACAAAGATATGTTTCATAACATTGGTGAATGAAGTTGTGGTGCTATTAGAGCCATATTTAACATTTTGTGTGACTTCCATGAGCCTGAAGGACTGCATCCATGCGTTTCGGCAATGATTCATACAATTTATTGATGAAGTCATCAGGAGTAGTAAAGAATGCAGTTTTACATGCCTCCCAGAGTTCATCAAGATTCTTTGGTTTTGTGTTCCAAGCTTCCTCTTTCATCCTACCCCAAACATGCTCAATGATGTTCATATCTGGTGACTGGGCTGGCCAGTTCTGGAGCACCTTGATCTTCTTTGCCTTGAGAAACTTTGATGTAGAGATGGATGTATGAGATGGAGCACCATCCTGCTGCAAAATTTGACCCCTTTTATGATTGGGAATGTAAGAGGTAGCTAATACGTCTTGATATTTTAGGCTATTGATATTGCCTTCCACCCTGCAAATGTTTCGCACACCCCTATACTGAATATAACCCCAGACCATGATCTTTCCACCACCAAACATAACTGTTTTCTGGGTGTATCTTGGATCCATACGGGCTCCAGTAGGTCTCCTTCAGTATTTGTGGCAGCTGTGGTGTAATTCAACTGAAGATTCATCTGAGAAATCCACCTTCTGCCACTTTTCCAGCGTCCATCTGTTTAGTAGGCTGTGGGCCTTGGCAAATACCACACGGTTTATTAATTGCCTTTTGTTTAGTGCTGGCTTCTGGGCACTGATTCGACCATGGAGGCCATTTTGAGACAGAATCCTACAAACTGTTCTAGTTGACACAGGGACTTGAGGTGACCAGGCCTGTTGGAGCTCTGCTGCAGTGGAAGAAGGACTGGCTTTTGATTTTCGAACCAACAAATGTTCCTCCTGAGCAGTCGTCTTGCGGGGTCTGCGAGACCTGGGCTTGTCAAAAACATCTCCAGTCTCTTCAAATCTTTTTGTAATTCTTTGTACTTGACGCTGAGACACATTAAAGGTGCCAGCCACCTCCGCAGTGGATCCGGCCTTCAGCCTCTTGATAATCAAGGCTTTGGTCGCAGGGTGGATTTTTGGCATGTTGTCAGAGGTCAAGTTGCAGTTCAAGTGAAGTTCTGGAGTGCTGGAGATCTTTTTATACACACCCACTAATTATCTGATCAATTAGCGAGCACAGGTGAGGCTGTAAACTAGGATTAGGTGCATTATATGACAAGGCGACAAAACTTTTGTCTAGCCAAAATCTGACCTTTCTGTGTTCATTAAATGATCAATATTTCAGCAGTGAAGCAAACTTATTTTCTTTTTAAAAACCTCATTTGGGAGGGTTTCAGCTTTCATATGAGTCATTTCTAAAACCAATGGATGAATTTTAAGTCAGGTTATAGGCTTTGGTTTCAACAACATGGATAAGCGACAGAACTTTTGTCAGGCACTGTATCTTCAAATACAAATGTTGTTGACATTTGTATCTTCAGATTTGAATCTAACATTTGAATGAATAGATTTGAATGTATTCGATCCGTATTGGATTTTGTTGCATTTGGATTCTAAACATTCAAATTGAATTGCATTTTGTGACATTTGATTCAAATCGAATTTGAATGAAAATTTTTTTTTGTGTACATCCCTATCCCTCACACCTCTTAGGACAGTGTAACTACAGAAAGGACCTCCCCTTCTGTAGTGACCAGGCAGATCTAGATTGGAGAAGACATTTCTTCAGATACTTGGGGCCCAAGCCGTTTAAGGTTTATATGTCAACATTAAAACGTTGACTCTGACCTGGTAGCAAATAGGTAACCACTGTAGATCATTCAAGACCAGCTTGATTCTTTTGTCACTATAATTTTCTGTTATTGTGCCTCTGAGTATTTTAAGATTAAGTTACATAACTGGTTGCCATTGAGAAAGATGACATTTGTTGAAACACATTTTGGCTGAGTCATATCATCAGTGTCTGACCATAACCTGATGCATTCCTGGAATATCTGGTGTTTGCACTCCATATTTTCCCGGATAAGAACAATTGTACTTTTGACATTTAAAATTGGTCTATGTGAACTTTGAGCAATTGATGGTCCATTTTAATTGATTCCCTTCGTCATGATTGTATTTCTCTTTATACATCAGTGCTGTTCAAAATTGCTTTCTAGTACACTGGAATATTATTTATCATTGTTTATTTGTACGATATATTGCACAAATTAAAATTACCCTGGAACTTTTTGGTTTTTGGTTTATATTGTTCATTTCAAGTTTATTGATGTGGATGTGTGTCTGTTCAAAAATTCTTAGCAGCAGCTGAGCTGCAGCATTCTACACTAGTTCCATCTTCTGAATCATCTTCAGAGATAGCCACATGTAGAGCACATTGCAGATACATAAGAAGGAGTTTGAAGGCATTTTCATAGTTTTGCAGGAAAATGGGGAGAAGGTAAGCCAGTTTGTTCTAGTGGTTAGGGAGGTGGACTCTTATTGGGGAATACTGGATGTGATTCCATTTTCCACCATGAAGCCAGCTGGGTGACCTTGGACGAGTCACAGCTCTCTTCTGAGCTCTCACAGGTCTCACCCACCTCATAGGGTGTCTGTTGTGGGGAGAAGAACAGAAAGTTTGTCAGCCGCTTTGAGTTCCCTTAAATGGGTGAGAAAAGTAGAGTAGAAAAGCTAACTTCTTCTTCTTCCTCTTCTTCTTCTTCTTCAGCCATAAAGACAAAGAGTAGATGTAAATGAGGAGTATTCGTGACTTTTGTTGGTTGCATCCACTTTCCGTAACCCTAGCTGCTACTGGGTATTTTGTCAGCACTCGGATCACATCTGCAATAAAAGACTTTTGAACTATTCTAATTGAAGTAAGATCCCATATTCTTCTGAAGACTCAGGCTATGATCACACACAGTAAAACAGAACAACAGTAACAACAACAAAAAATAACCAAAGCATTTCTGAGGTAGCTCAGAGACTGCATAGATGTGGTTCTGAGGTAAGATGGATCAGATGCCATCCTGCCCCTTCCCTGCTCATAAACATTCTCGGATGGGAAAGGGGATGGGAGATGAAATGAGAGCATGGGTTCCACATGTTACCCTCTCTGAGATGCTTCTCAGCTGTTTTGTTGTTGTTATTACATGTGAACATACCCTAAAATACAATATACTGTATTAGCTAAAAGACCTTACGCTCCTACGTGTTTCCCTATTGCTGTGTTTTAAAATTCTCTGTTTTATTACTGCATTCTAATTCTCATAGGAATGTACCTGAACTTTTTGAAAAATAATTTCATTAAAGATTTAGAAATACAGTAAAAATTACAAAATAAAATTAAAAAGGTGATTTCTGATTTCCTTCTGGATTGTTACATGTATATCTTCATACTTCTCTCTAAGCATCCTGACTGGGCCCTTTTGTCAGCTGCCTCAGTTTGTATGTGTGTGTTTTCAGCTTATTTTGCAATGTTTTGCATGATGTATAATTTATATGATGTATTTTTATTATAAAATGTTTTTATTATTATTTTGCATTGTATTTTTGTTTGTTGTAAACTGCCTTGGGCAAATTTTCTTTTGGAAAATAAAATGGAAAAAAAAATCATACCTATTAAATATCAAACCCCAAAATTAATAGATACTTTTCTTTATTATAGAGAAAACCCATGACAGGTTCTCAGTTTTTTTAAAAAAGATCCTAATGTTCTTTTCCTAATTAGGGGTGTGCACAAATGCAATTTTTGGCATTCGATTCAAATCAGTTTGAGTGTTCAAGATTTGAATGTATTCACATTCGATTTGAATCAAATACATTCATATCTATTTGTACGAATATTCAATTCGTATTTGAAGATACAAATGTTGACAACATTCATATGTTTCTGTATGCATCTGTACACATCCTGTTTTTATCCTATATGAATCCTGTTTTTGTCCCGTACGTATCTGTACAAATGCCTATGGATTCAAATAAGATGCATATGGATAAATATGTAACGCGTACGTATCTGTACACATACGAATGTCTGAAAAATTCATATGAATGATTTGGAAGATTCAAAATTCATTTGAATGTTTAAATTTGAATGTATAGACATTCAATTTGAATTAGAATGTCTGAATTCAAATGAATTCAATCAAATTTTGAATGTTTAGAATATTAGTGGAAATCTCTGTTCCTAATCAGGCATGTCAACTTATCCAACTTGGTTAGCTCTGCCAATTTCCATGGTGGGTAGTCAGGCTGCATACAACCTCACTGCAGTTATATTGAAATAATAGTTCATAGTTCTTACCTGAAGAAGTGTCCTTCAAGCCAAAGAAGTCCTTCAGAAGCTCAGGTTTCAGTTGTATGTTGATCTTCAAAATCCTTTGCATAACAGAATGTAATTGTATCAATTTTTGTTTTCTTTTCAATAGCCCACCACAAAAAGTTCCTTCATGCTTTCTACATTTTAAAAAAAATGAAAAATATTTTTTCAGACATATGGAAACATCTCTTACTTAATGCTAATGAAAAGGCTAGGATATGTCACCTCCTTTTACATTGTTAAAATTTGGGGGGGGGGAAATTATTGTTTCATCAATTGCTATTATTATAAATTATCACAGATCTTATGTACAGTATATGTGTACTCTAATTTAAATTATAAATAACATTTCTATATTGCTGTAATAATTAATATGAGTAATGGGTAGAAAAGCATATAGCTTGTTATTTCTTTTTGATTTCATGTATGTATTAATATTTGTATAATATGAATGAATGAATGAATGAATGAATGAATGAATGAATGAATGAATGATGTCCCTTCATGCTTTCTACAATCCCAACACATTGGGAATGTCTATACCTTTTGGCTAATTTCTCTGGAATGTCTATACCAATAAAACATCTTTCTTTGGATATTTTCTTTTCAGTTATAACAGTGTTTCCCAAACTTTTGACATATGTGTACCCCTTCTATAATTTTCGTAATGCTGAGTACTCCTCATAAAAAACACATGCTTTAATAAAAATATACCCCCACCAAACTCTTTCCGTACCCCTGGGGGTGCGCGTACCACACTTTGGGAAATGCTGAATTATAACATAATATGAATTTCAGTCCTTTTGGCCACATATTCTTCTACGTTTTATCTGTATATTATAACCAAAGTCTTTCACCCATATTACTATGCAATCTTTTTTTTTAATGTGTTCATTTTTTGCAATAATATGTCCAGGGATGTAAACCAAGCTCCCAAAATGCTCTTTATTCTTCCCTCCTTCCAAACACCACTGTTTTAAACTGTTTTTGTATTGTTTTTATTCTTATTCTTATTATCATGTTGGTTTTTAAATCTTACGCTGGTTTTATTATTGTGTGATACAATTTTAGTGTGCTTGTTCTTAAATGTTGTAAGCCGCCCAGAGACCCTCGGGTATGGGGTGGGATATAAATATAAATATAAATATAAATATAAATATAAATATAAATATAAATATAAATATAAATATAAATAAATAAATAAATAAATAAATAAATAAATAAATAAAAGGAGGAAGAAGAAGGGTATTATTGTGCATAACCCCCCCTTTTTTTGTAGTTTAGTTCACATTCATGGACAAACTGGTTCTTAACAAACCTCAAACTGACAACCCAATTCTGCAAGCAGGCTCAGCCAGATTGCTGAATTCCCCCCCCCCAATTGCATTCCTGGCCTCCCTTAGTAGAAAACAATGTTTCCAGGGGCTCAGTGGTGAAGGGACAACAACAAGTTTGTGTCATAAACACTCCCTTGTGCATTCACACAACCTGGAAGTAAACACACTCCCATTGATTCCCACTGATTTTGAACTGTTCCAGCACAAATCAAGGCAATTCATGGAGTTTGGTTAGAACCCCCATGAGTTTGGCTCCATAATGAACTGAAGGCTCATGCTTTATTTGGGAGGGGAGTATTCTGATCTCAAACCCCAAGAACTCCTAGATCATGCTGAACATTTCAGGACATCCCTACTTTCTCCATATTTCTGCATCTCCAGCTAGACCAAACAGCAGCTGTTATAAGGGACCCAGTGCAAAGAGTGCATACTGGACAGTTGGTAATCACCCTCACTTTGCTGCATTTGGCCCTTAATTTTATCTTTATTGATATCAAGAAAACACTCCAAGGATGCTGAATTTCATAATGTAGGGAAAGGAAAGGAAATAGGAGTAAGTGAAAAACGCAACAACACACTGCAATATTAAAAAATGTACTAACTTCCTGTAATCACAACCTGCTGTTTACCCAAGCCATTTAAATAGAAAACTTCATGGACTGGAAAAGGCTTTGAAGAAAACACTTTTCTTCCCTTCAACTTTGCTTTCCTGTCCCCCAAGTAGTAACCACATCCTCTCTTCCTCTTCTCTCACAGCTGTTCTCCTTCATCCAAATACCCGCTATGGTTCACGTGGATTATGTTAGGCTGTTAAAAAGGAAGCACTTCCTGATGGCCTTACTCGTGGTAAATGTGCAGTAATTTATCATGTTTTCCCAGTTTGCTCAGCTGTTAAGTAACCACATATATGCTCCTTTTCAGCTTGGATCCAATGAAAGCAAAGAGAAAGAATAAATGTCTCAGACTAGCTGCTTATATTTCACAATTATGTTCACTAGGATGTGCATGAATATTTGTAACATTCAAAATATTCGTATTTGAACTGAATGTTGGCGCATTCAAAGATTGATATTAGAATCCAAATAGAATGTTTTGATACATTCGCATGAAGCTTCATATGAAGCTCAATGCTAGAAATGTTTAGAAATAAATAATAGTAAAAAGTGTAAGGGGTGTGCATGAATGCATTTTTTGCATATGAATTTAAGTCAAATCAAAGTATTCAATTCGTTTTGAATTTTAAAAATCCAGATTTTTGAAAATCCAATGCGAATCTGAATCTGTGCATCCGGAAATCTGATTCGAATTCAAAACTATGAATGTTGACAACATTTTTGAATGTTGCGATTTTTGAATTTGCGCACATCCTGTTTTTATCATGTATGCATCCCGCATTATAAGCACAAATAAACATGATATTCGGATGCAATATATGTGGATCTATTCAGTCAAATTATTCAAAAACCTGTATCAGATTTTCAAAAATCTGAAATTCATTTGAATGCTTAAATTCAGATTTTTGAAAATCTGATTCAAATTTGAATGGTGATATTTGACGGATTTGAATCAGATTGCAAATTCTTGAATATCTGTGCGCATCCCTAGTGTATATTATATGTTTGAATTGGGAATACTATGAAAAAAACAAGAAAGCACATTAAATCTCAAAATGCTGGGGTTGTAAATAATGTTGCCATATTAGGGATATGTCCAGAAAGACTTTTGAATTTTATTCCAAAGTCAGAACAAAATACAAATAGCCTCCCCTCCCCCATTGCTGTGCTAATAAAGTAAATCTCAAATTTTTTGAAGGATTCTCATTGGAGATAAAGCTGAAAGATCCTATAGTTTCTTCTGGACTCTAAAGCAGGCTTGGTGAAAGGGCATTACGAATGCCACCATCAACTAACTCACAGAACATTTAAGGGGACTCAAAGTACCTGACAAACTTTTTGTTCTTCTCCCCAGTGGGGCAGTGAGAGCTCAGAAGAAAGCTGTGACTAGCCCAAGGTCACCCAGATGGCTTCATGGAGGAGGCGGAATCAAACCAGGTATTCCCAGACAGGAGTCCGGCTCCTTAACTACTAGAGCAAACTGGCTCAGAAGAAATAGACCATTGGTAGTGGGGTTTTTTTTTAAAAAAAATCTTCCTAAACTCCCATAGAAATCAGTCCCAGAACAGCAAGCGTTAAAATAGGCTTTCAAAATACTCTTCAACTTAAACAAAACAGGATTCTTTTGTTTCAAGAGCAAAAAGGTCCTTTATTATATGGGTATTTGTTCTCAAAATACAACAGTCCCCTTTGCCCAAATTATTTATTGGTGAAGGTGATACTTCCATCACTTCTGTCACACCATGACAATATGTCCAGGGTGAGTAATATACATGCAGAAAAGCAACTGCAAGTATTTATCCTTTGAAATATAAGAGCTTGATGCAAACTGACCACAGTCCTTGCATTGAGCAGGTGAAGGAAATATACAAGGGTAATTACATGCAACTAAATTATGCAGATATCACTACAGCCTTTTATGTTTTGATCCATTTACGGGGGAGCTCTTGGGACTCAACCAGATAACTATGCTTGCCTTACATGCAGGTGGGAATGGGTCTGAACCCAATGTGCTCTAGATCCTGGCATCCAAACTGGGAGGCAATAGGGTAGAGAAAATGCAGTAAGTTTTATAAATAAATAATATCCTGCAGTTTTCTTCTTCTGAGTCATTTTGGACTCACTTTCTTTGAAAGCAAACTCCCTCTTTGAAATCTGTTGTTTTTTTTTTAAATAAAAATCCCCAAGTCCTATGAAGGTTATTTGCATAGCTGCCAATTCTTGTGAGTAATATTCCCTCATTAGAAGGGGAAATTATTTTTGTGGTAATTCGAAAGATATACTGCCTGTTTTGGTTAAACACCTCCATCTGTTTTTTCTTTTAACTCTGAGGTATTTTCATGAACTCACAGGTGGTTTCAAACGTATAGTGCTTCACTTTTAACTTTTTTGCCTCTGGTCCATGATAAAAGAAAGCCTAGATACTCACAGTTAAAAAAACAAAGTAAGGGGGGAATCTCCATTTTAAGTGGGAAAAGGGCACAATCAAATTCTAACTTTGGTTTACTTTCTTTCTTATTTATATTTCTATCCTGCCCTATACCCAAAGTTTGTCTTCAAAATAGGAATTCCTGCCAACTATTACTGGCTATAGAAAATAAAACATTTTTTTCCTGGTCCTGTTTGCATGCCATATCTCACTGCATGCTAAAGTAAGGGTGTTTTTCCACTGTCACTAGAAGTACCCATTAAGTACCCATTAATGGGTATTTAATGGCATTAAATGCCCATTAATGGGTACTTAATGGGTACTTTTAGTGACAGTGGAAAAACACCCTAAGAGTAAGCCTCAGGGTTCTTGAATGAAATCATTGGTTTCTGCTGTTTGGTTTTCATCCCCCCACCCCACCCCCCAGTGGAGGTAACTTGCAGCTACACCCCATGAAAAGAACGCAATTGACAGTATGGTCAAATAAGGAGAGCATTCAACTGCGGAAAAAGCATGGCTACAGTCAGACATGGTAAAAGGGGTGACCCTGGGGAGAATTTAAGACTGGGGAACACATTTCAATAGGTGCTGCCAAAATGGACTACCTGGGAACTCTTCCATTCCTAACCTTTTGGAGCCCTCAGAAGTCATCCCTGAAGGCCATGTTGAGCTTTGGGACTGCTACAGGGGCTGGTCTGCATCAGCAGCATCATGCAAATCTGAGGCAAATACATACTAAGGCTTCTGTAGCAGAAGTAGGACAGCTCTGGGACAGAGCATATGCATTTGCTGGAGGCCGGTTCTGTCCAGAACCATCCCAGCCTATCCCAGAGCTCTCCAAATTGCATTCAGGGTATAGATCACTAAATCGGGGTCTACACCAGTCTCCGGGCTTACCTGAGCCATCTGGTGGGGAGAACATTTGCTCTTTTTCCTGGACAGCTGTTTGAGTCCCACCCACTGGCTGGTGCGATTGGCTGCTGCCAGCACGTCACCAGTGATGCCCGGCTGCTGGCAGGCACTGGTCGGAATTGGTCCGGGAGAGGGGAGGGTTCGATCCCAGTGGGCAGAGTGCCTCCCTATCCCTGAATCATGGCCCTGTGCCGCCCTCTCCCCATGGCATCAAGTGGGGGGGGATGCCTGGAAGACCCCTTCCATCCACCCCCATCCCTCTCCTTGATTTGCCTGTGTTTCCTCTCACCTCTCTGCAATATCACAGGGCTTGGATTGGTCTGCTAGAATGGTGGTGAGAGAGAGGAGGAAACAGCCTGCAGATAGTGGGGAGGGGGAGAGGGGGAGGGGAGGGTGCATGTAGGCATCCCCCTGGGGGGATGCCCTGCATGGGCAGGTCAAAATGAGGGTTGATCTAGGTGGAGAATTTGAAGATTTTCCCCCCCTCTCCTCTAGGATCAGAAGAAAAACCTGTTTGACCCCCAAGGGGTGGGACGGAAAGCTCCACGATATCACCTCTCCACCTCAGGATTAAGCCCCACACACACCCTGCCAATGCATGGCATAGCTCGGGGGTGGTGGTGGCTGGCTGCCCCTCTGTCTGTCTCAAACAGAGCCAACAGAATGCTGAAACTACTAAGCAGCCTCCAAGATTTGCTCCTTTAAAAAAAAAAGCTAACTCAAGGAAAGGGCATTTGCTGGATAATTCCTAATTCCTGTCTGTTTTAAAAAAATCTTCCCTGCTCTTTACAGCCATGAAGCAGGAGACAAGAGGAAGGAGCTCATTAATTATGCACCTCTTTCCCCTTGGATGAATCAGGCTCCGGTAAGGAAATAATTAACAGGCAGCAACAAAGGGGTTGCAGGGGCTTGAAATTTCTCTTTTCCAGGGGGGCAATAAGGTTACCTCCCTGAGAAAGAGACAAAACTCAACCCTCTGCACCTCCCTTACTCCCTTGCTTTTACTCCCCTTTCCCTAACTTCAAAGACCCTTGGAGCCTTTGCAGCTTTTGCAACCCATTGCTCTGGCAAGGGGTTTTTCTTCGGAGCCTGCGCTAATCTCAGAAGTTGCCTTTGGAGGAATTTCAGAGCTGCCTTCAGAGGGACTACAGAGCCTTTGCTAATCTCCAAAGGGAACTTCAGAGATTGTATCCCCTGTCCCCCAAAACACCTGGGGTGACAATCCGGATTTGCCACATGGGTGCTCCAGTGTTTCCACAGCAGGCAGGCTAGCACCCATTGCTATTAGGTGCTAGACCACCCAAGGAAACACATTGGGTACTTCCCTTAATCTGGATCTACTAGATCCGGATTAAGGGAAGTACCCATTCCTTAGATCCAGATCTTCTTAGATCCTGATTAAAGGAGTGCAGTCGAAAAACACCCCTTATTTGACCATACTCTCGATGGTGTTCTTTTCAAGGGCATGTAGCTGCAAGTTACATTTTATACTTAAAAAAAAATTGCTGTGACCCATCCTTACTCCTTCAGGTATAGGATGGGATAAAATGCAACCAACTAACTAAGGGCATTTTTGCACCTTTGCTTCCCAGGTGCTGCATTTAGGAGTCCCCCCAGGAGTTCTCTCATGTGTCAAATGTGAAAAGATCCTAACTAAAATAATTTGAGTTGCCTTCCTGGATATTTCCTTCATATTTCCTTCAAGGGTTAAGAAACTCATGAGCTTTTTTAAATTTTATTTTTTTAAAAGCCTGTCACTGAAAAGGAGTTTTATCTGCTGCAAGAAACAAGATTATTTCTATTGAAAAATGATTGGAAACACAGTTGAGATAAAGTTGCCTCAAGGCAATGCTTCTTTGCAAATATAGCTACGCACTCAGACCTGTGTGACTACAGCTAGTCTGCGTACCCATATCAGTATGCTGCTAAAAATCCATGTGTCTGCACCATATGCTGGCACTCAAATTAACTCTTAGGCCAAGAGAATGAAGAGGACTCAAGATACTATTGTTACCACAAGTACATATTGTCTTTGCTCTAACAGCCTGCAGTTGTATCATCCTCACTCACTGTGAATCATGCTTTGCTTCAAATGCAATAGCTATATATATCATCCAATTTAAATGTACCTCTTCTCTGATAATAAAAATTTAGAGGAAATATAACCTTGGCTAAAAACTTTGCAAGTGAAATTAGTGCAAGTGTTCAGATGGCACTTTATATACATGTTTACTGGCTGTTTTCTGTGCCTTTTCCTGTAGTATTTCTTCAAGACAGAGTGCCACCAAGAGCTGTTCTAAGACTTGTGCAGCTCTGCTGACTCAGTATAAGTGGGAACAGCTTCTGACTCAGGCAAATATCACGAACATTCTGTTTCAAGTAAGAATTGGGGTCACTGCAAAGGCATTTATTCCATAATAGTTATAAGAAGTGTGACAACCCCATATAGATCATCATGTGTACCAGTTTTGTAATGTACTGTATGCCATAAAACTTAGGTCATGTTCTGATTCATACCATGTGATATTACTAGTGCTATCTGAACCAGTTTGGAGGCCTTTCTTATAAACATATATTTACATGTATGGGGCTTTAAGGTAGAGATCCATTTGAGAAACATTCAAAATTTGATCAAATTTGTTCAAATTTGGACATTTGAATTCAAATCAAATTCAGTGAATTTGAATGAAATTTGAATTTTTGGATCTATTTGTTTGAATTATTTGGACAGTTATTTTTGTACAGTACATACACAATACATACTTGCCCATATGCATCTTTCCTACATACATACACATTTGTATGGATCCGTATGGGACAAAACCAGGATGCATACAGATAGATACAGGATGCGTACAGATGCGTACAGATGTGTACAGCTGCGTATGGGAAGCATACGGATGCATATGGGCAGATACGAATGTTGTCGACATTCATATGTGCAAATTATATTTGAAAGTTCAAATGAATAGATTTGAATTTATTCAATTTGAATCAAATGTGAAAACATTTGAATTTTAATGATTTTAATTGAATTTTCAGATATTCAATTTGAATCGAATCGAATCCCAAAAATTGCATTCGTGCACACCCCTACTGTAGGGTAGTTTCATACCCAGAATTATAAGGGGCTAGAACACCCACCTTAGGAAATCAGGCTGAAATGTCTAGGCCTCCTCAGCCATGAAAGATGGTGTGTAATAGAGGACAGAGGAGACTATGTGAAGCTCATCAGTGGGATAATTATGACCAACCAGAAGAAGTATTTTTTCACCCATTGATCTATAAAGTTAATTACCAGAAAACTTGACCACAGTAACTAGTCTGGGTAGCTTTAAGAAAGGATTCTTACCATGTATTAAATCAGATTCAGCTATGGTGAAATAACACCAAAATGTGAGTTTACATATCATATGTATGGAATTTTCAAATGAATTTGTGTGTTTTTTTCAGAGTGCCTTTTCTAAGCTGGTTTTCCAGAGAAGAGTGAAGGAAAGCATGAGAGGACTCAGACTTCAAAGTTGGACTTCAGACGGGCAGATTTTGATGGACTCCAGAGGAGGTTAGGAGGGATCAAATGGTTAAATTTACTAAAGGATAGAAATGTCCAAGAAGGATGGGATATTTTGAGAAATGCAATATTAGAAGCGCAATCATTAACAATTCCTCAAAGAAGGAAGAATGGAAAACATCTAAAGAGACCAGGGTGGATAAACCTAGAACTTAAAAACTTGATAAAAAAGAAAAAAGAAATGTTTAAGAAATGGAAGGAGGGATACATATCTAAGGAGGAATATAATGAAATCAGTACAATCTGCAGGGCAAGTATCAGAAAAGCTAAAGCTAAAAATGAATTGAGGCTTGCAAGAGACTAAAAACAATAAAAAAGGGTTTTGAGGATATGTCAACAGCAAAAGAAAAGTCAAAGAGGTTTTGGGAAGTCTGCAGGGAGAGAATGGAGAAGTGATCGAAAGTGATCTTGAGAAGGCAGAGATTCTGAACTCCTATTTTGCATCTGTTTTTTCCAAGAGGGATAATGTGCATGCAACTGTCCTTCACTGTACTGATGAAGGACTAGGAGAATCAAGACACAAAATCAACACTGAGAGAGTAAGGGAACGCTTAGCTAACTTAAACGAATTTAAGTCCCCAGGTCCAGATGGATTACATCCTAGGGTACTGAAGGAATTAGCAGAGGTAATTGCTGAACCACTTGCTGTAGTCTTTGAGAAGTCATGGAGAACAGGAGAAGTCCCAGACGATTGGAGAAGGGCAAACGTTGTTCCTATCTTCAAAAAAGGGAAGAAGGTAGACCCAGGGAACTACAGGCCTGTTAGCCTGACTTCAATACCAGGAAAGATTCTCGAACAAATTATTAAACAACACATATGTCAGCATTTGGATAGGAATTCAATAATTAACAGTAGTCAACATGGGTTTGTATCAAACAAGTCGTGTCAGACCAACTTGATTTCATTTATGACAAAATCACTGAATGGGTTGATCAAGGAAATGCAGTAGACATAGTATTTCTTGATTTCAGCAAAGCATTTGACAAAGTATCTCATGCGATCCTCATTGAAAAATTGATCAAATATGGGTTTGACAAGGCAACTATAAGGTGGATTCAAAACTGGCTTAGTAATCGTACTCAAAGAGTGGCTTTAAATGGCTGCACATCCAAATGGAGGGAAGCGTCAAGTGGAGTACCACAAGGTTCTGTCCTGGGCCCAGTTATGTTTAATGTTTTTATAAACGATCTGGACGAGGGAGTTGAAGGGAAACTGATCAAATTTGCTGATGACACAAAGCTAGGGGGGATTGCAAACACCAGAGAAGAGAGAGAGGGGATTCAAAAAGATTTAGAGAAACTCGAACAATGGGCTGCAACTAATAAAATGGTATTTAACAAAGAAAAATGCAAGGTTCTGCACCTGGGCAAGAAAAATGAAAAAACCACATATACAATGGGAGGAATTCGGCTGAGCAGCAGCACATGTGAAAAAGACTTGGGTGTCCTGGTAGATCATCAACTGAACATGAGTCAACAGTGCGAGGCAGCTGCAAAAAAGGCAAACGCAATCCTGAGGCATTTCCGCACTGAATCGCGTTCGAAACCGAACGCGTTCAGGCGGAAAGCTTAAGCCAGCTTCGGGCGCTTTCCCCGTTCACACACAGACGCTCCGGAACGCGTGTAAACGCGTTCCAGAGCGTCTGGGTGCGAATGGTCAAAGCGCCCGAAGCTGGCTTAGCCGGCAAACGCCGGCCAGGGGCGCGCCGGCGGCCGCGGAGGCAGATCGACAATCAGCTGTTTGAAAAACAGCTGATTGTCAAAGCCGCGCGGCGTCGGAGGCGAGCCGGCAGGCGATCGGGAGACAGAAGCGGCGCGAACGCTTCTTCTCCCGAACGCCTGCGGACGGCTCGTCCGCGTTGGAACGCGTGTAGAGCACTTCGAAGTGCTCTACATTTCGAACGCGGAAAAGCCAGCTGCAGACACGTCGGAACGCAAGGCGCGCGCGGCCAATGCGGATGACGTGTCCACAGCTGGCTTTTTCGCGTTCCATTTTCCCCCGTGCGAAAACGTCTCTGGAGTGTATTAGGAGAAGCATAGAGTCCAGATCACGTGAAGTTATTATCCCCCTCTACTCTACCTTGGTCAGACCTCATCTGGAGTACTGTGTCCAGTTCTGGTCACCCCAGTTTAGAAGAGACACTGACAAGCTGGAGCAGGTTCAAAGGAGAGCTACCAAGATGGTGAACGGTCTGCAAACCATGTCCTATGAGGAACGGCTTAAGGAACTAGGAATGTTTAGTCTATCAAAAAGAAGACTGAGAGGAGACATGATAGCTGTCTACAAATACCTCAAGGGTTGTCACAGGGCAGAGGGATCAGCCCTGTTCTCACTCTCTCAAGGAAGGACTAGAAACAATGGGGTGAAACTGCAGGGGAAAAGATTTAGTTTAGATGTTAGGAAAAAATTTCTAACAGTAAGAGTGATCAACCAGTGGAACAGGCTGCCACGGGAGGTGGTTGGTTCCCCTTTGATGGAGGTCTTCAAGCAGAGACTGGATGGCCATCTGTCTGAGATGGTTTAGGAGATCCTGCCTTGAGCAGGGGGTTGGACTCGATGACCCAGGAGGTCCCCTCCAACTCTACCATTCTATGATTCTATGATTCTAGAGCATTGGCTCAGTTTTTCCCTCTATGCAAGATCCAGCTATTAAAAAATAAATAGAGATTTTAAAAATATATTACAATTACATTTGAAATAGAGAAATGTAAGATTTAAACAAAAAACAAAAGAGAGAAGAAAAAGACGTAAAAGAAAAAGGTAACTTCCAAGCGCCCTTTTGATGACTAAATGTATGGCCATTCTTGAACCTCTCCTTAGATGTTACAGTTATTTCACTTCTGTCAGCAATTCTAATTGTCAAATCTCTAAACCAATATTTATAGTACAGCAGGTACTCCAGCCTTTCAGAGGGGTGTAAGAATGTAACCTGTGCATAAAGCTTTGATTAGAAGTGTTGGCAGGAAAGATTTAAGCCAGGATGACTTCTGCAGCTCTTCACCTTGCTGAAGAAGAAGAAGAAGAAGAAGAAGAAGAAGAAGAAGAAGAAGAAGAAGAAGAAGAAGGACAACCATAACAGAATCTGGTACAAATATGACTAAAATTGGTAACCCACTGATCAATTAAGATGTTGCTTTTTTCAAAGATGAGGTCCTTGTGACCATAGAAACAATTCTTGTGACATAAGCAAGAGTGAAAAAAAGAATGAAACATCTTGGCACTAGAAAAGTATAGCCTCTTGTACTCTAAATTTTGATTAGATGGGAAGCTGCAGATAATTACAAAGAAGCTACTTAATTTATTCGCACATGTATCAGGATTAAAGCCCACGGGCCCAATTTTATAGAGTACAGTGTATTCTCACAATACTTGTAGCACTATAGTTGAAGGAATGAGGTGGAGAAATCCATGTGAGTAACAAATCACTTAAAATATCCTTCTGAACTTTTTAAACGTTAGGATTATGACGATCCTTCTTATGTTTGTGGTTGTGTAAAAGAATTAAATAGTACAATGAACTAGATCTTCTGCTAGAAACAGATTGGCTTTGTGTCCAGGTGGTGAAAGCTGTTCAGTATTTAAAGAAACAAATCCATTGATAATTGTGCTGTTGAATTTTGTTTACTTTTGCTAACATAATTATGCAGTGAAACGACATTTCTACAGTTTTCTAGAATGCATTTAATCATTTTTAGCATGGGTGAAAAATTATGCGGTTGATGAATGGTGGAGTTGCTTTGTTTCTCACATTTTAAAAATCCCTGCTGATAAACCACATGTGATATTGACCTGTATTCTGCAGGGATTTTTTACCCACAGGTGAGTCTTAGAAATGTAAAAGTGTACTAAGAAAACATGATTTTCAAACTACATGGAAAAAATGCATCATTTGACTAGGGTGCAAAGTTATTTCATTCATACTGGTGAAGGTTAAATACAATGGAGCAGGACTAGGAATCTGCATGAATATTTGTAACATTCACTATTCATAAAAATTCATACAAATTCAGACATTCGTACATGAATTGAATGTTATGATATTTGTATGCTAACATTTGTACGAATATGTATGTTTCCAGACATTTGCACAAATAGTTTGGACATTCTTTAGATTGGGGGTGTGGAAAATTCAAGCGCTGGTCATATCCACAGTGGATCCAGATTACATTCGACATGGATTGAAAGCAGATTAAAAGTGGATTCAGGTCAGATTTGACATTTTCAGAGCATGGATATGTTACGGATTTGTATCGGATACGGTCATATCAGATATGTATTCATTCATTTCGGATATGTATCAGATACGTATTCATTCGTATCTGATATATATTGAATATTGGTATGAATATGTACCCATAGATTCATATCAAATAGAATTTTGCAACATTTGAATTCTAATTCGTTACAAATTGAATGTTAAAAATGCATTTGTGCACAACCCTAAGCAAGACATTTCAAAGCTAGTTGAACTTATCTACAACTGTTGAAGGTTGCGGCTACATAATGATTTTGTTGTTCACTGTTGCCAGGCTCTACCATGGCAATCACACTGAAATTTGCTTTTCTGCACAGGTCTTGTATATCATCCATGCACAGCTAATTTTGTAAGTGCATTTTTTTGTAGGTCTAGTGCATGTTTTTCTTATTAAGGTCTTTTTAGACTTAACCTCAGTGGGGTTGCCATAATGGCACTATATTCCCCCCATCTGGATGGAGCCTAAAGCAACAACAGGACTGTTGCCCAATTTTTGTATAATTTACTGCAGATACTCTGAATGACTTGATATGTTCCTCCTCTGTTCTATTTAAAAGCATGAAATGTAGCAGTAGAACAGCTTTTCCCCATCTCATCTCGTGAAGGAAACTATACCATTGCAGTGCAGAAGGCTACCTCTGAACATGGGAAAACTACTGGAGTAGGGAGATTGTCCCTCTGGAGATGAGCAGGACTCTTGCAGGAGCAAAGATTCTGAAGGTGTGAACAACTCCAAGTGTGCTATTCCTAGGGACGTGCATGAATATTCAACTGCACTTGAAATTTGATTAAATTGACCAAATTTTGACATTCGAATTCGAATTGAATGTCCTTAAATTTGAATTCTGAATTTTGGATTTATTCGTTTGAATTATTTGGACATTCATATGTGTACGGGGCCGTACATTATGCATACTTGAAGATCCACATCTTTCCCGCATCCGTACCCCTTTGTACAGATCCATATGGGATGAAAACAGGTTGCATACGGGATAACTGTGGGATGCATATGACCCTGGGAAGATGTGTATGGACATCTATGAATATTGTTGACATTTGTAAGTTAAAAATTCAAATGAATAGATTAGAATTTGCTTAATTTGAATTAAATTTGGTTAAATTCAAACTTTAAACATTTGAATTGAATTTTTGAGTATTCAATTCAAATTGAATTGAATCCCAAAAATTGCATTTGTGTGCACGCCTAGCTACTCCCCACATGCTAGAAGTAAAACATCTGTATGTGTGTGTGTGTCAGGGGAACTTGACTAGTGATTGACAGGGTGAAGTACCAATCAACTTCCCTCTATAAGATATACATAAAGGTGATCATATGTCCATTTCAAATTGGTGTGAGGCCTTCAATCTATTGTCCTATAGGGATGGTATACTTATTGTTCTGTTTAAGCTTTAATTGACAACAAAAGTGCAAAGTTCATTACCCACCTAAATTGTCCTTGAGCCAGTTTCCAAGACACAAGAATTCAGTAAAATATGAACCTCAGAAAATGTTATTTATAAGTTCTTCCCAGAAAGAAATCACTTTAAATTATTACCAAAACATATGCCTAAACGAGGCATCCATTTCATTACTTCTCCAACATTTAGATGTTTCAGCCATGGTTTTATAACTGAAAATGGAGGATTTAATGTAGCAGAAGTTGACTAAAAATTGTTTGCATCAGTAAAAAGCTTTATGACGTTCACAATCTGGAAGTCAAATTACATCTTCTTTTACTCAAAGTTACATTTTTATTCATAACAGCATCATCCAGAGTGGCCTCATTCAAATCTTTGCCTCATCAACACCTGCTTGTAGTGCCATCTAGTATCATATATGATGTTTTCTAATATGACTGGGCAAAATTTTGGTGTTTACATTCACAAGAGAAATGGGATGAAAATTTGCATATCATATGTAATTTTTACCTATCTTTGATATTACAGTCATGTATGCTTTATTTAATGAAGGCAATAAAATAGTAGTTCAAATATACTAATATATAATTCATAAGATTTAGCAGCCAAAATAATTACAGAAGCTGGATTTATTCTGTTTTGCAGGTAACTTATCTGGTCCTGTTAGTTATGATCCCTCATACTGAAAACCACATTTGGAAGTTCAGTCTTATTAATTTTTTTTTTATAAATTCTTAAAGTGCACCTGCTTACAGTTTCCTGTTTAGCCAAGAATAAAGTTTAAAAGGTTTATAAGTCTTTTAGACTACTGTCTAGAGTAGAGATGTGCACAAATATTTGTAACATTCAAAATCTGTATGAATTTGGCTGAATTCGGACATTTGAATTTGAATAGAATGTTTGGATACATTTGTATAACGCTTCATATGAAGCTTTGTGTGGGATTTGTATGCTATTCATATGCATTTATGTAGGTTTCATATGGGATTCGTGTGGGATTCATATGGGACTGACGTTCGCATCTAATATGAATCCTACCACATTCAAAGGGGATCTATTTATTTATTCATTTATTTACATTTCTATCCCTCCCCATACCGGAAGGTCTCTGGGCGGGTTAAAATAGGTTAAAATAGATTAAAACAAAATACAAATTAAGAACAGATACAGATTAAAATGAAATACAAATAAAACAAGATGCACACTTAAAAACACCTTAAAATTCAACAAATTTAAAACCGTGTACTCCGTAGTGCAAATAAAATGTCATTATAACTGGGGAGGGAGAATAAATCCTTAACCAAAGGCCGAGGCAAACAGGTATGTCTTTACGGCCCTCCTAAATAAATACAAGGAGGGGGCATGGTGCACCTTGAGGGGGAGGCCATTCCATAATCTCAGGGCCACTGCTGAAAAAGCTCTCTCCCGGGTGCCCACCACCCTCACTACTGAAGGTGGCGGGACAACCAGGAGGGCCTCATTACTGGATATTAAGGCACGGGCAGGTCGGTATGGGAGAATGAATGAATTTGAATTTTTTGAATTATTTGAATGAATATGAATATGAATTTTGAATTTTGAATTATTTGAATGAATATGAATTTTCTTGCATTCAACTCAAAACAAATCAAATACAAAAGTAGAATGTTCATGCCCATCCCTACTCTAGAGGGTAAGAGAAACTGAGGCTGTGTTCAGACAGAACAGAATAGGTGCCTCAAAGGCACTTCAGAGAGCCCAGGTGTGGTCATTGTGTTCCCAGCTCTTCTCTATTCCACCCTGTTTAGGAGAGGGGAGGGGTGGACTGGTTTGTGAATAATCCCGTCTTGGAGTCTTCCCAGAGGTGCTTCAGAGATGCTTTTTAATATAAATTTGCTGTGTCTGACCACACTTCTAGGTAACAAAATGGATCCTGGCATTTCCATTTGCCATGATTTGCCTGATATGTCAATCCTGCCCTGGCATGGTTTCACTTAACAGGCGCGTCTGTCAAGGTCCATTCAAGGTCCATTGTTTGCTAGGAACTTCTGAGAGCTTCCTGCATACCTACTCTGTTTTGTTTGTTTCACATGCTTGACAGATTCCCAGAAGCTCCCAGTGAGCTAATGCTGTGTGGATCTTGATGTACAGGTAATAACAACTTCTAGGAAATCAGCTGCTGCTGCTTCTAGTTTTCCCAGAGTAGCTTTATAATGGGCTTTCTCAATCCTGGAACTGGCAATGTTTTGGGAAGATGATACGGATGTGTGGCAATCCTAACACGGTGCCGATAGGATTGCACCTTCTGGCTGTGTTTGGAGGTAGCCAGAGACATTTCGTCACAGCAATAGACTTATATCACTTTTTCTCTCTTGTCCTAATTAACGACTTTAAGAAGGTCATTCTTGAAAACGGAAAAGACTCTGCTGGAAAGGAGCATTTTTCAGGCCTCTGTCTTGTAACACAAGTTTCCTGTTACTCTTCACAGTAGGCAGGCTATTGGAGAAAAAGCATATATGGGGCAGAACGATATTTTGAAAGCAATGAGCAAAGTACGTGAGATAAATCTCCCAAACATCCAGAATTCCTAGGATAGGTAGGTAATTTAATTGCTGTATGGCAGCATATATCTTATAAAATGAATCAAGAGGCAGATAATCTGTGACAGGCTTGTGGTAAAGGATGTTCCAAGATTACAAATGTTACATAATTCCAAGTCCTTCATGCTGTGTCGTGTTGGACAGAATGATCCTGCTTTATTATCACACAGGCTTATCAGAAGCTTCCTCAGTTCCGTTAGCTAATTAACAACAGGGCCAGCTACAGATAACTTCCTTAGCTGTGCTGTAATAAATTTCAGTGTACAGAGGTCACAGTTACAGCTGTCATTCATGGATGGTTAACCTCTTCTCCTGCTTTTGAAGAGATACTGATAGTGCGATTTTAAAAAGTTAATTTCCTTGGAAGTTTTATCCATGCGTAAGCCTCTGAACCTGCCCCATTATTTCACAGGAGACAAACTGGAGTGACACTACAAAGATGTAAAAACACAAAGGGCAGCTTTGCTTCACTTGATGACCTATGTCATTGGATGTGGACCATGGTCAAACAGTGGGAATGTGGTAGTTGTGAGGTGATTTCCAGCAGAAAATTGATGAGCAGGAAATGAAGTGGGGATATTCTACTTCTCAAATTAAGTTGGTTCTCTTTGTGGTATTTTTCGCCCTTTCTGCACTAGCTGGTGGACCAACCTATTTCATTTCATTTCCATTTCCATTCCATTTCCATTTTTATTTGTATACTGCCTTTCCCAAAGAAAATTTTGCCCAAGGCGGTTTACAACAAACAGAAAAAAATACAATGCAAATGCAATTATCACATCAGAGAAATACAGCAAGTAAAGAAATCAGTTTCAATAACTAAAACATCAAATATATATCATAAGCAATGTATAAAATTCTAATAATAAGCTATGTAATCTAGAAAACTACAATATGCAGTATCAAATAAAAAACAAACCATAAGACTATAATCTATGTAATCTAAGAAACTACAATACACAGTATCAAAGAAGAAAATAAAGCATAAGGCCAATTAACACAAGACAACTAAAAAATGTCAGAGGAGAAACTGAACTGAAATAGCAGCAAAGCAGCAACAACCAACCCAGGTGTCCCTCTGTTCCACCATCTTCAGCTGGAACCCACACCTAGAAGAGGCCATGACAAAGCCTCCAGTCTCACAGGTGCAGGTCAAGACTTGGTTGTTTCTCCTCTCATCCCTGCCAGAGGCAGCCACAGTTTTTATACCCATCCTGGGGGAAGGCATGGTGTGCTAGGCCTCAGTCTTCCACATGCTGGTGTGGCCTGGTGGAGGCATGCCTGCATGGGAACGCTGTACCATTGAGTCTGTTAAAAGTAGTCAACCAGCAGACCACTGGTGGTAACAAGTATACAAAGGTTATGTAGCCAACATGCCCTACGGGCCAGAATACCAGACCTGTCCCTTTGTAGCTGGACACATGGAAGCGCCATTTTTGGACACATGCCTCTCCAAAATTTTGAGGCCCCTACCAGTGGTTTCAAAGAGCTGGGCTGGGCTTTCTTCATCGCTATGTAGATCAAGCAGCATGGTACAGGATAGCCCACACTATCTGGAAAGGGCCTTTGATGCCAGAAACAAAGGTGGTGGGGGTGGAAAGTCCAGGGAGAGGAGTTGTGGGGAAATCATGCTAGAAGTAGAAGAGTACAATAATATATTGCCATCATTTGGTGCTTCTCTGTGCAAATCATATTATGTCACAGCTGCTTATTGTGCTGTATTTTGAGCAGAAGATTCCCAGACTGTTGCCCTTGGGTGTAAAGTCCGTCCTCTTCATACGTCAGTTTTATTCCAGCAGAAATCTTTCAGCTCAACTCAGAATGATGTTGTTGCAATGAAAAGAAATAAAAAGGCAATTGATTTTAAAGGTTTGATTGAAGCCGGAAAGGGGAAAGGTTATATTACTACTTTCTGTTTATGGTAAGATATGTTCAGGTCTTATCTCTGAATGAAAGTCTGGATATGCAGTTTTCTTGACAACAGTGGATAAAAGATTTACAATTGCCTTCTTCCCAAATATTTTTGACTTTCTGATCTGGCTTATAATGCTTAGCATTTCAACGAATCTACTATCCCTAGTATTAATCATGTCTGACCTCATTTCATTAGGGACAACAGCCTAAATATGATGGTTCTTAAATTTTAGATCCTTGGGTAACTGGGGCCCATTGTGGCTGGTGTAGATTGTCCACCACCTGTTTTGCCTATGTATTATTTAGCACTGATATCTCCATTTTCTGTTGCACTGGTTCTTTTCTCCAGAGAAGCTTGTGAGGAAATGATGGACTTCTGAGTAACAGAATATTAAGTGGTGGTGGTGGTGTAGGCCCTTTGCAATATTGTGTTTGTTGCATCCTTGCATCCTAGTAGTCTGACTTAATATGTGTTCTCACAAAGACATTCTACAGGAACCCTGTTTGAAAAGTCTCCAATAATACTCATTAGTAATCAGTTTCTGTACCAATTTTAAAAGTACATAGAAGTGGCTGCAGAGAACATCATGGGAGAGGGGGAAGGACATAGATGTGTAGGATGATGAAAAGGTCCATTGCAAGCAGACAATAAGAGGGGGCATTGTTGACAAGGCCCTAGGATATGTGCACAGATATTCAAAACATTCAAAATTCAATCAAATTCATTCAAATTTGGACATTCAGATTCAAATCAAATGTCTTTAAATTTGTATTTAAACATTCAAACGGATTTTGAATCTATTCATTTGAATTATTCAGACATTTGTACACAATGTGTACTAGCCCATACACATCTTTCCTGCATCCATGCGCATCCATTTACCATAACAGAGTGTCCTTATTGTCCCAAAAAGGTGTCTGCTGCCACCCTGTCTCCATATTTGGTGGCAATGGCCATCTCCAAAGCAATCACAGCTACTGTTTTGGGGCAGGGTGGTTTCTTCCCATCCTGCATGGAGGTGCTGGAGAAAATGGCGCCTTCTTATTACATAATGGAAATGGGAAAGGTGCCTTCCCTCATCTGTCCACAGCAGGGAAGAGGCAGCTTCCATCTGTGGTAACCTCTTCTAACCACAACATTTCAAGGAAATAGGTGATGAATTCTGTATATAACAGTTAAATACAGAACACATAGAATTCTGTGAAATGTGAAATTGCTAAGGACTGGGATGCAATTAAAATAATATAAAATTCTGTGCCCATTTTTCTGAGGGTTCTACTAAGAGCTCATTTTTTTCCCTAACAGAAATGAAAAAACACAAGCTTGACTTGCAATCAAGGGCTTTTAGTGGAACAAACCTTTGACATTAGACAGTTTTCTATCAAAGACAAAAAACAGTATCACCTAAAATGAGGAAATCAATGGCTGATGGCAGTAAGATTTTTCAAAAAAGCCAGCCTAGGATGTTATGTTCCCAAATTTAAATTAACTGCCATGAATGTCAACCATTTAAATGTATCAAATATGTCAAGCATTCATGTATTAAAAATAGAAAATGTTTGACTGAAAGAAAAAATGTTGAAAGGGTTGTTGGGCAGCAGATAAGAACTAGAGGCCTTTTTGCACGAGGGGTTTTGGAACGCATCTACGACACGTTGGGACACAGCATTCCCTCTTGTGGGGTGGCCAGATACCCAAGCGTCCCAATGTGTCTTAGAGGCGTTCCATTTTCAGAGCACTAAAAAGTGTTCTCCATGTGTCCCAAACGATTCTAAATGCCCCCAGCTGCCACGGAGGGAAAGCGTTTGCCCGTTCTCTCTCCATGACAGCTGGCCCCCTCCCCCAGCCTCCCCCGATTGGCTGCCTTGCAGCCAGGGCAGGGAGGCCAGTCGGGTCCCTTCTCTGGGGTCTTGCCACCTGCATGGGCCAGGATGAGGCCCATGCAAGTGGTACGACTCCCACCCAGCACCCCCCAACCCATCCTGGGGGCTTGCGTGCACATGAATGGCGCTTACCTGCTGCTGCTGGCTCGAATCTGTCTGGAATAGGCCGGTGACATTCTGCACATGTGCGGGGGGCAGCCCCTCATTGGCCGGGCACCTGCGCCTGCACAGATGGCCAGTTGAGGCCAGGCTGGTGCCTGGCTAAGGAGGGGCTGTGCCATGCACATGTGCAGAATGTCGCTGGCATATTCCAGCCAGTATCGAGCCGGCAGCAGCAGGTAAGCACCGTTCACAGCCTCCCCATCCCTGGCTGCAAAGGCAGCCAATGGGGAGAGGCTAGGGCGGTGATGGCCAACCTATGACATGCGTGTCACAGGTGACACGCCAAGCCCTTTTGGGTGACACACATGGTCACCCTGGCACCTGGGCGTGTAGTGCTTGCTTGTTCTTGAAGTGTACGAAATACCAACTTTCAATTGAAGATTTAGCAACAAAAGTCACTAATGTAAAGAATTGTTTTTGCTTTTAATAAAATACATATATCAAAAATATAACTTTTTTACTAGAGCTACAAATATCACAAAATTATGGATATTTCTAGATGTGACACAGCACCCAAGTTAAGCTAGGTTTTCTTGCAAATTTTGACACACCGAGCTCAAAAGGTTCGCCATCATTGGGCTAGGGGAAGGTCTTCAGCCCGAACGCGTTGAAGCCACTTTCCCATTCGCATGTAGGCAGGGAAAGGACGCGTTCGGAACATGTCGTTTACCTGCCAGTGGAGATGGGAAATTGGCTTCAACCCATTTGGGCCAAAGCATTCTGAGGTGTCTTCACCCTAATACGAAAATGCCTTAGATATATGTTATTATGTATAACTTAAAAGTCTATGCAGAAACCACATTTAATATTTGGGTTCAGCACTGAAGCAGCCTGTTTTACTGGTTTATAGTCAAACAGAACTATTTTAGGTGGGAACTATATTTTTCTGTGTGTGAAAAGGAAAGGGTTCCCATTTCCTCCCATCCAGTGGCCTTCACTGTGGCCATTGTACTCAGAAGGGTGAGAACATCACCCTTGGAGTAGAATGGGAGCACAGCACCTGGTTTCCACCATGTTGTCTTGTTTTGCACCTTCAAACCATTTGATTTTTGAACAAAATTGGAGACACACTGGATGTTACACTTTGGCTGCCTTGCTCAACACCCTGGAGAAGATTAATGAAATAGCTATGTCAAACTCTATATTAAAAAACTTAGGATATGGTGGTAAAGCCTCTGGATTTTTGCCTGCTTAGTTGCAAAAACACTTGCAACAAAATCTGAAATTTTCAGAACCAGGCCACTGATATTGAAATTGATCATGGTAGAATGATACTATTTTTTCTAGACTCCACAAAGGCTTTGGAAAAAGTAAGCTCCAGTTGTTAAGCGACATTAAAATATGTTGGGAGGGGTCTCTCACTTAGGAGAGGGGAATTTTTTAAAAAAGGAGACACTCACTGCACTTGGTTTCTGTTTTTCAGTCTGAGCAGACAGAATTCTGTTCTAAGAGTTGGTGTTAAAATAACAAGTTTTAATCATATAGAAAAAGTGGAAAGTAAACTGCTTGTCATAATATTATAAGATAAAATAGTGCAACAGTGAAACAGTGAAGAAAAGACCAAGTATTGTGGAAACCTGATTTATAAGAAAGAAGTAAAGTACATTTAAAAGAAACTTTGTTTTTAAAATAAACGAGATGCTCATTCAGATATTTGAGGCCCAAGTCATTTAGGGCTTTATATGGCAACATCAACAACTTGAACTGGGCTCAGTTGTAACCAGTGCATTCTCTCAAGACCAGCATGAGGTGAGTCTGATCAAAATTTTCTGTCAGGAATCATGCTGGGACATCCTGCACTAGTTTCTGCTCCTAGGCCATCTTCAAAGGTAGCCCACGTAGAATGCATTACAGTAGTTTAGTCTGGAAGTTGTCAGAGCATGGATCACTGTGGGGAAGTTATCCCGCTCCAAGAAAGAACAAAGTTGGTGAACCAGTTAGAGACAGAGATAAGCACTGTTGGCTCCTTCTGCCACCTAAGCCTCAGGTGACGATGGTGACTCTGACTCAACATCAGGGACAGTTCTTCAACCCCAGTCACAGATCAGATAGAATGTCTGAGGAATGAGAGAGATTCCTTATAGACTATGGTGAATGTCCCACCCCACAAGCCTTAGATGGGAAGATGAGGGCCATATGCTACCATCTCTGAGGTGGCTTTTGAGCTCCTACCCCCCATATGAACATTTCCAGTTCAGAGTGCTACACTGAGAGGTTCATGTGTGGAGGCTTCCTTTTAGCAAACTGGGAAGCAGAGACTCTTCATATCTAGTTGCTTGATAGTTCTTGTCAACCTTTCAAAAATGACTATAAAAATACTTTTAAAATACTGATTTTTTTTCTGGACTGAGGCATAATGGGATGCTTGTGAGGCCGCATCTCCACTTCAGATAGAGCAGGCACAGTGGCAAAAACCTGCCTTGCAAAGGAGGTATCTCCACCATGATTTGTTGGGAAAGGGTCTGGTGCAGTCACTGCATGGCACTTGCCCCTGAAAATGGAGCGAAGTGGCATTAGGCACCTTCTCAGACCCGCAGAGGTGCCCTGGACAGGTAAGTGGAGGCAGGGCCTTATTGTGAATCTCATCAAAAAGGACTGAGGATGTGCGCAAATGGGGTTTTTTTTTGCATTCAATTTGTATCGAATCAAATGTAAGACAATTCATATTTGTTTGAACAGATCCCCTCTGAATGTGGTAGGATTCTATTCAATATAAATGTATTCATACAAATTCATACAGATATCCGATGTGAACACATACATATCTGATAATATCCTGTAACATATCCACTGAAAGTGTCAAATCTGCCCTGAATCCACTTTGAATCTGCTCTCAAACCATGTCAAATTCAGGCTGGATCCATTGCAGATGTGACTGGCGCAGCCGCTTTCCCAGCTCCCCATTTCACGAATGTTCCAAAGCTTTGTACGAATGTTCTGAAAAACATTTGTATTTGTACATATGTCAATGCACGTATGCCAAGTCATATATGAATGTCCAAATTCATATCACTTCATGCAAATAACAAATGTTACCAATATCCATGCACTTCCCTACATATGATAGCTGTACATATATATTCTCTAAGGCCACAGGTGAGATTTGTTCAAATAAATCATGATAACATCCCAGACTGTATGATACCTGCAGACCTTCTAATTTTTATTTCTCAACATGCATACTTTGTTGTCCCAATCATATTTAGGTCAATGGGCACCATCTCTCTGGTTATTATTAGCACACTGAAAGGGTAGTGACAATGGACTTTCTGCCTTGACTGCTGCATCATCTATACCTCACCTGACAGTGCAAACAGATATACCTTAATAAAAGCCATCACATGCCTTCCTCCACTACTTCATCTCAGTCACATTTTATACTGTGTAATATTGCCTTAACCTTTATACAGTTACCTCATGACATCATAAAATTTCCTAACATTTCATAAGCTCTCTCCGGTGACTGGTGAACCTTTGCTTTCATCATCTGATTATGAGACAGCCCTTCATTCCCAAGCAGTTTCCTTCTGCCCGATAAGGACTTTGCTCATATTCTGAAGCACCCATTTAAGTTTCAACATGCCACAAGGGAAAGTTAAATTAATGCAAGCTTTGGCATGTAGTTTGCCTATATTTATAGTAGGGCTGGTTGTTGTAATTGTTTTTAATGAAGGCCTGCAGTTTGTTGTGTTTATTTTATTCATTTTCAGTGTTTTATGTATAGCCTGTCCTTCTTCCAAACATTTTCAAGGCAGCATTTTATTCTTACAAGAAGGCAGAAATAATGTATTGTAAAGTTGCCGTTCAAGCAGTCGAAATGTTATCCAGACTGATTTTTATTTTAACTCGCAAGATGAAAATGTTATATAACGCAGGCATCAAATGCATGGTGCTCTTATAAGGCATCTCTTTCTGATAATCTACCTTTGTCCATAAATTAAGGGGGGGAAATACAGCACAACGGATATAAGGATGGGCACATTTGTAGATTTCACCTTGCTGATTGCACCACCCCCAGGAATGTGCACAAATGTTTTTTTTTACATTTGATTCGTATCGAATCGAATGCAGAAAAATTCATATTCAAATAGATCCCTTTCAAATGTGGTAGGATTTGTATCTGATACCAATGTTCAGTCCCATACAAAGGCATATGAATAGCATATGGATCCTGTATATGAATGCCTTCTCCCATATCAACCTGCCTGTGTCTGAAGATTTGGAGGGGAGGCCCTCTGCCTTCAGTAGCTAGGCGGGTGGGCACCCGGGAGAGGGCCTTCTCTGTAGTGGCCCCCAGATTGTGGAATGGTCTCCCCTTGGAGGTGCGTCAGGCCCCTTCCCTGTTTATGTTCAGGAGGGTGGTGAAGACACACCTCTTCACTCAGGCCTTTGGCTAAAAGCCCCCCCCCCCGCCTCCCCCATTGCACACTCCACTGTTTTTTAAACTGTTCTTGTATCTCTCTTTTTTAGTATTATTATTATGTTGGATTTTAAACGTATTGGTTTTAGCATTGTCTTATACAGATTTGATATGTGTGTGTTTTAAAATGTTGTGAGCCTCCCAGAAACCCTTGGGTATGGGGCGGGATATAAATATAAATATAAATATAAATAAATATAGATATAAATAAATATGAATAGCATACGGATCTCATACAAATGCATACAAATAGCATATGAATCTGATAAATGAATCCCATACAAATCCCATATGAAGCTTTATATGAATGTATCAAAACATTTTATTTGAATTCGAATGTCAATTTTTGAATGTGCCAACATTTGTTTCAAATTTGAATGTCCAAATTTGGACGAATTTTGAACTTTATAAGTATTTGTGGACATCCCTACACTACCCTCTGGGCCTCTTCACACCACAACATGATAGTTCATTTTAAGATGGACCAGAAACTAAGGCTTGTTCACACCTATTTGGAGTGAGGTGAGGTAGCTCTAGAGCAGTGGTTCTCAACCTGGGGGTCGGGACCCCTTTGGGGGTCGAACTACCCTTTCAGAGGGGTCGCGACAAGTCTCCTGCCGCCCTTCCCTCCCACCTCCAAGCTGCTCTGCCCCCATGGTTGGGGGTCTCCACAACATGAGGAACTCCATTAAGGGGTCCCGGCATTAGGAAGGTTGAGAACCACTGCTCTAGAGGGTGGCACAGCCAGATCGTGGTGGGTAGCAAGTAGATGAGGATGCACTGGGGAGGCCAGCTTGAGTCACTGCCTCAAGCTCTGGTCATCAGACCTAGCTGGTGGCTCTCCACTTTATGGCTGAGTGAGGCAGAGTCCAGCAGCCCTTCACCTGGACTTTGCACCGAACTTGTATTGCATGCCTTGTTCTCAACTTGCCTTCTTGCAGCTGAAATGGACAATCCAATTACAGGATAGTTTGAATTGGAGAAGGATAGTCCAGAGAAGAAATAGAAAGCAGGGATGTGCACAAATATTTGTAATTTTCAAAATTTGGCCAAATTTGGACATTTGAACTCGAATCAAATGTTAACGATATTTGTATGCTAACATTCGAACAAATACGCATGCTTCTGGACATTTGTATGAATAGGGGAAATGTATCAGATATTATTCGTACCTATTTGTATTAGATATGTATCTGTTCGTATCAGATATGTATCAAATGTTCATATGAATACGCATGAATAGATTCGTATCGAACCAAATTTTACCACATTCGAATGCAATCTATTTGCACGAATATGGATTTTTGAACACTCGATTTGTTTCGAATCAAATGCCAAAAATACATTTGTTCACATCCCTGATAGAAAGTCATTGTGGCATGGGAACCCTGAGAACAAAAGGTGGCCTGAATTCGAATTAATGGGACCATGACCCTAGTTAACAGCACCACTTCCTCAAGTGTGTGTGTGTGTGTGTGTGTGAGAGAGAGAGAGAGAGAGAGAGAGAAACCAGCCACCGTGAGGGTGACAGTTGACTTGGCAGCAGAGGTCTGCCTTGAATATTTGTCTCATGTCCAACATGTGCTTTTGCTAAGCTGAAGCCCAATGAGACTGTCAAGCAGTGAGAGGCTTAACTGTCAAACACACCAGAGATCCTGTTCTTCCGCAGGTTTGGTTACAGGTGTGCTTGCTGCCCTTTAGCTGTTCTACATGATGGGGTAAAAAAACAGACTCTTTATGAGGAGGATTTTAGGACTGCCTGAAAGTAGCCTTCTCTACTGCTAGCTGCTGTGCAACTTACAGCGACACATGGCCTTCCACCAGAGCTGAGGTTGGTATGGCAACAAAGCACAGCATCATAGACTGATGCTAGAACAAACAGGGCAGAACAATTTGTTAACTCACTCATTTAACCCTCATCAGTTCAGGTAAAAATCATGCCGTTTGTGGACTGTGCAGTTGTCTTGTATCCCCCTTTTTTTTTCAAGCAAGTTTTGGTATTAGCCTGTTTTCTGAAGGATTTTCCCAATGGACAGAGGGATGTCCCAAAAGTGTAAAAATGTGCTCCATAATCATGTTTTTTGAACTGTGTACAAATATATATCTTACACTTTCACTTATTTGGGGCATATGTTAGGCATCCATTCTTGTAGCCATTGATACATCTGTCCTCCATGAATTTGTTTAATCCTTTCTTAAAGCTATCCAGGCAGGTTACTGTGCTGACTCCTTCTTTTCTGTCAGTAAATTCCATTGCTCGATAACCCTCTGGGTGAAAAAATATTTCCGCTGCCCCCTGGTTCTAATGTTGTGTTCACCTCTATCCACCTTTTCCACACTGTGCATGATTTTATATACTTTAATCAGGTTAACTCTTAAACTCCATCATTCAAGGTTGAAGGGATCTAGCTATTGCAGTCCTAATTGGTAAAGAAGGTATTCCAGCCCCTTGGTCATTCTAGTAGCCCTTTCTTACACCTTTTCCACTTCCACAATATTCTTTCTGAAATGTGCTGACCAGAATGATATACAATATTCTAAATGTGGTCTCACCATACATTTATATGCCAGTAGGGGCGTTTTGGCTAGTAAACCTGTCAGGGACACTATGTGGGGCTGCTTAAAAGCAGTGAAAGATTGTAGTGGGCTATAACCTACTCGATGTCTTGTCCTATACAGATGCATCATCCTACCAGACTGTTGTGTAGATGGGGCATTTCAGGGAGTCCACTGGTCTAGTCTCTCAGCCTGTTGCAGGGTCAACTACCTTGCTTTCATGGTGTAACAATTCCAGTTTCCGGTAGGGATGTGCACAGATCTGAATGCATCAAATCCACCCCAAATCCACTTTGAATCTGCTCTCAATCCACTTTGAATCCACTCTGGGTCTGTTGCAGATGAGACTGGCGCAGCTGTTTCCCCACCACCCCAGGTTCACGGATATAACAAAGCTTTATACAAATATTCCAAAGCATTTAGTTCAAATTCAAATGTCAATCTTTGAATGGGCCAGTATTCGATTTGAATATCTGAATTTCGATGGATATGTACAAGTTTTGAATCTTATGAATATTCATGTACATCCCTAGTTTATGGGCTTTTATCTTCTTATTATAAACAATCCATTCTTTAACCAAGGCACAAATCTGGGCTTTAACCAAACTGTAAGTATTACAAGCTAAATGCCCTGTCACAAGGTTTGGGGAGGGTGGGTGATGTAGAGGGAGAGCCAAACAAAAAAGTTGGAGGACAGAAATCTATCAAAGGAAAAGCCTGGCGGAGATTCACCTGCTGTACCAGATGGGTCTTGTTAAATATAACATGCCCCCCCTTTGAGGAGATGGGGAGGGAAGCGGTGGAAAGGAGGAAAGCTGGAAGCAGTGTGCAATGTGATACCTGCAGTGTGCAAACGTACAGCTTCCAACAGCTGGGCTTTTCAGTCCAGTTTCGGTTTCCCATCTGCTCAGAAAAACTTGACATGAAAGCTAGGTTGGAAACACCAACGTTTATTTTTGACTGGCAGAGTTTCTGGGCCCTGCCTGGGGACAACATCCCAGTGGTCTGGGATGGCTTCTGGAAAGCTCGAAGGAGAGAGAGGATGGTCAGGCAGAACAACCCCTTGTGTCTTCATCCTCTCTGCTTGTGCTACGGGATGTAGTGGCAAACCTGGAATAAAGAGGAGTGGTTAGTAGTCTGTTTGCACTATCCATAAAGGTACCATAAGCTATAGTTACCCTTATTGGGGCAATAAGAAGACGGTGTAAGTTGGCTGCTGTTTCTTTTTTGTAATAATTGCTTTTGTTATACTTTTGTTCTACTGTATGTGTCTTGCACTGTATGCTATATTGTCGTATTTCATTGTGGCTGTGGTCACACTTAAGGTTTAATCCAGCTTCAGTCTACTTTCAGAGAGAGAGAGAGTGCATCAGCAAAGTGACAAGCTGTTTTCTTTCAATGTTAAATAACTCAGAAAATTCACCTTTGGGATAGATAATATGGAAAGAAAATTACTGGTCATGCTGCTGATATGTTCTCTCGCTCTGAAAGTAGACTGAAGCTGGATTAAACTTTAGGTGTGAGCACAGCCTGTATTACATATTATCAGTTTTTGATAGTTTTTAATATACTATTGATATTACTGAATTGAATATTCTTGTTTTTATTAGTTTTGTATTTTCTTGTTTTGACACACTTTGAGCATTTTTCTTTTTGAAAAATTGTGCATACATACAAATTGATAATGGTGCGGTGATGATGTACTGGGTATCCAAAGGGCAACAGTGGAGTTGCCCTTTTCACCACCACCACCACCACCACCACCTTTTTTGTATCATCAGAAATATCTACAGACCCTGGAAGAATAGGTACGTTTTCAACCTACGCCACAAAATACTTAATGAATGCAGCTGACAAATCCATAAAGGAAAGCTGTTCCACAGGGGGCCAGTACAGAGAATGCCCTACCTTTGACTGCTATCCATGAACGTCATCCAAGAATGAGATCATTAGGAGAGCCTCACTGGATGATCTTATGTAATGGCAGGCAGCCTTTACGCATTTTCTTGCGAGTACAGTCAGCAGCTTTGTCTCATGATCAGACTGATCCACTTTTTGTTACATCATATATAGCATCATATATCTGTACAGAGGCACCTGACATCTAGTTCAAACAGCAATAAGAATAGTCAAAGTTGTAAATAAGAGCAAATAAATCTCCATCTCTGTTCATCATGTAGAGTTTTGAATTGGCTGTGAATGGCATTCATTAGATTTTATGGGCACTAATGTTTGATCAGGGCAACAATGTAAACATTTATTAAGGAAATATATGAATATAATGATGTTTCATTTTGTATTATTATATTGGGGCTTTTTTCTTCTTTGTTTTAGTCATTTGATTCCATTTGAACTAATTACATGAGTTCAGTAAATAAGTTTCAGTCAGTTGATATATTGTTTGGGAAAAATTCTTCTACAAGCTACATTTGCGTTCAGCAAAAGATCCAGTAAAAAGTATTTGTTAAAGAAAAAGTTAAAGTGCAATCATTCATGACTTTCTCACATTGTTCCTTTAGAAAAATGTGCCCAATAATCAGATGCACAAGAAAAGTGCCTTCCATATGTGTAGAGCTCCATTATTTTGCCACGGCACAGCCTTAAATTGCCTATCTTACAGGGAACACCACTTTTGACAATGGTTGCAACCTATTGATTGGCCACTACCCTGGCCACCTTTCCACTTCTGTAATTGGTAAAACACCCCTAGCAACACTTGCTGCTTAATGACTGGTTACATTTTCTGCCACTTACTTGCTGTTATCTCAAATTTTTGAAAATGGGAATACAAATCTTCAGGGGCACCTTTCTTTTTTCATTGCTACCATTGCCCACTTTCCTATTTGAGCTTTCCTATACCATCCTCCTCCATGTTTGCAGATATGGCATGCGCCCAAATCTGAGGGGGAATATATACCTGTTCCTACCGTGGTTAAGGGAAACTGTGGATATATGAAACACTGAGGAATCTTGTGAGATTGCCCATGATTCCTTGCAGATCCTGTTGAGACTTCCCATGATGAACAGGAAATCACGCAAGATTTCCCAGGAATCATGGGAAATCTTGCAAGATTTTGCATGATTCTCAACTGTCCCAGGCTGCCAGAAAACCGCCAGAAGGCCTAAAAGTACTTTTTGACCGGGGGGGGGGGGGGAGGCTGATCTAGTCAACAACAGATTAGTGGATCCACAGTTACCAGATCAGCGGATACGGGAGCAGTCCTGCATTTCTTTTCCCACTGCAAAATTCTAATCAATATGAATCTATTCGTACGTATTTGTAAGAATATTCGATACATATCTGATATGAACGAATACGTATCCAATATATATCCACACTCTGAAAATGTCAAATCCAACCTGAATCCATTTGTAATCCACTGTCAATCCATGTCAAATGCAGTCTGGATCCACCGCGGATGTGACTGGTGCTCTGTTTTTCCACACCTGCAATCTACTGAATGTCTGAACTATTTGTATGAGTGTCCAGAAACATTTGTATTCATACCAATGTTAGTATATGAATATTGTAACATTTGGTTTGTGTACAAATGTCCAAATTTGTACACATACACATACACATGAATATGAATATTATGAATATTTGTGCACATCCCTACTGCTGAGGAAATCCACCCATCACTGAGTCAACTTTCTGAGCCTTAAAGACCAAAGCAATTGCGTGTTGAGGAATAATGTCTGCCAGATGAGAATGAAAGTCACCCAGAAAGATGTTTCCTTACCATACAATAAAGTCCTGCATTTCAGCACCTTTTTTAAAAGTACTGATCAACCTCTGTGTTACAATTTGCTGTGAAGTAACCATAGTCTGGTCAATCAAAGTTGTGTTTTCTCTCCCTCAATTTACTGATTCACCTTTGCTTGCAGTTTGACCAAGATAAACCACCTGCAATTAGGACCTTGATGGCTCCAGGTATCTGATGTTTATTAGCTATGTTGAGGACCGGAAGCACTAATTCCTCTGCAGATTTTCTAATTAAATCTGCAGCTGCTTGAAGGGGAATTAATTAACGCAGCAAGATATTTCCTCTGAGGATCTATTGAGCTATGACCTTCTCTAAGAACTCAGTTGAACTCAATACTGTCCAACAGATGTTGCATGTTGGTAGAGAAAACATACTTATCAGGCCTACTTTCAGTCTTTAGGGTAAAAGTCAAGATAAATGTAGTCAACAGGTACATTACTCAGTAATAAAAGTTATTTAGATGTGACAAGGAACATTGAATATAGTTTTATCGCTACTCTTTTCAGGATTCTACTTTCAGAAGATACAGTAACAATCTGTAACAAACCAGATTGAAACAGACAATTCTCAGCAATCTTGAAAAATTATGTGTGTGTAGGTAAATTGCATTCACTGTGGTGGTAATCCAGATCAGTAATCCTGATCTGGCCCATGACTCCCCTAAGATGCAAAAATTGCATGAGTTTTGCAGCCTCCCTTCAATGCCTCAGAAGACCAGTCTCAGAACCTGGGGGGATTAAGGAGGCCCTTAATCTGTATCTGGCTCCATCCAGTCCACACTGAGCCAGACCGGTGGGGGCAGAGCCTCCTTGGTTTCCATGAACATGTGGATCAGGAGGCCTATGATGGGATCACCAAAAAGTGCAGAAAGGGCTAAAGGGTAAATGAAAGGAAGATGATTTACCTTCAGCACCAGTTTGTGGGATGGGTGAGTGTTATGAGTAGAGAACCTCAGCTCCATTCTCCTGACTGACTAATCAAACCACCTGACCAGTATGTACTTTTTTTTTTTGTAGAAAGGGCTGTAAGTTTTTTTCAAGAAGGAGCACAAAGGTTATGCACCAATGAATAAGCAAACAAGCATCACTAGAATCACTTGATTATCTTGTGCGGCTGTAGCTCAGTGGTAGAGCAAACTGCCTGGAGAGTAGAGGGTTGCCAGTTCAATCCCCAGCTTCTCCCAGAAGTAAGGAGTGGCAAACTGCTTCTGCACCTCTCCCAAGAGAACTGCATGGAGGTGCTCAGGCAGTCAACCAGGAGTCAGCCATGACTCTACGGTACCCAGTAACAGCAACAAAGGCTTGGAGAGACTTGATTGTTTGAGTAACTTATGACAGTTTTTAACTCCACAAGTAGTTTCCACATACTTAAGCTAATAAAACAAAATGTAATTATAGCATGACAACACTCATTGTCATGAACCGTGAAACAGTAAAAAAGATATATTAAAATATAATCCTCACTCCCCAAGAGGACAACACATAGAGGAAGCTAAGCATCAAAGATCTTGGGGAGGGGCAAACTCATTGGTCACATTTGAACTGGAGAAACCATTGCAAATAGATCTTTGCTGCACAATGCATTGCAGCCATTCCTGGTGCTTTCCTGATTTCAAAGCCTAGTGGGCAAGAGCCAATCAGCCCCCTGTACTGGCATGTCATCTACCTCTGTTACCCTGGGCCATCTAGTGCCAGGTTAAAACACTGAAGCTGCCAGTGTGGTCCCTGAGAATAAAATGGAGCCCTAACAGCTCCTTTTGGAAGTCTGCCGAGCTTTGGAATCTCGGCCGTTCAGAAAGAAGCTACCGGGGATGGTGGCTGCTGAAAACTGGCTGGCTGTTATAGGGATGGCGAATGGAGAACAGAAAAGGATGTATACAGAACACAGGTCAGTTTATTAAAACCAGTCAGTAAGTAGCCCCTGGCTCTAAGGTTCTTTCAAAAGGAAAGGCAAGAAGTAAATATTTCGGACAGCATTCATACCAATTGTGAAAACTCATAATTGTGAAACCAGTCCTGGTTTCTCTCTCTCTCTTTTTTATTTCTAAAAAAAGGTTCAAGGGAGTGTCATTAGTAGCATACTATCAATATCAACAAGAAAGAATGTGCACGAATATTCATAATATTCAAAATTTGGCCGAATCCGGACATTCAAACTGAAATTGAATGTTATTATGTTCGTATGCTAACATTCGAACGAATACAAAAGTTTCTGGACAATTGTACAAATAGTTCAGACATTCATTAAGCTGAGGAAATGTATCAGATACATATTTATTTCTAGCAGATACATATCAGTTCGTAACACATGTACCGGATGTACGTATGAATACGTAAGAATAGATTCATGTTAAATAGAATTTTACCACATTTGAATGTGATCTATTCGTTCAAATACAGATTTTTGAATATTCAATTCATTTTGAATCAAATGCCCCACAAAAAAATCATGCACACCCCTATCAACAAGCACTATCAATGCACCCAAATACAATCAAATGTGTATATATAAATATATATACACATAAAAATACATGTTTAAAAGAGCAGGAGACATTTTCCTTAGGTGAGGAACCTGCCAAGGTGGACCTTCTGCCACAGCTTCCACAAAAACCTGAAGTCAGTCTGGAGCAGATGAGGTAATGGATTATGCAAATATCATGAAGAGTGACAGGCATGCTTCATTATTTTCCTGCCTATAAGTGGAAAATAGAGGGATCCCTGTCAATAATATAAACAATTACATGGATATATTCATGTCAAAGGCTCAAATTGTAATGTTCAAGATAGATAAAAGGGCAGATATTGACCTCCTGGTAAGGTGAGAGTGTCAGGGGTTGGAGGTACGTGCTGGCTGAGGTGGTATGCCCTGGCTGTGTCTGTTTGGGGGTGTAATACCCTACCCCAACATTGACCTGTGTCACCATCAGCTTTGCCACTGCCACCATAAAACATATACCACTGTGGATGTCTCAGGAGAGGTAATGTGAAGTCACACTTTCCCCCATTTTCATTGAGTTCTTCCCTATTGGGTGGTACTCTGAAATTGCATAGTAGCACAAAGCTGCAATTATAAAGTAAAATAGAGACCAGGCTTCAGAAAAGTTCTACTGTATGGTGGATGTGAAATTGAAAATGTGCTTGGGTGATATAGGCTGAAAGGGGAGAAGGAAAAAACAGTTACAAACCAGAAATGCTGTCCTGGAAATTCGTGTTTTGATTTGGTAGGAGAGAAATAGGGAGGTTGGAGTTGGACTTTCCCACACCTGTGAAATGAAGATTTGAAGGAAGGAACTGCATCCAATCACTGACTGAACAGTAAAAGGGGGATTTGGTGGAGGGGAGAAGAGAAAGCTGTGGTTTCCCCATGGTGAATATGGGAAAAATGAGGGGTGAGAATGAGCAGCTCAATTTTGAGTCTGTGTTATAATACCTATGTGGGAAAGACTGGAACACCTACTAGATCTTTGCTCTAGCCAGTCTGGTCTAGCGGTTAAGGAGTCAGACTCTTATCTAGGAATACCAGGTTTGATTCTGCCCTCCTCCATGGGTGACCTTGGACTAGTTACAGCTCTCTTCTGTGGTGGGGAGAAGAATAGAAAGCTTTGTCAGCCGCTTTGAGTCCTCTTAAATGGATGAGAAAAGCAGGGTAGAAAAACCAACTCTTCTTCTTCTTCTTCTTCCCCTCCAATATGGATTATTCCTTTGTTATCGGACTGTATCCTTATAGTACCAGTTCAGAGGTTTGATTTTAAAATGGATATGTAGAAGAAAGAGTTTGCAGCATTATCATGTGTTGTGGGCACATAAACAGTGTAAACCTGCCTGATAACCAACATTTTGAGCAGCTGTAATAAATCAGTTGGCTTAAATAGGCTAATTATTTTCCCACATCATTTTTTCTGCATAGTGATAGAGATTTATGGGGCATAAGTCCAAGTTTGAATAATATGCCCAGTAAGCAATCATAGAAAACTAAATGGGAAAGAAAAAGAAATCGATGGAAGAGTATGACCAGTCATTGCGTGTGACTTTCCATTTTAAAACAGAAGGTAGCTAATAGGATGCTGCAATTACAGAGGCCATTCTCCTATATATCTGTACAGCAGAAATATAAAACTCCATAGTAGAATTTTATAAGCTTAAGGCTATGCTAGAAACAAATTGGCACAAGCAGAAACCTTTATGTACTGTACAGGCTGAAGCTTGTCTATGTGTATTTAATTTCATTTTGTTGTAGTTAAGGACTGTAATGTAGTGTTCTGTGATTGTCCTCTCTGAAACCTTTAGGACCTAACATGCTTTTTGTACTGAAATGGTGTGATTGGGTCAGTGGATCTGGACCAGCTAGGCTTGCTGATATAGACTATGGCACACAGTGTTCAGGAATAGCAGCATCTCCACCATGACACTGGTTCAGACCAGCCCCCACACCAGTTCCACCTCAGGGCTGGCCTTTGAGGGCTCTAATGCACCTTTCCCATCCAACGGACAGGAAAGCAAGTGCAGAAATGCCTCATGTCTCAAATAATCAAAACCCCTTAGATTAAATTTGTTAGTACAAATCTAAAAGAAGTTCGGACTTCACATTTATCTGCCTAAAGCTACCATCTCATAGGGTGCATTCCTTGTTGTATAGAATAACATTTGCCTTCTTTTCTGCCCAAAAGATCTCTGCCAATTTTATATTATTTTGCTCTCACTAATGTTGAAATGCATCCTAGTAGTCATCGCTACAAGATGTGAAAGAGGGTAGACTTACCTGCTGGCCAGGTGTATGAGGACAAAAAAGACTTCAGTTTCAGTGCAATAGCCATTTTCAAGAAGCACAGTCCATGTCTCCATGTAGCTTAAAATTATCTCCAAAGGTATCTGGAGCAGCGTGTCTCCATATTTGTCAGCTTCTTCTGCCTTCAGGAATATCCACCACCCTTCCCAGTCAACTGGAGGAGCAAATGTGTAAAAGAATATAGAGGATGGGCAGATTGGCCTAGGACCCTTTACCTTGGATCCATACCATCAAGCAGACATTGAAGTGCCCAGTAGCACCATGGACAACTGTGGGAGTGGAGATATGACCACAGTCTCCTGTTCTGACTCCTGCTGCTTCCTGATGGTGAAGAGAAACCTCCCTCTCTCCCTTCCTGTGAAGCAATAACATAGGAAATCATTAGATGCCACCAGAAAGTGAAACCATGCTAGCAGACTAAAAATAGGGCTAGATCTCCAGCCCTATTTTTACTATGAATTAAGTGGTCAATAAACCACAACAATTGCTACATAACATTGGGGCTGTCTGGTGGTCTAGCCATGAGGCTGACATGCTGCCAGCATTTTTGCTATGTCTGGCAGCAGCCTTGGTGAGCAGAAGAGGTTAAACGCTTCTGCCTTCTCAGTTACCGATATCCCGGCACTGGCATTATCAGCAATAGTTGAGAGCTATGAGAATAAATCAGAACAAACTTGGGTTTGTATGCCTGACCCTTCTGTATGTCCAGGAGAAGGTTGAAAAAGCTTTGGGGTCTTCAAGGTGGCACTTGAAGGCTGTAGCAGCCTCCTCCAAGTGCAGATGTTCTCCCCCAGAATTTCCTTAATCATGCACTATGGGCCAAAGTGCGAATAGGCCTTTGGTCTGCCCTGAGTCAGCCTGCAGAATGCTGTGCCCAGGGCAAGAAAGCAATAACCTTTATGCCAAGAAGCAGTTAAATGTGGGCTTTCTGAAGCCTGAAACAGTAGTCTCAAAATGCCTCCTTTTAAAAGAGCATTTTGAGACTGCTGTGTGAGTAATTTGGCTATTTTCCCAAGTTGCTCCGTGACTACTTAGCATTCAGCATCATAGCCTTGCAAATTGTATTTTCACACAGTTGGTTTTGACTGGATTGTGAAATTGCTAAACAGACATCAAATTGAGCTAAAAGCAACTTTTTTCCAATAGTCTTCAAAATGAAGAACATGTTGAGAATTAATGCCTTCCAGCAAATTATAAAATAAAAGTTGTGGTGACTGGAATTACAAATAACACATGCTGTGGTAAGACTTCAAGGGGAAATTAGTAGAGGCAATTTCCCTCTGTTTAAAAGGTGGTTTGTCTGGCAAAAGATGAGAAAATGTCAATATCCTTTAGTGTTTAAAAAGATTTTATTCCAGCTCATAGGAACTCCTTCATTGCTTACTATCTTGTTGCTATTGTAATACTTAATATCAGCAATGCTTAGAACTCTTTCCACAGAAAGATCAAGAGAAATCCTGCCATCATATGTTATTTATAATTTGATCTAAATATTCCTTTTCTTAATTTTTGTGCCTTCAGTGTGTTTATTTTCTTGATATTTTAAAATTATACTTACACCAGATCTGTGTGCTGAAGTATGACACTATGTAGTCAATATGTTCACTCCCTTGTATGTACAACAATAATAACAATAGTAGATTTTTATGTCATTGTTTTTAAAAAAATGATTTTAGTAGTCTATCCCACTAGGTAATTTCTGAAGACAGACTTACAGAGAAACATATTAACACTTTATTTTAATTTTCAGTTCAATGCATTTTAGTTTTTAAGAAAAGGATTAATGTCGCAGGAAAGAATTAAATTGTTTTCAAAGATTTATGTAATGGTGATGCTTAAAAATAGAATAAATAGTTTCAAGAGATTTAAGGTTGCATTCACACCTACAATTTAATCCAGCTTCAGGCCACTTTTAGAGTAAAACAACACATTAGCAGAGTGACATGTTCATTTTCCTTCCTTCCTGGATTTTCTGAGTTAGATAAAAAAACAAACTTCAATTTGCTAGTGTGTTATTTCACTCTGAAAGTGGACTGAAGCTGGATTAAAATGTAGGTATGAACACAGCCCAAGAGTCAGCTTGTCTGGCACAGGCTAAATTTTGGCCATTTTTATGTTCTATTCGATCAGATTCAGACAAATCCAGACACTCGAATTTGAATTGAATGTCCAGACATTCATTTATAATTATTCAAACGAATACAAATATTTTGAATTATTCGTAGGAATAATTCAGACATTCATATATATACGGATATGTACGCATCACATACGCATCTGTATGGATATATACGGGATGGAAATGGGATAAGTATGGATGTGTATAAGAGCCGTATCAAATACATATCAAATATTCGTACAAATAGATACGAATGCATTCGTATCAGTTTGAATGTCCAGTCATTCATTTTTTCTTTATTCGTACTAATTTGGATATTTGAATATTCGATCTGAATCAAACTGAAATCCAAAATTGCATTCGTGCACACCCCTAGTCAGATCTAAAGATGGACCGAAGAAGGCTTGAAGTGAAGGTGTGACCATGGGCTTAATAGTCATAAGCTCTGGATTTTAAGGCCTTTACAAAAGATTAAGCTATTCTCTTACCACCTGCTGTAAACTTATATCTGACCTACAGAGAATGGATAGTATTGCCAGTTGACAAGTGACTTGGAAAGGCAGTATACACCCTCCATGCACAATCCTTCAAGAATCATGCAAACATGCAGATTTTTGAGTTTTGGAAGAGACTGTAATTATTATAACACAGCTATGAGTATATCCAATATGATTTTCCACCTGCAAGTCATTTACATTTTCATTCTATGGGATAAAGTTTTAGATAAAGTCATCCTTAACTGGCTGGATGAAATTAGCAGACCTTGTTCAAACATCCCTTTTTGGGTTCACCATAAGTGTACAGATTCTCAGGGCCTGTTTGCACTAAGGCATTCAGGATGGTTTGGCATGCTTATAGAACGGAGAATCTGCACACTGTAGGAATGCGCACGGATATTCAAAACTTCAAAAATCCAATTCAAATCCGTCGAATATCGGCATTCGAATTCAAATTGGATTTTTGAAAATCCAAATTTGAGCATTCAAACGAATTTCGGATTTTAAAAAAATCCAATATGGATATTTGAATAATTTGAATGAATAGATCCACATTTATTGCATCTGAATATTATATGTATTTGTGCTTATAATGTGGGATAAAAATGGAATGCATACAGAACAAAAAAAGGATGAAAATGGGATGCACAGATATTAAAAAACTGGATACAAATATTGCTGACATTCATATTTTTGAGTTCGAATATGATTTTCAAAAGTATGGATTTGGATAATCCAGATTCAAATCTGATTTTTGAAAATCCGGATGTTTGAAATTTGAATCAAATCAAATATTCAAATATTCAATTTGACTCAAATTCAAATGCATAAAATGCATTTCATGATTCAGGAATTTCTGGGGAAGGGCATCTGCACTTGGAGGAGGCTGCTACAGCCTCCAAGTGCCTCCTGCCTTCCTAGAAGTTCCTGAATCATGCACTACTTGTGGAGCATGAAATCGTCTTCCAAATTCTCCCCAGCTTTCCCCAATCACTTACCTGTTGCATCCAGCAGGGGAGCATTCACACCTCTGCTGGACAAGGAGGTCAACAGAGCTGCCCTGGCAAGTATCAAAAATAAATAGAATAAATAATTGCCTCCAGAATAACATGCTCTATGTGGATTTTTTAATGCAATCATGCATAAAGCAAGTTGAGCGAGTGACATTCGTATCATGCAAAATCGTGAGGGAGGATGGTACAGTGACAGATTTTTTTGAAAATATACTTTGTAGATTAGATCCAAAAATACTACATAAGGAACTGTATTTTTCTGATGCTTTCAAAGCTAAAATAAGCTGAGCAGTTCAAGATTTGCTTTTGCATAGTGGGTGTGTAGAATCTATTAATGTGAATTCCAAATCAGAAAAAGAACAGTCTCAAATAAAAAGGTGATGTCAGAAAAGGATTTAAAAGACATCTGAAGCGGCTTTATAAATGCCATTTGTTTTAAATTGTCGGCTAATCCAACCTCTGACTCTCATTATGTATTTAAGTTTCCTTTTAACCAGATCTCTTTTCTGGTGTAAATACTTTAGATGCTCCTCTTTATTTACAAACACAAACGTAGACATTCTCCCTGATTTGAATTTCCCTTGGTTAAGGGTCTGATGTAACTAACCTAACATTCTGGATGGTGAATTTGCATTTTCCTTAAAGACAGCAAGCTGTTTCCTTGGTTTCCACATATGTATCTCCCTTCCCCCCCTTCTGCTCTCTCTTCTCTCTCTCCAATCTCACACACACTTATTTTGATTTAATCTGACTGTGTTGTCTCATTACTAATGATGGGCAGAGATCCTTTGAAGATTTGATTCAGATTGTGTCTTAAGTATATGTCATATTCACAAGATTTCATCCTATTTCTGTCAAAATTAGGGATGTCCATGAATATTTATTTATTTATTTAATACATTTATATCCCACTCTTTGTATCAAAAGGAAAAATAATAATTAAAAATATCACCTCTGAATATTTGTAATTTCGTTTGAATATTCGTAACATTAAAAATTCATATGAATTCAGCTGAATTCAGACATTTGAATTTGAATTGGCACATTCAAAGATTGACATTTGAACTCAAATAAAATGTTTTGATACATTCGTATGAAGCATTATACGAAGCTTTGTATGGGATTCGTATCCTATTCGTATGCAGTCATATGGGATTCATATGGGATTGAACATTCATATTGAATATGAATCCTACCACATTCGAAAGGGATCTATTCAAATGAATACAGATTTTCTTGCATTCGATTTGATACAAATTGAATAAATAAATAAAAAATCGTGCATCCCCAGTCAAAATAGCTTCAGTAATCAGGGTCAGTTCTGAAACTTAGATGCTTTCACTTTCACAGCAACACTGTTTCAGTGGCAGTGATGAAAAGAGATCTTGGCATCAGTCTGCAATCTCCTTTCACATTAGCCTTCACCCTTGGCTTTCCTCTTTCCTTCTTGGCACTGAGGTCCTGAGAACCGTTCTTTCCACAATGTTCCCTGAACCAGAGATGCATTTCAAATCCCCGAGAAGAGCAAGGAGCGGGGGAATCTGTTTCCTTGTCATCACAATAGCTGTAGCCGGGAAAGTTGCTGACAGTGGGAATATTTTTGGAGCAGAAAAAGACCTCGGTGTAGAAGTACAATTTACGAGGAAGCTGCACTCATAAATTGCAATTTATGGGTCACTACAAATGATAGTGCAGGAAATGGCATTGGGAGATTCAGGTTCATTAAGTTTGCCTTTGATGCTAAGCAAGCACAATATTCAAGAAGCCATCTCGCCTTCTCTTCTTAGGGTGCTACAGTATTCATCTGGACTGTCAGCTTGGTCATGGCAAAGCTAGCAGTAGCTCACGATGTCAGCATGGGTGGATGCCTCTGTGACAGCTTTTTTAGCATTCCCAGGGCTATTTATGAAAGCTGGAAATTCCAGTTCTCATACTGCACCAGCTTCAGTTCCTGGCAACCAACCCACAGTTCAGGAAGTGCGGTAGAGCTGATATTGGTGGCTGCACTAGTAGGTTTCTGCAACAGCCTTAGACAGGGCTGCTCCAGAACGTAAGCAGGAAGGAAACAGAACTGAAGCACCACAGCACAGTAACACCCTCTGTGTTTTCTTGTCTGTAAGATTTGGTCCGTGCAAATAACAGTTCTTAGCCCTTTGGAGTTGGGTAGGTTATTTCAGATTAATTATATAATCACAGGCCGCATCCCCATTATAAGCTTAATTCGGTTGCCCTAAACCGAAATAATAGAACTGAGGACTGGAGGGTAGCAAATGTAACACCAATCTTCAAAAAGGATCCAGGGGTGATCCAGGTAATTACAGACCAGTTAGCTTAACGTCAGTTCCATGTAAGGTGATGGAAACCATTATTAAAGAAAAAATTAGTGTGCATATGGAGGAGCAAGCATTGCTGAACAAAAGCCAGCATGGCTTCTGCAAAGGTAAATCTTCGAGAGTGTCAATAAACACGTGGATAAAGGTGAACCAGTAGACATTGTCTATCTGGACTTTCAGAAGGCTTTTGACAAAGTCCCACATCAAAGGCTACTGAGTAAACTCATCAGCCATGGAATAAAAGGACAGGTTCTGTCCTGGATCTGTGACTGGCTTAAGGGCAGAAAGCAGAGAGTAGTAATAAATGGCAAATTCTCAGGGTGGAAAGAAGCAAAAAGTGGGGTCCCTCAAGGCTCAGTACTGGGACCAATGCTTTTTAATTTATTCATCAATGATCTAGAAGAAGGGGTACATAGTAAAATAGCAAAGTTTGCTGATGATAAATTATTTAGGGTAGTAAAATCTGAAAGAGATTGCCAAGAGCTCCAGAGGGATCTCTTAGCATTGGGTGAGTGGGGTACCAAGTGGCAAATGTGCTTTAATCTTAACAAGTGCAAAGTAATGCACATCGGGGCCAAGAATCCAAATTACGTCTATAAACTGATGGGGTCTGAGCTTTCTGCAACACACCAGGAAAGGGATCTCGGGGTTTTGGTGGACACTTCAATGAAGGTGTCAACCCAGTGTGCAGCAGCAGTGAAAAAAGCAAATCCAATTCTGGGAATAATTAGGAAGGGAATAGAAAATAAGACAGCAAGTGTCATTTTGCCCCTTTATAAATCTGTAGTGAGGCCACATTTGGAATATTGTGTACAATTCTGGTCACCACACCTCAAAAAGGATATTGTGGAACTAGAGAAGGTGCAGAGAAGGGCAACCAGAATGATTAAGGGTCTGGAACACCTCCCTTACGAAACCAGGCTGCAATGACTAGGCCTCTTCAGTCTGGAGAGACGGCGTTTGAGAGGGGACCTGATTGAAGTATATAAAATTATGCACGGTATAGAAAAGGTGGATAGAGAAAATTTCTTTTCTCTGTTGCACAACACTAGAACCAGGGGGCACTCTATGAAGCTGATGGGTAGGAGAATAAGGTCTGACGGGGAAGTATTTCTTCACCCAGAGGGTCATCGGCTTATGGAATGTGCTGCCGGAAGAGGTGGTGACAGATACCAGTCTAGATGGCTTTAAGGTAGGGTTAGACAACTTTATGGATGACAGATGTATCAATGGCTACTAGAACGAATGCCTAGGTACATCCTTCAGGCTGGGGGGGGGGAGGAACTGGGGCGCTTCTAAGGCCATCTGCTGGGATCTGAGAGCAGGAGAAGGTTTGTCCTTGTCTCTGCTTGAGAAGCCCATGAGCATTTGGTGGGCCACTGTGTGCGACAGGATGCTGGACTAGATGGGCTGTGGCCTGATCCAGCAAGGCTTCTCTTATGTTCTTAACTGGATGCAAATGCGAATTTGCCTGTTTCCATTACTTTCAACATTACTTTCCCATTGCCTCATTGAGGGATCCACAGGAAGTGAGAATGTGGTGCAACTTGCATTGTTTCATGTCTGTCTGATCCATTGCAGTTGGTGGACACTTCCTACCCAGATGCTCCCCTGCCATCATTGCACTGTGAATCCCACCCAGTAGCCTTGCTTTTATTTCTCATGATGGACAGGGGTCAAGAAGGCATATTATGGCCAGATAGGTGCAAAAGTCCTACAAGAGACCTGGGATCTTTCTGCACTTTCCATCCTGTCCGGGGATGGGAATAGCACACTTCCACTGGAATGCACTGGCATTTGCAAGGGCTAGTTCATGCTGCCCCTCCCCCCACTCATCCACAAACCTACTGGAGGTCTGGATGCATGTCTAGGTGCTGCTTTCTTTATCCCAGTGGTCTGCACAAATGTGACTGCACATGCACTGGCACTGTCGCTGGGACAAGGGTGACATGCTAGCCATGTGCCCTAGCATCCCAAGTCACCTGATGTTCCAGGGTGCTTGTGCCAAACCTCAGATAACCCCTGGCACTGGAAGAGGTGTGAATGCTCTTTCTGCTGGCTGGGACAGGTAAGCTTGTGGATGTGTGCAGTGCATAATTGCACTGGGGTAGCTTCTTGGATATCAGGTGACGTTTCTGGTGTGGAAATGCCTCCTGCAAGTGTGGATGGTGCTTCTCAGAGGCCAAGTGCAAAAGGGTCTCTGTTCACATCCTCAGGTTGCAATAACCGAAAGAAAGATTTATTTCTTTTTCTTTCTTTCTGCAGGCCAAAGGAGGGAAGTCAAGACTTATCATTTCTTCACTGACCAGATGGAAGTGCTCCTCAAGCCACCCTTAATCTTCATGGTTGGAACTAGCCTGTGAATGGATTCTAGACAGGTCAACTAGGTTTCCTGATGCCAATGTCTCCTAACTCCTGTAGTGTGACAATTATGCCAATGGAGGGGGCAGAGCAATTCCAATCATGTCATAGGATAAAAGCAGGCAAAGAGGATTCCACAAACCAGCAGACAGAGCAAAACGTTTAACAGATGTCATCATTCATTATCTGCATAGCCTCCCCTTCAAAGATGCCTTCTGCAGGCAAAGTTCAGATTCTGCCAGGTCTTGAGCCCGAAATAGGCTAAAACTTAATTGAATTCATCAGGAAGTTTCTGTGACCTGTCCTTCACTCTTGCATTGTATGAGGCTCGATATTAATAGGCTCTAGGTGACATATGCCTCTTTTTTCTTTCAAATAAGTTAAAAGACTGTTTTAGGTTTATTATCCTATCAGTCTTCATTATGTGAAGATCTTTCTCTAGGGTGCAGACAGAGGACTGATTGAGGAAGGAGTGAGGTTTAAGCTTCTAAAGGGTTGCCTGATCATTTAGTGTAAGATCCATTGCCTTTGCAACTGTTCACGTGAAACTCAAATGCGCTTTTGCTCTTTTATATGCTATTTCTGACATTGTTAGAACTGATTGGAGTATGGCTAGGAGTTCCCAGCTTTGTAAACACATCAATCTCTTTACTATTTGCTATTTATTTTAAGTTACACATTAATTTTTTTAATGCAACTACATAAAGGAAGGAGATGGATGTTAATAGAGGTTAGAAGGAGTTGATTATTCCACTGAATGCTCTGATTTTTTTCCCAGAAAAAAAAACTTTGATGTAAGGAATTATGACATTTCTATGGGTGGGTAATCTGAAGGGATGGCACAGACATATATATCTGGGAAAGTGGAATAAATATGTGGAAATTTTAAACAAGTTACATGTTCTGGTGTGAATTAAAATGTAAAAGTACTTTATTTCATGTTATAATAACATTTATAATTATAATTTGTGTTCTCATCATCATTGGCTGCCCCTAGACGCCACCTGAAAATCATGCTAACAAACAATATTCTGGAGAAAATTCTCTCTGGAATAATAACTTGTTGCCTAAATAGCGGAGGGCTGATGTTCTCTTTGTGCAATAGAGTAATGTGCACATCTGGGTATTTTGACAGTGCAAAATACCCAGAAGTGCGTGATTGCCACCACCACATATGTGCAACTACCTTTTTCAGACCCCACACATGCTCAGTCACCACAGCCATATTCAAGATGGCAACTCCTGGTGGCAGCATCCAGACAGGTAGGATATAAAGCTACTTCGGGAAAACCTGCTTTCAGAGTTGGTTTTCCTATAATAGGATCTAGTGCAATGATGGCGAACCTTTTGAGCTCGGTGTGTCAAAATTCACAAAAAAAACTAGCTTAACTCAGGTGCTGGGTCACATCTAGAAATATCCATAATTTTGTGATATTTGTAGCTCTAGTAAAAAAGTTATATTTTTCATATATGTATTTTATTAAAAGCAAAAACAAATAATTCTTCACATTAGTGACTTTTGTTGCGGAATTTCATTTGCTAAATCTTCAGTTGGAAGTTGGTATTTTGTACACTTCAAGAACAAGCAAGCACTACACGCCCAGGTGCCAGGGTGACCATGTGTGTCACCCAAAAGGGCTTGGCGTGTAACCTGTGACACGCATGTCATAGGTTGGCCATCACCGATCTAGTGGGCTTTCCTCTGTTTCAGGGCTATGTCGGGATTGACACAGATATGTGTGGAAATCCCAATATAGCCAAGACATGATCACACTTTTTATCCCTTGTCTGGATGCAGCCATTGTCAGCCACAGGAGATTTTCATTCTATTTTTAAAGTTCCCTGGAAAGTACCCATGACACCGGTTACTATTAAGGTGCTCAAGTGTTCTTTATAGATGACAGTTCTCTATTGGAAGGCATCCTCTGTTTGAGATGCTGCCTGATGTACAGTAAGTCTGGTTTATAAAACAGGAGAAAGAAGACTAAAGATGTTGAAGTTACCCACAAGCTGTGGATGGAGTTTATTTGTTTGGAGAGGCAGTATGATTGATCTTTCCTTACATTACTGACCTGGAGCCCCTCAGGGTGTCAGGTATGGCCTGCCTGCCATAACAATTGACCACTGTCTGACCAGGCCTCTAGAGGGGGCTGGTGGGGGATAGGTTTGCATGCCAGTCAAGTGATGGGGGTTGCAGGAGAGTGAGGGGGCTGGTGGGGGTAGGGGTTCTCCATTCTGGAGGGCAATTGTGAGAGGGCAGTGTGGGCGAGGGGGCAGGTGGTGGCTCTGCACACTGTGGGCAACAGCGGAGAAATATAGAGGGTGGATTTGACTTTCCTGTCTCTGTGAAATCAAGTTTTTTTAGGATGAGACTGCATGCAATTACTGACCACACAGGAAGGTGAACTTGGTGAGGGGTGGAGAGGGAGAGGTACGGTTACCCCATACTGAGCACAGGAAAAATGAAGAGTGAGAATGGGCAAGTTCAAATTGACTCCACTTTCCAATACAAATGTAGGCGTCACCAGAACTCAATCCTCATTCACCTCCCAATATATATTATTCCTAGGAGGCTGAATGTGCCCTTAAGCCCAGGAGAGAACATATGCAGAATGCCATGAGATGGTGGATCCCCAAGACATGTTATCTTCCATGAATGATTTAAGAAAAAACCTCCACCATGAGTTAGGCCTGGAAATACCTGGAGGATAAAGTACCTATTATTATTAATCAAGTTTCCCTTCTATGGTATAAGGAATTAATTCTGCTGATAGGTAAAGAATTCAAGACAGTGAAACACCTCCTCTAACCAATTTTGTAACATGTAGTTTTGCCTGTTATGATAAGCAGAGAGCCCCAACCAAAATGTTCCTAGAATGAGCAGGGAAAGTCCTTTGCACAGTCAACACTGCTGAAGACAAGAGTTTTATTCATTCCTTTCTCAGTGCTGAAAGGTGACAAAAAACCCTCAAAAGATGAAAAGTAAGATTAAGATTGTAAAGAGGAAGTCATGAAAAAGAACATGTCATTGCTGATGGGAAAACGCTGACTATATTTTCACTGAGGTTGTGGTTTAGTATTTCTTGTAGTGCTCATTTTTTCTCCATTTTTAATAGGTGATATAGGACTCTGAAGAAGTCTGGTGTTTTGCCAACTGCATTTGGGCATGTATGCAGATCTGTGTGGGATGTGAAAAAAAACACATAGTCATTGATGCATTCTAGTGCTAAAAAATTGAAATTGTGAAGGGTAGATTGTGAATTACTCAGTTGTCCTAGATTTGCAACCCTCTTTCCGGTTTCATGATCACTTAAATTACTAGAACAGCCAATGGCTGTGAAACCGAGCAAATGTTTATAGTACTTAAATTATGCTGGCACACATTTTCAGTCTTTTTAGATGACAGACAATTCTCTTTAGGTTCATCTTTACTTCAACTCCTTGATTTTAACTCATGTTTTCTGGAATTGACTTGCTTTCAGCTAAATTAACGTCGCTTATTATTATTTCTTGTTTTAATCTGTTTAAAGGTGCTTATGAGGAAACGTGAGAATTTTATGATAGATTGGTCTAAATTCTGCTGTGTGTTATACGGTCTTGAATCTGTGAACTAGAGAAACACCCTGTTCTCAGTGGTGCTGTATTGCCCTGGAAGGGACAGGTGAGAAAACTGGGGGTGCTCTTGGACTCTACAATGACACTTAAAGTTCAGATGGAGTTGATGGTCAAGGGTAGCTACTTCCAGCTCTGGCTGTTTTGACCATTTCAGTCCTTTCTGGGGAGCGATAATCTGACCACTATAATCCACACTCTCATAACTTCCATACTGGTGTAATGCACTGGAAATAGCGTTCCCCCTTGAAGATGCTCTGGATTAGGGGTGTACATGAATGCAATTTTTTAATTTGATCTGATTTGAACAGAATATTCGAATATCCGAATTAGTATGAATAAAGAAAAAAATGAATGTCTGCACATTAGAACGGATACAAATACATTTGTATCTATTTGTATGAATATTTGATACATATCTGATGATATGAATCCCGTATGCATCTGTACACATCCATACGCATCCCACTTTTATCCCGTACACATCCCGTTTTCATCCCATATGTATGGATGCGTATGGATATGAATAAGATGCATACGGATACATATGCTTTGTGTACGTATCCGCACGCATACAAATGCCCAAATTATTCATACAAATAATTCAAAATATTCGTATTCATTAGAATACAAATATCTGGACATTGAATTCTAATTTGAATGTCTGAATTCATTCAAATTCAATCAAATAATGAGTATCTAGTCTGGATACTGCACCTGGTCAGATGCACATCATGCTGGGTCTTAAAACAGCTGGACTGACTGCCAGTTCACTACTGTTGATAAGGCTTGGGTTCCAAATATCTGAAGGAACACCAGTGCCTTAAGATCTGAAGATTAATGCCTCCTAGTTGCACCACCTTCAGTAGCTAAAGGGGCAGGTACCCAAGATGGTGCCTTTTCAGTGGTAGCCCCTAATAATGGACTAGACTCTTCCCTGAAGTGCAGCAGGCATCTTTAATATATATGTATTTAGAATACAAGTAAAATCTCATTTATTTATCCTGGCCTTTCAATGAGGAAAAAGCTGCTTTTCTTCAGTTCCAGGAACTGTTATTGTTTTAATGAGCTCATTTTAATTTGTTTTTACTGCTGTAATCTGCTTTGAGACCTTTGGATATAAGGTGGGATAAAAATTCAAATAAATAAATACATTTTAAAATCTCATAATAGAGCACTGCATTGTTGAATTTGCACAGTACTGTTTTGTGCAATATTTTTATTACAAGACTAAAAATTGTGCTTGAATTAGAGACCCCCAAATATTCTCTGCCTAGTAAAGGTAACCTTAGGAGTTTGTGCCAGGGGGATACATGTATTTTTATAGATTGACTCAATCATAAGTAAATTCATGGTTTTATGCAGCAATTGAAGGATTGCATGTTTCAAAAAAAAAAAAAAGACTCTGAATGATAATCTGCCATGGATATGTTTTCTTTTTACGTATTTGCTCTCAGCTCTCCCAACAACAAAGGGAAGGCACATATTTCCATTTACTTACGGTTGCCGGGTGACTGGTCCATAGCAGAGGGAGATCAGACAAACAGTAAGACATATCAATCAGTTTGGCATCAGGTGAAGACACAGTAGTTCTGTCTCTATCACTGGTGCAGCAGAATAGCATGAAACAAACTTCACCTGCCTAAAATTCTTTTAGAATGCCTTATATTAGGCTTGTCAGCTATTCTTTATCCCAAGGAATCTGAGGGAATTTGCAGGATGATGTAGAGGTGGGGGTTAGGTTTATTAAAAGACATATAAAGGAATTTGTTATGGTTAAGAATTTAAGAGTTAAGGAAATGTGTATGTTGACATATAAATGGTATTCGCCTCCCTGCTGTCTAATGTATATAGTTGGTACCAAATTTTTGGAATAAATGTATGAATAAAGATATGTATATACATTTGTGGCAGGATTGTTGGGCATTACGAGAATGTTGGTGTTAGGTGGGAAGATAAATTAATATTAAATTGGGGATGAATATAAATTGGACAAAATAATTATGTTTAGGGATGTGCATGAATATTCTTGACATTTGAAATTTGGCCAAATTTGGCCAAATTCAGACATTCAAATTCGAATCGAATGTTGGCACATTCAAAGACTGACATTCGATTTTGAATAGAATATTTGGATACATTCATGTGAAGCTTCGTATGGGATTCGTATGCTATTCATATGCATTTGGATAGGATTTGAATGGGACTGAACATTCATATCACATATGAATCCTACCACGTTTGAAGGGGATCTATTTGAACGAATATTCTTGCATTCAATCCTATAAGAATAAAATGTTTGTTTCAAAAATGGATATACTGTTATTAAATATGTATTGAAACAAATGTTGTGGGTTGTGCAGGCTGTTATAGCTAGAAATTGGAAGAATCTGCAGGAAAGGTCTCTAGAACAATGGTATAATTATCTAGGTGATCAGTTGTCTTTTGATTTCATCAGAAAGTGTCAGATGTATTATATGGGAATAATTCAAATCAGTTCTGTAAAGGTTAAATGAAAAAAAAAGTATTGGAAGATATGAAAAATAGGAAGGGTGAACACAGGCCTTTTCAGACTTCACCTTCCCTGGGAAAACATCACAGGGAGTTGAAATTGTGGAATGGTTCAGGTGTCCACAGGTTGGGATGCCCAGACCATTCAAAAGTGAACTGATGCTTAGCTATGTGCTGGCTAAGTGTGAATCACCTCCACTAAGGTGGCAATTGTGATGTCATGGTGCCATTGCCACAGCAACCGGGCAACAAAGCGCACAACTGTGCCTGTGATGTCTGGTCACACACTCCATTCAAACTCTTTTTCACCCACAAAAAGTGTGAATGGGAGTGTGCAGATGTGTCCTGGCCTGTGGCTAGGTAAGTTGTGGAGCACAAAAATGTGTTCCACACCTATCCTGGACAAGGAACACTCTGGCATGCATAGACATGCTTCTGGTATAGAAGCGTCTCCACACAATGCATAGGCTCCCTCAAAGCATACCCAGGGCATTCCTTTTTGCAAAGTGTGGGAAGGGCCTATGATTTCTAAGCTTGCAGAAATTGGATGTTAAATGGTGGACAAACCTCTGTGGGAGGAGAGGGAGAGGAAGTGGTTGTTGTTTGAAAATAATGTTGTATTTAATGATGAGTTAAATTTTAAAAAAGAAACAAGAAACAGAAGAACATGACTATTGCCCATGACACAGAACAGCAGAATTCCTGGCACAAGGATCTTACGAGGACTCCATTGGTTCTCACTCATTTCTGTAAAATGTAATATGCCCCAAGATGTAATTTGTGCATTTTAATAGTCAGTACTGTAACAGTCTTTCCTGATGTTAAGTAAAATTTATGTCCCTATTATGGCATCAGACAGAATTACTGGAAATCTACTCAAATTGCATCATCTGAGCCCTAAAGAGAAAAGGGAGGTGGTGATCCTTAGGCTATCCGGTTTACTGCTGGTTAGGTTTTTCTGAAGTTTCCCAGAATCACTGTGCAGCAAAGGAAGTTTTAAATGCTTTAAAGTCCAATTTGTTTGCAGTTTGTGTGTTTATCCTTATTTCTCTTCAGATATTTATTTTATTAGGGCTACAGCTAAGTGGATTACATTTTAGCTTTTATCAGAATCAGCATCCTGACTGAATACTATTATTTTTTTTAAAAGTCTTTGGATGAGTGTACGTGTAATATGCTCTCAAAACCCACCAATCATAGATACTTCCTTAAAAATAAACAAACTTTTCCCCAAATCCAAATGACATACACTAAATGATGTGACTTCCACCAGCAAAATGAACAAGTTATGAACAAATGACTGTGGCCTCCCAAGCATTTCCAGACTGTGTTCTGTTCTAGTTGCTGCTGTGTAAACAGGTGATGGCAGCTGAAGTGGGTCATGCAGTGTTCAGGAGCCACTGACATTTTATTCAGAGTCCAGAAATGGCTTACTTATGTCTTCATTTCAGGCTGTGCTGTGGAACTTCCCCTGCCCCATGGCCTGAGACATTGGACTGGGGTTGGTTTTGGGTGTTTTTCCACCACACTCCTTTAATCCAGATCTAAGAAGATCCGGATCTAGGGAATGAGTACTTCCCTTAATCTGGATCTAGTAGATCCGGATTAAGGGAAGTACCCAATGTGTTTCCATGGGTAGTCTAGCACCCAGGAGCAATGGGTGTTAGCCTCCCTGCCGTGGAAACACTGGAGCACCCATTTGGAAATCCAGATCTACCCACGAGGGGTCTGCCTGTCACCCCAGGTGTTTGGGGGGACAAGGGGTGCAATCTCTGAAGTGGCTCCAAACTCACTTTGAAGTCACTTCGAAGTTCACTCCAATGATCAGCACAGACTTCAAAGATGCTTCGGAGCTATTTTGCACAGATTTCGAAATGACTTTGAAATGACTTTGAAGCTTAGGTTTTGGAGCTCCCCCCCCAGGGTGCCCCTCCCCCTACCCTCCTCTAGACCCCATTGACAAACTAACATGGAAACAGGCTCCCTTAATCCAGATTTTCTGTCTGAAGACCCCATTGTAGACCTCATTAATGGGCTATACAGAAAATCCAGATTAAAGGCCAAAAAGTACCCATATGATTCGGATTTCCCAAGGTATGGTGGAAACAAATGTATCCCTAATGGGTGCTGTGGTGAAAATGGGGCCATACGGCTCTCACCCAAATGGGTCCTTAATGGGTGCTAAAATGGGTACTAAGTGACCGTGTTTGTTTTCTTATTCCAAAGGTTGGATGGGATAGGGCAGCTATGATGCAGATGGCCACTGTCAAACTCTGATACCTCACCCTTTTCCTGTGTCCTGTAACTCAGGAAGACTCTGAAGTAATCCAGGATTCTCAAGGAATTGATGCCTAGGTACTGCCTCTACACTGGAGAGACAGGAAGGATGCTTCTAAAGAGCAGATGAAGGTTTTGCCTTTGTCTTCTGCTTGAGAATGCCCAGAAGCAATTGGTGGGCTACTGTGTGTGAGACAGGATGCTAGACTAGATGGGTTGTGACCTGATTCAGCAGGGCTCCTGTTGGAATATTCCTAGAATATTCAGGAAGTGTTTGTGTTGCAATCTGTCTCACCAGGAACATTCTGGTAAACATCAGGTGTACCTAGACAAAACTAAGTTTTATCTTTTCCTGTGGGAACAGCGTGGTTATCTCAGCCAGGCCTCTGCTTTGCAGAGAAGAACAGTCCTGTCCAGGATAGGTCAAATATGTACATGTGGGGGCCGAACTCAGAGATATCATGCTACCTCACAAGTATTCATATGGGTTTTTGTAACACTGTGAAGATGTGTGCATGTATTCATTCTTGCCTGAAGATGTAGAATATAGGGTCTTAGTGGTTAAGCTGTAAACCATGTATTTTATTTTCATACGCTCATTCATGTAACCTTCAATGGATTTAGCTAGTCATTATACTGTAACCATGAAGCTAATAAAAGCCTTCCTATTTGGAACCAATCAACGTGTCTGTTCCTGTAACTGTGAGCGCCAGATCCATACGTTATCTGCTGTGATCTTTGCCATGTGCAATCTCTGCAATATAACTATGAATCTCCCATGTCCCTATATCTTCAGAGTCATTCAAGGCACACTAGAAACTTCCCTTCAAGAACTTGGGCTATACAAATAGAAGAAGCAATAGATACATATCTGATATGAATAGATAAATATCTGATATGAACAAATCTGTATCTGATACATTTCCCCAGTTTAACAAATATCCAAACTATTCGTACCAATATCCAGAAACATTCATATTCATTTGAATGTTAGCATATGAATATCCTAACATTCGATTTGAGTTTGAATGTCTGAATTTGGCTGAATTTTGAATGTTATGAATGTTATGAATTTTGAATGTTATGAATGTTATGAATTTTGAATGTTATGAATGTACATCTCTACACAGAGCCTTCTCTCAAAGCCTGTGTATGCTTTGAGGCTGGGGCAGATGCTGGCCTGGACCAGCACTGTGGCTGTGGTCACACCTAAAGTTTAACCCAGCTTCAGTCCACCTTCAGAGCGAGAGAATACGTCAGCAAAGTGATCAGGAATTTTCTTTCAACAGTATGTTTATGTTATTAAACACTGATAGAAAATAGCCTGTCACTTTGCTGACGTATTCTCTCACTCTGAAAGTGGACTGAAACCAGATTAAACCTTAAGTGTGACCACAGCCCATCATGTAGACAGTGCTGTTTCAGACCTCACCTTGCCATGGCTGGAAGCAGCAGACCTGACTGGTCTAGATCCATTAGTTCCAAAAAATTGTTACCAGATCAACTTTGGATGTCCAAGTATCATCAGAAATGTTAACTACGAAACCGGAACTTGAAATATACCAGGTTTTGACATATGAATTTGGCTTTATGATTGGCATAATTAAAAGCTAAAGGCAGACCATGAAACGTGGAAAGGCCTTAAAATAGCAAGACTGAAGCAATATTGGGAAAAAGACAAGCCTGGAGTTTAAAAAAAAGGACACAGTTTTTCTCTCTTAAGTTACAAACTGGCTGTTTGCAAAAGATTAAAAGTCTACATGCAAGAGACAATGCTTGGACTTTAATCTGATTAAGTCAGGAAGGAGCTGACACCTGGATGACCTGTGTTTTCTCTCTTTTTGGGGTAACAGTTTTTTTTAAAATAATGAAGGGGAAATAAAACCATGGAATCTGGAATAGAGATGGGTTTGTCTCATTTTAATAAAAGTAATTAAGAATAAAATGGAATGGATTTTTGGAAAAGATTTGGTAAAATAATATATATAGGAATTGGAATTACTACCTAAATGGAAAAAGGTCACCAGTGCTAGGATGTAAGGTTTCATACTGAATGTGGGTTGGTTTACTTCTTAACAGAATTGGGTAAGAGTTTGCTAGGAGTTAGGTTAGCCAGTAAACAATTAGCCAAGGGGAACAGAACTAATACTTTTACAAGGGAAATAAGATATTTGAGTTTCAGATATTTTTCCTGTTTACCAGTATTGTTTGTTTCATTAGGAAATGTTAAGTTTGGGTTAATTTGTATTCTTTTTGGGAGAAGCTATGAGAAGACTGGAGTCACGTACACATTTTTATTCATTAACAAGGGAAGACCCAATCAGCAGTTTTTGGTTCCAATTTTTGCTATAAAAAATGGCAGAGAAGAGATGGTTTTTGGGGTCTTCTTCTTCTTGTCATCAGAGGAGGGAGGTCTCCATCTTCTTTGTCTTCTTGTCATCATGGGAGGCTAAAGAGACCTGGAGAAATTCCCCCCCCCCTTTCTTCTTTCTGCTACACAGAAAGTGGGCGGAGTTTTTCTGCAAGAGCTGCATTTTAAAACTTGCATTTTGAATTTGGTTTCTGGTAAAAGCAGTTATAAAGACTATTTTTTTAATTATTTCTTTTAATTTTTATTCATTTTGGGGATCAGTCTGACTGAGACTGAAGGCCTTCCCAATCTGTAGTCATTTTTGGGTTCCTGACAATGATGCAGTTTGCTGAAATCCTACGCACCTTCAGTTCTGAACTTCTGGGCGTGAGGAAGAGCGTTGGTGAGAATAATGGAAGATTGCTTTCGATTCACTTTTCTCCCATATTTTTATTAAAGGTCTAGAGTTAGGGAACTTTTTCTAGAATTAGGACTAATTTTATTCTTTTTCTTTTTGGGCTTTTATATGTTTCTTTAAGGTTTGGAAGTGCTCTTAATCACAAAAGGCAATTTTATTATGTTTTGGGGGTTTTCTTTGCTGCATAAGTTCATTATTTTGATCTCAGGGAAATGGGGTAAACTTAGTTTAATGCACAGAGATGTGTTAAGGTGATTTAGTCATGTTTGGACTTTTGGGCATGTCTATCTCAACTCTTCTAATGTCTAATATGGTTCCATCTCACTTAAACTTCTTTTCTGTATTTCTAATAAATTCTTTACTGATTTAGCAAGAAACATTGACTTTTGAGTCTGAAATGGGTCTTGTCTCTGTTTTCTGGTTATTCCTCATTATTAAATCCTATGTAAACGATCTATAAAGCTACCTATTCCCCTGGGGAGGTTTATATTCGGTGTTCTTTGGGCTTCAAAAAAAAAATAATCCAAATTCTCCAAATTTTACTCCCTCCATATTCGCTTACAGTCTAGACTGGAGCAATATTGGAATCAATTTAAGAAAATGTATATAAGGCTTTAGCTACTAACTGCATAAGAAGGAAAGAATGGAGGAAAGACATTTTTCTGTCAGCCAGGAAGAAGGATGATAGATGATTTCTGCTCTGCTAGCTGGTCTAGGAGTATAAGTGTATTGTTCAAAATATGGAGTCTAAATTATGGAAGCAAATGAATAACATAAAGGTGTCATTGAGTACCATGCAGCTTTCTTGGCAACAATTCAGAAGCAGTTTGCCATTTCCTTCTTCTGTGATATTTTTTCCACTATCTAGTTTCCAGCACTTGTCCAGTTCTCTGGAAGCAGGCGTGAGGTATTTAGTGATGGGGCTAAACAGTGAATTATTGTTCAGTCCCATTTCTGTATCCTGCCTGCCAGCTGTTGCTAATTCCATTCAGACACAAACCAGAATTGCTCCTCCTTTGCTTCTGAGTTCATACGAGATCAGCAAGCTGCTTCTAATATTGCAGTGATCGAGAATCGTCTGACAACTGAAGTGTGCAAACAAATAGGCCTAAAAGATATTTGTTAGCTTGTGTGTTCAAACTGCAGGCATGTACCAGAAGTCAAATCTTCAAAAGACTGCAGAAGAAACACCATCTTGTACTTCAGAATAAAGTGATATGGAGACCTGTGACAGCCCCACCATAGCACACACAGACCCAGAAATCTTTTAGAACTAGGTGTGGCAGCGGCAGCGAGGAGGAAGACAGGGAAGGGGGTGGGTGGGAAGGGAGGAGAGGGGGGAGGTTGAATTTGTTTCATGCATGAATATTTGTGCACGAATATGAAGCCCCCAACATTTGTGGGGGTGGGATATGGCCAAAATCCAATTTTCCCACATTTAGTTATCACAAATCAAATGTGATAAAAGGCTTCATGCACACTCCTAGGTCCTGCATTTTCCTCTCATCATCTGGAGGCAGCCTTGTTCTAATCATTAGTTTTTATTAAGAAGAAGAAGAAGAGTTGGCATTTCTACCCCGCTTTTCTCACCCATTTAAGGGGACTCAAAGCGGCTGACATAGCTCCTGTTCTTCTCCCCACAACAGTCGCCCTGTGAGGTAGGTAGGGCTGTGAGAGCTCAGAAGAGAGCTGTGACTCACCCAAGGTCACTCAGCTGCCTTTGTGGGGGAGGGTGGAATCAAACCCGGTATTCCCAGATAAGAGTCCGGCTCCCTAACCACTAGACCAAACTGGCTCTTCCCCTCCCTATTTGTGGGTTTCTGTGACCCTGTTAGTTAGGTGACTCCAATTCCACAGACACCTGGGACAAAGATTTTGAGGGAGGATTTACAGAAGAGAATCAAAGTAAAAGCTTAGACCTTTCTCAGAACTGTGTCCTCTCTCAAGGTCAAGTGAACCAATATAACTGTATTTCTCTGCCCAGTTCAGAAATGAAGGAGAGGCAGCTGGGAGCAATGGGTAAATGAACCGAATCTGAAGTACTGGGAGTGACCATGGGGGCCCCTGCTCCTGAGAGGCATGTACCTTTAACACCCACTCTGCCTCTGTGGTGGCATGATTGGGGTCCTCCCTGCTTTGTCCCTGGATCCTGGCCCTTCACCCCTCCCTGCCTGTGGCCACTGTTCCCTTGGAAGGCAGCCTGCAGGCTCTGGGGCTTGGAACTGGAGAAGGCCACCTGAGCTGCATTTGGATTATCTTGTTGCGGGGTGACTGTTGCCATAGTGTGACTGTGACCTATCTGACACATTGGGAACCCCTTCACCCTCGTTCTATTCGTCCTAATTCCTGCCTGATTTTTTCCCCTAGAAACCCCCCTCCCCCCCCTGCATTGTGAAACAGTGAAAGGGATGGGAGGTTATATATGGGGGCAGACTTTGAAGCGGCCAAATATAAATGAGCAATCCAAAGTATTCTCTGAATGAATATAAGGAAGCAGTTAGGAGGAAAGCACCAGAAACCTGAAACTGGAGCAGTTTTAGAAGAACTAATTTGCAGCAGTCTAGTGTGGGCAAGGCAAGTTAAAGCAGGAAAGGAAGATAGATGGGATAATATTATACTAGATAAATAATAATAGTTTAAAAATTAATAAAGCTGCATTTGGTTTTTACTGTGAGACCAAGCCAATTTGCCTTCAAGCCTCTTTGGAGAGGCAAGCTTGGACCTTTTTTTTTTTTTTGCTGTAGCCAGGCCAGCTAAGCCTATTCATCATTCATCTGTGTCAGGTGGTTCCTCAGGTGAGTGGTGCTTCTCATAACGATACCACAGTTGAGCCTAATTTGCAGACCTCCTAAAATCCGCGTATTTTAACAAACAGCTACAGTTTAACTGTCAGCTGTTTCTTCTGCTTTTCAACGAGTAGTTGCCTTGTAGTGTGCTCCGAGATGGAGCATCTGCACTTCAAGAGCTATTTCCAAGCCAGAAATCTCTCCTTCTGTGCAGGAGTGCAATGCTGTGTAACTATGCAAGGTGCACAATGAAGTGCTCCATACCTGCACTTACCTCCAACCATGGAAGGAGCCAGTAAGGCTCTGCAGCAACCATTCACAGGTCTTCTGGTTTGGAAGAAGTGCTGGATGGTCACCTGACATGAAGCACAAGCAAACTGATGTGTGATGTGATGCAGGATACGTCACAGTTGCCCCAGTGAGGGCGCTGGTGCACACACGCTGGCATTGACACCAGGGACACAAGATGGCGGGCGACCACATGCATTTGCAGTACAGGTAGGTGCCCAGATGTGTGTGGGAAGGCTTAATACATGCATAGGCAACTTTTCCTTTTTTTCCCCTCAGCTGTGAAGCAAAGTGCAAATTAGCCCTCAGAATGTTAGCTTTTCCAAACTCTCTACATCTCAGCCATAATTTTTGTCAAGGGGATTCAATTCTTTGAAAGTAAAGAAAATTTCCTGCACTTCTGCTTTAGGCCATTGACATCAAGAAGAACAGGGAGAAAAAATCTTCAAACTTCTCCAATTTCAGAATGCACACAGGAGAGCTTTCTGAAGTTTTCTGTTCTTCACATGACACTTCTTCAGTCAAAATGTATTTCTTACACTTTATTATTATTTGCTTCCTTTGTTATACTGCCAAAAAAGACTCTTAAAACAGTTTAGCAAATCAATAAAAACAAGACGTCCCCTACCTCAGTTGTATCATCTTAAAGGCACAAAAGAAGAAAAGTGATTATAATGAAATAAGAAAACTTGACTTCTGAGTTCGATATGTTTTTCTAGAGATCAGTAAAGACAGAGACATTTTAACCAAGTTTCTTAGCTGCCCTAAAGAAGCATCCTGAATTAGGTCTCTTTTCCCTTCTGTTGCAATTTGATGAAATAGCTGGAGCCATTCCTAACTTTGACTACATCTATACACGATGACTAGGGATGTGAACAACTATTCATATCATTCATTGTTCATATGAATTCGGACATTTGGATTCAAATTGAATATTCAAAGGCTGACATTCAAATTCAAATCCAATGCTTTGGAACATGCGTACGAAGCTTCATTACATTCGTGAACCTGGGAGGTGGGAAAGCGGCTGCCCCAGTCACATCTGCAACAGATCCAGAGTGGATTCAAAGTGGATTCAGAGCAGATTGAAAGTGGATTCAGGGCAGATCTGGGATGCGCATGGGATACGTATGGGATTTGTATCAAACATTCATATCAAACTCATACGGAACATTCATATCATTTGCCTAGCTCTTGATTTAATTTGTGAGTAAAGACAGTGCTAGATATCAAGCACCAGTTTTGCTAGCCAACATATCTGTGACTTCTGACTTAATGTAAGGTCCTTGTGGGAGTTCATCCTGTGCGTGTAAGGAACAAAGAAAGGCAGTGTCCATGTAATGAGCTCCTGGAAGTGCCCTGAGAGGCTGTGAATCTGGACTTTGTCAGTCACCCTGTTAAACTGCAGACATGCCAGGGGAGTTTCCTGTGTGTATGGCAGGCCATGGTGAAGAACAAAAATGGCTTCTCCCTTAGATTCAGCTTTCCCCTTGCCATTTGGAGGTACCCATTGTGAGTTCTATCCACTAAAGCCAGTGGCCCTGACAAGTTCAAACATTCCAAAAGAAAGCCTTCATTTGAGAACCAGGGTCTTTTCTGCATTTAATGGGTTAGATCTGGAAAAAAATGGATCTGGAATAACCAGATCCCCTGATCTGGGTCTTGCAGAGGCATGGGCTGGGTCAGCATTCATGACTCCCCATGGCTGTGAAGTCTGTGTGAGCTTTACAGCATCCATCCCCCATCTCCAAAGGCTAGGAATAACAGTTCATAGCCTTGGAGCCTGGGTGCTGGTGGTTTTCAGTGGTGCACAATGGTGTGCCACTGAAGAACAGCCCCCAGTAGTTCTGGATGATAGAGGTATGCCAACTGTACACCTCCTGTGATCTGGAACAAGGCCCTTCATCCGATTGTAGATCCCACTGAACAGGTCTGCAATGGATCCAGACTAAGTGCCTTTGAATCCACACCAGGCTCTGTCTTGTGCAGTCTAATGAGATGCAGGGCCTTCCAACCAGTAGGCCGTTTGATTCAGATTCAAACTGATCAAACCACCCAGCTTAAACAGGTTCAAAGGTGAACCAATTTGGCATATCTCTACTCACAGGAGACAAGGAATGTGTTAGAGGTGCATATATATATTTACTGGCACACTGCTGAACACCTAAGTCCTAATATCTGAATCAGGATCTGATTGGTTCATGTTCATTTTTTCCACCATGCTGCCTGAAGGCAATCCATGCTGGAACAAATAAGCAGGAGTAATTGCTTGGGAGACAAACAACAATTCTATTCCAGACCCCCCACCCCACCCCTCAAAGTGGGCACAGTCATCTAGTCTACACTGCATAGTTACAGGTAAGGTGGGGAGGAGAGTTTCACCTTCCTGTCAGCTCTTGCATCAGTGCTTCTGCTTGCTGAGATGAAGGACAGGAATGAATGAATGAATCACATTTAGCAAAACGTTTTTTTTTTTTATTCACGTATAGTAAAACTGTCATCTGCATTTCCTTTTCTTACAACAGACACATCTGTTTAATTTGACAGAAATTCACTTAATGTTTTTTCCCTGAACTTTTTTCTTTTTTAAAAAATAAAACCAAATATCTATTGGACTTATTTTGTTCCTGAGTAATTATGAGTGTTTACAGAGGGGCAGCAGAGTTTGAAGATTGAGTAATTCTGTACTTTCATAAATAATATTTATGCATAATGCAATCAAGAAATCTGTCCTTTCACAGCTGAACTTTGTGCAGGGTTTAAAGCGACGCAGAGCACACGCAAATGTATGCCCTAAGTATGACATGCTAAGGCAAGGAGCCATGCTTTTATTGCCCTTGTGATGCTAGAAATGTTTGTTTTTCTTTAGTGCCTGATGGACTTAAGGGGCTTTCCATGTGACTGGTAAAAGCTCATTGGAGCTCCATCATCTGTAATAGATTATGCAGAGGTCAATTTACAGTGGCATAAGAAAAAACAGGCTCTGTTTTGATTTGTAGATATCTTCTTGCTAGCCTGTGATTCTGCTAGACATGATCTATAGCAAAGCTTTGGATGTAACACCTATTACTGGACTCTCCACTTACCTCAACTAGGATAATCACCGGTGAGTGCTGGAGATGCATGGAACAGCAGGCTGGAATCATTGATTCCCTTATCAGTTCTACAATTTTATGCCATAAGCTAGGGATGTGCACAAATATTAATCACATTCAAAATTCCTATGAATTCATCCAAATTCGGACATTTGAATTCAAATTGAACGTTAGTACATTTGAAGATTGTCACCTGAATGTGAATCAAATGCTTCAATACACTCGTACGAAGCTTTGTTACATTCGTGAACCTGGGGAGGTGGGAAAGTGAATAGATTTGAATGTATTTGAATTGAATTGAATGTGAATACATTCAAATTTTAAACATTTGAATTGATTTGGATTTTAGGATATTCAATTCGAATCAAATTGAATCCCGAAAATTGCATTCCTGCACACCCCTATTTTCTACCCATAACCTTCTTCTCTATTTACCCACATTTGATCAGTGAGACACTAAGGAAACCCTTTCACCCTCCCCTGGATCCTGATCTTGTTGTGATACATTTGCTAACATATGCCTGGCAATGGATGCTTCTGATTGCATCTATGTGTTGTTTTTGGCTTATGTCCCTATGATAATAATGATCAAATATCTTTGCATGCTTGATGTCTCATTATCAAATGGTGCCAGTATGATATGTGTTCTCCATTAAAATTCACCTCATTCTTTGAGACATGTGTTGGAATTTTACTTAATTAAAGAATCCATCTGTTTACAACCCTGCTTGTTATTCTGTCCCCTTTCAATATCCCTGCCATGTTCCTCTTACTAGCTGTTCCTTCCCCCCAAATACCTGTATCTTTTCAGGAATGTAATTACCTTAGTTTGAGGAGTGAACTGAAACCACACAAAGTATTTTAAGAGTTGCCCCCCTGGAGAATTGATCAGAGGTGTTAAACTCTCGGTGGTTTCATTTTTAGTCCCTTAGGCTGTGATCAGACATTACAAAAGGGGTTCCTCAGAGGCAGCTCAGGAATTATAGTGTGTGGCCCTCGTGTTCCCAAGCCTTCTCTAATCCATCTTTTCTAGCACATGAGAGGGGGGAGGGTCAGACTGGTGTGCAAACAGTCCCACTTCAGAGATGCTTTCGCTCTACACAGACACACCCCTTCAGAAGTGCAGTGTACAGGGTCAACATTTTTGACATGATTTTTTTCCTAGTTAGTTGCCACACGTTGGGAGTGTTTCTAGAATAACTGTTGTAATTTGTAGCCACATGGCAGCAGTTGTCAGGAGTGCCCACTTCTATCACCAACTAGTTTGCAAGCTTTATCCCTTCCTGGATAGGCTCAACTTGGGCATGCCCTCCCCCCGGCCTCCCCGATTGGCTCCACTGGAGCCAGCACGGGGAGCTATCAGCTGGCTTCCCCAGGTTCCCTCTCACCCGAGAAGGCACGATTGTGCCTTCTTGGGTGAGGGGAAGCTGCAGCCTGCAGCCCCCACTCCACCCAGGGTCACGTGCATCCATGATCAGCTACTTACCTGATCACTGCTGGGCCGATTCTGGCAGTGCACCGCAGTTTCCCATTGGCCAGCCACCCTTACGATGAGGGGGACAGGGAACCCGGGGAAGCCAGCTGATAGTCTCCCATGCAGGCTTCCAATGGAGCCAATCTATTAGATCCAGATTAAGGGAAATACCCATTCCTTAGATCCGGATCTTCTTAGATCCAGATTAAAGGAGCATGGTGGGAAAACACTCAAAGAAAGAGCACCTCTATGGTGGCTTAGAGATGGTTCACAGGTGGTTAGGGAGCCAGACTCTTATCTGGGAATACTGGGTTTGATTCTGCCGTCCCCCATGAAGCCAGCTTGGGCTAGTCACAGCTCTCTTCTGAGCTCTCACAGCCCCACCTACTTCACAAGGTGTTCTGTTGTGGGGAGAAGAACAGAAAGCTTTGTCAGCCACTTTGAGTTCCCTTATTTTGTGAGAAAAGTGGGGTAGAAAAGCCAACTCTTCTTCTTCCCCTCCTTCTCCTCTTCTCCCCCCTCCCCTCACTATTGAACATTTTAAGCTAAAAAGGAGGATTGGAAATTTGATGAAAACCTGTCGTGTCTCAGGCAGGTGAGGGCAGTGACGCACGCTCATGGCAGTCCATTGGGGGCTCGAGAGAAGGCGACATCAGGTCAGTCCAATGTCAGGGGTTCCAGAGGTTAGGCAGAGAGTTGTAGCAAGATCCAAGAGTTAGTTTCATGGGCAAGAACACGGACGGGGGTTGCACAAATGTCTTGTCTGCAACACCGGACCAGCGAGTGCTGCTGAGTTAAGTAGGCGAGCCAGCTCCACACCCTTTTCAGTGCAGCTGAGTGAGATGCTGGGAACTGTGTAGCACCTGCTTCTCCTGCTGGAACAGATGAGGGAAGAGACGTACCTGAGGCTGGCTGTCCAAACTCTCATCTCCAGAAGTATCTGAGTGCACCCCTAAAACTGCCCCCTGGCTCTCAAGATCCACGTTGCTGTGCTCTGGTTGCTGCTCAGACTGCTGGGCAACTGAAAACACTCCTTCGTCTTCAGAGGAGGAAGCTGGACTGACAGGACAAGGCATGACAAAACCCAAGGGTCATACACTTTCTTTAAGGGCCTTTCCATACTCCCACTGCATCTGTAGTAATGTCTACATGATATGATAGACCTGTTTACATGATAAACCTGTTTACAGGGAGTCCCCTTGCAGTAGACCAGCACATTTGCACAGGATCAGGCCATGGAGCAAATGAAGTCCATAAGAGGCCTGCTCTCATATACTGATTAAAAGTACAATTTTAAAATAAAAGCAAAGAATCATGTGCTGTACATGTATATGCAAGAAAAAGAAGGGGGGAAACCACTCAGAAATTCCTTTTAGTTTTATGCTTGATGTTTCTGAAATGTTATTTCATGAGTCTGTTGCATTGTATTTGCTGCCTTATGTAATATCATGCAATGCACTGCAGTTTATATAGGCTGATGCAATAGAACAAGGAATCAGAAAGCTCATGCAAACTTTATGTAATAAGAAATGATACTCTAGAAATGTGGATAAAAGGGAACATATTAGTGACAAAATAAATTCAATTCAATCTATTCATCTCTTCTGTTTCCTTGACCAGGAAATCTATAAAGATAATGAGTGTATCATTTTTTCAATAAGCAGCAACTGATGAAGAGAAACAGGCATAGAAGTTTCTAAGAAGAAAGAGAAAATACCACTTTCTTTATTAGTCTTATCATGGGATTGGTAATCAGGAAACTCATAAATATAACTTTAAAAGAAGCCACAAGCCTGTGTGAACATTGTTCACAGATCGTTACCATATCTGTTTCAATTCTCATGGACATGCACCAAAAATCATTCACTTTCCCATATATTTCTCCACATATGCAAAAACATACTTTGCTAGAGTCCACAGAAAGAAGATATTTCTGACAGCTGGGAAACTGTAGTTACTGGGAAAGAGCCTTGACTTCTTTGGAAATTCACATGTGGGTTCTTCTCCAAGCAATGACATCTATGAGGATGTGGGTTTCCTGTTTGGCTCAAAACCCATCTGACAAGTGGGATTACATAGAGTTTTTGACTATATGGATTCCATTTTTAGTTTGCTGAGCTGTGGCAGCTGTATAAATTATAGTAGGTGGCTGTCTAAAGAACTTCTCAAGTACTTCACTCTAGAGATGTGCCAAACTAGTTCCGGTATGAAGCTCTTCAAACTGAACAGGGGGTGTTTGGAAGGTTCAGATTTGAACAGAACTCCCTGCCTGTTTGAAAACAGTTTGAATTTGAACCAAACAGAGGGGTGTTCAAATGAACCTATCCACCAGATTTTGTTTGATGTGAATTTGAAGGCATTTCAAAGGTGTTTAAAACTTGTGTTATAAAAATTCAATTTAAAAAATTCAATTAAAAACAAACTTTGCATTTGAACACCCTCCCTATTCAAAGAAAAAAGTCTGAGCTTGAACCAGTTGATTTAAATTCGTGCCCATCCCTACTTCATGCTTTAATGTGGGAACCACATTAGCTATGATTTGTGAATCATTGAGGGTTTGGGGTGAAGCTCTGCCTAGAAGTGTCTTTTGTCTATGGCTCAAAACATGGTTTGGAAAAATCAAAGGAAGGCTTCTAAATGCTCCATCCGTTCCAATTCATGGTTTGTTCTTGAGTCAAGGACTCCTCAAATTTGCCTTCAGTCAATATTCTGGCTACATCATTGAAAACTGAGTTATCTGGACTGCAGACAAATATATTGTTAAGGAAGATTCTGTGATTCTGTTTCTAAACAGAGAAGTGTTGAAAGGAAGGTATGTAGGATATCAAATGGATGCTTAGGTACATCTACCAGGCTGAGGAGACAGACAGGATGCCTCTAAAGGCCATTTGCTGGGATTCTAGAACAGGTGAAGGTTTTGCCTTTGCCCTCTGCTTGAGAATGCCCAGAAACAATCGGTGGGCCACTATGTGAGACAGAATACTGGACTATATGGGCTGTAACTTGACCCAGCAGGGCTCTTCTTATGTTCTTATGCTCACTATCTAATAAGAGCCACATATGAGGTGTTTCAGAGATGCTTCCTTCTCCTTCTCCTACTCTTCTTCTTTTGCTGGATCTGATCACAGCCCCTGGCTGGTTCTGCACCATGGGGCATCACAACAACATACATTGCCTCCAGAAGGCAAGAAACAATGCAGATCCTCAATAAGATCCTTTCCCACCAAAGGTAAGGAGCAATCTCAGGCTTAACTTGATGTCTGGCAAGCACCTTTGGTGATAAACTCAAGAGGAACTACCAGAAGCCAGCCAAGCACCTGGCACTTTCTTTTATTGCTTCAAATGTTTGGATGGCTTTCATAGCCCCAGTCAAGCTCCAGACAAAAATGTTTTTTTTTTGGGGGGGGGGCTGTTAAAGTGGTACAAAATTGAGAAGTTGCCTCCATTTTGGAGTAGAGACATGGCCCCAGCTTTCCACCCTACTCCAAGGTCCTTTGTGTATTGTGTCTTATTCTGGATTACAGTCAGACCCCCATATCCACTGATCTGGTAACAGTGGTTTCAGGTTCCCGTGGTGACTGGATCAGCCCACCCCCACCCCCTGCGGGGACCATTAGGCCTACCTTAAAGTCTTCTGAGGTCTGGGACAGGCAGAAAATGGCCCAAAATGTTCACAATTTCCCATAATGCTTTTGAAATCCCATGGGATTTCACTGGAATTATGGAAAATGGAGTGCATTTCCCAGCATTTGCTGGGCCTGCCTATGTGGAGGGCAGGTCCTTATTCTGTGATATACAGTCAGACTCCCGTATCCGTGTGTGTGTGTGTGTGTGTGTTCCAGGCCCCACCACAGTTAACGTAAACCACCTTTTCCACACTGTGTGATTTCATATACTTCAGTCAGGTCACCTCTTAAACGCCATCTCTCAAGGCTGACATTGCAGCCTCATTTTGTAAGAATGCTGCAAGTAGATCCCAGGATTAAACTCTAACAATTAAGTTCAGCCCAGGTCACTAGTTTAACCCTTGTTTTTGGCTCACTGGCTTGGTCAAGGCATTACAGCTTCCCCCCCCCCTTTGGAGTTAAAATATAATGCTAAAAATAAATTATATTAAAGGTAATTCTTAACATCAAAGAAGGTTCAGGTCAAATGAGAGAAAAAGTACCGCTCAGTGCTGGTAGGGTCACACCCACCATGAATATTGTGTGAGATTAGTGTGTGTAGGCTACATGCCAAATCTCAGTGCCAATCTCACATTAGACTGTAGCTATGGAGATGGGGATTATTAGACTTGCCAGTAATGAGTCATGTGATCATTTCAGACTAGCCAAAGTTCAAACTCTATATTTAGTCTTTCTGTGGGAATTGCCACCATTTCCAGGATTGCATAAAGCATAAAATAAGCTGATTCCTGTCCTTTCATAATTCATTAATAACTCAGCTGCACTGCGTATAGCTGTCAAAACTCACATGCTGACTCAGTTATACTTACAGAAATTTTCTACAGATTGCATTTCTTTCTTTCTTTCTTTGAAAACAAGGCAGAATTACATGCCATGACACTCCACCAAATATGAAGTATCCCATGTATCCCAGCATTTCCCTATAATGTGAGGTGTCAAACCCAGTGGGGGCTCCCTTGCCATAATGCCAGATTGAACTTTTGGGAGCTTGGCCCACCTGCTACTTTTTTTTTTTTTTTGGTACAGTTTGTGTGCATGCAGTGAACTCCCAGAAGTTGAATCTGTAAGAGGAGCCCTGTGAGATGCTTGATCACAGGGGCTGCATCCAGACTTGGTAATACTGCTCAGCGGAATGCACAGTCGCTGTGGGGGCATCATACACCGCAACTGAGGGATTGTAGTGGCAACACAGTATCTCATAGCTACTGCGCATTTACATTAATGCAGATTTAACAGCACTTGCAGTACGGTATTAGGAAAATTCAGATCTTCCCTCCAGTCTGGACAGGACGTCAAGAAGAGCCAATGAGAACAGAGAGGGCAGCTCAACTCCCATTGGCTGCCTCAACTCACCTGGTGCGTGCACCAACACAAACTCTCACAGCTTCTGAGGAGGAACTTATAAGTGGCAGCTCTAGTCTGGACGGCGTGACATGGCTTCGCAGCAGGTATTTTTTCTATTCCGCTAATCTGGAAGGAGCCCTGGAATATTAAATATAGGTCAGGAAATCCATCCTATATTCAATATGAATTTTGAGGGTAATAGACTGGCAGGACTTTGACATAGGGTAAGGGCTGTTTACTAGTCTCGACGTTAGCAACCTGCCAGCATTTTTAAGAAGTTTGGCAAATCCCTATGATTTGTATATCCGCCCCACCCCGGCTTTTTAACTAATCCACAAAAGACAGCTCTACTATTTCTGTACACAGGGTAAAACCATAGTGGGATGTCTGGTTTTGGAACGTTATGCAGTCTGGGGGAATCACATGTATTAGTAACTGGTCCAAAGTTTAGCTCAAAAGCAAATGGAAGTCAAGGGAGGGAAGCCCAAAGCTTCTCCAGTTTGTTTAGCCATAATGCCATTTCGGGTCGTTGCCACAACACAGTCCTGTTGATAAACAGCAGATATGGCTCTGAAACACTGCCAGAGCAGCACTCTGATACTTGCCTGGATTTGGAATTGCTTCATTACACAGATATGATTCTGAAATGGAGTGCAAAGTAAAATATTTTCAAAGCATGTAACAAGGCCAGCAGATGATGATCATCATTGATTTTAAGCAATTATTCAACACAGCTGGCTGATGAGTGTCCTCACGCAACCCTTCAAGATTGTCAGTTTAATTCATTGCCAGGCCCTGTAACCTGATTTTTTTTTCAGATGTTATGCCAGGCTTTGTGTGCAAATTCATATTGCAAATAGCAAATGGCTTCACACATTGGAGAAAGATTTTTCAAAAAAATGCATGCACACCCAATTGCCACCAATAAACATAGCAGCTGTCTTTGGATCCTAAAAGTGAAGGACACATGCTCTCTCTTTCACATACCCACATGATTACATATGGTGGCTCCCAAACCCAGATCCTGACAAAGGCTATTGCAATTTTTGCATATGGAATATACTCTTATGTACACTAGCTTGGATGAATGCCTGCTCCAGATGTTCCCCACACAGGTAGCTTGGTTTAGTGGTCTGTTCTCCTTCGATTCTGTCTTCAGCTGCAATGATTTAAAATCAAAACCAATATGAAGCTCCTTCCATGTAAAAATTCTTAAAGTGGAGCAGTTGAGCAATAACATCTCAACTACCCAAGATCCTTGGATTTTGCTGTTGGGATTTATAGGAATTTACATGATATTTTTTTGTTTGTTTTGTTTTGTTATCTACTCTGGCCATACATTTAATTGCTACCAACGTTTTGTTAATATTGCATACTATAGGTATCATCTGTATACATATATTTGTGTGAAATATTTGCTTCTAATTAAAATTACCCTATTAAGCTGGGTTTTCCTAGTGGGGAAAATATGTGTTGTTACTGTTAGATATAATCAAACTGGGTACTTCAGCTCCTAGTAACTCTATGGACAAAACATCCAGGTATCTCTGTTCTTGCCTGAAGGGCAGACTGGAAGGAATGAATTAAAGTGAGGGAAAAGCAGCATGAGAGAAGATGGTTAAAGGCTAAATATCCCAGCTGTTGTTGGTATATAGAGTTAATCTTCGGCAATAAAAATAAATAAATAAAAACAGTGGATACTTTAATTTGTTAAAGTATTGGAGGTCAAATGCCAAAAAATATTTGTGCACATTCCTAGTCACTATTACATGGAATCTGGCAATGATGCTGGGTTTCCCATAATAGTGATGCTTACCTTGGTGTCTTTTTGCAGCATTCATAATGAGCTTGCTTGGGGCTACTGGAAGCCAGCCAACCACACAAGAATAACAAAAGGGAGTAGGCAGGCACTTGGCTGGCTTCCAGTGGCCCCAAGCGAGCTCATTATGGATGCTGCCAAAAGACACCAAGGTAAGCTCGTGGTTGCTTCTCTTATCTGCTGGAGTGAGGTGGGGACAACAAAAAGTAGTTGTGGGATCTTCTTTAGATCCTGCATTGTCTTTTGCCATCTGAAGACAACCCTAATACAGGTAACTTTCCTTGCTGGAGATATGAAGTACTTTTTCTTTTTTTGTTTGGTTCGAATTGATCTGAATCTTAAGTGGATCTGTCCAATTCAAACTTTTTCTAACAGGTTTGAATTGAATTTTGTGTCTGTTTTGAAAAACAACAACAAATTTTTCCATTTAAATAAGTTTTTAAGAGTGCTGTTAAAGGACAAAAACAAAGTGTTCTTACAAAGGGTCCCCTCTGTTCAATTCTTTTTTTCCTGTTCATTAACAACAATTGATAAAAATGAACAAATAGACAATATTCTTATGAGCATCAAAAACTGTTACAAATACAATGGGTGTTTTTCCACCACAGCCCTTAGATCCGGATCTAAGGAATAGGTACATTCCTTAATTCGGATCTAGTAGATCCGGATTAAGGGAAGCACCCAATGTGTTTCCACAGGAGGTGTAGCACCCATTAGCAATGGATACTAACCCCCCTGCTGTGGAAACACCTTTGCACCCATGTGGGGAATCCGGATTGACCCACAAGGGGTCTGCCTATCATCCCAGGTGTTTTGGGGAACAGGGGGTGCAATCTCCGAAGTCCCTCTGAAGTCCCTCCGAAATCCCTCTGAAGTTGCCTTCGAAGGTTAGCAAAGGCTCCGAAGTCCCTCCGAAGGCAACTTCGGAGATTAGCAAAGGCTCCAAAGACAAACCCCTTGCGAGAGCATGCATATGAATTAGCTCTTTGTGAGCAGGGATGAGTCAGCCTCATTAAATATGTACCTCTTTTTATGCCTGAAAGTAACAGTCCACTTTGATCTCCCTTTGTTATCAGAGGTTTGTCTTCAGCGCCTGTGCTAATCTTCGAAGATGCCTTCGGAGGGACTTCGGAGCCTTTGCTAATCTCCAAAGGCAACTTCAAAGTAACTTCGAAATGGCTTTGAAATGATTTCAAAATGACTTCGAAGCTTAGGTTTTGGGGCTCCCCCCTAGGGTGCCCCCTCCCCCTAGCCTCCTCTAGACCCCATTGCCAAATTAATGTGGAAACAGGCTCCCTTTAAAATCCAGATAAAAGGCTGAGATGTGCCCATATGATCCGGATTTCCCCAGTGGCAGTGGAAACAAATGTGTCCCAAATGCGTGCCGTGGTGGAAATGGGGTCATCCGGCTCACACCCAAATGGGTCCTTAATGGGTGCAAAAATGGGTGCTTTCTGACAGTGGAAAAACACCCAATGTTACAAACTTTAACAATAAGAGAAACAATATAAACTAGAACTAGGGTCATAGCAATATTTATATGTTCTCTGCGACCAATTGCTCTAATTAACATACCAGCAGTATTAGGGATAGTGCATTTATCTACATCACAACATTACATATTTTAATTACTTTAATAAAAATTAAATGGCTTCCCTAGATAAAGTATAGTTATCTACTGAATTTTCTAAAATTGTGATATGCATATTTCTCTTTCTTTCCCATACATTTATTATATTGATCTGTAATCAATTTGGTAAGTGCGTATTCTACTATTTTGGAATACCATGCTCTAATGTTTAATGTCTCCAAAGTTTTAGACCCTTTCAAATTAGACTTCTTCAAACTGATTCGATATGAACTTTCAAACACAAATCTCACTTTGCACATCTCTGGACTTTGCTAGTGCTAATACAGTTCCCATACTAGCAAAGAAAGCCCAGGCTGTCTGGGAAGCTCAGCTTATCTTTGTAGATGTCTTGGAAGGAGAGAAGGGCGATCTAGCTGGTAGCCATTAAGAGACATCGATCCCTAACTGGGGAATTCATCAGTATGGGATTAGTTTGACATTTGGGGCTGTTTATCCATTTAAAATCATAATCCTTTTATGTAAAGCATTTTACAAGGTCTGTTTGAAACGTGTCAGTTAGGTGGCGTGCAATCAATTGGTCAGGCAGTCTTGAGGGCTCGTTCCCCCTCCCTTGCCTGCTACAGAATGGCACAATGTTTCTCATCAACCAGGCCACAATGTGTTCCATGGATTTAATTTTAAAAGCAGTTCCAATGAATGTGAACAAAGTTAGTGGCTTTGTTTGTTAAAGCTGGCTTTTAAGTAAAATGATGCCAGAGGTTTACATGCCAATCTGCCTTCACATGGAGATTCTGATGTGTTCCTTTGCATCAGAAAACCACTCAGTTCAGTTCAGTTGACTCTTCTTTCTTTCTTTCTTTCTTTCTTTCTTTCTTTCTTTCTTTCTTTCTTTCTTTCTTTCTTTCTTTCTTTCTTTCTTTCTTTCTTTCTTTCTTTCAAATATGCTTTTTGGTGCTTTAAAAAAATGCAATGTGGAACAATGATACAATTTTAGTGAGGGTGCTTCTATTGCATTTGAAATTGAGTTTCCTTTCACTTATGTGCTATGGTTCATGCCGCTGAGAATCACTTATTTTCTAGAGACAGCATTCTGGTCCAGGAGCAGAATGACACAGAATGGAAGATGTCCACTTGCACACCTGCATTTGAAGCACGGAAATGAAAGTTCTGTGAAGTTCACCAAGGGCGTTTTTCCACTGGCAGAAAGTACCCACTTTTGCACCCATTAAGGACCCATTTGGGTGTGAGCTGGATGATCCTGTTTCCACCACGGCATGCATTTGGGACCCGATTGTTTCGACTGCCTCTGGGGAAATCCGGATCAAATGGGTACTTTCTGGCCTTTAATCTGGATTTTCTGTAGACCCCAATGGGGTCTCCAATGGGTTCTTCAGGCAGAAAATCCAGATTAAACGGAGTCTGTTTCCACGCTTGTGTGGCATTGGGGTCTAGAGGAGGTTAGGGGGAGGGGGCACCCATGGGGAGGGGAACCCTAAAACCTAAGCTTCAAAGTCATTTCAAAGTCACTTCGAAGTCTGTGCAAAATAGCTCCAGCGCATCTTTCAAGCCTGTGCTGATCTTCAGAGTGAACTTCGAAGTGACTTCAAAATGACTTCAAAATTACCTGCGGTGACAAGCAGGCCCCTCATGGGTAGATCCGGATTTCCAAATGGGTGCTCCAGTGTTTCCATGGCAGGGAGGCTAGCACCCATTGCTCCTGGGTGCTAGACCACCCATGGAAGCACATTGGGTACTTCCCTTAATCTGGATCTACTAGATCCGGATTAAGGAATGTACCCAGATTAAAGGATCACAGTTGAAAAACACCCTGAGTTTCAGAAATGGTCCTGGAAGATGGTTAGTTTTGGAACTCTAAATATATGTGGAAACGCTGGATAGAGCAAAATCTTTGTCACACAACACAAGAACCAGGGGGCATTCTAAGAAACATTAGTACTAACAAGGGAAAGTAGGGGTGTACACAAATGCAGTTTCTGACATTGGATTCATAATGAAATGAATATTTAAAAATCCAAATCCATCCAAATAAAGAAAAATGAATGTCTGGACATTCAAACCGATACAAATACATTTGTATCTATTTTTTTGAATATTCTATACGTATCTAATGATATGAATCTCGTACATATCCATACACATCCTGTATGCATCCTGTTTCATCCTATGCATATCTGTACGGATGCGTGCAGATACACACAAGATGGGTATGGGTATGTCCGATTTATTCGTACAAATAACTTGAAATATTTGTATTTGTATGAACACTGAAGTAAGAATTTCTGGACATTAATTTGTATGTGAATGTCCGAATTCAGACAAATAATGACTATTTTAAATATTTACACACATCCCTAATGACCAGAGGAGATGATGACGGCCACTAGCTTGAATTGCTTTAAGAAGGGGCTGGACATGTTCATGGATATGTATCAATGGCTACTAGAATGGATGCCCAGGGACTCCCTCCAGGCTGGAGAGACAGGCAGGAGGCCTCTCGAGGCATTTGCATCAGTTGAGTAGGGATGTGCATGAATAATCGCCACATGCGAAATATATATAAATTTGTACATTCAAATTCAAATCGAATGTTGGCTACATTTGAAGATTGATATTCAAATTCGAAGTGAAAGCTTTTGTGCATTCATTCAAAGCTTCGTTATATTTGCTAATGAGGGGAGGCAGCAAAGTGATTGCCCAGTCACATCTGCAGCAGATCCAGAGTGGATTCAAGGTGGATTAAGAGTGATCCAGGAAGGTTCTTCTAATATTCTTAAATCTCTTCAGTGTCCTATTACTGCTGTGCCTAACAATATAATGACATACAAGTAAATTGCTCTGATTGACTTCTGGATTCCCCCCACCCCCAGGAACTGTTTGTGAGGTTACAGAAGAAACCTAATTAAAAAAAAATCCACAGTAACAGCCTTGCTGCAAAGTGAGGACTAATTTACATGAAATTCACAGTAAACCTGCTTGTGCAAATGCAACCATAGGGTCCAAATTCACTTTGCTATTATTCACAACCACAGATAACGTAGACCCGATGCCTGCTCGGATCCTGAATTTTCAGCCTGAGGGCCCTGCTCTCTTCAAGTGCTGCTGGGGATAACATCATATGAAAGGAAGCACCCACAGGCTTTCCCATGTGCTGCCTTCCTCATGATACAGCAGGTGCTCTGAGTTTCCAGGTCAGATGAGATGAGATTCAGAGGAAGCTGTGCAGCAAACATGCCGCTTGCAACATGAATTCAGCTTCTGCCTCCTTATTGCTCTAAATGGCCTCTTGAAAGGTGCCGCAGGAATCCTGTTGAGCCCAGACACGAAACTTTCCAAGGGGTGCCATGGAACTGATCTCTGTCATCCAATGCCTGCATTGTAAATAACAAGAGTGGTAAAGCTAGGCATCAAGGTTCTTTACGAGACTCATATCTGTGATCTGTTAAGGAGCAAAAGAGAAACATGTAGTTGGAAGTGGTAGCAATAGTACGAACCTGAGGCCTACAGTCTAGGGCTGTGCACAAATGTTTTTTTGACATTCTATTCCAATCGAATCGAATACTCAAAAATTAAATTTGATTCAAGTCTGTTAAATTTGAATTTGATAAGATTTGATTCGTTTTTGCCAAATTTGAATCTATTCGTTTACATTTTTGATTTGAATCTGCACATACGAATGTCAATCATATGTGCACGTACGCATCTTCCCCACATCCGTACACATCCATACGCATCCGTATGCTTCCCCTAGTTATGCCATATGTGACCTGTTTTTTGTCCCTTACAGATCCATACAAATGCGTATGGATGCGGGAAAGATGTGGATCTTGAAGTACGCATCGTGTAGGAACCCATACACAAATGAATGTCTGGATAATTCAAACAAATAGATCCAAAATTCAAAATTCTGTTCAAATGTTTACATTCAAATTTTGGGACATTCTATTTGAGTTCGAATGCCAGCACATTCGATTGGATTTTGAATGCCTATGAATGTTTGTGCTCATTCCTACTACAGCCCCTAGTGCAGCAGTTCTCAACCTTCCTAATGCCGCGACCCCTTAATGGAGTTCCTCATGTTGTGGGGACCCCCAACCACGGGGGTGGAGCAGCTGGAAGGTGGGAGGGAAGGGTGGCGGGAGGCTCGTCGCGACCCCTCTGAAAGGGTAATTTGACCCCCACAGGGGTCCCGACCCCCAGGTTGAGAACCACTGCCCTAGTGCATGATTAACATACTTCTTGGGTTATTTTTCCATGGCTTAGGAACAGATATGTCAGCACTGTCATCCATTCATTATAGAAGGACCAACCATTTCCCAGGGTGCACCTGGGCTTACAACTACAGTATTCTGAGAGGGAACAATGGCAAATTCAGTGGTCTCAAGCTTTTTCATCACCTGTAGGAGTGACTGTTTTTTCTTAATCCCACCTGGTGTTTCATAGGTGTTCGATCAATTGTATCATTTTAATCATTTTACTCTTGTTTCTATTATTTATTTTTGTAGGCGTCCAGTGATCCCGCCGATGTAATTATACTAGATCAGTGGCAATCTGTGAGTACCGAGGACATGGACAAGCTGCTTGGTAAGATGAGGAAGACGACTTGCCCTCTCGACCCTTGCCCATCATGGCTGGCCGTCCAGGGGGGGGATGCATTGATGAGATTCCTTACGGATATCACTGGTGCATCCTTCAGGGAAGGACATGTTCCATCTTGTTTAAAGGAAGCGGCTGTTAGGCCGCTTCTGAAAAAACCTTCCCTGGACCCCCTGGATATGAGAAATTATAGGCCTGTGTCACTCCTGCCATTTCTGAGCAAGGTGGTTGAGAGGGCGGTCGCTCTTCAGCTCCAAGCTGTCTTGGATGAAGCCGATTATCTAGACCCATTTCAAACCAGCTTTAGGACAGGCTTTGGGGTTGAGACTGCCATGGTTGCCTTGACCGACGATCTGCGCATGAGCATCGACAGGGGTAGTGTGACCCTGTTGGTGCTTTTAGACCTCTCAGCGGCTTTCGATACCATAGATCACGGCATCCTCTTGGACCGCCTGAGGGGTTTAGGTATAGGAGGCACTGCTTTGCAGTGGTTCCGGTCCTTCCTCTCGGGTCGGTCCCAGAGGGTGCTGCTCGGGGACTGTAGCTCCAGTAAGAGGAACCTCACTTGTGGGGTTCCTCAGGGGGCTATTCTGTCCCCGATGTTATTTAACATCTATATGAAGCCGCTGGGTGAGATAATACGGAGTTATGGTGCTAGGTGCTATCAGTACGCTGATGACACCCAAATCTATTTCTCCATGTCTCGCTCATCGGCCTCGAATTCCAATGGCATCTCTTCGCTCAATGAATGTCTTCAAGCGGTAATGAGCTGGATGAGGAAAAACAGATTGAAACTGAATCCAGACAAGACGGAGGTGCTCACGGTAGCGGCCCCGAAACCAAGAATTGGGTTGCAACTTCCAGTCCTGGATGGGGTCACGCTCTCCTCCAGTGACTGTGTTCGCAGTCTGGGGGTACTCCTTGACTCGTCGCTCCTGATGATAAATCAGGTAAATGTGACGGTCAGGAGCGCCTGCTATCAGCTTCGGCTGATACGCCAACTGCGCCCTTTCCTGGAAGTAAAGGACCTCGAAACTGTTGTGCACGCACTGGTAACCTCACGCCTGGACTTCTGTAACGCACTCTACCTGGGGCTACCCCTGTACTTGGTCCGGAAGCTTCAGCTGGTACAAAATATGGCAGCCAGGCTTGTTTCCAGTACATCTAGGAGGGACCACATTACTCCGGTTCTTAGGTCCTTACACTGGCTGCCTATTAGCTTCCGGTCCCGGTACAAGGTGTTGGTTATTACCTTTAAAGCCCTAAATGGCCTGGGTCCAAGCTATCTCAGGGACCGCCTTCTCCCGTACAATCCTCCCCGCGCTCTCCGCTCCTCTGGGAGGAATTTACTGCAGCCTGTAAAATCCAGGCTTGCGGCGACCTCCCAGAGGGCGTTCTCTGCTGTCGCCCCCAAACTCTGGAACGACCTGCCGGATGAGATCCGTCAGTTGACATCACTAGACAGCTTTAAAAAAGCTGTCAAGATGGCTCTCTTCTGGCAGGCCTTTCCAGATTAATTTTCCCCAGATAAACCATCCCGGCTCGGGCTTCCTGACCCCCTCATCCCCCTCGTGGACCCATAATAAATGTTGGTTGAGGAGCTCCGGAGGGATATTAGGGCTGTTAGCCCATTTAATTATGTTTTATATTTTGTCTTATATTTTTGATACTGTATTTTAATTTGTCATATTGTTTAATACTTTTTAAGGGGGGGAGGGACCATAATGTTTTATTCTTATATGATGTTTTTATATTTATTGTTGTCAACCGCCCGGATTGGTTCGCCACAGGGCGGTATACAAATAAATATTATTATTATTATTATTAGGGCACTTTGAATTTTTTATGAGCGTAGAAATCTTTAAAATAAGATTGAGGGAGGAAGGGAGGTGGGTTTGCAATGACGGTTGTTGATATGGTGCCATCGTTTATGAATTCCTCCAGCTTACATACTTTGGCAATAAGGCAAACTTTGATTCTGACCCATTCAGAAATAGATATTTGTAGCAATTGTGAAATTCCACACTACCTCATGGAAGCAAAACAGAATAACCTGAACAAGATAATCCAGTTGTAGATGCATTGTTTATTATTATTATTAGTCAGCACTCAGCATTGCCTTGAATGAAAACATTTCCTTATATTGTTGCTAAAAAGAAAAGATTCCAACATATTTCCCTAAAAGCTAGTGGTTTGATCTAGTGATTAGGGACTCGGACTCTTATCTGGTAATACTGGGTTCTATTCTGCCCTCCCCCATGAAGTCAGTTGGGTGACCTTGAGCTAGTCACAGCTCTCTTCTGAGCTCTCACATCCCCACCTACCTCACAGGGTGTCTGTTGTGGGAAGCGGAACAGAAAGCTTTGTCAGCCGCTTTGAGTCTCCTTAAATGGGTGAGAAAAGCGGGGTAGAAAAGCCAACTCTTCTTCTTCTTCTTCTTCTTCTTCTTCTTCTTCTTCTTCTTCTTCTTCTTCTTCTTCTTCTTCTTCTTCTTCTTCTTCTTCTTCTTCTTCTTCTTCTTCTTCTTTCTTTTTGTCTGTGGCCAGATTATCCAAGAATTTCAAGTATCTTGGTCTCAAGATTTCTAGTAATGAAGAACACCACAGAACTGTTGCGTCTGGTACTTACAGACTGTTAGAGTTATTATCTTCTGAAAACAAATGATGCACATTACATGTGATCAGCTTGTCAGATCCCCTGGCAAGCGTTGTCCAGTTTGTACGCTTGTATTATAAAGTTCAGGACAATATGATAAAACAAACTGCATCCCTTAAATTGCTTCGTGTCACATTTACTTCGCTGAAGGCAAAACAAAAATCAATCTCTGTGTGGACACTAAATGAAAATTAAAATCTGGAAGTATCAATCTTGCTTTTTTATTTTTAGCTTTTAAAATCCATATGCCAAAATCAATTCAGTGTTGGTATTGAACATATCATTTCTACTTTAGAATTTTAATATAAAGGAGCAGCAATAGCACTCTTGAAGCCAGCCTTGACAGCCTCATTTGAACAGTTTTTCAAAAGGGCCAGGGCATTCCAGGATTGCCTGCCACCTTCAAGTTTGAGATGCCTGGACAAATATGTGGACAAACGCCATCCAGGATCTAACATTTGTGCCACAATTTTTAACTGTGTTCCAAAGTTTGAATCATTAACATTTCAAGGTCAAGATTTTTCAAGGTAAAAAAATCTAGGCTGCCTCTACACACTAAATATCACACAAGATGGATCCCTCTTCAGGTCTGAGGCTACTTCTGTGTGCATGCCATAGATATACACTGCAGAGAAAGCACTTGGCCGAAGGCAAGCATCCAGATGATGCCTGGCCTGTCTGGCCCTTGCTCGGAAGCCAGCCTTGAATTTGCAGGTTGGACACAATTCCTCACATCCCTAGAAATGAAATGTTACCAGGATCTATGAGGACCCAGTGTGGCCGGTACAGGAGACCATTTTAAAGTGGTGTCCCCTGGAGAGCTCCTGGGCATGTTTTTAATGCTTGGGCACAGGCCAAGTCTGGTCATGTTCCATAGACATCCATGCCTCCCACAGCGTATTTTTCATAAAATACTTGTGCTACTTGTATGAATTCATAAGAATAGCAAGATTTGTGGACAAACTGAATTGGGACTACATTCGTAGGCCCCCGTTTGTCCATGAATCAGATTATCCAATATTTGTCAAAGCTTCAGTCAAAGCTCCAGCAGATACCAGAAGCCCCCAGGGCCTCCTGCCTCCCCCAGGGCCACCTGACACCCTGGGTCCCCATACTACCCTGGCCCTCCTGTTACCCCCCATTGCCCCACTTAGCTTAGGTCATGCCACTGCCACAAAATTTGCCACTGCTGCTCCACTGCCCACCATCACTCTGATGGCTGGTGATGGCCCAGATGCGGTCTGCTACCACTGTGACTCCAAATGATGCCCACGATGTGGCTGCATCAGCGGCAGTGACTGTGACTGCAATGACGCAGCCACTGCTGCCTCTGCCCTCCAATGCGGCCACATGGGGTGATCTGCCACCGTCTGTGCATCCAGCTCCCGCCTTGTCCGGTAATGCTTTGGGACCTGCATGCGGAGGCCGGGAAGTCAATAGTGCAGCAGTGGCGATGGTGGTGGCGATGGCATGTAGGTGAGGAAGGGGTGACAAGGGAGGAGTGTGTGTGTGGGGGGGTGTCCATTCATTTTGTGCATAAATATTCATCTGAATATTCATGCACGAATCCAAGGACACACACATTCAGGTTGGGGGAATCAGTCCGAAGCCAGATTTCCCCATATTCGATTTGCATCAAATCAAATGTGGAAAATGGCTTCATGCACACACCCCTAGTTGGTAAGTGAACCCCACAGTTTCAGCACACATCTAAATTAGTGCGGCACAATATGCAGCTAGTTCCACCTTCAGGTTTAGTGCAGGTTCTGGAAAGCTGTCGCCCCATTGGGGAAATAGTCAGAGGTGATAAGGGATTGAAGTCTTCCAAATTACAGCTGGTGGAGTAAAAGTCTTGACAATCAGCTGTTCATCAGACTGCCTGTGACTGGTGTATAGTTTGGAATTCATTCCTCTCCAATGGTAAAGGGAAAGAGAGAGAGAGAACAAGAGTTTTATATGCAGGTCAGTTCCCTTGTGGTGCACACTATGAAAGAATAGGGATGTGCACATTTTTTTTTGGCATTCTATTCAAAACAAATGTTCAAAAATTCATATTCATACAGGTAGAGTGCATTCGAATGTGTTAAAATTCTATTCAATACAAATCTATTTCTATGTATTTGTATGAACATTTGATACATATCTGCATATGAACAGATACATATCTGATACGTTTCCCCAGCTTAACAAATGTCTGAACTATTCGTACAAATTTCCGGAAACATTCGTATTCATTCGAATATTACCATACAAATATCATAACATTCGATTCAAGTTTGAATGTCCGAATTTGACCGAATTCAGCCAAACGTTACAAATATTCGTGCACATTCCTAGAAAGAAGGTGGGGTTTTTTTGGCACATACATCAGGGAATCTTCATTTCTGCCCCAATTTGCCACCCACTCATGTGCTAAATGATGTTTAATTTTTATTCACACTGACAATCATGTGAGAGCTCAGATCTTCCTGACCTCAAAATCCCTCACTGGGTGGAGATGGCGCAAGGATAATAGAGTTAATGAGGAAACTACCTGGCTGAAAGTGTTACAATTGTTCCAAGAAAGAAACTGCTTTGTGTGTTACTAGGAGGACAGTAAGAAGATCACTTCTGAATTTGATGAGTCGCTGCTGAGCTTTCTTTGATCTTTTAAGCCTTGAAGTATTTCATGCAGATAAAAACTGAAACATCTTAGCTAAAGTCACCCCAACCCCACTTATTAATGTTCTTAGCAGAAGCTGTCACCTCCAAATATGAACCAGCATGAACTTTGAAGGCAATTGGATTTTGACCAACATTTAGGAAATTTGGTGGATTGGACACAAAGGGTATATCTACACAATGTTTTAGGCAGGCTCGGCCTGGTTAGAATGCTAGACTTCTGTTTCCTTCTGAGACCACATCCACATGCACACATTCTGACCATTCTCCTTGCTTCATTTGCACTGTCCATACTTCTAGGTGGTCACAGCAGTCAGACTGTGTCAACCAGGCTGTCCACATAACAGAGTTTTGCTTCCCAATTCCTGCTGGGTTCTGAATGGGAGGTACGGATGACACATATTTCTACAGCTGGTCAACTGGTTGGGGACTTCTGCAGACCCAGCAGTATGAAGAAGAGAACAAGGCAGAGGGAAAACACAGTGGCAGTCAATTAGAAACTTCCCATCTGAAGAAATATTTGCTGATTAGGGGTGTGCATGAATGCAATTTTCCACATTTGATTCATAACAAATCATATATTCAAAAATCCGAATTTGTACAGATAAGGGAAAATGAATGTCTGGACATTCGAATCTATACGAATACATTTGTATGTATTTGTTTGAATAATTTGGACATTCGTATCTCTACAGGTGCATATGCATCTCATACACATCTGTATGCATCTGTTCGCATCCTGTACGCATCCCATTTTCATCTTGTTCGGATGCGTACTGTTGTGTATGTACTCGTACAGATGCAAATGTAAAAAATATTCATACGAATAACTCAAAATATTCATATTCAAATTCAGAAATCCGAATATCTGGACATTCATATGAATTCATACAAATAACAAATATTTTGAATATTTGTGCACATCCCTAGTTTCTGATGTTAGCTCCAGTGCAGCCTGACCATTGGGTGTTTTTCCACTGTCACTAGAAGAACTCATTAAAGTACCCATTAATGGGTACAAAAATGCCATTTCGTACCCATTAATGGGTATGAAATGGGTACTTTTAGTGACAGTGGAAAAATACCCATTGTTTACTCCTGCACATACGTAGACAGAGCAGGATGGAAAGTACATTGGAGGAGTCTCAAGCCCACATGTGGACACAACTTGGCTTAAAGGTAATATCTTTTATTTTCAAGCCAACATGGTTCTCTTCCAGATGAAAAGGTTTCAGATGTCTTTTAGCACTAGGGATGTGCATGGGTGTATTTTTGACATTTGAATCCGATTCGAATGTCAAAAAAAAAATCCAATTCGGATATTTAAGATCTGAATGTCATAAAATCTGATTCGAATACACAACATTCAAATCTGTACATTTGAATGTTAGATTCGTACTTAAAAATACGAATGTCGACAACATTTGTATTTGTTATACATATTTGTGCACATTCTGGAAAAATTGTATGCATCCTGTATTAATCCCATTTTAATCCCGTATTTTAAGTGCAAGATATGTATAATTTTCACACAGATTTGTATATGACAGATACAAATCTGCACATTTGAATTATTTGAAAATCTATCAGATTTTCAAAAATCCTTATTCAAGTTCGAATGTCGACATTCATCAGATTCGAATTGTATGTTTGGATTTTCAAATATTTGTCATATCCCTACTTAGCACTGCCACCTTTGTCATGACTGTGTGGGAATAGCCCAGTAAACACTCTGGCTAAAATTAACAAAGAGAAACTGAATCATCAGAAGGGAGCAATCAAGGCTGTGTTGTTTTTCTTGGGTCATTTTCACCTCCCTGCTGCCCTCAGCACACAATGTGGTGGTGGTGGATCACCCAGTCAAGGAAAAGTCCTGAGCAGGAACTGAATTTTCTCATCATCCTTAACCTCGGCAGCATTTCCATCTCTTCCAGAGAAAATGTCAGACGAAGTTCTGGAAGGGTACAAAATGCTCTTGCTTACGAATGTTCCCCGTGAAGCACGCAGCCTGTCTGTCGGCTGTACGAACGCAATCCTCTTGGTACAATGAACTTTTTGTGTGGTGATCATCTGGGTGGCAGGTGTGGCTAATCTATTCAATGTGAAAAATCACTTGAACTTATTTCTCTGTGTTATGTGATTTTTTTCATATTGTATTTATGTAACTAAACAACAAAGAAAAGCCATGCACGGGAAGTATGTGGGAGGGAGTCCCATTCTTTAGACCTGTCCCCAATGATGCATGTATTGGCCACAATCATGAGAGGCCACATGTTTGTCTTTACATAAAGCGACACCATAAGCATGCTAGTCTGTCTGTAAAGGGCTTCCTAATGAAGGAGGGATTCTAAGCCAGATAGGGGGTGTTCTCACACTTTCCTTCCTGTCCCATGGACAGGAAAGGAATGCAATCAACTAATGCTGACTAGCACTTGCACTTGTGATCGCTAGTCAATGCTAGCCTACACCCTGTCCAATCGCCAGGCTGGTCCTCTTCAGGGCGCTGCCGTCTTGTGTGCATTTCCCTCCGCAACTGCACGTGCGTTGCCCCCTCCACTGTGGCGATGCTGATGCTCTGCACAGTCACACCGGGGGGAGGCATCAGAGCTGCCAGTGCACTTGTGTGACAGCTCCAGTTGCCTTCCCAGCTGGAAGTAAGTTGGGGTAAGGGTTGGTGAGCTTGTGGGCCATGATTTTGTGCTCCACAGGTAGTATGTAATTAGGCAACTTCTGGGCAGGCAGGGGTTTCTCTTCAAACTCAGGTACCTCACGGATATGTTAATACAGGCCTAAGATTCCTTCATGTAATGGCTTAAGGCCCTATTATAGTGGAATGAGGCATGATGGTTGCTGCACTTGATGTTGGCTATGTATGGCAAGTCAATATTTGATCTGATTCAGAAATGTTTATTTCGGCGTTCCATGGTATGATTTGCTGCACACCATGAGCATCAGAGAAGTGAGGTAAATCAGTATCCAACCCTTCTGCTGTGCCCAGAGGCTCTGGCTGCTACTGCCTGGGTGGTGTGATCCTGGCCATCCCCCATCCCCAATGCATATTTTCAATTTGTGGGGATAGTTTTGTAACAGTTGGGATGGTGCCTAGCTGCTGCCTGGATTAAGGCCAATCAACTGTGAGTCAATCCAGATAAGCAGCTTCTGTCTATGGGTTGGGGCAAAGCTCTTCTTGGAAGCTTCCCTTTGATCTCCCAAACCAAGGCTTCATCTGCTGTGGATCAAACATGTCCTGGAGTGCATCAAAGCAAGGCTTCCAGTTGGGGCCTTGTCCCTGACCTTAAACCTCTACCTTAAACTACTTTGCAGACCATTATTTCTATATAGGTAACAGGTTGGTCCTATGCCTTGTTGTGACACTGATATGATTCCCTTACCACTGCACTTTGGCAACATTTTTGTGCAGACATAACACAATTGCAAGCACGCTGCTGTTGGGTCATACTAAGCTTCAGCAGTTATTATTATTTCACATATTATATCAAATACTTGAGAGGCCCTGGTAGTTCCTGTGGGCACAGACTGATGCCTACCCTCAAAAGCTAGTGGCTGGACTTTATCCTTGGACAATGGAGTTTTAGTAATTTGTATTCTGGCCAATTCCAGCCTGAAATCAAGAAAAAGCTCCTTACGGTAAGGGGAGCTCAAGTGATTCTTAACAGGGCATGCATTCACATACATGTTTAAATCCAAATCGAATCCGAATTCAGTATCCAACATGCCCATTTAATTTTCTATAAATCCAAATCAAATCCAAATTCAGTATCTAATGTTCCCATTTACTTTTTTTATTCCTGGATTTTATGAGGACTATCCTGCAAAAATCCACAGAAAAAAAGTCTTGAGAAAAACTGTTCTTGGTCCCCTTTTGGAGCGAAGTCCACTCCCCCCCCCCAAATGGGAACATTCCTGGACTATTCAGGGCAGAGGTCTATCCTTCTGGACAATGCCTGCCAGATGTGGATGGGATTTCACAGCTGTAAAGGTCTCCTCCCTCCCCTTGCCATGAATGCTCTGAACACAATCGCAAGAGGAGAAACAATTTTTCTTAAAGCACCAGCCAGCCTCAAAAGATACAATTTTAGCAAGGAAATTATTTTAAAGTCACCAGCCTCAAGAGATTAATTTGTAGCAAGACAGAGATGGCAGAGCAGGGAGGGAATAGCTCCCCTCTCCCCCCCTCTGTCCAAGCTGTCTTTTAGCCACCAGTTGCTTTCCACTGTCTGCTTGAGCACAAACGTACTGCCTTTCTGGTAACGTGAATGGAGGTAATCTTACTGGGAACATCCAATCTGAAAAGAAGGGTGCAAAAGGGAAAGTGTGATTGCCCTGTTTGTGTCTGTTCTTCTGCTCAGCTGATTGACTAGGGCAGGCTTACAGGGTTTGCAGTGGGGGGGGGGAGATTAAAAGGTCCTGTTTCTCCATGCTGGGGATTTGGACGATGAGTGGTAATGACAATATTTGGGTTCAGCCCAGTTTATTGTCAGGCAAATGGGAACAGCCCAGAATATGCACTCGGCCCTGTATCCAGATTAAAATAGTCCAACCAGGACTAAAAAAGTCAAGTGGGAAAATGGCCAGAGATGTGCAAAATTCAATTTTCATTCACTAGTTCAACAGAATATATTGTGTTTGCAGACATTCACATCAAAATGAAAATCTGGATTTTTGAATATCCAAAACTTTGATTGAAGTAAACTAGTCTCCTCCTTGCAGAAATGAATGATTCAATCAAAAGTTTGTATTTTGCAGTGTTTTTGGCCATGAAAAATACATTTTCAATGAGGGAAAAAGGTCTTATTCTTGCCAAACATGTTCAAAACCCAAAATGTGAAAATATGTGGGGGGGGTTTATTAAGCGATTCAACAGTGAAAACTATCAGATTTTTGCTTCAATAGTATAATAACTATGCAAGTTTTTCATGCACATCCCTATTCCTTGACAGCTGTGGTAGCCAGCTGTTCAAAACAGTTTAGTTTGGATATTTGCCTGGAGCAGGAGGCTGAATTTAACACTGCAAATGACCCTTCCAGCAATGTGATTCAGTTCACGTCTTCACATAATGTGGCTTTTGCTGCTACATCTCCATGCATAGCAGAAGGCTTCTCATGGTCCTTGTGCAGGCCCATTCTGGGACATAATCTCCAATGGAGCCACCATTTTTGCAGGACATGATTTATTGCCTTGAACAAAAGTATTTGCATTAACCACAGGAAATGATACCTCCATGTTTGCAAAGGGAAACACAGAGGTATCTTTTTCAGCTACAGATTGTGGCATCCCCCCCCCCCCATTTCTTAAGGAGTCACCTTGCCCAGTAATTGAAACTTTGGCTTATATATTCTTAAGATAAGTTTCCTCTGCTACTTCATGCCATATATCTGGATGTTAGAAATGTTCTTACTTTTCTGCCTTACCTGTACATCTCTGGATTATTATGATGACAATGCATAAAATAAGTGGCAGATGGAACTCGGAAACCTTGTGATAAAAGAAGTATGGACAGCAATAAGTGATTAAAAAAACAAAAACATCTTGTACACATTCCAAGATTACATTAGCTTTACCTGCTGATTCATCACTGAAGCATGCAGTTTTTCAACATAGTGTTACTCTTCGGATTCAACATAGTGTTACTGGAGAAGCCACTGGAATCCAGCAGTACTTGGAGAGGGGGAAAGATTTGCCCAAGGAAAAATTTCCTCAGGTTTCCTCTCTTGGGAAAGTAACTTCAAAAGATACTGAACATCTGGGCAGACAGGTTCCCTTGCAGAACTTGGAAACAATTTATCAGTATGAAATTACAAGTGGTTATAACAATACTTTAGACACCTAAGCTTATATGTCCTCCAAACAAAACCTGTTAATATTTTTCCACCCTGATGCTAATAAGCAGATATTCCAAATCAAAACTATTGACATAGAATTACTGGGGAGTGGGGTGTGGAAGTGAAGGAAAACACAAACAAGTTTTGGCTCAAGGGTTTGATAGAACGCATTACCAGTACAAGCATAAACATGTTTACTGAGAAGAACATCCTTCTAGATTTTTTACTTAGTTCCATGTAATTTGATATAGGGCTGCAGACTAATATATTTTTCATGCAGGGTTTTTTTTTAAGTGAACAGATAAAGCCCAGGGTTTTCTTCCAGAAACAAACACCATTGCCAGTAAGTAGAGAGGAGAAGTGTTTGGCAACCACAGAGTGTTCCAATGAATATATGAACAGAGAATTTTCTCCACTTTTCAGTCAACAGGGAATCATATTTTTTAAAAATTGGGATTTTAGAAGGGAGGGGACTGTGAGTATAGTCTGGGTGAAGTGTTGGCAGGTAGGCTTCTGGGCTGGGTGAGCACAGGTGAGGGAGTCAAGGAGGCAGAGACAGAGGAGCCCCCAAAGTGGGATAACACCCCACCCCCTGAGTGATCCAGCTATGGACTGCTAAAATGCAGTCCACACACAGCCTGATCCTTTCTTTGATGGGCTGATGAAGCAGTGAGCATGCTTTTATCCTGGACTCCCGGCTGAGTTCTTGGCTGATTGTGCTAACCTTGCTGTTTACTTAGTGCACCGAAATGCTTTCCTTGGCAGGTCAATGCAAGGGGGGGGACCTCCCCCTTCCAGTGGCCCATCACAGAAAGCCCTAGGTCCGTTTGGATGCCCCAAGGAAAGCAGCAGCTGAACCAGCAAGAAAATGTACCTACTGCTTTCCTCAGTGGGCTAATGAAACAAGAGATTGTTCTTCAGTCCTATGTGTTGTAGTGAATAACACAGCAACCTCTCCAATTGTTGAATAGTAGTTGGTTCTGGTATACTGAAGGATTGTTGTTTAAATGGTTCCTAGCTATGGTGCTGATGGATGGATGCAACAGTGTGTTTTTGTCCTGGACTCCTGGCTAAGCTGCAAAGCTCCCCTTGGGTGCAAGGGGACATATTAGGCCATCAAAGTAAGCAGTAGATGTGTGATAGTGTACTGAGAAAAACAGCAGGGCCTGTACAATTGTTGTTAAGTAACTTTACTTACCTATAACTTGTGAGTCTTATGACTTATATCAGATACGCATGGCTAAAGATGCTAGAGTCCATCTATCTACTACTAGCTTGAAGAGAGAGAAAGCATGTGACATTACAAAATTTTACAGTAGAGTTAACCAATCAGCACAGAAAATTAACCCCTTTGACACTGAAGTGATGTACACTTGCAATAATATAGAAGAAGAAGAGTTGGCTTTTCTATGCTGCTTTTCTCACCCAATTAAGGTGACTCAAAGCAAATGACAAAGCTTTCTATTCTTCTCCCCACAACAGACACCCTGTGAGGTAGGTAGGGCGCTGAGAGCTCAGAAGAGAGCTGTGACTAGCCCAAGGTCACCCAACTGACTTCATGGGGGAAGGTGGAATTGAACCCAGTATTCCCAGATAAGAGTCTGGCTCCCTATCCAGTAGACTAAACTGGCTCTACTAACAACAATGAATGAGAAGGTGGGCAGATGTTGAGAACAAAAATGTGCCCAGTGCTTCCTTTGGTAGGCTTACACAAGGGGAAATCTGTTTACTGACAGAGTCCAAGGAACAAGTCCACTGCACTGACTCCATGCCCCGACTCCATGCCTGAAACTGAGAAACAAGGTCCATCAGATGGAAGTCAGGCCTAAGTGCTTCTCCCCACCCTCCATGAGACTGCCACCTCTGTGCCCCCATCCACATGCTTAAAACTGAAGAACAAACCCATCTATGAACTAGGGCAAGCTTATCCACTTTTCCCTGTTATGTCCCAACAACTGCATGCCCAGAAGGCCAGGAACAAGGAAACATCCTGGTCTAAATGTGCTTTATGTGTCTAAAATGTGTCTAAAATGTACTGCTTTTGTTGAACTAGCTGGCATGACACTTGCCCCAGCAGAAGCCTGGGCCTCTGAGAAAATAATGCCTCCTGGCTTGTGACAGGGATGATAATGATGATGAGGAGCTACAGTCACATATGAAAAATGCAAACAGATTATCGAGAATAGGCACAGAAAATGAGAAGCTTATTATTATTATTATTATTATTATTATTATTATTATTATTATTATTATTATTATTATTATTATTATTATTATTATTATTATTATTATTATTATTATTATTATTGCACTTTAAGCTAATGATAGCCAGCCACCTGCCCAATGTACATTTTGTTTGGCTACAGAAGAGGAGGAGGAGGAGTTGGCTTTTCTACCCTACTTTTCTCACCCATTTAAGGGGACTCATAGTGACTGACAAAGCTTTCTATTCTTCTCCCCACAACAGGAACCCTGTGAGGTGGGTGGGGATGTGAGAGCTCAGAAGAGAGCTGTGACTAGCCCAAGGTCACCCAGCTGGCTTTCTGGGGGAGGGCAGAATCAAACCCAGTATTCCCAGATAATAGTACGGCTCCCTAACCACTAGACCAAACTGGGAGACAATTGGTGTGTCCTTATTAGCACCCTACTTCTCTCTGAGTGTCCAAGGTAGGAAGCTATCCAACTGTTTAATATCCTACTGCCATTCAATGTCAGTTAATAATACACAATATTTAAAACTGGACATGATATCATTATTGCTGGATCCACTTTAGAAGCCACCTAACCAATTCTGTTCTTTGAGCAGTGGTTGAATGCACGGAAGCAAAACAGACCATTATTTTTTCTGGTCTGCCTGCAATTTTCAATCTCACTTAGGACATTTTTATACAACTAGCTTCAACCTTTCCTGAGCCCTTAACAAGTCTTTCCAAATCCTTCAATGAAAGGTGTGGTTGGTGAGAACTTTGGGTACCAAAATTTCCCACTCACTGTGTCTACATTATGTGTCTTTTTTTCTTCTTGCCAAACATGCTGTCTGGAACTGATGTGTACAGCTTTGAAATTGCTTCAAAGGACTAAATAAAGAAAACTTCCAACAAAGTTCTGGAGGGTAGAGCAGCAAGACCTCACCTTAGCCTTGGCTTGCTTCCATTCCAGTATTTTCATTCTGACACACTGTACAGTATTTGTTCAGTCCCTGAGGCACATGTTGTACATGTCATCATGTTGAAAATGAAAAATTAACTTTCTGTACGTTTTTGAGTAATTGCACGACTTCTTCCACCTGCAACATGTTATAAGAGGAGCCTTGAAATCACTCTTACATGAATTTTATTTTAATTTAATACTGCTACCCATGTGTATGCATGCCATTCACAAATTACTATTACATCTTTAGATGCTTGATCAGCATTAATTATTTGGTATCTACTACATTTTTCTCAAAATAATCCAGGGGCGTGAGGATTCTTTCCAGATGTCCCCAACCAACTATTCATGTTTTGTGACCATACACACTTAGATGTCCAGGCACTCACTCATCAGGCCACAGTCATGAGTGAGGCTGGGGAGCTACAAGAGGAGCGGGAACTGTGATTTCCATTAAGTGGAAAGGGGAACTATATTTTATGTCATGGTTTACCTGTCTGTACTTGCACAATGCTGCGAATTGAAGAATAGAGTAGTAGGTACGGGCCTTTGATTCCATTTTCTAGGGAGCCAGTTTGGCCTAGTGGATAAGGAGTGGGACTCTTATCTGGGAATACTGGATTTGATTCTGCCCTCCTCCATGAAGTCAGCTGGGTGACCTTGGGCTAGTCACAGCTCTCTTCTGAGCTCTCATAGCCCGACCTACCACACAAGATGTTCTGTTGCAAGGAGAAGAACAGAAAGCTTTGTCAGCCACTTTGAGTCCCCTTAAATGGGTGAGAAAAGTGGGGTAGAAAGGCCAGCTCTTCTTCTTCTTCCTAATGAAGGAGGGATGTGACCCTTATGTCCTCATTCCATCTTTAAACCACTTCTTCTAACTTACAATGAGGAGAAAAATACTGGTCTATGTAGAAAGAGTCCTAGGGACCTTTGGCAGTCCCCACCCCACCCTTAGTCTGCCTTTGTCTGCACAAGATGGAGCCAGATGCAGAGTAAGAGCCCCCTAATCCATATTCATTGTAGGTTGATTTAATCAGGTGCACAATTGGAGGAGGTGTGCAGATGGCCTGTCTACATGATCTGGAACTACCAGGAATTGCTTTTCAGCAGTGTGCCATCGTGCTCTGGTGAACACCCCCCCACACACACAAGCAACCTTTCCTAGCCTTTGGAGGCATGGGGGAGGGGATGTTGAAAGCTCACATGAGCATCACAGCCGTGGCGAGTAGGGATGTGTATGAATATTCAAAATATACATTATTCATACTAATTCATATGAATCCAGACATTTGTATATGAATCTAATATCCGGAGATTCAAATTCCGAATTTAAAGGAATACAGATATTTCAAGTTATTCGTACGAATAATTCAGACATTCGTATGTGTATCTTGTGCATTTCCATACACATCCATATGGATATGTTCTTGATGAAAATGGGATGCACACAGATGCGTGCAGATGTGTGTGGATGAGATGTGTATGTACCCAAAGAGATACAAATATCCAGATTATTTGTACAAATACATACGAATGCATTTGTATCAAATCAAATGTCCAAACATTTATTTTTTCATTATTCAGATATATTTGAATTGTTGAATATTCAATTCATTATGAATCAAATTTGAAAATTACATTTGTGCACACCCCTAATGGGGAGGCATGGACCAGATCAGCACTGTAAGTGGATATTGCACTGATCGTACGCATGCCTCTGCAAGATCTGAAGCAGTGGGGCTGGTTATTCTGGTTCCACAGATCCAGATCTAAGGCAGGAAAGTGTAGAAAAGGCCTTAGTCTTCTAGTTTGTGCATTCACAAAGGTCTCTGCTTTAGTAAAATATGCATGCTGAGTTTCTCTCTACTACAGACCAGTAATGATCATGGGTGGTGATGCCAAGGGTCACGCAGCAAGGATCAGAATAAATAGAGCTGAATAGAGATGTGCACCAATGGGGTTTTTTTTGCATTTGATTTTTATAGAATCAAATGTAAGAAAATTCATACTGGTTTGAATAGATCCCCTTCGAATGTGGCAGGATTCTATTCGATACAAATGTATTCATATGGATTTGTATGAATATCCGATATGAATGCATACATATCTGATATGTGTCCTGTAACATATCTGCTCTGAAAGTGTCAAATCCATCGTGAATCCACTTTGAATCCTCCCTCAAATCATGTTGAATTCACTCTGGATCCATTGCAGATGTGACTGGCACAGCGACTTTCCCAAATTCACAGATGTTTCAAAGCTTCGTATGAATGTTCCGAATCATTCATATTCATACAAATGTCAATGTATGAATATCATCACATTTGATTCATATATGAAGGTCCAAATTCATGCGAGTTCATATGAATAACAAAAGCTATGAATATCTGTGCACATCCTTAGAGCTTATGGTAGGCAAGACTCTTTAAGACCACAATTCTGTGCAAACTCAATGAAATAGAGTTCCACTGAATGTAGCAGATTATGTGCATGTTAGCGAATCGTGAAATGAAACAGCATGAAGAAGAAGGACAAAGAAGACACAGGCTGCAGGCCCACTTAACATGGGCCAAAGGAGGCACTTCCTGCTGTCCTGTCTCCATTTTTGCCAAGAGTGAGCATTGCACAGTGACCACATCAGCCCCTTTCCCATTGTGATCACTGGCAGAGGCGCCTCACCTTGCAAGGCAGATTTTTCTGTCATTTATGGAGAAGGCGCTAATCTATGGCGTCTTCTCACTCCAAAATGGAGACAAGAGGACGCCTTCTTTCCACAGAGCCTCCTCCTCCCATGGCATCTACATCCAGAGCCAGCTGCCCCGGGTAATGATGACCTCCATGGCACAGACTTGCTGTTATTTAATATAAATCTGAGTTCTGTTCAGCAATGTACATCTTTATTCCACTTTTGGAAGTTTCTGAGCATAACAGATGCAGACATTTCTATGTGTCTTCTACTCATTCCTGAACTACAGTAGTAATGATTGAGGGAGGCAAATAAGACAATTACCTTAGGACCATGTAAATAGGAAACTTTGTAGATGCTGTTTGTTTTGGAGAAAGGTAGGTGTCTCATCTTTGTCCTGGACACATTGGCCTGTACAACTGTACGAGCACATACTACAAGTGAACATTATGACTCTGATTCATCTCCAGTGCACATCATAGGTATGTGAAAGAAAAAGGTTGGGACATTTGAACCTGCCTTAAGAATGAATCTTCTAGTTAAATAGTCATAGCTCTGAGTTCTTCCATTATCTAACATGTGTAAAAAGCTGAAAGCATGGTTGAAACATGACTCACCTTTTTCACTATACATGGTATACATTTCAGCTTTTGTAGAAGACAAGTCTATAGATGCCCTATGGGCACATTGGTCCCAGGTCTAGACTACTATTCCATGTGTTCTATAAAGCCACGGATTTTAGGTAAGGCTACAGAATGAGAAGAATGCATACTTGTAAAGCCATATGACACAATTCAAAGGCAAGAGCTGGAAGGGCTCTTTAGCACACCATGGGGTTGTGGCCCTGGGCACCATAACAGTGCGCTCCTAGTGTAGAGGGATATGCACTTGTGAGAACTCACTACATCCCTGGCTCTCTTTAGAGTGATATACTTATAAACTACTGGGGAGAACACTAATAGCATTCTGCAGCAGTTTACTTGCTCCAACTTCTATTGCCACTTCCTGTGCCAGAACAAAATGGCCAACTTCTATAGCTACTTCCTGTGCCAGAAGCACTGAACTAGGGAATATAAGTTTCCCAATCAGTGTTTGCCCAGAGTGATGGCAGGTGGCACCATCACTTCCTGCAGCCACAGGAAGTGATGATGAGCCCACCAAAGAACACTCTTTGTGTGATCCTTGCTTAGGGTACAGGTTCTGCCATCACTTAACACACCCAAGAGATTCTGCTGTGCAATCTAGAACTGTGGCTGCAAATTGACTTCCTTAATGTGTGCATCTGTGTGAATAAAAACTCACCTGCTGCAGATGTTTCTGCTGGTCTCGTCCTCCTCAGGAGGCAGCAAATGACACTGAAGAGAAACCTAATTAGTTCAGCTACAAAGCTGGCACAATGCAGAGTGCTGCTTAAGAGCTTTAGTCAATCTGATATCAGGCTTCACTTTTCTTTGAAGGCCTGAACTTGAATTAATTCCTACTGACTTAAGTGCTTCCACCCCATGAGGAATCTTATGGTACATTCCAGACAAAGTTAAAAATTCATGTAAAATGTGCAGTGGCTCTCAGTAAAGATTCCCCACAGTAGCTGTAGATTATAACCTGATACTCAGGGTTTTAAAAATAGCAGTTTCAAAGACTTTTGCTGTGGAGCATTCCATTACTCCTCATTTTCCTATACATTTGGGCAAAGTGTGTGAGAACTCATGAGAATTTGCCTTCATTGGAGAACACAAGGGAGGCTGAATACAGATCTATTAATTCGAATTATCCTGACATTCATATGCGTACGGGTTCATACACGATGCGTACTTGAAGATCCTCATCTTTCCCGCGTCCGTATGCAATTGAAAGATCTGTATGAGACAAAAATGGTTTGCATACAGGATAACCACGGGATGCATACGGATGTGTACGGATGTCGGGAATATGTGTGCAGGCACATACAAATATTGTCAACATTTGATTGTGCAGATTCGAATAAAAAATTTGAACGGATAGATTCGAACTTATCAAATATTGTTATATTTAAATTTAAAATATTCTATTTGAATTGGATTTTTGGGTATTCGATTTGATTCAGATAGAATGAAAAAAACATCTATGCACATCTGTACTTCAGACTCTAGGTAAACCAAGGGTGTTTTTCCACTGTCACTAGAAGTACCCATTAAGTATCCATTAATGGGTACAAAAATGCCATTAAGTACCCATTGATGGGTACTTAATGGGTACTTCTGGTGACAGTGGAAAAACACCCATGTACCCTTACAGTTACTTTGAATTCTTCCTCCCACCAACTTTCCCAGGCAAGCTGTAGTAAGCCATACTACACAGGAAAAGATAATGGATCTCCACCTTACTTTTATGTCACATTTTCAGAGTCAAATCACATGCATGATAGATCATGCAACAGAATGTTAGGTGGGCTAACAATATACATGAATCATGACACAGTAGTATAAATTTTTTCTATAGTACTCAGCAAAAATCTTTAGTTTGTTGCTGTGGCATATACAAAGTAGTACTCATTCCAAGGTATGTTTTGCTGGGTGAACACTATTTACGATTTAGGAGGGCAACAAACACCATTCATTATAATTAGCCATTTTGGGAAGAAAGAGCCATAAGCAAACATCACTAAGGCCCTTTCTGCACTAGGTCTTATTCTGGATTATATCCCAGAATAGGGTCCTGCAATATGCATGCTAGTATAGACTACATAGACCCCACCTGTCAAAAGTGTAGAAAGGGCTTTATGGGTGTTTTTCCACTGTCACTAGAAGTACCCATTAAGTATCCATTAATGGGTACATTAATGCCATTTAGTACCCATTAATAGGTACTTAATGGGTATTTCTAGTGACAGTGGAAAAAACACCCTATATTTTAATCCTCAACTCATAATCCAATCTGAAGCACACATAATAGCTAGTGTGTTTTCTGCCCTGCCCTGCTGCCTGTTGTAGAATGCATGAAATAAAGATTTTCAATGAACTGCAATTATAGGGTTGTCAGGTGGGCATGTGTGTACCTGTTTAACCTCATGCAATGCCTAACAGCTATTTTTGATTCATCATGACATTATTGCTTTAAAAATAGAAAATGGATAATGAAAATAAATGGTTGTTCTTAAAGAAATAGATCAGAAAATGCCACAAAGGATTGCTCATATATTTTCTACCAAAATCCCCATGGGCCTTTTCCCACTAGGGCTTAGAACCCTTCTAAGACCTCATTAGGAACCTGATTAGTACCTGATTGGTACCAATCGGGAAGGCCCTGTCCCCACCTGGACCCCATTGAAGGCTATCTGCAAGGCCCTGTCCTTACGAGGGCAGGAGAAATCTGCATTTAATGGGTCCTTCAGGCCCTGGATTCCATGTGGATGTGATTAAAAGTGTACACAATGGGGTCTTCAGGCATCTTCAAGATCCGGGTCTCCAGGAGGACCCCATCACAAAGATCTCAGTCTTGAAGATCTGGATCTTTGACTGTGCGTGAAAAAGGGGGGCATGTGTGCATATCTTGTTTTTAGTGAAATTGTGCTAGAACCATGCAGTTGTCTTGTTTATGTCCCTGCCATAAAATGGGTGTGATCCCTGGGGTAAAGTGAGTATAGAAAGCCATCTAATGAATAGCCCCTCTTAAACACAACAAAGGCCTAGCCTCCTCAAAGTAGCCAAGCACCTCTTACTTGGGGTTCCTAAAAGGCACACTCTTGTTCCATGTCCATATTTCTTTTTGTCCGTTTGTTTTATGGTGTTAGCCAGGGTGGGGGAGATTTGTTTTTCCTCTGCTGTCTGGGAGATCAGGGAGGGTTTCTTTGGGTTAATCACATCGTGAGATTTAATTCCTCTCTCAAACAAAAGCTGGGATTGGCACAATGTTCCACTTCCAAGACAGTGACCCAGTAATTTGGTAATGCTTGAGGACTGTTGTAAAGCGGCATAAACTGAGACAGCTTTTCTTTTGCCTGGTTACAGAGTAATTTCTCCAGTAAAAGACCAAGGATGCGGGTTGCTAGGGCTTTGATTTGTTGTTATCCCTTCTCACTTTTGTCATTAGAAGACAGAGAAAGAGAGGGAGAGATGGACTTGTATTACTAGGGCACATTGTCCTTCAAATTCTGCTAGCCCCTACAAATTATTTGTTTGTTTGTTTGTTTATTCCAGAGTTACTAGACCAAATTTTGTCCTGCTTTTGTCTTTTTATCTGTTTAACAGGTTTTTTTTAAAAAAAATTGCTATGTCTTTTAACTCCCCCTCCCCCTGCAACCACACAAAATTTTTACCAAGGTTAGGTTTCGTGGTATGTATGCATACAGAAGGACCGTAAAAAACATCCATCTGTTCAAAATACTGAGGCAACTACTGAATTGCTTTTCATTATCACTGCTATCAGTTTTGATGTCTGGACTATTATTGTATGTTTATACAGCTATTGCAATGTCTTACAAGCAAAAGTCTTATCTTTGTGTGCAAAACAGGTAGGAATTGATATATCTATTATAAATGAATGTCTTATCTAGGCGTGTGCATGAATGCAATCTTTGAAAATCCGAAGATTAGAATCGATTCAAATGTTTCAAATTTGAAAGTATTCACATTCGATTTGAATCAAATACATTTGTATCTATTTGCACGAATATTCAATATGTATTTGAAGACATGAACGTTGACAACATTTGTGTGTGTCTGTACACAACCAGGCACATCCATATGCATCCTGGTTTTAACCCATATGCATCCTGGTTTTGTCCTGTACGTATCCGTACAAATGCATACAGATACGAATAAGATGTGTGTGGATACGTATGTAATGCGTATGTATCTGTACACATACGAATGTCCAAATAACTCATATGAATTATTCGAAAGATTCAAAATTCATTTAAATGTTTAAATTCAAATGTAGAGACATTTGATTCGAATTCGAATGTCCAAATCAGAGGCCTTTTCGCACATGGGGTTTTCGAACGTGTGGAGAGCAGTCGGAGTCGCAGCATATGCACTTCCAGGATGGCTAAGCCGCCCCAGCACGCCTCTAACTGCTCTCCATGCATTCGAGATGTACAGCACTTAAAAGTGCTCTACATCTGTCCGTGCGCATTCAAAGCGTCCACAGCCATTCGGGGAGGGAAGCATGCTTCCCTCCCTGACAACAGCAGGCACGCCCCCCACCACCATTGGCTGAAAATCAGCCGAACAGGTGACGGAGGTCAGCTAATTGCCTACCTTGCTTGGCTGTGGTGGCGATCGGCAGGCGCACCGACCCTGTTAGATGTCAGAGGGACCCACGGACTTGCAGGCCCCGTTTACCGGGAGTGTGCATGGTTGCCATCGCGCAAGCACGTGTGCTTTGTGTAGACGGGGCTTGCAAGTCGGTGGGTTCCTCTGACATCTACCAGGATCAGCACGCCTGCTGAGCACCACTGCAGCACGGCAAGGTAGGTGACGGCCTCATGCAGGGGGAGGTGGGTTCTTACCAGCCCCGGCAGCCCCATTGTGGCTGCCAGAGTTGGGGAGACACCAAGATCGTCTTCCTCTCGCCCCTTTCTGGGGTGAGAGGAGGCCGATCTCTGGCTGGCTATGGGCGAGGGGCTGAGGGACCCCTTGGTTGACTGGACCACATTGTTCCAATCAGCCAAGGCTCCCCCCTGCCCGACTGAGACCCTCTGTGGGGTGTAGGCACCTGAATTTACTGGTGTTGTGTGAACTTAAAATGAAGTCTATGCACTGGCTTTTGATGTGGGTGGGAGGAACTTCCGGTTGTGCTCATCACACCAACCTTACTGGTAGTAGTAGTTTGTTTAACAAAGGATTACTGTGCTGCCTTCTCTTTCCATGTGGGTGGTAGAGGGAGGAAGAAAAAAAGCTGTCCATGCCTTTTTATTTATTTATTCATTCATTCAAGAATATATATCCTGGGTGTGGCTGTAGCTCAGTGGTAGGACAAACTACCTAGATAGCATAGGGTTGCTGGTTAGGTTTTCAGACTCTCCCCAGAAGCAGGCAATGGCAAAACACTTCTGTATCTCTGCCAAGAAAACTGCATAGTGGTGCCCATACAGTCAGCCAGGCATCAGTCATAACTGGGTGATACTCAACAACAATGTTTATATCCTGCCTTTCATACACAACTCAGTGGGTGTTTTTCCACTGTCACTAGAAGTACCCATTAAGTACCCATTAATGGGTACTTAACGGGTACTTTTAGTGGCAATGGAAAAACACCCAGTGTGGAAGGAAATGCATCAAAATTAGGAATGGAATTCATACTAACCCCCATGATTGCAAGAATTCAGTATTTATTCTAAGTTAATTATCCCCTAATGTTGCAAATAGGGATGTGCACAAGTATTCTAAACATTCAAAATCAGATTGAATTCATTTGAGTATGGACATTCAAATCTGAATGTCTTCACATTCGAATTTAGACATTTGAACGAATTTTGAATGATCTGAAACATTCGTTCAAATGATTCAAATCATTCAAATGTGCAGATACGTATGTATTACATGCATATCTGTATGAATATCATACATATCTGTACGCATTTGCGCTTATAATACAGAACAAAAATGGGATGCATATGGGATAAAATGAGACGCATACGAAATGCATACAGATATGTATAACATACGAATGTTGTCGACATTTGTACCTTCAAACTTGTATCTAACATTTGAACAAATAGATTTGAATGTATTGGATTTGAATCGGTTTTTGTTGCATTCAGATTTTAAACATTCGAATCTAAACAAATGTTTTGACATTTGTTTTGACTCAAATTTGAATACAAAAAATACATTTGTGCCCACACCAAGTTGCAAACATATTTGCCCAGGGGAGACACTGGTTCTGTTAAAAGTTAAGGAAATAAGTGATTTTTCCAACTACCTTCAATCCACCCCAAATAAGTTCTACACTCACTTTGGAGCACTAGAAGCAGCATCAAAAGTTGACCATTTTTACTTTTCTGCAGAGATTCTGGGTGGAATCCCTGCCCACTGGGCTGCTTCCTTCCGCCTCTGTGCATCCACAAAGGGGGAAGGGAGACAAATTCCTGTGATGAAGCATTCTGAGAACATTTTGAATTGGATTGTGGTAAGGGCATCTCAGTTGGGTTTTGGTAATTGTTACCACTAGTCGGGCCCTTCCCAAGCACCTAGGACTGAGTGATGTATCGGCAAATGATATGAGCAGATCCCAGCAAAGTGGCTTTCTGTAGCTGTCAGGTGGATATTTTGTTGATGCCAATGCTTTTCAAGTGCCCACTAAGATCTTTTGGCACTGCCCCTAGTGTGCCGAGAACCACTGGGACCACCTTTGCTGGTTTATGCCAGAGTCGCTGCAGGTCTATTTTCAGGTCTCCATATCTCATAAGTTTTTCTGTTTTTCATCAATCCTGCTATTGCCTGGAATAGCAGTGCCAATGATAAAAACTTTGTTTTTCTCCACGATTGTGATGTTTGGTGTGTTATGTTCCAGTGTTCAATCAGTCTAATGTCAGAAGTCCCACAATAGTTTGGCTAGTTCATCTTTAACCACTTTTTCTGGTTTATGGTCCCATCAGTTCTTTGCCACTGGCAGATGGTAGTTCTGGCATAAGTTCCGGTGTATTGTTTGTGCCACTAGGTTGTGCCTCTATTTATAGTCCGTCTGTGTGATCTTTTTGCAGCAGCTCAGAATGTGGTTGACCATTTCATCAGCTTTGATGGCATTTGTTCTGTTGGCTTGTTCTTGTGCAGCAAAAATTAGTCCCTCTGTTTCCTTCCTCAGGGTTCCATTGGTCAGCCACAACCATGTCTTTTCCTTATCCACTTTGTCTTCAGTCTTCTCCAAGAACTGTCCATGCAGTACCTTGTTGCACCAACTATCTGTCCAGCATTGAAGTACAGGTTTTCAGTACTGGGTCTTGATTTGCTGTACTTTAAGGAGCTTCCTGTTATTTACTTCAATCAGGGCTATTTTTTTTGCTTTCTTTCACATAGTCTGCATCGCATGCATCTCTTCTTGTAATGTCTGCCTCACTTGCAAAAGTCCTCTGCCACCTGTTTTTCTAGGCAAGTACAGCCTGTCAACATCGCTGCGGGGATGTAATCCATGGTATATCATCATCAATTTCCTGGCTTTTCTGTTCAGGTTGTCAAGTTCTTCCTGTGTCCAATTTACAATTCCAGCAGTGAATCTGATAACAGGTCCAGCCCAAGCATTTATGGCAGTGGTTCTCAACCTGGGGGTCGGGACCCCTTTGGGGGTCGAACTACCCTTTCAGGGGGGTCGCGACGAATCTCCCACCGCCCTTCCCTCCCACCTCCCAGCTGCTCCACCCCCATGGTTGGGGGTCTCCACAATATGAGGAACTCCATTAAGGGGTTGCGGCATTAGGAAGGTTGAGAACCGCTGATTTATGGCCTTGAGAGTGTTGCTGGCATTCAGTTTGCTCTTTAAAAATTTCCTGGTCTGGTCCTCTGGATGTATTCTTTACTGACCATAGTTTTCACGTACCCATACTTGATGTTGTCCAGTTGCAAGATTCCAAGGTATTTGTAGGCTTGTTCATTTGGCATTTCAATGCCTTCACTTTCAGTTATCTCTCCCTTCTTTAGTGCCACTGTGGCACATTTATCCATGCCTAATTCCATGCTGATGTCAGTGCAGAAGATTCGGACTGTGTTGGTTAGTGACTGGATTTCGGTTTCTGATTTTTCATTGATGATGATGATTTTGGTTTTTAGTATTAACTAGATTAATTTAGGATAGACATGGCAGAAGTGGATCATAAATTATATAAGAGTTGTGGGAAGACAAGATGTTTTTGTTTGCCAGCTGCAGTTATATGAAAACATGCCTTGAAGTGACAGGAGAGTTTTAAAGATTTATTTAAAATAATAAAAAGAAGCATTTTAAAGTGGTAGCCTCTTCACTAGTGTCCTAGAAATAAACCGCTCCCACGGAGTGTTGTCCTATTTTACAGGAACCCTTTCTTTAAAGTACAATGGCAGCAATAGCAGAGAGGAAGTGAGAAACAAACGGGAAAACAATATACTTTCTGTTTCCGTGTCTTCTGTAAACATTTCATTGAGGAAAATACTTAACGGTTCCTCTTTTCTCAGAAAATATTGGAAGAAAAGCACATCATAGGCTCAAGGCATTGTTTGCAAAGAAAGCAATCTGTATGTAGTATCTATATTATTTTTAATATAATAATTTTTTTATATTTATATATATATATGGTTTTATATGTTGAGTTTTTAAAGTGCTTTTAAATGTAAATCTTGTTTTTAATCGGTCGTTTTAATGGTTGTTACCCGCCCAATATATATGTACATAATGTTTATAATTTTGGAGGCATCCAAAGCATTTTTTTTTAAAGAACTTCCCATTTGGTTGGTCATTCAAATTCAGAGAGTGATAGTGGTCAGTTTGCTGCAGTTTTCCTTAGCACAGCTGTCTCTTTTGTTGTGGTGGCTTTACAGTTCACCTCAGCAGATGGCATTTGCAAGTGCAGATGGTCCGGGACAGCACTGTTGTTCCTGTAGGATTGCCATATATCCCTTTCTTCTAGGCAAAGTGAACAGTTGAGTCATCCTACCTAGTTCCCATTTACACCTTCATCCAATGTGGCTCTTAAAAAAACAGGAAGGTAAAAGCACCTCTAGCTTTTTTCTAGTTAGTTATGTTAAAAAGAAACAGAGGGCCTTTTTGCACTGTTGCTTCCTGGGGAGAATCATGCTCTACAAGCTACCTAACCCTTACCTGTGACTTACCTGTGGTGTCCAGCCGGTGAGCATTCACACCTCTGCTGGTTGGGAAGGACATTGGCTGTGACTGTGCAGAGAGTGAGTGTCATCATAGCAACAGCACTGATGCATGCACAGTTGCGGAAGGCGCAAAACTCAAGATGGCGGTGCCAAGAAGAGGACCGGCCCGGAGATCGATCACAGGTGAGTGATGGATTGTGTGGGGGATAGGGTAAAGTTGACTAACAGTCACAAGTGTGAGCAATAGTCAATGTTAGTTCATTGAACACCTTTCCCTTCCAAGGGATGGGAAGGGAAGTGCAAAAATTCCCCTGCTATCTGTCTGCTGGTAGCCCTTTCTGAACTTACTTGTTGATCAAGAAAACCAAGGAGCTGTTAAGAACACATCATCTGCATGGGAGCAGACTAATCTGAATAAGAATGGTTTTAAGCGTTCACTAATTTGGATTTTAAGGCATCTTGTGAAGTAGAATGCCAAACACACTTATTTTAACAAATGTGAAGAGACTGCTGTTAACAGCAAATAAAAGTATTTTCGTTTGTTTATTAAACGTATTGACTGCTTATTGCCAACAGATGACAAATAAAATAATAAGACAACTCGAAAAACTAAAAATATCTGCTGCTTCCTAAACTCCCTATAGCATCTTTAGCCCAGAATCACCTGAAACCACAAATCTGAGACATACAGAAACGTGGAAAAATCCTTTTGTCTGTTCTCTCCTGGTAGGTGATAATTGATATTGTACCAGAACTTGAGTCATTCAATTGTTGATTGATTTGTATATTCTTAAAACAGGATTCCTGGAATGCTGCACTTCTTCCGTTTCAGAATTTACTATTTAAAATAAGTTTACAAAAGTGAAACATTTAAAAAATAAATTTTTCCTTTTTAAAAAATCCCCCTGTTTTATATTCATCTCTTCTTAATAATTTCTGAACTAACTTTGAGGGAAATCCAATTGTTTTCATCCCCACTCAGGTCTCTGCCATGTTAGTTGTGACTAACTCACATTTTTCCTTTATGCATATTAGTGTGTCAGCAGTAGGAAGGCTGATGAGATGGATATTTGTCATTTCACTACTTCAGAAAGAACAAAGGTAGGCAGAGGTTGTAGCCTGGAGACAGAAGAGGGTTACACAGACACATCTATGAGTAAACTGTATTCTTTGAATACTGTACTCAAATGTGTCTTACTAATGTCTTGAATGAGAGAGTAGGCCAAAGAGAATGTAGCCAGTCATTTGGTTGCTTAGGGATAGCTGCCTGTGAAAGTATACCACAGAATTATCAATCATTTTTGTATACTGAGCATTATCATTAATGCTGGCAATGTAATTAATATTTGCAACTGAAAATATAGACTGCTGGTTGCATTTCAAAATACAGGCTCCATAAAAGGACTGTTAATGTAGCTTTTAAGCATAAATGTGATTAGCCCTCCCTCTGTTATAAATGTGATAGCTCAGATTAATTGAAAGAGTGATTTCTCCCATGCAGACCTGCCCAGGTGTTGAAATCTCAAGGAGAGGGCCATTTTGTAGTTGCCCCTTTTTCAGAGTTGCAAGGGGCAGGGACATGCATTTGGGCCTGTTCTGGTGGCATACAGGCTCTGGAGATTCACCAGGAACCTATACGGTAAAACCAGGGGCCAGTTCGCACCGGCCTATAGTTCATGATTAGCCAATATCTGGACAGGTGTATATGCACCTGCAGGAGGCGCTTACAGAATACAAGTGCCCTCCTGCCTTCCCAGATGCTGCCTAATCATGAGCTAGCCGTGTTGTACAAAATTGTGCACTACAAGCCACCTAACTGTGACTCCACAAAGCGTTAGCATCAGCGTTGCTGTAGCTACAATGTTGACACATGTGCAGTCGCACAGGGCACCACATTCAAGATGGCGGCACCCTGTGGAGGATCAACCTGGTGATCCAACACAGGTGAGTGATAGATCATGTGGAAGCTGGGCTGCCATTGACTAGTGCTTGCAAGTGAGAGTGCTAGTCAACATTAGTTCACTGCGTGCCTTTCCCGTCCACAGGATGGGAAGGGATACATAACTCACCCTTTCCTCTCGGTGTAGCCCTGCTAGGGAGGGGGAAAGGGAAGCAGGGAAAATTATATTTCAGTGATCCTTTAAGATTATTTCCATGTATTATTGTTGTTGTTGTTGTTGTGACCCACCCCAGAACCAATTGGTGAATGGTGGGATATAATTTTTTAATAAATAAATAAACCCAGACATCTATATTGAAGCTACTAGACCACAGAACATAGTCAGGGCCACATCTAAATTAAGTCAGTGGCAAGGGCTTTAACAGCAGAAGTGCTTGCTCATGTCCCAAGGGTAGGGCATATGACATCTGCATGTTACATGCTTCACCTTCAGACCAGAAGTAGGCCATTTTAGTCATGACTTCTGCAGAGCAAACAAGGTTCCATCACTCAATCACCTGCTGAGTGTGAGAGTGCCTGAGGGTACTGAGAGCTTTCATAATTTGTTTTTAGCAGCCACAACTGGGTTGCTCTGGAGAAGGTTATCCCTTTCTGGTGTGGTTGTGGCATTGATGGAATGCAGACAGGCCTGACCAGGGAGCAGATGGAACTGCTCCCAAGGGTAAGTGTGAACAGGCTTTATGCATGAGATGTTTAAGTGCAGCTTGGGATAGGGCTTCCTCCTCTGCTCAGCATTTTAATTTTAATTTGTATCTGTCAGAATCTGGGGTGATATGGGAAAGGTGTGCAATGAACTAACATTGACTAGCACGATTGATCACTCACCTGCACGATTGATCACTCACCTGTGTTCGATCACTAGGCTGCTCCTCCACAGGGTACCACCATCTTGAGTGTGGCGTCCTGCGTGACTGCCTGTGCATCAGTGCCACTGCTACAGCAACGCTGACACTGTGTACAGTCACAGTCATGTCAGGGCATCATGTGAACTGCCAGTGCACTTGCATGGCAGCTCAGATGACCTCCTCAGCCAGCCACAAGTGCCAAAAGATAAGGTTTAGTTTAGAGTTAGTGTGCTTGTGGAGCACGATTTTGTGCTCAACAGCTTGTATGCAATTAAGCAACCTCTGGGCAAGCAGGGGGCATTTCTAGTCTGTAAATATCTCCTGAAAGTGCAGATGCACCTGCCCAGATGTTGTCTAATTACATACTATGGGCTGAAGTGTGAATTGGCCTTTGGTCATGGAGTTAGTTGACAACTGGCTGAGTCCTCAAGCTAGTATTGATTTATATTTGATCTCCTCTGCAAGCCATGGCTGTTATGGGATACACATTCAGAGAATAAAATCCTCTGGGGTGCCTAAATTCCTGAATAGTTCATCTTCTCCTGGTCATTTGCTTTTTTATCTTATTCTGGATTTTGCTTTGCACCTCTTGGATTCTTCCTCTTGTACCTTGCCTTATTTCTCAAGTCCTGGAATCCATCAACCTGAAATTCCAACTTTCTACCTCTAGCACCTGTATTGTTGCCTTCATTTGTGGTTCTGATTCCTGCATTTTTCAGACTTCTCCATTGCATTTGACTATTTGTTCTTAAGCTGTCTTCTTGGTTCAGGCACGAGTGATGCCCTGTATGAACAAAAATGTATATAGTATAGAAACATTAGGGATATGTAAGAGCATTTGTATTCATTCAAATAGATGCCCTTTGAACTTGGTAGGATTTGTATTCAATATGAATATTCGATCCCATATGAATTCCATATGAATTCCATATGAATTCCATATGAATGCATACGAATCCTATACGAATGCATACGAATCCCATATGAATCTCATACAAATCCCTTATGAAGCTTCATACAAATGTATCAAAACATTCAATTCAAATTTGAATGCCAATCTTCGAATGCGCCAACATTCCATTCAAATTCAAATGTCCAAATTCGGCCAAATTTTGAATGTTACGAATATTCATGCACACCCCTAAAAAAACATATGCAAAATTGTGAACAGACCTCCAGTTCGATCCCACCCTCATCCTATTCCTTTTTGCCCCATCCAGATTCCTTTATGTGAAGTCAATAAACTGAGGTAGAATTTAAGATCTGGCCAGAATAAGTTGTTCTTCCTATATTAGCAGTGGAACATCAGTCATTGAAAGGAATTGTTTTGACTTGTCTTGGCTGCAATTTCCGGTACTCTTTACCTTGGATTCTTAAATGCTGCAGTTATAAAAGGCTTTTGAGAATCACAGGGTTCTCTTTTATGAGGCTGAATTCAAATTATTACTGAAACGTAGTCAAAAGAAGAAAGGAACAATTCCAAGAAAGCTTTCCCCCTTTTCTTTCTGGAAGACATTAAGAAGAAGAAAATCATATGGGAAAAGGCATCAGCTTAGCATGATCTTTTAAAGCTGACATATCCACAGAATTAGTGGTAACCTTTAAGCAGATCTTTTCTACCTGGAAAGCCTGAGACACAATTTATCATCCCACAATGTTGCACTGGAGGCTAGATAAACATTGCTGAACTGGTTTTGAGCAAGAGGAAACCCACAGTTTCAGAGAAAGTAAAACAAAACAAAACTCAAGGGGTCATTCTGGGGATGTATTTCCCAGACTGTTCTCCGCTACAGAGAGGAAGGAAATCAAATGATTAGGAACACAACTTTTGGAGAAAAGTTAAACTTCATTGGCTTACACAGAGTGGAGGGAGCAACCTATGTGATGTCTATCAGGTTCTTCTCCCCATGACAGACACCTTATGACGTAAGTGGGTCAGAAAGAGAGCCATGACTACCCCAAGGTCACCCAGCTGGCTTTGTGGAGGAGTGTGAAATCAAACCCTGTGACTACGAGATATGAGCCCAACCCTCTAACCACAAGACCAAACTACCTCAGCAATTGGACTAATTCATGGAAGTCAGAGCTTTCAAGAGCTCTTAACACCGATGACAGCAGGAGATGTTTTCAATGGCCACCTGTTGGGAGACTGCAAATAGATTCTGCCAGTGGGCTTTCTTGTGCAGCTGGTTGGCTACTGTAAGAACAGAGCGCTGGACTAGATAGTCCCATGTGTCTGATCCAATGGGGCTTTTCTTAGGTTCTTATGTGCTTTTGGGTTGTGTGCATGTGTCTTTTAGTGCATACCTTTTCAGTGTCGTGCTCAGTTTTCACTGTGTGCAACACTTTTTTTTGCTCAAAAACAGGTTTTTTTGCTTCAGAGGCATTATTCCAGCTGAAAAAGGGAGGTGGCAAGATGATGCCTGCAGAGGCAAAGACAAAGGAGGTCACCTTGTCCCTAGAGGACAAAATCAAAGTGCTGCTGGGCCAACTGAAAGAAGGCAAGGGCTTCATTGCTATTGGAAGAGTCTTTGGGATCAGGAAATACAATTTTTGCTAGTTGCCCCAGCAACGGCATTGTGGGAGCTCCACAATTGCTGCTATAATGGTGGCAATTCATATTTAGCTGGTGGTTAGTTAAGTGCTAGCTAACCTATGAGTGTTTTAGGTATCAGCGATGCTTTAGGTGTCCAGAGATGGGAGGCGAAGTGCAAATTCACCCTTTGAAAGACTTCCAAAGTAGAGATGTGCACGAATATTCATAACTTTCAAAATTTGTATAAATTCATACAAATTCAAACATTTGAATTCAAATTGAATGTTGGCACATTTGAAGATTGATATTCAAATTTGAGTGGAATGTTTTGATACATTCGTCTGAAGTTTCATATGGGATTTGTATGGGATTCATATGCATTCGTATACTCTTTGCTAAGAGAAGACTACAAAAGCAACTAAAATTAACTGACAATTGTCTTTTCTCAGTATATTCCCCCCCCCCACACACACACACCAGTTTGTTGTTACAGGAATGTCATTTACAGGAATAGAGTTATTATTATTGTATTAGTAAAGTGGAAAATCACTTCAGCTGCTCCACAGAATGTACAAGCAGTCATTTAAAATGTTATATTGTGTACCCATTTGATGTTTCCCTTTATTTCTGAAAATTAGTTGCTATTTAAATGGCAGTCTATTTACTTCTACAGGGTTTTAGGTCATTTCTTTTCTATCATTCATTTATTTTTTTTAAGCTGACCTTACCAAGGTTTTCCCTTGACCTGTACGCTGACCAAAATGATGAAAAACTAACCCATGAATTTGTCCTTGGCATACTGAGTATCAGGGCTAGTGAAAAATAGCATTGTAAACAATTGGGATCAACCTTTGGAAGATGACCTCTACTTTCACGTAGCCCATTTTACTGTATAGTATCAGATAAGTGTTCATGTGATTCATTCTTCTAAGGTCTGGAGGAAATGCATTTCAACTTTGAATTGCTTTACATTTTGAACAGCTCCCTGGGAAAATAAAGCCAGAGAAGAGCTTTTAGACCTCACTGTCAAAGTTGCGCATTTAGACCACCCCTTTTCATAGTGATTCCATGCCATACCCATTCCATTTTAGCTATCTAAGTTTTAGGCTTCAGTACAATTCTGAGTTACAAAGATGTTTGTAACAATCTATTAAGTCAGTACAGATAGCTTTCCAAATGACCTTAATCTTAGTTGTTAAATGCAGATCAGTGCCCATAAGAACCTAAGAACATAAGAGGAGCCCTGCTGGACAGCTCATCTAGTCCAGCATCCTGTCCCATATAGTGGCCCACCAAATGCTTATGGGCATCTCAAGCAGAAGACAAGGGCAAAACCTTCACCTGGTCTTGAATCCCAGTAAATGGCCTTAGAGGCATCCTGCTTGTCCCCCCCCCCCCAGGCACCCGCTCTAGCAGCAATTGACACATCTGTCATCCATAAACCCATCTAACCCTAAAGCCATCCAGGCTGGTAGCTGTCACCACCTCTTCTGGAAGCAAATTCCGTAGACTGATGACCTTCTGGGTGAAGAAATACTTCCTCTTGTCTGATCTGACTCTCCTACTCATCATCTTTATAGAGTACCCCCTAGTTCTAGTGTTGTGTGATAAAGAAAATAATTTATCTACCTTTTCCTATTATAAATGTATAAATGGGAGAAAATGTTAATATAAACAAAAAAAGAAAAAGAATCGGTGATTCCTGTGGACAGAAGATGCAATTTCCCATGTATTGTTTCTGGAAACTTTTTCTGCAGTTCATTGTTGCTGTCCAAAGTGGCAGCAGCCAAACCAAATATCTATATTTCAGATATCCTATAGGAGCTTAGACTCTGGAAAGTAAAGGTTCAAATCACATACTGGCCCATGATTATAGCCTGGGGGACAAGGTTCCATTGGGAATTCTCACTTTGATCCTACCAAACATTTTTGATCCATAGATTAAAATATAAGCAGAGCCTGTACAGGGAGTGAGTGGATCACTTTAAGCATTTTGTTCCCTCCTTCTGCACTAAGAACATTTCTCTGTAAGCCTGCACACCAGTGCTGTCTACACACTGTGTTCCTGTCAGGAACAAAGCTAGAGATATGACAAATTTTCTTTCGTTTTTTCTTTCCCCATCAAAATCTTTTAGTCCTTGTAGCACTACAAGGACTTTACTCACTGCTAGGCCTTGGAAGCAGCATCTGCAATTGGTGGTCAGACTCCCCTTTATTAAAGGCAGAGGGGTTAATCCAGTCTCTTCCTCTGTGTGTGTGTGTGTGTGTGCATATGCATGTGCATTCATATTGTGCACATACACATATGAATGGGGGTGATTTTAGCTATGAAGAAGTACTAGGAGGAAGGAGTCAGCAACTTAGGAATGCTTCATGAGGAGGAGGAGAACTATTGGCTAAAAGGTGTGCAGGAACACACACACAAAAGTCTGACAAAATAAAATTGAGTGATGGGAAAAATGAGGGAAGGGCTAGAAATAATGGGTGGGTAATGGAAGAGGGAGGGTGCTTCCGCACAGGCCCTTTAACACCCATTAGGCACACTTTTGGAAGCATGCGACCGCACACACGTTGCTGTTTGACACACTTTTGGTGAGGTGTGTCCGCACAGCAACGCTGTTTTCAAACCGGTTTTCGGCGGTGCGTCCTCAGTTGCGGGGTCTATTAGACACACTTCCGGTAGGTGCGTCCACACCTATCCGTGACTAAAGTGTGCCTAATGGGTGTTAATAACACACCACATTTCAAGTGTCTTGCTCCGTGAAAACACATCCACTTTGGATGCGTCCGCATGGCACAAGTGTGCCTAGCCAGGGCCCTCCCCTGGCCCGCCATAATTGGCTCCCCGGAGCCAAGCATGGCAAGCCAGGGGACCTCTCTGCCACAGCTTGCCCTCGCCCCAGAAGCGGCAGATCGCCGCTTCTGGAGCCAGTGCGAGCTTCCCTAAAGCCTGCCCAAGCCCACCCTGGGGGGAGCGTGGCGAATCCCCTCCTTACCTTGTCAGCGTCGGCCGGTTTCTGAGGGCCGGCACCCAGGATGCAGTGCACCTGCGTCCTGCGCGCCTCCTGAGTGGCTGGGGCTGCTACTGGCAGCTCTTGCCCTCAGGAGGCGTTCTGAGCAGTCGCGCCTTCTAGTAAGGGCAACCAATCATGGCGGGCCGGGGGAGGGCTGGGGGTCACGGATGGGAGGCAGGTGCACAGTACCCACCTCCAATCCGGATCCATGCCACATGTGCGGAGGCATGGGGCGAGGGGTAGATCCGCATCTCTTAGATGCGGATCTACCCCCTTAATCCGGATCTACCGGGGATCCGGATTTGGTAAACCGGGAACCGGTTTTACTAAATCCGGGTGCAGTAGACCTGGATTAATTAGCCCCTGTGCGGAAGCAGCCAAAGAGGAGTAGAAGTAGTAGCTGATTTTTATACACTCCTTTTCTCTCCCTTAAGGGGACTCAAGACACCTGACAGACCTGTTCTTTCCCCCACAACAGACACCCTGTGAAAGACATAGGTTGGGATGTGAGAGCTCAGAGCGAGCAAGCTGTGACTAGCCCAAGGCCACCCAGCTGGTTTAGTGTAGGAGTAGGGAATTGAACCAAGAGACTACCAGATAAAAACCCAACACTCTACCTGCAAGACCAAACTGGCTCACATGTCAGAAAAACTTCTCAAAACAAACTGAAGATTGGAAGGAGTGTAAGTATGCCATTAAAAATCTGCAAATTTTTTTAAGTATGCCATTAAAAATCTGCTGAGGTCATATTGTGTGAATCTGTAACTTTAGGACTTATGCTTGACAAAGGAAAAATGGAAACTGAAGTCTGGTGTATTGGGCCCCTAAGTTACCATTAAAGCTGCAGCTTAGGTGGACGGTTCAGGCTGAGGTGTGGCGGATGGGCTAAACAGCGGTTCACATTGGCATATATGACTTTGATCTGACATGGAAGCAAGCTCAATTTGGCATGTTTCACAGATATCAAAGGCTAGTAGCAAACAGTGTTTAGCCCCTCTTCTAATCATCATTTGTTGCCCACTGTTGCATTCCGGCTGTGCATAATCTACTAACTCTGTGGCAAAACCATGACTTATTTTTTGTAAACTCTACAGTACCAAAAAGCTGGATTGCAAAGGCTCTTTGATGCAGCAATAATGTTCTGATCTTACAGCATAAATCTGCCATAAATCTGAATGAAAGCTCCAGATCTTATTTCCTGGTTTGTTTTGGAAGAGGCAGGGCTTTTTTTTCCTTTCAACCTGTTCTGCCTATAATTATTTTCTAGGAAACTGTAATAAGTTTCTATTTTGCCCTGGATGCTTTCATTGCTGTCACATTCAGTTTCAATGAATTTCTTTCTGAAGAGGGTGGAGTGACATTAAAAAAACAAAAACAAACCTGAGACAGTATGTGCAAGACAGTGTGAGATTTTCAGAATTAAGAGAAGAACAATTCAAGGAAAATGCCAATTAAAAAAGAGCTTGTGGAATGACTGACATCAGCTTCAAATGTTACGTTAGTCAGCTGGATTATTGAATCAGTATTGTATTCAATAATTTGTCAGCAGTAGAAGTGTTACTTATCTCTATAAAGATGCAGCCAGAAAAGCAAAGTTGTGAATCATCAAGGCAAATGATAAGTTGATAAAGGATTGCAGAGCAAACAAACAAACTCTTGAATGCACACAGAAACAACAAATCCTCAGGGAGCAAGAGCCAAGCCTGAACATTCAGGTGGGTTCTAATAACACTGCCAGTATCACATAAAGTTCAGGTTAGAAGCCATTCTTGCATTCAGCTTGGTATGTAGGAGGATTAAAAGTGATCAGCACTGACCTATGAATATTGCAGTGGTTTCAGACAATTTCATCAGTAGTAATAGAATTCAGTAGGATTTAAGTTAGTCATGAGCTATTGGGTATTTTTCCACTGTCAGAAAGTACCCATTTTTGCACCCATTAAGGACCCAATGATCCCATTTCCACCACGGCACCCATTTGGGACCCGACTGTTTCGACTGCCGCTGCGGAAATCCGGACCAAATGGGTACTTTCTGGCCTTTAATCCAGATTTTCTGTAGACCCCATTAATGGGGTCTACAATGGGGTCTTCAGGCAGAAAATCTGGATTAAAGGGAGCCTGTTTCCATGCTTGTGTGGCAATGGGGTCTAGAAGAGGCTAGGGGGAGGGGGCACCCATGGGGGGAGCCCCAAAACCTAAGCTTCGAAGTCATTTCAAAGTCACTTTGAAGTCTGTGGAAAATAGCTCCTGAGTGTCTTTGAAGGTTATGCTGATCTTCAGAGTGAACATCAAAGTGACTCTGAAGTCACTTCAGAGTTCACTCTGAAGATCAGCACAGACTTCAATGAAGCTGTTTTGCACAGACTTTGAAATGACTTTGAAATGACTTCGGAGACTGCAACCCCATGTCCCCCCGAACACCTGGGGTGACAAGCAGACCCCTCATGGGTAGATCCGGATTTCCAAATGGGTGCTCCGGTGTTTCCATGGCAGGGAGGCTAGCACCCATTGCTATTGGGTGCTAGACCACCCATGGAAACACATTGGGTACTTCCCTTAATCCGGAGTGTGGTGGAAAAACACCCTATATGTACAAATGGTGATTCTGCAGGCATTATCTTTACCCCCAGACCCTTCTGCCTGGTCTTGTCTCCACTCTTTTTCTCTCATTGCTCCTTACTTGTGGAATTGTCTTCCTGTTTACCTCTCCTTAACCACCTTACAAGCTTTTAAATCCCAATTAAAAACTTTATTTTCTGTGGCCCTTGTAATTGAAGTTTCTTTTTTCGCTTGTTTTAATTCCTAATGTGGCTATCATGATATTACATATTATTTTAACTTTGTTATTTTAGTAATTTTTATTTTGCTTATTTTTATATTTTGCTCTATTGTCTTTTTCAATTCTTGCAGCTTTTACAGCCCTATGTACATCTATAGCACTTGATAAACTTTAATAATAATAATAATCTAGGGCCAGTGATATGCAAGTATAAGAAATGGGTTACCTTGAGAAAAATTATTTAGTTGCACTACAAATTTTCATTGTTATTATTATTATTAAAGTTTATTTCTTGAGTGCTATAAATGTACATAGCGCTGTACAGACTACAAAATTGAAGAACAGTAACAGGAAACATAAAGAAAAGTTAAAATTACTAGAGCAGTAAGATTGAAATAATACATAATATAGGGTGTTTTTCCACTGCAGCCCTTAGATCCGGATCTAAGAAGATCTGGAACTAAGGAATGGGTACATTCCTTAATCTTGATCTAGTAGATCCGGATTAAGGGAAGCACCCAATGTGTTTCCACAGGAGGTGTAGCACTCATTAGCAATGGGTGCTAACACCCCTGCTGTGGAAACAGCTTTACACCCATGTGGGGAATCCGGATCGACCCACAAGGGGTCAGTCCATTACCCCAGGTGTTTTTGGGGGGGCAGAGGGGGGCAGTCTTCGAATTCACTTCAGAGTCACTTCAAAGTTCACTCCGAAGATCAGCACAGACTATTTTGCACAGACTTCGAAGTGACTTCAGAGCCTAGGTTTGGGGGGGGGGCAATGGGTGCATCCCCTCCCCCTAGCCTCCTTTGGACCCCATTGCCTGTTTCCAGTGGAAACAGGCTCCCTTTAATCCGGATTTTCTGGCAGAAGACCCCATTGTAGACCCCATTAATGCACCTTCTCCACATACCATGTTACACAATGTGGAAGCCACCACAGATTCTCACTCACAGGGATAGTCAATGTGATAATGTGGGAGTAGGGACAATGGCGGGGACAAGGAATGCCCATGTCACTTTGCTTTCACACACAGAAATCAGGAAACTCTTAAAGCTTGCAGCAGTATTACATTATCATCTGCACAGTTTTCCAGATTTCTTTTGCCACTAAATGTCTTGGGCCTTAGGTATCTGAAGGAGCACCTTCTCCCCCATAAACCTGCCCGTACACTGAGACCTCAAGGAGAGGGCCTTCTTGTAGTTCCTTCTCTTATTTTATTTATTTATTTATTTATATTTAAATTTATATCCCGCCCCATACCCAAAGGTCTCTGGGCGGCTCACAACATTAAAAACCGAACATATTAAAACTGTATCAGAGGTACAAGGTATAGGGACATGCAAGAGGGCTTCTTCTGTGGTGCCCCATGGACTCTGGGGCAGCTGCCCTCTGGAGGCTCATAGGTGTCTACGCTGTATAGTTTTCAGCATCTGTTGAAAAACATGTCTTTTCACCCAGGCTTTTTCATGGTGCTGTTCTGTTAGGGAGGGTGGGTGGGGATAGGAGGGAGGTGGTTATATTTTTTATTTAGGTTTTAATAGCTGATATGTTTTATTGTAGCCCACCCTGGGACCATTTCTTAAATAAATAAATATGTGGCCAACATTTCCTGCTTTCTTCCTAAACTCAGCATAGCAGTTTAGTGGCTGAAATTTTCAGATATGTGGTAATAAGAGAAAGGTCACACAACCCAGGGTTGTGTATATAAACAGATCTACACACATACCTTCTATGTATAAAATTATCTTTGCTGGCAGCTCCATGGTTGGAGACAAGTGATCTCTTCCATTATATGGATAGGTTCTCCTTTCAAACTTACTATGACTGGGTTGATATTTATTTTGTGAGGTGCTGTTTTTGTTTTTAAATGTATGCAAATAGCCCACAGTGATCAAAACTGGACACAGTTTTTATCCGGACTACTCAAATGAAGAGTGGTGCAGTGGGTATTTTTGAGTTCCTTTTTCTTAAAAAAAAAACCCTCTTCTCTATTCTGCTTTCCCTCAGAATAATCAGGGGTAGGATGAATTTCCAGCATCACAAGCAGCTGCATTGCCTCTCTAAAACAGCAGAGCTAAGCAACATGCCAGAAGGCAGCAGGTAATTTAATAAGACCAGGCACGTAAGACACTGACTATTCCTGCAATGAAGAAATGAATGACACTATTGTGTTATGTTGCTGCTCTGCAAACCAGGCACTCTTTCTGAGTAGGAAAAATTGAACTGCTTTCTCCTGATAAAATAGTTTCAAAGGGAAGATTAATAAGATTGATTTTCAAATGTTTACTATATTTTTCCAGAGGAAATTAGGTAATTTTAGAGCTAGCAAAAGAAAAAGAAAAAAGAAAACCCTATTCTTCCTCTAACTAGACTGTCTCTCATATTTTGTTCATTTTCTAAGTTATTAACTTTATTATTTATGCTATACAATGAAATCTTTATTACTGTCCTGGAAGAGGACAAGAATAGTGGCTGTGATGTTTCTATAGGAGTTGCCTCAGGCTAAAATCCTATGGTAACTTTCCACCAATGGCCCATTTTCATGCTGCTGTTGAACTTTCTCTTTTGTGGTAAATATAATTTTTAATCCAGTTTTAGTCAACTTTCAGACTGTGAGGACACATTAGCAAAGTGAAAAACTGTTTCCTTTTGGCATTATCTGACCCAGAAAACCTACCTTTGGGTTAGATAACATGGATGGGAAATGACTGGTCATTTTGCTGATAAGTTCTGTCACTGTGAAGATGAACTAAAGCTGGATTAAAACTTTGGTGTGTATTCCTGGGTATGTGTTTCATTGTCAGTGAGGTGCCTCCATTCCAAATAAAACAAAAACTGAACATGGCTGAATGGGCAGAAATGATGACTAGTCTAGAATCTAGGGTGAAAATCACTTGGTTTGGAGAAATAGTCTATTTATTGTGTAGTAAGGATGTGCACAAATTTTTTTGGGGCATTCGATTCAAAACAAATCGAATGTTTGAAAATCCATGTTAGTACAAATAGATCACATTCGGATGTGGTTAAATTCTGTTCAATATGAATCTATTTGTATGTATTCATATGAAAATGCGATCCGTATCTGATACAAACAGATATGTATCTGAAATGAATAGATCCCTATCTGATGTGAACAGATACGTATTTAATACAAATAGATACGTATCTGATACGTTTCCCCAGCTTAACAAATGTCCAAACTGTTCATACAAACATCTGGAAACATTTGTTAGCGTACAAATTTAATAACATTCAATTCGAGTTTGCATGTCTGAATTTGGTCAAATTTCGAATGTTACAAATATTTATGCGCATCCCTATTGTGTAGATGGTAGGAGAGAGAAGCAAAGAGAGAAGCAGCAGCAGGTTATTTCTGACCCCTTTACCTTACCTGCCTTATCTGAATCCATGAGTACAGATGGATAGGTCTTTTTCTCTTGGGAGTGTGAAGGGACTTGCTGTCTCTGGAGCTGAAATGTAGGGGAGCATCCAGATGGGACAAACATAGGGCCATTGCAGCGCTGCTATTGCGGGGGGGGGTGCCGCCACAGTTCCACTTTTTCATCCCTAAAAAGTGCTAAAAACTGTTGCTGGAAAACCCAGCATTGATAATGGGTTTTCCAGCAATAGTGCTCTCTAGCAGTGGACTTACCATTAGAACATAAGAACATAAGAGAAGCCTTGCTGGATCAGGCCACAGAACATCTAGTCCAGCATCAAATTTAACCAAATTCAATTCAAATTAAGCAAATCTGAATCTATTTGTTCAATTTTTTCATCCGAATTTGCACTTATGAATGTTGACAACATTCGTTGCATCTTCCCTGGGTCCGTACGCATCCATATGCATCCCGTAGTTATCCCATATGCAACTTGTTTTCATCCCGTACAGATCCGTACCAATATGTATGGATGCAGGAAAGATGGATCCGGTACACATACAAATGTCTAGATAATTCTAACGAATAGATACAAAATCCAAAATTTGAATCAAATCTCTAAATTCAAAGTTAAGGACATTCAATTCAAATTTGAATGTCAAAATTCAAATTGAATATTTGTGCACTTCCCTATGTGGCACATGATTTTGTGCACCACTGCTAGCAGATGCTGCGGAGGCTTCTGGGATGGCAGGAGATATTTCTGAAGTGGAAACGCTTCCTGCAAGTGCAGATGGTGCTTCCCAGAAGCTACCCCAGTGGATACTAGCAGGCCAAGCGCAAATAGGCCTCAGGGTAAAAAGTAGGGGAAGTTGGGTAGCAGTGCAACCGAAAGTCTTACTTTCACCCACCCCATATGAGAGCAGATTTGTGTCTGCCCTCGCTTCCTCATTCAGTGAGCTTGATCTGGTAGTAAAGAAAATCTGAAGCAGCAATCTAAATGGGGAGAAGAGGGAAAGAAATGGGTGGGCAGTAATGGCGGTGTGGCTGGGAGGCAGATTGGAGGAGCTAAGATGAGATTTGCTGTTTGATATTTGTAATTGGCAGGAAATTGCACTTTGATCTAACATGGAAATAAGCACTTCCATGTTGGATCAAAGGACAATTTGCCATGCTTAATGAAAGCCAAACCTCTCTTTTGCAGCAGCCCCAGATGCTGGGTGCTACTGCGGGGGAGTGGAAATTAAGTGTCCTTTTTCTGTTGTTGTTGTTGTGGAGATTACATTTGTAACTGGGGAAAAGATGTCTGAAGCAAACATTACAAATCACCCAAGCTTGTACTCTGAGCCAGAGCATTACAAAACCCAGTGGAATCTCTAAAGTTTTGAAGTATTTTTTTCTGTTCTGTTCCCACACACATCTTCATATTCAGAAAACAGGTCCTATTTTGGATTTCACTGTTGTTCACTCATCTTGTGGCTTCATATTTTGGAGATTCCATCTCTGGGAAAGCTGATCAAGCTACCTTCTGTTTTTGAAGACAAATGAAAATTGCTCTAGTTAGGAAAATCAGTGGAAATCCATAGGAAAGATAAAGAGATACTGGAAAATATCCAGCTTGTTTTCCTGTTGGCCACAGACCTAATTGTTTCATTGAGTGCATGTTTACTGATATTGCATTATTGATGCAATGATTAAGTGGAATATGCATATTTAAATTGTGAGTACCTTGGATTTCTGTAGCCTGATGGCTTTTCTGAACCCACCCTGGGCTGCACACTGTCAGCAAGTATGGTCAAAAGTTGGTAGTACACATATGGTTGTTCTTCTATAGTTATTAAGGCTGTATCCAGACAGAGTGTAACATGGAAGCTTATAAGCTTATTTTGGGTTCAAAACAGTTTCAATCCTCGCAGTTCCCATGTCAGGTTGGCTTAACACGCTTTCCGCGTGTTAAATTACCCCAAAGTGTTGTAAATGTTAATCCTCATTTCAACAGGTCTCACTCCGGTTCATGCGCTTGAAACAGGTAAATGCTCTTACTAGATCTGTAAAACACAGGTTGGGAGTTGATTTCCAAGGCCGCGTCCCCATTACAAACTTAATTCAGTTTCCCTAAACCAAAATAACAGAACCAGATGCAAATGCGAATTTGCCAGATCCCATTACTTTCAACTTAATCGTGTTCGATCCGGATTCTGAGGACGTACGTGACTCAAGGGGGGACTCAACTGGCTACTTTTTAAAAGCTGCTTTTCAGGGCTGCCCTGCCCTCTTCCTCCTGGTGTGAACGTGCCACCCATAAGGGACCCCTTCATGGAGCCTAGCTGGGTGGCTGCCGCTTGCCTGGATGGAGGAAAAACGGCAGCAGGCAGCCAGCGATTCTCTCCCCTCCTCTCCCCATTGTCCAGGGCAAGCAGCAGCAGTGGCAACTCAAGCCCCCTTTGCCCGTCACTGTCACAGCCTTTAAAACATTCACACATCTCCCATTTACCTGTTTGGTCACATGCTCATGTGGTCCGTCTTGGAAATAGCCACTTGGTGTGCACGGGGTCAGCCCCAGCTGAAAATGCAGGTTGGGTTGAAACAGCATCCTTGTCCCAGGGATGGTAGGCTCCTGTCTCAAATGCAGAAATGCAGAGCTCACGTTGGATTGGTGCCTGTTTTTCAATTTCAAAGCGCTGGCTAGAGTTCCAGCCAGAGTTCGTGTCCACAGCTAGAGTTTCAATCAGACACCCTATGAGGTAGGGGGGCTGTGAGAACTCAGAAGAGAACTGTGACTAGCCCAAGGTCACCCAGGTGGCTTCATGGAGGTGGGTGTAATTGAACCCAGTATTCCCAGATAAGAGTATGGCTCCCTAACCACTAGACCAAATGAGACTAAGTTGTCATATAAAACTGGGCCCCAATGAACATGGTGGTTTATGCATACATTCCAAAGCTAAGTGGAAAATTGGGAACCTTGTGCTATACCCAAACCATGGAGGCATGAGAGATTTTACCCATCATTACAACATTACTGTTTTTCACCACAGTTAGCAGTCATTCTTACAGTAGCTGCTTTGACTCTTTTACTGTGGCCGAAAGAATCAAATCCTCATAGTTTTGAGGTGAAGGATAGAAAAGGTTTCCTTGCCAGCAAAGAGCAAACTGGTGCACTGAAAGATATGCTTTGTCCACCTAACAACTAATTTTAGCACTGTAACCATAGGAAATTAAACACCTATCTGCTGGAAAAATAAATCGTGATCTAATGGAAATTTACAATGGAACCTTTTGAGCATGAACACTACATTGTGTCATAACATGCACAGGGTAGGTGATCAGGGCTAGTATGTGAAAGACAATCAGACAGAAAGTGCATATAAAAGAAAGACTCTGTTGGGAATATGTGCAGAAAGGGTTCTGGCTTGTAATGGGTGTCTACATTCTCCTTACAAAGCATTAGGCACACAATTTGTCTTAAAATCATGCACTCGGAATATGGATTATGTGTTCTAAAGCATTTTAAAAAATGTTCCTCTGGGTCCTGATAGAATAATTTTTTTGGATACATGAAAATCCTCAGATTTTATATCTTTTTTTCTAGGTTTTTCCTTTGAGTGTCGCCTTGAATGCTCAGAGCTGTCAGTGTTTCTCTTTTTTTCTTTCTTTTTTTTAATATGTTAAGATAGTCCAAAGGACAAAAGCAATTTCAGTCCCTTGGTTGCTAAATAAATCCTTTTTAAGGACTTATGTTGGCTTCATGAAAAATTTATTTATTTATTTCCACCCTTCACCAAATGGTCCCAGGGTGGGTTACAATAAGAATAAAACATATCAAGCATTAAAACATAATTAAAAATATAACCCCTACCCTCCCTCCCATCCTTTCTCCATTGTCCTAAGACTGATGGGCCATTTCTACATGGTGCATGCAATCCTGCACCATGCTGGGCCAATTCAGGAGGAGGAAGAGTAGGAGGAAGAGGAAGAAGGGGACTCAAAGTGGATGACAAAACTTTCTATCCTTTTCACCACAACAGAACACCCTATGGGGCTCTGAGAGCTCAGGAGAGAGCTGTGACTAGCCTAAGGTCGCCCAGCTGGGTTTCATGGAGGGGGGGCAGACTCAAACCTGGTATTCTCAGATAAGAGTTTGGCTCCCTAACCACTAAACCAAACTGGCTTACTCCTTTGACTGCCTCATCATTCATGAGCCTATATGTCACCTGGACCTTTTCTCCTTGCAGAAGGTAAGTCACCTTATGTTCTGCATTCCAGTGGAACACATTTTGTACAAGGGGCCCCAAACAAGTTGGTCTTATTGAAGAATACAAGGGACAGGTAAACAAGACATGAGAAAGACCTTCAACCATTGCTGCGCCACAAACACACAGTCTTTCTTCACAAGGTACCTGGTGGTATCTCCCATACTTCACCATAGAGTTCATTAACCTCCTTCTCACGGTTTGAGTGAACATTTGCTCAAAAAGCAGATGATACCACTTCTAAACTGTTCTTGAGCTACTTTTTTTTAACCATGTTTTAGGTGCAGCCCTGCAATATTGTTACCAAGCACTAGAGAGTTAATTGAAATTTTGAGAAATCTGCTCTACTGAAGCTGGAATCAATCCAAAATAGGCTGGATAGCACTCTTTTTTTTTTTTTGTTCTTCTGGCAAGCACCCAAACACCTCTAATTACAGTTTGGTCTAATATCTCACATTTGTTGTATGTACCCAATCTGAAAGTCTGCAAAGCAAGAAGGTCTCTTTCCTGACCCAGACTAACCTTATGCCTCTTATGCAACTGCTCATGCCTGCTACTCTAGTTGTTCTCACTGAAAACACCTATGCAATTTCTGCTAGAAGAAAAATGCCTGCATTTAATGAAAGTCTCTACTTCTACGTGCAGGACATGTACATTATCTGTTCTGCAGAGACATGCATTTACTGTAACAGATCCGAATCTGTTTGCCTTTCCCACTGAGCCTGTCTGAACTACGTATGTGTAGGTATGTGAAGGATTAGGGTCAAACTTTGATACGAGTTTCATTTATGTTCATCAGTTCATTCAATTGCAGGTGGTCATTGCAATTAGCGGTCTGGATGAAAGTCAGTAAACCAAAGTTCCATCCAAATAAGACTGTAGCACTGTAAGCCAATAGAACAGTTTTTGCAGCTTTATGATACTATTAGAATCAAATTATGAATACATAATTTGCAGTATAAAGCCTCTTTAATTAGCTTAGCCTGGTTCATCAGCCTGGTTCATCAGCTTCAACTTTTACTGAAATAGCAGCAGTGGAAGAATCAGCTGACATAACTACAGTTATCTATCTTCTGATAGTAATGAAACTACTATGCACCCTATACAGGGTTCTTAATGAAAATGATAGAGAAACTTCATTGGATTTAGAATGAAGGCATTTGGTAACATTTAGAGATGGAAATATTCATGTCCAAGGGTCTTTTTTGGACACCAAAATACTGTTTTCTTATTCAAAGAAGAATGAGCCTAAAGGGATATTCAGAATCTCACTGCTTCTTAGGGGTTCCACAAGTGGTTTTTTGACGTATGATTTTTAACAAATCATATGTTAGAAAATTTGTATTCGTTTGAATCGATCTGCTTCACATGACTTGATTCTATTTGATATGAATGTATTCATAAAAATTTGTAAGAATAGCTAATATGAATGGATATTGGATACATAGCCAATACATATCTGATACATATGCATTCATATCAGATACATATCTGATACACATAGTGTAACATATCCACTCTGAAAGCATCAAATCTGACCTGAATCCACGCTTAACCTGCTCTCAATTCATGTTGAATGCAATCTGGATCCGTTGCAGATGTGCCTGGTGCAGCCACTTTCTACCTCCCCAGTTTAATGAATGTCTGGACAATTTGTACAAAGTTTGAAACATTTGTATGCATATGAATGTTAATGTACAAATGTTGTAACATTCAATTTGTGTACGAATGTCCAAATTTGTATGGATGTATATGAATAATGAATGTTACAAATATTCGCGCATGTCCCTACTGCTTCTTTTTCACTCTTGCTATCTGCTTCATCAGTTGCACTTACCAACTGAACTCTAACCAATTGTCAAGGGATTTTGGTGGCTTGTCGCCTATACATGGTCAAGTGCATATGACCAAAGAAGGTCATATCTGATTTTAGTAAATGCCAGCTGTATGTGTATTTCATTACCAAGGACAGCTCTACCCATTATCTTCCAGGTTCTCCAGGCTTGGTCATTCCCAGCATAGCCAATTGAGCTGCTCTCCTTTTACTAATCCTCCTAAAATAGAGGACCATGGCCCTCTCAGCATATTTTGAGCATGACTGGCCAAGTTTGGCCATGTGTCCACATGTTTGGTCTGCAGAAATGGCCCACATTAATCCATTCTGGAAGGTCTGGTTGGTTGGGAAAATAGGTCAAATGACCCACTGAACAATTGCAAGGGTAACAGCAGGTGCTCACCTGGGCCATGTGGAAAATAGGTTGTGAAAAAGTAAGGGGACTATAAATGTGATGGAAGAGGTTGTGGACATGTTTGGAATAGGCCTTAGTGCAATTCCAGAAGCAACGGGGGAGGGGGGGCTGTAGGTATGACCAGGAAAGCCAGGAATGCAATTGGGGTGGGGCATCAAACTGTTGGTTTGGTTCTGGATCAAATTGAAAGCTCTCAAGCTTTGTGATATCAAACTATTTGAATCTTCCCAGAACTTGGCTTTTGCAGCACTGTGCCAAATCTAAATGAAACTGAGGCCAATTTGCACTTGGCTCTGTAATACATGATAGGGCAACATCTGGTAAGGAGCATCTGCATTGCAGGAGGCTTTTCCAACCCAGAAACACCTCCTGCCTTACTAGATGTTACTCTATTGTCTACTGTGGTAGATGCATCCTAACCCTATGCAGAACCTTAACGTCCAGTGCCATGACCTTTCTCACCAAGGGGCAATTGCAGCTGCATCAGTGTGGCCACCATTGTCACTGCCACTGCCATCCCCTGATGAGGCTGCAGTGACAGCAGGCAGAGGTGGCAGGCACATCAAGGAGGTGGTGATTGTGCCTGCCAGCCAAAGAGGGCAGCCAGGATCTGCCCCCTCCCCCCACCAATGCAGCTGTGGAACCTGGGCACGACGCCCTTCTGGGCAAGGATGGCTATCACAGCTAATGCAGCCTGTACTCAGCTTCGTTGACAGCTACGAAATCCATGCAAACCTCCGTAGCTGTGAGTGGTGGAGTGGAGCCAGTGCCACCTGTGCACGCAGCTCTGGTCCTGCTAGGCCTGCCTCTGGACCCCACTGGCCTGGTAAGTAGTGTGGATGCACATCCACTCATCCGGTTTTCATGACTGAAGACTGGATTGTGGACACCTTTAAAGGAGTCCACATGAAATCCAGATTTAAGGGCCCAAAGGACCCATTAAATCTGGATTTCTTCAGCCCTCATGGTGACAAGGCCTTCTAGATGGGGTCTTAAATGGGTACTGTGTAGGAACAGGGCCTTCCTGATTGGTACCAATCAGGTACTGATTGGGTTCCCAATGGGACCTAAATGGGATCTTTAGCGCTCATGCAAAAACAGCCAAAAACATGCCCTAACATCATCAGCGGTTATCACCCCAAACTCTCCTGCCGAACTCCCAAGGGACCAACTTTCCTCAGATGAAGTTCAGTTTCAAGCAGGCCTTCACGCTTACAGCTGAGGAATTGTTTCTATCTTTGATTTCACTATTTATTAGTGTTGCTATCCATAATTACCTCATTGTGACTTCACCACTGTTTTATTATTTATATTTTGGAGGTACAGAAATGGCTGTTATAAGCCCTATGTTGTTTGAAATGTTAACAATGCAGCATCTAAATGATTTGATCACTGTGAGGGCATTCTACACTTCCAGATAATGGGTGTTGCAAAGTTATTAATGAAAAGAGGAATTGTGCTTTTCAATGCAAACAAACGTTGATTGCTTTCACATGAACAGACGTAGGAGAATAGGCCTGTAAAACACTGATATTACTGCCAAAGCCAATTGATATTTTTCCTTCCTTGTTTAAGGGACATTATGAAATATAATTTTCATTGAGGATGAGTAATCACTCATGCCAAGTTGACTTCATCCAGACCTTGGTTCTCTGACTCACAGAAGCTCTTCAAGTTCTCATTTGGAGTCATCTTGGTTCTTAAGATGAAGAACAAATCCTCTTAGCATGTCCATCTATAGAAGTTGATCAGACAAGCAGATGTGTTATTAGATGACCTAGACACGTGTTTAGAGTGGAGATATTAGCTTGCCTGGACATAACTCGTGTTGTTATTGTTTTCAGAGTCTGTCAACAATATATGTAGCAGGCAGAATGGACTCCAAAAGGCAGTTTCTTGATGAGAAGAGTTATCTTTTATATCCACTTTTCTCACCCATTTAAGGGAACTCAAAGCAGTTGACAAAGTTTCCTATTCTCCCCACACCAGACATCCTGTGGAGGGGTTGGGGCTGTGAGAGTTCAGAAAGAGACTAGTCCAGGGTCACCCAGCTGGCTTTGTGGAGGAGTGCAGAATCAAACCCAGTATTCCCAGATAAGTCCAGCACCTTAACCACAAACTGGCTTACAGTTTTATTAATAAGCATTATGAAAAGAATAAAAAAAATGGCAAAAATTTAGCGGTGCTGCCCAGAGTAGAGATGTGCATGAATGGTTTTTTGACGTTATATTTGAACTGAATACCCGAAAATACTAAATTCAAAACTTTGCCGTTCAGATTTAACAAGATTCAATTCAAACTCACCAAATTCGAATCTATTTGTTTGCATTTCTGATTTGAATTTGCACATATGAATTTTGTCAACATTCGTATGTTCATGTACACATTTTCCCAACATCCATACACATATGTACGCAACCATACATGTCCGTATGCATCCTGTACTTATCCCGTATGCAACCTGTTTTTGTCTCGTACGGATCCATACAAATGTGTATGGATGCAAGAAAGATGTGGATCTTCCAGTGCGAATAGTGTATGAACTCGTACACATATGAATGTCCAGATCATTTGAATGGATAGAATCAAAATTTGACATTCAATTTGAATGTTTACATTTGAATTTTGGGACATTCAATTCAAGTTTGAATGTTGAAATTTGGCACATTTGATTGGATTTTGAATGCCTACAAATATTCATGCACATCCCTGGCCCAGAGCACTTCAAAGGGATCAAAAACATGAACAGAATCCCAGTGGGGTAGGCTCAAGGCTCTGACCAGACAAAGTGCAGTACCTTGGTACAGAAACAAGTATCAGTAAAAAGGGCACTTTAAAAGCACACTTTGGCAATTTAGAGATATAGAGGAAGAAAAGAACCTATTCTAGGGATACTCTGTGCTATCTAGTTAGAGCAACTTGTTCTCACCCATGACTTCTTCGGAGCAGGATCCTGGATCAAGGAACATGTGGTGACAGGAACTGTAGATAATGTGGTGATGAAAAAGTGGTGATGGGAAACAACCACCTAACTGGCTATCCTTTTGGATACTGTTTTTCTGATCTTGGTGGGCAGGGAGATTCCTTCTGCCATCCAGTCCAGGGGAGTGGGTTCCTGACAGGAAACTCAAATTCAACCCAGGCAAGGACAGGACAGAAGAAGAACTGTGCCTATAATTGACTGGTGGGGGAGAAATCTCTTCCATGCCCCACTCGTGCAGCACAACAGAAAAATGAAACAATGACTACATGGGCAGCACAACTGGAAAGGGAGTAGTATTTTTCCTGAGCCCATTTAAGTCTACTGTGTAAAACAACTTCTTTTTGTAGGAAGCAGCTTTGGATTTTTGCAGGCCTTAGACGAGCTCTTGGGGTACACCAAGTGATCCTCCTCAGTCTTTGCTTCATACAAGCACTGAGAAAAGGGGAGAGGAAAGGCCAAGGAATGATTTACATGTGTTGCATTGATCCCCACTTGAGGAAACAGATGGTGCAACAATAGTAGCTTAGGAGGAATGGAATGGGTGGAGAGAGGGCGCATCTTCACCTGTTGCCATAGGTGCTGTTGGTATGTGGCAGTGAGCTACTGCTAGGATTGAGGACAGGATGGATAAGACCAAGTCTGTGGTCACACTGTCAATTAACAGCATGCAATCGCACATTGGGCAAAAGGGAAAGCAAATTCATGCAATATCTACCCACTATAGTATGCTTCAAACCCCTTTAGTGCTCTTCCCTGATCATACCCCCAAAATAAAAATGAATTAACACTCTATAATAGAGATGTGCACAAATGTTTTTATAGTATTCGATTCATATCAAATCGAACACAAGAAAATTAGTATTTGTTCAAATAAATCCCTTCAAATGTGGCAGGATTTGAATTTGATACGAGTGTTTCATATGAATTTAATATAAATATTAGATACGGATTTTCTGTAGACCCTATTAATGGGGTCTACAATGGGGTCTTCTGCCAGAAAATCCGGATTAAAGGGAGCCTGTTTCCACAAGAAACAGGCACTGGGGTCCAGAGGAGGCTAGGGGGAGGGGGTGCACCCATGGGGGGTTGCCCAAAAATCCCAGCTTCAAAGTGATTTCGGAGTCATTTCAAAATCATTCCGAAGTGACTCCGAATTCCCTCCAAAGAGATCGGCAGAGACTTCAAAGCCGCTCTGGAATCCCTTTGGAGTGCCTCCAAAGTCTGCACTGATTTCTTTGGAGAGACCAGCAGTGAGACTCCAAAGTCCCTCTGAAGCGATCAGCAGAGACTTCAGAGTCTCTCTGCCAGTCTCTCCAAAGAGATCAGTGCAGACTTCAGAGGTGCTCCGAAGGGACTCTGGAGTGGCTTTGAAGTCTCTGCTGATCTCTTTGGAGGGACTTTGGAGGGGAGTCCACGCGGTCTGCGCTAATAGTGCACGGACCGCACTGACAGCTTCGGAGCCTCTCCAAAGTCCTTGGCAATCTCTTTGGAGGGACTTTGGAGTCATTTTGAAATGATTTTGAAATGACTCCAAAGTCCCTCCGAAGCTGGGACTTCGGAGATTGCACCGCCCTGTCCCCAGAGACACCTGGGGTGATGGACCGACCCCTTGGGAGTCGACCCAGATTCCCCACATGGGTGCAAAGGTGTTTCCATGGCAGGGGGGGTTAGCACCCATTGCTAATGGGCGCTACATCTCCTGTGGAAACACATTGGGTGCTTCCCTTAATCTTAATCTACTAGATCCAGATTAAAGAATGTACCCATTCCTTAGATCCGGATCTTCTTAGATCTGGATCTAAGGGCTGTGGTGGAAAAACACCCAAAAATCAGATAGGAGCTCAGGTATTACTTTAATCCTTAGCACCATTCTGTCTAATGATGGAGGCTAGTAAGAAACCTTTCTCACACACATCCCTAGCCCAGAGCAATAGGGTTGAACAGATAGTGTTCTTTTAACTGAAGAGACTGGGGATTGAAAAACTGAATTATTTGCCCCAGGTTTCTTCAGATATCCAATCTATGATGCTCGCAGAAGATGGATAGGCTTTCTCTGTCACAATTTCACCCTGCAGTGAAACATTAATCAATCACCAGACTTCCAATATTAGGTTGAAATAAGTGAATAAAATATCCATGGGCCTTTCCACACTTGGCCCGGTAGTTGCCTCATGGTGGGCTCCAAGATGGAGCATTCACACATGAAGGAGCTGTTTCTGAACTAGAAACAGCTTCTTCCATGCTGGAGTGCCTCATGAGGTGACTATGCATGCTGCAGGAATAAGTTCTCCTCATGGACACTTACCCTGCACCACAGCCAGAGCTGGGAAGGCTCCGGTCAGACTATCTATGTGTCTTCCAGTTCAGAAAATGTCCTGAATGGTCACCTGATGGGCTGTGTAAGTGCATTAGCACATCATGTGATGGGCCACACAAGTGCATTGGTGCATCATGGTTGTCCTGGTGATGGCGCCATGTATGAACACTGGCGCCTGCCCCAGGGACCCATTATGGCAGTGTCTGGGCACCATGCACACTCAGGTCGGTGTCCGAACATGTGGGGGAGGTTTTGCATTTACTAAGCATATGCTAGTGTGGATACTTAGTGCACCCTTACATTCGCCCTTTGCTGGGAAGCAAAATGTGAATTTCCCCCAGATTTCCTTCCTTCCTTCTCTCTCTTTCTGTATGCATGTGTGTGTGGTGGTGACTGATGGTTGGGTATATATATATATATATATATATATATATATATATATATATATATATATATATATATATATATATATATATATATATCAGAAAAAGTTCATCTCTTGGCTATTTTTGATTTCTGATTTTAATTATCAAAATACCACCGGAAAAAAGATAAAAAGAAGATAAAATAACCTATTAGTTGAGTTTCCATGTTTTTGTATTATTCTATTTGTGCATACTATTATCCCTTCACATTTGGTTTGGACTACTTCAAGTTACCATTTTGGTTCATTTCATATATGGAAATGCACAATTAGGTCTAATTAAACATTCCTTGAGTCATAGGCATTCAAAGATGTCATGATGACATTCAAGTCAGACAGTCAGATCAGAATAACAAAAGTGACTCTGCCCTCTTTCCCCCTTGGCATTCATGAGCTGTGACAATGTTCTGCTGCCTGTTTTGTACTACAACCCAACATTTTATATGACCGGCATGATGCCAAGGTTTAATTTTGATAAACTTTTAACTGAAGTAAGCAACTATGCACTCTACAGATGGCAAGATAAAATCCTTTTATCCTGCACTTTGCAAAGCTGAAACAAAACTTGAGTGTAATATTTGGAAAGTCAGCTACAGCCTCAGGAAATAAGGATGAAGCTGCATGTTGCTTTTTCAATGAAGGGAATCCTGGGTTACAGCTAAATGACACTCTATTAGTGGATGGAGTTAGGGATGTACAGGAATATTTAAAACATTCCAAATTTGATTGAATTCATTTGAATCTGGACATTCGAATTTGAATCAAATGTCTATAAATTGGAATTTAAACATTCAAATGAATTTTGAATTTTCAAATTGTTCATATGAATTATTTGGACATTCGTATGTATACAGATATGTACACGATGCATACTTGCCCGTACGCATCTTTCCTGCATCTGAACGCGTTTCTATGGATCTATACGGGACAAAAACATGATGCATACAGGATAAATACGGGATGTGTATGGATGCGCACGGGCACATATGAATGTTGTCGACATTCGTATTTGCAAATACAGATCGAAAACGTGCGTGAATAGATTCAAGTGTATTCAAATAGAATCAAATATGAATACATTCAAATTTCAAACATTCGAATAGATTTAAATTTTTGGATATTTGATTTGAATTGAATCCCGAAAATTGCATTTGTGCACACCCCTAGATGGCGTAGAACAGTGTTTCCCAAACTTTTGACATATGTGTACCCCTTCTATAATTTTCGTAACGCTGAGTACCCCTCATGAAAAACATTAGGGATAAAAATTGCATTTTATAAAAATAATCAAAATCAGTGGAACTTACTAAAGCACGATAACAGGCGCCCAGAACTAACTATTAAAGAAGTAAGTTGTCTCTGTATCAAAGTGCAGTATATTCACGCTGTGTCACGCCTCACAAGACCATTAGATAACACTGCAATTCTCCGGGGTTTAAACAGCTCCGTGGCTCAGTGTCAACTGTTAATGTTCCCACAGTTTAAAAATGGCCGAACCCGAGCTGCGTGAAGGATGCACAGAAGTTCCCACCATAATGAGTTGCGATACCATGTACGATGGCCCCAGTTCCCGTGTAAAAACTGCAACATGCGCCTATTTCTTTCCTTGTTCTGTGGGCACAGCTAAGCACGGTGCAGTGGATATTCCCACGTGATCCCCACCAAACTCCGGTGCAACGCGTACCCCCACCAAACTCTTCCCATACCCCTGGGGGTACGCGTACCACACTTTGGGAAACACTGGCGTAGAAGAACAACAGGTACTTCTGTCAGCAAAACAAAGCAAAAGTGGGTGTCTTGTAGATAGCGAAACACATATGCAACTGCTGCTTCTTGGCTGGACAGACACAGCTCATCAAAAGGTCTTATGCTTTTTCCCAGCACTCAGATGATGATGCAGTGCACCGTGAGAACACAATTGTTTCCCTGTTTGCCAAAAATCATTGTAAAATGCTGTTTTGCCTGCAGTGGATGAGTGGCACAAATACTTATTGCCTGGTGAGTCTGATAATGAATATCATAACTACTTCAAGCTGTAAGGAGTAGAGATGTGCACAAACATCCATAACATTCAAAATTCATATGAATTTGGCCGAATTCAGACATTCGTATTCAAATTGAATTTTGATACATTCAAAGATTGACATTCGAATTGGAATCAAATGTTTCGATACATTCGTATGAAGCTTCATATGGGATTTGTATAGGATTCGTATGGGATATGTATGGGGCTCATGTGCATTTATATGGGATTCATATGGGTTTTGTATGGGTTTCTTATGGGATTGAACTTTCTTATTGAATTCGAATCCCACTACATTTGAAGGGGATCTGTTCAAACGAATATGAATTTTCTTGCATTTGATTCAATACGAATTGAATTTTTTTAAAAAATTGTGCACATCCCTAGTAAGGAGGTCTTTATGGAGAACCAAAAGTAAGTGGCTTTGGGAATCTTATTATGTTTTTGAGTGTCCTGTCTAGCAACATGCACCTTGCGAAGTTAGAACCAGTTACATGTGGGTGGCCTAGAGGTAGGAAGGCATCTCCCTCATCGCAACATGTGGCTTACCATTCAAATCCAGTCTGTCTTTCTGCTTCATGTAAGTTCCAGTTCAGTGCTGGCTAATGTATGCATAAGTTGCTATGTTTAGTGAGATCAATTTTAAGGATTGGAATCAGGCCATAGCATGCTATTTACCATCACCTCATCCCACTGTGCTGGCATGTCCTTTTAGCTGATTTCCCTTCTGTCCTAGCAGCCATAGTGGGCATTAGCATCCACAAGCATTACCTAGATGAATACAAGCTTTCACCTGAAAAGCAAATGAACAACATGCACTCCTCTGAGAATAGATAAATCTGACAATTAAGGGGATTAAATTACTGTGCTCCTAATTACCTGAGTGGCTTCTGAACTAGTGTTGTTATCAGCACCAAATTTCCTGGACTAATTGGCTTAGAAACGGAAAGGGATAATCTAATAAATATCTTAATATCCTGTCCCATTTTCCATGAAGTTTTGAGGAGGGTAATTGAATTACAATTGAGGTATAATACAATTGGTCAAGCTGGGGATGACTGTCATAAACCATTTGGTCACTTGGTGTGTATTTGTTTATGTATACAAGTGTGCATTAGTTTATGTATGCAAAAGTAAAAACACAAAGTTTCATGGCATAAATCCCTATAAAAATAGTACCAAGTTGCTTGAAGGTTTTCAGTGGAGGGAGACTATACCACAATTAGAACATAAGAACATAAGAGAAGTCCTGCTGGATCAGGCCACAGCCCATCTAGTCCAGCATCCTGTCACACACAGTGGCCCACCAAATGCTCATGGGCATCTCAAGCAGAGACAACGATTCATGAAACAGCAATCAACTGGAATTCATTATGGGCTCTTCGTACTTTCCTTCTAATGTGTGACAGCCACACTATGTCACAGTTGTTTCATGTTTATGCAAACTTCTTTTCACCTTGGAAAGGTGCCACAGAAGTCCTCTGCCCTAAAATCTGGTAATAGATTTCCTCCATCTAAGACAATAGGCTGAGATCTAGATCATGTCTGCAAAGACGTCCATTTAACGTGCTTAGATTGTACACCATCTCCATAGGGATATTGGATGCCTGATAAGCTTGTCTAGCTAAAGTTTTAAAATGAATTTAGTGAAGATTTACTTCAAATGCTTTGCTTTCAGGAACCCATAAGCCATTTAATTTCAGCCAGGATGAACAGTGATTATGCATGTTGAGCTGTGGCCACACATTCACTGTAAGCCTTCCTCAATCCATCTTCAGGTCTGACTGCTCATACCTTTTCATTTCTATATATTTTATTTGTGGACCTTCCATTCAAGAAAGTCTGAAAGGAAGGTGGAAAGTCCACAAATAAATAGTATAGAAGTGTCTCCACACAATGTGCATGCTCCATCTGGAAACATATCCAGAGAATCCCTCTTCACTAAGTGCAAAAAGAACCTCACACAGTGGCCTACCTATTGATTCTGGACATTCTCCAGGAGAAGACAAAGGCAAAACCTTTATCTGCTCTTGATTCCCTGCAAATGACTTTTAGAGACATCCTGCCTGTCTCTTCAACCTTGAGGAAACATCTAGGCATCCATTCTACTAGCCACAGATACACCAGTTCTTCATAAATTTATCTAATCCTTTCTTAAAGCTCTCCAGGCTCTGTGTTGGGCTGGACTCCCGGGCCATTTCCAATGCTGTTTGCATCCTGGGATGGGGCCTGTCCCAGAATACCCAACCCATCCCAAGCTGGGATGAACTGCTGCTGAAGTGGGACAGAGTGGTCTACATCAGATGACTTGTTCCATTCCAGGCTTGGCTACTGCCTCTGAAGAACCTTTGGAGGCAGTGCCAGGGCTCAAAACTTCAAGCACAGAAAGGGACGAGGGGCTTCTCTGAACTTAGACTTATTTTGGAATATATCTCAGGTTATGGCCTGCTGCCTGCATACTCATTCAGGCTATGACAGGCACCAGGTGAGGTCTGCCATAGTCTGCAACGGCATGTGTACAACAGACCCCTATCTTAGATATATTCCAGAATAAGTCCAAGTGCAGAAAGGGCCTTGGTAACTAGTTAAGGGAATCCGTGTAGTTTTATTGGCAATAATACAGTGGTAATTTGTCATTTCCTTCTTCTTGTTATATGTCTGGGATTGAATCTGGGATCTTTTGCCTCCAAAGCAAGTGCTCTTTTACTGAGTCATCACAGAAAATGGTGGTGTTAATTTTTGACATCAGTTGGTAACTATGCAGCATATAGCCTGTAAAGATATGGTGATGGGCTATCTTTACATGAAACTGTAGAAAAAGTCCAGTTTGAAGAATGGTTTGCTAGATGAAAAAAGAGAAGATATTGGTTCTGATATCAAAACAAATTATTGAAAGCTTATTTGAAGAATATTAATCTATTGGTCTATTTAAAGATTAGTATTTTTAAAACATTTTGAATGAACACTCATAATAATCATAAGATAGGTCTCATCCAGATTTGGGATAATAGCATGATTATGGCGTGATTATACTGGGATTGCCATAGGTATCTATGGCAACTCCAGCATAGCTCAACAATATCAGGGTGAAAACCCTCTATATTCTATTTTGGGGAAACCCAACACTGAATGTGGGTTTTCCGAAACAGTACTATATCCTACCTGTCTGGATGCTGCCTCTGGGAGCTGCCATGTTGAACATGGCCATCATATATGTGAGGTTCAAGAACAGTAGCTGCTCAGACACAGTGGCGGCGACCACAGTTATGGGTATTTGTCACTGTTAAAATACTCAAGTGAGCTTGTCACTACACCTTGCAAAGTTCAATCTGCCATCAAACCAAGGATCCATTTGTTCTGTTTGATGGATCACCAGTCAATCAAATACATGATTATTCATGTTTGCTTTTAAAAACTTTTTTGTAAAAAATAACAAAAAACATTTTTCCCCCCATGGGGAAAAGGGCCTTTTAATGGCAAACACACACACACACACACACACACACAAAATGAATACTTCAATCAAGTTGTTTGTGTTTGCAAATGGCAGACTGAATCAGTATGATTGTATTTCCGGATATCTGAACAGGAACTGTTGGATTGAATTATCAAAATCAACTGAGCCATGCATATCCCTAGCAAGAAGCAAGTGCTCTTAAGGGGCTGTACTCCAGAATATCCCTTGTGATTTTCAAGTGGTGTCTGGAGGCATCTATATATTCACTTTCTTTGACTTCTTCTTTTAAAACCAGAGAAGGGACAGATACGTTGATAAATCTGCTAAAAGCATAGATGCCAGCATGTATAGGAGGATTAGAAGGGGGGATTAGGGATGGGCACAAATAGGGGTTTTTTTGCATTTGATTCTTATCGGGTCAAATGTAAGAAAATTCATATTCATTCGAATGGATCCCCTTCAAATGTGATAGGATTCTATTTGATACAAATGCATTCATACGAATATCCAATATGAAAGCATATTTATCCTATACATATCCAATAAGTATCCTGAATGTACTTTGAATCTGCTCTCAAACCATGTTGATTTCACTCTGGATCCATTGCAGATGTGACTGGCACAGACGCTTTCCCACCTCCATCTTTCATGAATGTTCCAAAGCTTTGTACAAATGTTCCAAAACATTAGTATTCATACGAATGTGAATGTATGATTGTCATAACATTTGATTTGTATATGATTTGTACGGATAACAAATGTTATGAATATTCATGCATGTCCCTAGGAGGGATTAAAGTAAAAAAAGTAAGAACAATTAAGAAGTGACGAGAAAATTATCCTGCTAAGCATTTGACTTTTGCAAGTTAAAGTGAATGCAGACCACTTTCTCTCTCCCTCCAAAACCTTTCTTCTATTCCTAAGGATAGATTGGCCACCTTATCTTCTCCAAACATGGTGAAGGGGAAGAATTCAAGGGAACTGAAGTGTATGTTAAAAGTCCAGTGCCTTTTGGACTGCTCCGGCCAGAGGTCATCAGCTCACAGCCACATTTTTCCCTGCAGTTGGGAACAATTAGTTATATATCTCACAAAACAATTTCCATTAAAAGTCCTTGACACCTGCACCTCTGTAACAGATCTCGTATGGTTCTCTGTAAATATCAGCCCTCTGTTATCGCATTGTTTTTGTTATACTGACACAGATATGCTCTGGAAAAACCTTGCAGCAATCAGCAATATTCTGAACTTTCTCTCTTTCTCTTTTTAAGAGTGTGTAGTGGATGAATGCAAGCAAAATCTTTATCTGAGTGTCATAGTTTGGGAGTTTGACATATACAATGGGAGGAATTCGGCTGAGCAGCAGCACATGTGAAAAAGACTTGGGTGTCCTGGTAGATCATCAACTGAACATGAGTCAACAGTGCGAGGCAGCTGCAAAAAAGGCAAATGCAATCCTGGGGTGTATTAGGAGAAGCATAGAGTCCAGATCACGTGAAGTTATTATCCCCCTCTACTCTACCTTGGTCAGACCTCATCTGGAGTACTGTGTCCAGTTCTGGTCACCCCAGTTTAAAAAAGACGCTGACAAGCTGGAGCAGGTTCAAAGGAGAGCTACCAAGATGGTGAACGGTCTGCAAACCATGTCCTATGAGGAACGGCTTAAGGAACTAGGAATGTTTAGTCTAACAAAAAGAAGACTGAGAGGAGACATGATAGCTGTCTACAAATACCTCAAGGGTTGTCACAAGGCAGAGGGATCAGCCCTGTTCTCACTCTCTCAAGGAAGGACTAGAAACAATGGGGTGAAACTGCAGGGGAAAAGATTTAGTTTAGATGTTAGGAAAAAATTTCTAACAGTAAGAGTGATCAACCAGTGGAACAGGCTGCCACGGGAGGTGGTTGGTTCCCCTTCGATGGAGGTCTTCAAGCAGAGACTGGACGGCCATCTGTCTGAGATGGTTTAGGAGATCCTGCCTTGAGCAGGGGGTTGGACTCGATGACCCAGGAGGTCCCCTCCAACTCTACCATTCTATGATTCTATGATTCTATGATTTCAATGTGTTGTTTTACAGTAAGCAAAATTCTTTGGACCATTTACATGATCCAACCCTATATATGCAAGCCTCTTTGAATTCAGGGAGATATTACAAGATAATTCAGCATGGAACTGAAAGTGAATATTTACTTCCCTGAAAATAGTTCCCGGGGGAGTCCCCAAAAGACTTATTTACTTCTCCACTGTCACTCTACTGTGACTCTACTGAAGTGGACTTTAAAAGTGCCATGCAAATCAGGAATAAGCGTCCGCATGAGGCTCAGGAAAATGCGTGTTTTTAACGCACCTTCCGTCCCCATAGGATCCCTGTTTTCTTTGCGTGCATCTTTTTCTCCCCGCCCCTGCTCTTGTTCATAGGGTGCAAAGGAGAAACAGCAATCGCCTCTCTGTTCGTCTCCCAGATCTCTCCCCCCCTTAAATGGCTTCTCATGCTGGAAAACATTCACTCTCACAACTTTCCCTGTTTTTGCTTTCAAAAATCCACCCTGCCCAGCGCACGAGCGCTGACAATCCCTGACAACTCCAAAGGAAAAACAGCGATCGGCTCTCTGCCTCTCCCCCCCTTAAATGGCTTCTCGTGCTGGAAAACATTCACTCTCACTACTTTCCCTGTTACTGCTTTCAAAAATCCACCCCCTGTCCAGCGCACGATCGCTCATTCACTCATCACTTTCCCTGTTATCGCTTTAAAATCCACCCCTAGCAATAATCCACCCATTTCACACCTCACAGTGATTGCAACAATGTTGCAATTCTGCGTGATTCTGGCTCTTTAGTTCTGAGCTTTAGAAAGTGAAGCTGTTTTTGTGTTTCTGCTGTGTGTGTGCAGGCGGCAATCCCCGCCCCTTTTGCCACGGAGCGTCCTCAAGGTAAATGTAGCGAGGAAAACCCACGACTTACAGAAAGAGCGCTGGACGAGTTGTTTAAAGTGCATGTATTTTGTCGCGCGATTTCCACGTTTTGTAGCGCTGGAACCTCGCTAAAAACCCTGGCTTGGGGACGCTCAGAGGCAAAAGGAGAGTCTTGGCAGACTTTTTATTCCTTGGGGACAAGCCCCCCATCACTTAACAGTTTAAATAAGCATATATAGGTCTGTACTGCTAATCATTTAAGCTGGTGCAATTCCAAAACTTGTCCTCCAATTCCTTGAAGGAAAAAGTGGTTTCTATCTTCTGCCATGAAAGAGATCAATCAGATGGCCTACCTGTCTGCTCCTGGTCCCATGGAAAGTGCTTTAGATTAGAATTCCATGAAGAAGTTGCCTCAGTGAAATGTCTACCTGTGCAATCTACTAGCCATGTATAAACATGTGGTTCCAACCTGTGGGTTGTACACAACAAAACACAATGCACTGGAATATAAAGAAAACACAACTTGTCTCTGAAGCTGTTGGAAAACATGATGTAAGCACACATTCAGAAGTGTTAACTGCAGTACCAAAGTTGGAGTAGTAATACTCTTACAAGGCAGAAAACTGAGACTCATGTTTGTTTTCTTACAAAGACGATGGGATGAAGAAACAATGATCAAGCTCATTTAACTCATATGTATCAAGCATTTATGAAGAGAGAGATATTACTATGAGGGTTTTCTTTTCAAGGAGATGTAGAACTGGGACAAAGAATTACAGGTAAACAATGTGCTGTTGGATTTAACTATGCTGTCATCTTGGTGATTCACTCTGTGATTCACCTTCAAAGGGATATATAACAACAAATTATTTATCTAAGCAAATTGATGTCACCCATCTCAACTGTACGCACACTGTTGGTCTGTTTTGGACTCTGAGCTTATGATGGGGGATAGAAGTCTGTATGAAAAAGTCAGTAACAAATATGGCTCCCTTTAATCTCACCAAATATTAAATGTTCCCCTTTGAAAGCTGTGCTAGGGTTGTTGTTGGAGCAAAATGTCCCCCAACAGCAACCATTTAATTCCATCATGAGTGCAGTGGTGACAAATTACATTTCAGGGTTTCTGATAAGGAGATGGGAAATTGTGGTAGCAGAGAACTTATCCCTTTGCAAACCACTAGCATTCTTAGAAATGCCATCTTCAAAGAGGACATAGCAAAGTGTGAATCCAAACTGTAGCCAGAAAATTGTAGCATCTACAGTATGGTGAATAATAGCTAAAGGGATTCTTGTGGGTTACTTTGCATGACCTCTGAAGAAACAGGTAAAATATTAGGGTTTAGAAGCAGCAGCTAGTGCAGAATGCAGCTGCTAGGTTGCTGATGGGACAGCTAGCTGGGCGCAGATCACACCAGTCTTAAAAGAGTTGCACTGGCTACCAATTCGATGAGCCCAATTCAAGTCCCTAAATGACTTGGGACCCAAATATCTGAAGGAACATCTACTCCCATATTGATCTCCTCAGCAGCAAAGGTGGTGGGCACCCAGGAGAGGGCTTTCTCAGTGATGGCCCCTAGGCTGTGGAATGGTCTCCCCCTTGAGGTGCATCTATCACTTTCACTGTACACATTTAGGAAGGCAATGAAGACCCACCTCTTTGCCCTGGCCTTCAGTTAAATGAGGATACACTTTCCCTTCCCACTTGCAGGCACTGTTGTTTTAATCTATACTGTTATTGTTTTAATATGTTGATTTAAAATGTTGTTACCCACCCTGAGACCTTTAGGTATAGGATGGGATAGAAATACAAATAGTAGATAGATAGATAGATAGATAGATAGATAGATAGATAGATAGATAGATAGAGAGAGAGAGAGAGAGAGAGAGAGAGAGAGAGAGAGAGAGAGAGAGATAATAGGATGGAATATAAATATAAATAAATAGGGGTGGGTGAAAAATATTCATCAAGTTTGAATTTGTAGGAATTTGTAGGAATTCAATGATTTGTGGGTGAAACAGAAGGGTGAATGTGCTTTGTGCACATCCGTATTAAATATCCATGCTCCTTTCTTGTAAAAGAAATGATAAAAATGCAGGATGGGTTTTTGGTTTCATCCTAACGTCCTACATGAAGGCTGACCCAAGACTGAAGAAGATCAGAGAAAACCACTTCTGAAACCTCCATCTTCTGAAATCTTTATACATTGGTGACTAGGGCCCTTCCTGAACTTACCTGATGGTGATCTGGATCAGCTGATCTGGACCAAGCAATCTGATCTAAAGTGGAGATGGATTTCTCTGGACCAGAGCAAGCTATCTGCACTTGGACACCTACTCTGATTTAGCCTCTGTGCTGACCCCAAAGCTTGCACAAGCTTTGGAGCTGGACCCAAAAGTTCCAATAGCCAGGAACGAAATGTACACTGAAATGGGCTCCCCATGGTAAGCTGCCTCATGGAGGCATGCTGTCCACTCACCTCCTTAGGTTAGTACACCTCCAAGCTAGTACACTGGAGGACCTAGTTAAACAGAACTGTTGGTAGTCCAGATCTAGACTGGATCAGGTGGCCATATGGGGGCTTCTGATCCAGACTATAGCCTGTCTTGTGCAGATAGGAGTGTGCTAGAAGGCAAGGGGCCTCCACCTAAACTCCACTAACATCCAGGAGGGAGGCCCATAATCCCCTTCTAAATGCAGATTACCAGTAAATGAAGAAAAGCTCTTAAGTGCTCACGGAGACTTCCCTATATTTGCCGCTATTCTGTTGTTGTCCCCCCCCCCCTCCATCTTGGGTACTGATTTTCTTTAAATGTCAGTAGACGTCATAAAAGTCTCTACAAAAGGTGTCTGTAGATGTGCCAAAAAAACTGAAGATAAAAGACTGTGTCAAAAACAGGAGGAAAAATGTTTTAACCCTCATCAGTATGGGTGAGAAATTGTGTAGTTTGTGGATGAAGGACCTGTTCTGTATCTACTTGTTTTTAATCCTGGAAAGAAAAGCATTTATGGCATTGACTGATTTCTGGTGGTGGTGGGTTTCTCAGAGAGTATCCTGAAATTGAATTACCCGGATGCCTCTTAGGCCGCGTCCCCAAGGTGGCCAGTTAGCACCCTTTGGGTGCTGTTTCAGCATGCAGGGGCCGGTTGCAGTTCCGGGCACGCATTCCAGGTGTCTTCATGGGATGCCCTGCAGCACACACCGGGTTCAGGGCTCGGCACAGATAGAGCCGCCCCCAAGCAAGCCGTGCTGAGCCTCGGCATGGGGAGCAGCTCCACCACCTCTCTGCTCCCTCTCTCCTCAGCTGGGGTTGGGGTGTGCTTTTTGCTTCTTTTGCACCCCCGATTTTAAGATTACGATGTTCCCCGTGATTTTTTGCTGGAGTAGAGGTCTATAACTTTAGCTTTTATTTTTTTAAAAAAAGGCACTTGACTTTTGCACACCTCTGCTCCAGTGAAAAATCACGGGGAATGCAAAAGTCAAGCGCCTATAATTTTTTTAAAAAAAATCCTAAAGTTATAGACCTCTGCTCCATCAATATCCCCTCTCTCCTCAGAAGGCATGGACAGTCAGGGTTGGGGTGTGGTTTTTGCTTCTTTTTTAGGAATGTGCACAAATGTTTTTGGGGTTTTTTTGGCATTTGATTTGTAATGAATCAAATATTAGAAAATTAGTATTTGCTTGAATAGATCCCCTTTGAATGTGGTAGGATTCTATTCTACACAAATGTATTTGTACGAATTTGTGCATATATCCTAAATGAAGGAATGTGTATCCAAAATGTATTTGACATGAACGTATACTTATCTGATACTCGTCCTGTAACATATCCCCTCTGAAAGTGTCAAATCCAACCTGAATCCACTTTTAATCCACTCTCGATCCATGTTGAATACACTCTGGATCCATTGCAGATGTGTCTGGTGCAGCCACTTTCCCTCCTACCCAGTTTCACGAATATCCAAACTGTTCATACGCATGTCCGGAAACATTCATATCCATACAAATGTTAATATACAAATGTTGTAACATTCAATTCATGTCCCAGATACTCCATCCACACTGCAGAAAGCTGCTTCTGTACCAGAAATGGCTCCATGCACATGGGAGCATCCCCTCCCTCATATAATAGTAGAATAGTTTTTACTGCTCTATCACTATAATAGCAGTCAGGCTGTGACAGTCCAGCATCCTCCATTTGGGTCTCTTCCAGGCTGAAGAAATGCAAATGGACTGTTTGACCAGGTGGTGCAGGCACAGTTATGTGCCATGTTGCCTGGTCAGCACAAGCAATGGGGGCTTTCCATTGGCACCATTGCTGCGGCTCCACGATTGTCTCTAGCATCGAGGGGACCACCGTGATTCACACCTTGCTATTGCTTAGGGAAGCTCTGGTGAGGTTTTTGCTGTGTCTGATCAAAGCCAATGATAATGACACACCTGGGAGCTGTGAGCGCATTGCAGGCAAAACAAGCGCACAGCTCAGTGAAGAGTTAAGGTAACGTGCTAGAACACATGGAAAGGAGCAGTTGCCCAGTTTCATGTATTAGAACCCAGCTGGCACACAAAACACACACATTCTGTTTCTTTGCCATTGTTGTTCAGAATGACCTTTAATAAACTTGCCTGCCTCCGTGAGAGGCTCTGCCAAAGCTAATAGTCGTATAATATTAGCTTCCTTTATGGCTTTGTAGCACTACTTTTCCCTGAGGCATAAGTAACTCAAACAGGGCTTATATTTTAATGGAAGAGGCAAAGGAAGGGGCTTCTTGTGAGACTGTTGCTGGATTTTCCTCTGCTTTGCTCCTTTTTTGTGGCATAAACATACATGTATCAACATGCATGCATGCAGACAGAAAGGGATTCATATTAGCATTCACCAGAATGTGCTTGTGGAATGCATTATTTGCATTTTCCTCTATGGATTGACTTATTTGCATATGGTGGGTTATAATGTGGACAAGAAAAATGTATTAATCCACCAAAGTTTTGGGGGATTTAGGGGATTCAGTTTTCACTCACAAATTCTGAAACAATAAATATTCTAGAATAAGAGGGATATATTATTCTTCTTAAAGAGAGAGAGATTTAGAATAAAATTGTTTTATGTGGTGTTAAAAAATTGAAATGGCTGCGTGAAAGGACAAAAGGAGGTTTCATTCCGTCTCAACCCACTTCCAATTTTGACATGTCTTTTTCAGCTGTAAGTTTGAAAACAAGGTTTTGTATACTAGTACATTTTGTAAGCTGCTCTGGAAGCTGAAAACAAACACGGCTATTAGGGATATGCATGGATTTTTTTTTTCATTCGAATTCGAGTTGATTCGAATATCCAAACATTCAATTTGATCCAAATGTATAGAATCCGAATGCAACAAAATCCAATTTGAATCAAATACATTTGAATCTATTTGTTCGAATGTTAGATTTGAATCTGAAAATACAGATGTCAACAACATTCGTATGTGTTATACATATCTGTTCGCATTTCATATGCATCCCGTTTTATCCCCGTATCCATCCCATTTTCGTCCGGTACTATAAGCGCAAATGAGCTTCATACATATCTGCACATCTGAATGTTTCGAATCATCCAAACGAATGTTTTTGGAACATTTGAAATTCATTTGAATGTTTAAATTTGAATGTGTAGACATTCTATTAGAATTTGAATGTCCACATTAAGTTGAATTTGATCAAATTTCAAATGTTTAGAACATTTGTGCTCATCCCTAAAGGTTGGTGGAGGCAAAAGATGGCTCATGTGAGGAGTGGAAAGCCAGCACTTAAGTTGCCAATCTTTGCAGGAATTTGGGCTTTCATTCATATTAGATTTGCAGCTAGTTCTCTGAAGGAAATAACTTTCCTAACCACCAGTTTGCTCCTTCCTGTGTGAGTCATCATTAAACTCAAGGAAATGGCCCTTTCCACACTGGGTTAGTGGACCAGTTCACAGGGTGAGGTAGTTTCACTGCATCCATACACTGGAGCAGCCTAGCAAAGACTGGGACCTCCACTGCACCCACACAGGCCAAAGCTATGGAGAGGGATATGACTCCAAAATGGCACTGTATCTTGCTCCACCAGTAGACCTTTTCAATGTAGTCTACAAGTGTGCAACTTTGATATACTGGCCCACAGATGGTGTGTATCAAGCCCATTGCCATTTTGGCCAGGTACCTGGAAGTGACAACAGAGGTGCAACCGTTCTGGGTGCCCAGTTGAAAGAGCCCCAGCCAGAAACTTCAAACTTTTATCTACTGAGAACAGCTCAACACTGTGCAGGGTAGCATGTGCCATGCAGAAAGTGCTAGGGGTGTCAACCAAAATGGAACAGTGCATATAAATGCAGCAGTGACTTAAGGTGCATCCAGAAGCAGCTAAAACCATCAATTCTTCCAGCACTATCCTGGGAATGCCATATGAGATCGTAGCATTCCCAATATAATCCAGGTTAGTATTATTGCTATTATGGGAAATTTGGCAATGACACCAGGTTTCCTGTAATAACAATTTTTTCCCTTTCATACCAGTGCACCCATCTGGAATGAGACTGCCTCCAGATGGCAAACCGATATACCAATAGAAATCGATAATGTGGGGGTATTGATCACCCCCATTCTGTCTTTGGTCACATGCAATCCAGGTAATTCAGCTGTCATCAAATTCCTGGATGTCCAAAGACTAGGGTTGTGAACAAATGTTTTTGTGTGTGCTCAATTCATATCAAATCAAATGCAAAAAAAGAAAAAAAGGCATATTTGTTCAAATAGATCCCCTTCAAATGTGGTAGGATTCACATTTGATTGGAATGTTTGATATGAATCCAATTGGAATCTCCATTACAAATTACCTACAAATCCCCTACATATCTGCTATGTATTCCCTATGCATTTGCTCTGAACATGTCAAATCTGTTCTCAATCCACTCTGAATCCACTTTGAATCTACTCTGGATCTGTTGCAGATGTGACTGGGGCAGCCGCTTTCCCACTTCCCCAGGTTCATGGATGTAAGGAAGCTTCATATGAATGAATTGTACGAACATTTGATTTGAATATGAATGTCCAAATTCAGAGGAATTTTGAATGTGACGACATCCCTACACAAGACCACTTCAACACGTGTGTGGTCAGTTGTTTCAGCTTCCATGCATGTGTGCTGGACAGATCTCCAAATGCTGCTCAGAAAGTGAAGTCTGTCCTTAAAAAGCACTATTGCTGGAAAACCTGCTACCAGTGCTGGGTTTTCCAGCAATAGTTTTTAGCACTTTTTAGGGATGAAAGAGTCAGGCTACAATGGGGTTGCCTACAATACGTGAGGTGACCCCACCATAGCATAGACATAAGGGTGCTATTTTCATCCTGTCTGAATGCACTATCACTTGGAGCTCCCAGAAGCTAGCCAAGCACATGAAAAAGTACAAAAGGAAGAGGATGAGCGCTTGGCTGGCTTCTGGGAGCTGCCATTTCAGAAGAGCCCAATAGGCAAGACAGGAAGCCCACAATTGTCATCCGTGTCTGCCAGAGGGTAGCAAGAGGTCTGCTTTCTGCTGGATCTTCTTTAGATCCCACATGGCCCCTTGCCATCTTGAAGGAGTAGCAGGCTGGAAATGATCCGCCTTCCCCTAAGCATGTTGCAGAAAAAGATAGGCTGAAATTCATTTTTGGTAGTAATCAGGATATTTTGGAACAGAGGAGAGTGTTGAATTATCTGATGCAAGATGTTTCAAAAACTCCTGATTCTGCTTTGAGTGAATTTGCTGTGTTCCTGGGAAACAGTTGCTGATTAGTGGTCTTCACAGTATTTCCCTTCGCCTGTAACTTCTCTTATTTTGCCTTTTCTCTTCCTACCTCTCCACACTAGGGGTTTGCATGAATGCTTTTTTAAAAATTCAGTTTGTATCAAATCAAATGCAAGAAAAACAGTATTCATTCAAATAGATCCCCTTTTAATGTGATAGGATTCAAATTTGATATGAAAGTTCAATATGAATTTGATTCGGATATTCAGTATGAATCACCTACAAATCACCTATGAATCTACTAAGTATCCACTATGTATACCTATGTATCTGCTCTGAACGTATCAAAACTGTCCTGAATCCATTTTGAACCTGCTCTCAATCAATCCACTTTGAATCCACTCTGGATCTGTTGCAGGTGTGACTGGGGCAGCCACTTTCCCACCTCACCAGGTTCACAAATTTAATGAAGCTTCGTACAAAAAATCAAAACATGTCCTCTTCCATTTGCCCTTAGAGTGGAAGAAGTGCGTGCAGAAATTATCACTCTCTCTCTCTAGTCCCCTAGAAGATGACTTTGCTCTCCATAACTCTTCTTCCTAGAAGCCAAGTGTCTGGTCTCCAACTTTCCCCCTCCTATTAATCAATATATATATCATCTGAATTTCCTACTGAAGAAAATTAGTCAGCATGCTGCTAGGATGGTTTTCTTCGCATGTTCTTTTTTGCTGATGGCTTTTGGAGAGTTTATGATCACATCCGGTCATTTCCTGCCTTGCTGCTAGTCTACACATTTTTCAAGTACTGGGAGGGTGCTGTTTTCTTCTCCGCATTATATGCCTTGGCATGCCCCACTGCTGTTGGCAGAAAGCAGATAATGCATTCCTAGAATGTGCCCAGGAGAAAGCTTTTCGCCCGTCATCTCAAGAATAATTGCTCAAGGTACTTCATGGAAAGAGCACTTGCTCTGCAGAGAAATCGGCAGCTAACATTCCTGCTCATGCCTTCGGCAGCCCCTGAGCTCCGCCTGCCTGTGTTTTCCCCAGCACTAAGAAGCTTTCCAGTAAAAGCGGTGGCTAAATAGGAAGCAAGAGGAAACCTCACTTCTTCCCTCCACCCCCTGGCCACAACCCCATGTGAAGTTTCTCGTAAGCAAAGCTGTTTGAGTCCTTCTCTGTCCCCATTCACGTCAAAGCTGGAGGGACAACAGTGTTTGAAGAGTGAATGACTCTGCGTGACCCCTGACTTTCTGTTTGCCTCACTCATTAAAAAAAAAAAGAATTAAAAGAACATGCCCAGTTAAAACGTCAATAAGGAAGATCTTTGGCAGCAGCACATAATTTACATGGTCCAGTGTTCTAGTGTTTCGGGAACGCTTTCCAACAACACTTTACACAGCCACAAGGGGCAGCTTTCAAGCATCGCTGGCAAAGGAACATCCTGCATAAAACCAGCCTGTACGGATGCAGAACCACTTTATTTTGACGGCTGATTTATTGTTATTTTAATTTTTTTCCACCTCTGAGTAATTTTTCGACCCAGGGTTTTCAGAGTCGCTATGAAACTAGAGTCATCAGGGTATCTTTACTGGATAGGGAGGAATCATTTCCTCTGATTTAGCCTGATGTGTTTCTGGGGTGTATCCACACCGAAAATGTGAATGAGTAATAGAGGAGAAATGAATTGTACTCACTTTTTCAGTGGCAATTTGATGAGCATCATGTAATGTTTCTAGTGTGCTTAATGCATGAAAGAAAGAAAAATATTTCAGTTGATGAGGTCATAGAGAAAATTATCATAGACATAGTCAATTTTGCTGTGCCAATGAATCTCATCCTTTTCAGCCATTCTACAACTAGTAAGTCTGTCTAATTACCACTTTGTACCCATGAAGAGGTGACGGAGTGCCTGCATACATCACACCCTGTGCAATCTAGCTATATATGCATTTTTGCAATCCGTTTTTCAGGTTCTTTTCTCCTTATACTAACAGGGACCCAGAAGGCTGCAGTCTCCTGACCTAGAACTTAATTTGATACAAAATGGGACTTATTTTAACCCAATGAAATTGTCTTGTATCCTGCTTGTTTTTAATGGCTGCAGCTATGACTAAATACAAAATATGGTTCTTCACATTCACTACATTGGGCTACAAATTTACCCCAGCCATGGTGTACCATGAAAGCTCCTTCGTTCTTCTAAGCTATGAGTCAAATTGCTTCATTACCTTGGGAAAGGTAAAAGCTAAGGGTGTAGACCCTCACAGAAAATCTGGAATGGAGACCCTAAGGGAGTTAGATGGAGTATGCACTGTCTGTCTGGAAGCTCTTGCGGCCAACCTGATGCCAAATGTTATGTTTACTAGGGGTGTGCACGAAGCCCATTTAGAACATTTGGTTCGGCACAAACCAAATGTGGGGAAATTCCTATTCATGTACCCCTCCATTCCCGCCCCTTCCCTACTTTCCTGTTCTCACTGCCGCCGCGCCTCCTTCTAAGGCACTTCCAGGTCTGCGCATGTAGACTGGAACTACCTTTCCAGGCTCCGGAAAGCCTGTTCTGTGCTCTGGAGAGCCCACAAAGAGGCCTGGGGCACCACCGGAATATGCCCCAAAGGTAAGGGGGTGCATGGGATAAGCCTTCTGGTTTGACTAAAGCTTCTATAAATACTGGATAATCCAATCTGTGGATGAATAGGTCCCTACAAATAGGTCCCTATGCAATCCGTCCACGAATCTTGGAATAAGTACATATTTGTACTAATTCTGAATAGCATGAATATTCATGCACATCTGTAATGTTTATGTTCCCTCGGGTTATACTGACAAGGCTGAGAGGTAAAACTCTGATGCCTGGGCAATTCAGAGTTCCTGTATCTTCATGCCTAGACTTCTTCAATTGTCTTTCAAGGCCATTCAAGATAGAAGAACATTGATTTCTAGCAAAGTGTGCACAGCCAGAAGCCGTAATTCCCCTGAGTGGAGCAGAGACTGACCTGCAGCAAAAAGACACATGGAGACTGCAAATTGGTGCTCATCATGGCTCTGCTACAACCAGGCACATGCATGTGCCATATTGAGTCTGTGGCCAGTGCTTGCTCCCATGTGGACACACCCTCATAGGGATGTGCACAGGTTTTTTTCATGCTTGCTTTGCATCAGAGTGAATGCAAATGTGAAGGAAATTTGCACTCACACGAATAGAGCTACTTCGAATGTGGTAGGATTTGAATCCCATGTGAATGTTCTTTGAATGCTATTTCAATCTGCTTTGAATCCCTGCCACCACTCATGTCTCTGAATCCCCTCCAAATTGTTCTGAATCTGCTTTGAGTCCACTCTGGATGTCTTGAATCTGCTATGAATCCACTCTGGATCCACTTTGAATCCACTATAGATGTGACTGGGCAGCTGCTTTGCTGTCCCCCACCTTTGTGAATAAAACGGAGCATCATACAAATGCACAAAAGCATTTGCTTTCCATTTGAATGTCAATCTTTGAATATAGCCAATATTCAATTAGAATGCGGATGCAAACCTGATGAATAATTCATGCACGTCCTTACAGCCTGACTTCACTTTCTAAATCTTTTAGAACAGTCTCAAATACTTGCCTAGGCTTGGTTTCCTCAATTCCAAAGTCTGCTAGGGCCATGTGTGTTCACACTGCTTTTTTGCATCCTCGTTGGCTAATATGTATTATGCTTCTGTGGGTAACTGTGCAATAGGGATGAGCACAAATTGGTTCTTTGGCATTCGGTTCATAATGAATAGAATATTAGAAAATCTGTATTTGTTCAAACAGATCCCCTTCAAATGTGGTATAAATTCGTTCAAATTTATACAAATGTCCAATACGAATGCAAGTGAGCCAGCTTGGTCTAGTGGTTAGGGAGCCGGACTCTTACCTTGGGAATACTGGGTTCGATTCCGCCCTCCCCCATGAAGCCAGCTGGGTGGCCTTGGGCTAGTCACAGCTCTCTGCTGAGCTCTCACAGCCCCACCTACCTCACAGGGTGTCTGTTGTGGGGAGAAGAACTGGAAGCTTTGTCAGCTGCTTTAAGTCCCCTGAAAGAGTTGAGGTAGGAAACCCAACTCTTCTTCTTCTTCTTCTTCTTCTTTCTTCTTCTTCTTCTTCTTCTTCATATGGATCCTGCAAACGGATCCTATACCAGTGCATGCATATCAGATATGTATCCTATACCAATGCATACGTATTGAATACATATCCCCAGTTTAACGAATGTATGAACTATTTGTATGAATGTTCCAAAGCATTCATGTTTGTATGAATGTTAATATGTGATTTGTGTACAAATGTCCAGATTCATACGAATTCATATGAATAACGAATGTGTTGAATATTTGTGCACTTCCCTACTGTGCAACTGATTCCTGCTCACTCATCTGATTGGCTTGCACTGAGAAGGCAATCTCCCTTTCAAGCCAATGTTATTGTCAGGTGGGTTGGCCAATCCAATGCAAGCCAGGATTTTGACACAACAGGAAATCAAAGAAGCCATGTTGATCAAGGCACACATTTATATTACATATTCAGAATGGCTGTGAAGAAGTATCTCTTTACCCTTCATCCCGGCACTTTTATGGTTTTAATATGTTTAATATTTTAGTGTTTTAATATGTTCATTTTTATTTTGTAACCTGCCCTGAGACCTTTAGCTATAGGCTGCGATAAGAATTTGGATGGATGGATGGATGGACGGACGGACGGACGGACGGACGGACGGACAGACAGACAGACAGACAAGCACCTGCTAGCAAAACCATTCTGCTCTAAATTGTATAAACTGAGGTATAAGTGCGTTTGGGAACATGCTTTCACCAAATGTTTGGCCTTATAGTGCCGTATATCTCATTCTGTATCCTGTTTTATCATGAAGAGCCATTTGCAACCCACAGTTTCCCTTACAGTGGGTAGCCTGAGAAGCTTAAAAGTTTTGTTATTGTGAAGGAGTGGTTTCTTCTTCTGAGGCTCTTTGGTTAGCTCAGTCAAGTAACATTTCACCTCTGTTTTTCCATGTATTGGGTTCTGGTATTTCTCTAGCTCTGACATGAAAGAAAGCCTGTGGCCGTTTCTGTACTTACTCTGTTCTGATCTGGATCAGTAGATCTGGGATCACCAAACCTACTGATCTGAATCATGTGGAGGCATAGGTTGAATCATCTGTGGATGACTGGATCAAACTCTCCCCTCACCCCAAACAGTACCTTTAGGCCTCCTGGAGGCTTTCTGGAGGCCTGGGGACAATTGAAATTGTGTGAAATCTAGTGGGATTTCCCATGATTTTGTGCAAATTCCATGGGATTTCATGGTAATCATGGGAACTCTTGTGTGATTTGCAAGGAATCATGGGGAATCTTATGAGATTCCCCAGTGTTTCACAGACCTGCGGTTTCCTTTAACCATGGTAGGAACAGGTACGTATTTCCCACGGATGTGGGGGTACACCTCTAGTGCCATAACAGCACTGCTATGCGGGAGTTGCTCCACGTATCGTCATAGCCCCTCTCTTTCCTCCCTCAAAAGCTCTAGAAACTATTGCTTGATTGTGCCGCCATCATGTCCCATCCACAGGCTGAAACAGACATCCACACATGTTCAGAGGTACCAATGCATTTGGTCAGGACAGCTGAATGCCTAGATGTGTGCATCAGTAAAACGTGTGATGGCAGCACTCTTTTGCTAGGAGGTGGTAATTGCAGAGGGAAGATTTCTCACATTTTTGCCTCTTAGTGGAATATCCAACCATCATCTGGATGTGGCACCTGTGGAGGGGGGGCAGCGGGTGGGGGGCAGAGGAGGCTGGTTGGGTCACCACAGAAAACTGAAACCACAGTTACTGAATTGGAGGAGGAAAGCAGACTTAGAAGGGAAGAACAAATATTGTTTTCTTCTTTGGAACATTTTTCAGAAAGTGGTCACAGTATGTGCAGTTTTTCTGACTTTGCTTCTGATAACTCTTAGGTCATCAGAATCCAACCTGATTTCTAAAGTATGCTTTAAACATGAAAAAGGAGAAGTCCATACCACTTTGTCGAGCAGTTTCTCCATCAAGTCACATGTATTAGTCCCAGGAAACAACAGGCAAATTCCTGCCGATTAGCATTCATTGCAGTGTTTATCTCATTGTCAGTGTATAGGTTAAATTCCCGTGCTGAACTACTCCCTCTGTCAATATTTAAAGGGCAATTAGTGTGAGTATTAAAAACAAAAACCTGGCTTTGTACATCAAATTTAATCCAAAGTTACACCATGGTTGGCCAGGCTTGGCCTATAGTCCTGGACATCCTGGAACGGATTTGTGCAAAACAATGTGGATGAGAGAAAACACGTCAGCCAAGCCTCTGTTTGTTTACGTTGTGTGTATATCACTGACCTTGAAACAAGTGGTACAGAAAATGTTCATTTAACTTTCTTGTCTCATAGTAACTAAAAGAAAGTGATGCATGTGGAGTCAGCCCTACTACAAGCTAAACTCAAACAGCTTTCCAGGATAGTACATTTATTGCAGGGTAAAAAGGAAAACACTTGTCTTTTATAACCCTGACCTTAGTGTACACACTGCATCATACCTGTCTGATGCCTGACAACATAAGAGAAGCAATGCTGGATCAGACCGCAACCCATCTAGCCCAGCATCCTTTCTCACGCAGTAGTCCCCCAGTTGCTCCTGGGCATTCTCAAGCAGAAGACAGAGGTGAAGCCTCCTTCTATTCCTCCTTTATTTTAACTTAAAAGCTGGAGTTACTTGAAAGGATACTTGTAAAGTAATAAGCACTGTGGAGCCCTGGTTCATTCTTAATGCCCATCTACTCCTTAATGCCCAGAGGTGTACAAACAAATGGGCTTAGAAATCTTCAGGGCTAGATGCAAATAGCTGCCTTTACTTTTCTTTCTAAAATTGGTAATGCATATATGGACACACTGCAAGAAAAAGCTAAAACAGGTGAACAGGCAGAAATACTGTTCTGGGAGAGGGAGAAAAAAACCAAGGAGCTATCCACTAGGGATACACATGGATTTTTTTGGACATCCTATTTGAATCAAATTGAATACCCAAAAATCCAATTCGATCTGAATCTTTTAAATTCAAATTTAACAAGATTCAATTCGTATTTACCAAATTCAAATCTATTTGTTTGAATTTTTATTCGAATTTGCACATACAAATCTTCCCCACATCCATACACATCCATACATGGCCATATGCATCCTGTAGTTTTCCCGTATGCAACCTGTTTTCGTCCTGTATGGATCTGTACAAATGCATACAGATGCGGGAAAGACCTGGATCTCCAAGTATGCATTGTGTATGAACATACACAAACATACAAATGTCCGGGTAATTTGAACAAATAGATCAGAAGTTCAAAATTAGATTCAAATTTTTACATTTGAATTTTGGGATATTCAAGTTCAAATGTCAACATTTGGCACATTTGATCGGACATGGATGCTGGAAAGTGTTTATGGGGAAATTGCCCAGGGCAGAGAATTTTGGAAGAAGCTCAAGGAGGCTTTTATCTTAAAGTGGCCTGAAAATAGATGAAAAAGAAAGAAGGGAAGGAGGGAAGAAAGGAAAAAAATGAACAAGTAGTAAATATTGTAGTTGAAGAAGAAACAAGGTGGAGGGAAAATGTGTGCAGGCAGATTAAGAATTGGAAATAGATGTGCAAATTGAAATTTAGTATAGGTTTTTGTCACATGAGTGTCTGCATTCATTCCTGGCTGGAAAAAAAAATGAATTGAGAGGACTTCATTCAGTTTGGTTTTCATTCATTCTGAGCAAATGACTGACAGTGGCAGAAATGGTTAGGAGTGCCATTTGCAATGCAATTCATACTTTATGGTCTCTGGTGGCAACAGGAAAGCTGACTTGGCAGCTGCTGTTTGTCTCCTAAGCAGAGCCAGAATATTTGGGCCATTGAGAGTAAACAACATGGGCTACCAAGCAGCAGAAACAAACAAAAACAAACAAGAACATAGAGCTTCAATAATCAAAACACAAAAATTAAATATGTGTGCAATAGATTTAAAAAGGGGCTCTTGAATGAAAAGTGAATAGGAAGACAAGATGAAAATGAATGAATAAACCTCTGATATCCCTGCTGTTTTAGATATACTGACTGACCCTCTGAACAAATATAACACTGATCTATCCAGTGGGACCAGACAGATTGTACACACCTTTTATGGCAGGTTTGCATGCTGATAACAGCAATGCTGCATATTAAATGACTTAGGGTGCGTGGGTTGCACTTCACTTCCCTGGGAGAGGTAAAGAGGTCATGGATGTGATCTGGGAAGGTATGGAGGCAATAGGAGAGGTCACAGATGCAGTCATGATTGAAGGGAAGCAATAACAGAAGGCTGGAATCCTGCAACATTCAATTCAAATACAAATGTCCAAATTCAGCCAAATTTGTACAAATTTTGAATGTTATGAATATTTGTGCCCATCCCTTCTTTTCTGCCCTGTCTCCCCACCCCCCTCAACATTTGTCACTGCATCCACTGCCTCTGTGCTTTCCTCTGAGGCTCAAATAGGTCTTCTGGAGGTGTGTGTATGCAGCTGGAGAAGCTGTTCCCCCATCCAGGAATTTCAGGAAATCTCTCGAGCTTTCCCAGGAATTGCAGGAAATCTCACACAATTTCCCATGATTCCTGAATGGGGGCAACCTTTGCAGCTGCACATATATCTCTGGAAGGCCTAGTTCAGCCTTGGAGGAGAGTATGGCGGTGCTGGAAGTGGTGGCTGGGAGAGAACACGAGGCCAGGCATGGGCAGTTCTGGCCTTCATTGGAGCTTCTATGAAGTTACAACAAAGGCAGGGTACATTCAATTTGCAGACAAATGAGGGCTTACTCTTTCAATTCACCTACAAATGTATGAATTCATTTGAATTTCAAACACATTTGCACATCCCTACTTTCAAAATGCATTATCTGATCTTCAATGCTGATTAGAAATGGGACAGGAACACTAGCATCCACATGCTACACCTCTAAGCCATGGTTGAGGTGCTTATTTTTTTTTAAAAATGGGTGAGGTTGAAGCCTTATTTTCATGCTATAATGCCATCCTCTTTCCCAAAACAAAGGTCCTATGTTTAATCTCTCTTTAAAAAAGTAGCCTACATATTGGACCTTCCTTCTCCTTCCCTCAGTTTTAGGCAAATTGTGGTGGAATCGCTTTAACAGGACGTAACTCTACATTTCCTTTCATCTTGTTCCCAAAATATATCTGTTTATTTAGCTAGCAAAGTCAACCCTTACATCTGTTTCAAAAGGCTGATGAAAAAACAACTCCATCTCAAGTAACCCAGTTCTACAAGACATTGTACATATTTTGTGGGTATCGGAGAGAAACCAGCACTTTTCCATCTGCTTGTTTATTTGGAGGGAGTTCTAACTAGGCAATTTAGAAAAACTGAGTCATGGAGATGTTATGGTTAACATGTGCATCGCTAGTCCTATGCATGAGAGACATGGGGCGCGTCTTCATGGCATGTGTTATTTCAGTTTAAAGAATTCGAAATAAAAGAAACAGAACAAAGCTGTCCAGACGACTTGCAAGTTGATCCGGTTCCGATGGCAGCCTTAACGCGGGATCAATACTCGGAGTCCACACGGCAGCATTGTCCTCCTGCCCATTGCCCACACTCTCTCCTGTGATTGGTTTTCCCTGCCAGGATCCCACCCACACTTCTCTTTGCGTCATTCCCTGCCCAATCCACCCTCCCCCTTCCCAGCAGCAGCAGCAGCAGCATCCATCCATCCATCCATCCATCCATCCATCCATCCATCCATCCATCCATCCATCCATCCATCCATCCAGGCGCTGCGGCATGAGGAAGATGAGGATGGGGGGAGAGGGGGCAGCAGCAGCTGGGTGGGGGTGGGGAGGGGAAGGGAAGGGAAGGGAGGCATTGCTAAGGCACCAAGGAAAAGAGTCTTGGGGGGGGGACTAGCAAAGGGGGGGTGTCGTCCTTGCACAGACGGGATTCTAAAGTGAGAGAAGCCCCCCTTTCCCAAAAAGAGAGAGGGAGGAAGGAAGGAGGGGTATCTGAGAAGCCCCCCTTTCCCAAAAAGAGAGAGGAGAGAGGGAGGGGTTCCTAAGAAGCCCCCCCTTTCCCAAAGAGAGAGAGGAAGGGGGGGTATCTGGGGGGTGGGAGACATTGCATGAGCATCTCACGTCTCCCGCCCTCCCGAAGCCGGTGTATATGGTACACTCCTGATTATCAATGTTGCAAATTTCCGCAATTTCAATACAGCTCTGTATCAAAGGACCGGGGCTTTAAACATTAAAGAGGCATAGGGTGGATGTGGTGGGGTGTCATTCATTCATATTTTTATCCCACTCTATACACAAGGCTCTCAGTGCGGGTCACAACACATTGGTTTTAATGTGTTCATATTAAACATATTAAAGCCATAACTTTGCCTGAACGTGGGGAGGAAAAAGCTGTTTCTTTAGTCCACCCTCAGAGCGAGAAAACATGAGCAAAGTGACCAGTAATTTTCTTTCCACATTATCTCTCCCAGAGGTGAATTTTACCCTAAAAGAAAACAGCTTGCCACTTTGCTGATATATTCTCTCACTCTGAAAGTGGACTGAAAGTGGATTAAACCTTAGGTGTGACCACATATTCTCTCATTCTGAAAGTAACAGAGATCAGAACTTTCCCCATGCACAGAACTTTATTGACCCATGGCCAGGCCTGGTAGTGCGGTGCAGGATTTTGGGACATGATTGATCCTGCCCTATTGGATTTCCTAGTGGTCACCTATCCATGGTCCGCTTTGCCCTAATATCCTGGCAACTGGAATCTTATCTGGGAATTCCAGATTAGATTCCACTTCCCATCCTGAAGCAGGCTGCCCCTGGCCTCCCATTGCATCACCACCCACTCCTCCTGGGCTTGCATGGCACTGCCACCCCCAAACAAAGGATGCCCAATCTGGGCCAGAAGGCAAAAAAAGACACTTCTTTTTTTAACTGTATGAAAATGCTGCCCACATGAGATCTTTAAAACACTCTCATGCTCTGGTGCTTGGCCATTTAGTCAAGCAGAAGTGTTGTTAGTCATGGCTCTCTTCTGAGCTCTCACAGGGTGTGGGGAGGAGAAGGTTTGTCAGCAGCTTTGAGCCTCCTTAAATGGGTGAGAAAAGTGGGGTAAAAAAGCCAACTCTTCTTCCTCCTCCTCCGTGAAGCCAGCTCAGTGGCCTTGGGCTAGTCACAGCTGTTACAGGGGTGAAGAATGGAAGCTTTGTCAGCCTCTTTGAGTCACCTTAAATGGGTGAGAAATGCCAATTCCTTCTCCTTCTGGGAGGTTTGGTATGGGGTAGCATTATTATAAAGAGGTATAGAAATCCAAGTCAAGGTTCCTATCTTTTTTTAACAGTTGTGCAAAGCATGGAACTTCAGCAAGTGCATCCTTCCTTCCTTCCTTCCTTCCAGCCTCGCGCCGAGGGAAGAGCAGCCGGCGGCGGAGGCGGCAGCGGTGGCATCCATCCATCCATCCATCCATCCATCCATCCATCCATCCATCCATCCATCCATCCATCCATCCATCCATCCATCCATCCATCCATTCATCCAGGCGCTGCGGCGCTGCGGCGCTAGCGGCTTCTCCCTGGGGCTCCGCTGCCGCTTTTCCCCCGCTTTGCCGCCACTTTGCCCCGCAGAGGAGGAGAGCCAAGGGGTGGATAAGAGGGCGAAGGGGGCTCCTCGCTTGCTCTTCCCCCCGTGGCCGGGAAGGAACTCCGCCCCCCCACCTCACAGGGACCGAAGCTGGATTAAAACCTTGGCTTGTGGTCACACCTAAGGTTTAATCTAGCTTCACTCCACCTTCAGAGTGAGAGAACACATCAGCAAAGTGACCAGTAGTTTTCTTTCCACATTATCTAGTCTAAAGGTGGATTTTCTGAGTTATTAACCCTGAAAGAAAACCAGCTTGTCAGTTTGCTGGTGCATTCTCTCACTCTGAAAGTGAACTGAAACTGGATTAAACCTTAGGTGTGACCACAGGCAGAGGCAAAGTAGCCTAGAGGGGGCTCAAAGCGGTTGACATTCTGTTTTCACCCTTCAAGGGACTAAGTGGCTGACAAGCCTTCTCACCCTTAAGGGGGCTGAAAGCGACTGTTCCGAACCTTCAAAGGTCTGAAATTGCGCAAAATTGCAACATTGTTTTTAAGGTGTGAAGTGCTTAGATTGATACAGTGTTTCAGCTTTAAGGACTGGAGGTTTATAGTGGGTGTTTGAGGGTGGATTTTTTCAATGAAGGAAACCCTAAACATGACGTGCTTCTAATATGTTCAGCCATTGGTTACAGTGCGATTGGGGGGGGCGGGACAGCCTTAACACTGAATCTCATCCCGGAACGATACTGTCCACACAGTTAAAAAGGAAACACGTATCGACGCACGATCCGGAGTGAGACCTGTTGAGATCAGGATTTATTTCTAATCGGGATAACGTCCTTTAACACGGAAATACCGTGTTAATCCGAAGTGCCGTCTGAACTGCGCGAACTCAAAACGTTTTGAATTCGAGATAACTATGCCATGAAGACGCACCCATGAACTTTCTAAACTGACCTGATTGCAGCTAGAAGCAAATCGCTTTGAAAATTATGCTCATTCATGGGAGGCTGGGGAGCAAACTGCCTTTTTCCACTCATTTCCACTCGTGAACTTGATGACATAGATTGTCTGCTATAATTCCTGCACTCGTTCCCCTGTCTTGAAGCGTTCTGGCAAGGTCGGTGCAGTGGGAATTTAAACAAATCAGTCTGAACTCAGAACCTCAAAGAGAAAGCCGTGAAAAACAAACACCTTTTAAGTATTTAAGCATAATGTGTAGTAACATCTAACTACGCACATCAGGTTTCCTATTGTATTCCCTATGGGTAGTCTTAAAAGTAATAAAACAAGTAAATTAGAGACTGAAATTGTTGTTTTGTTGTCCTTTACATGTTATATATATATTAAAAATCTGCCAGGAATGTTCCAGCCTGATGCAGTCTTTGGGCGATCCTGGGCCGATTTTGGACTTCCCTTCGCGTATGCTGGATGGGAACAAAGTGTTATCACCTGACGTTAAGTAGCGCTCATGCTTGCAACACTAGGGCCGCATCCCCATTAGAAGCTTAATTCAGTTTCCTTAAACCGAAATAATAGAACTGGATGCAAATGCGAATTTGCCTGTTCCCATTACTTTCAGCTTAATCATGTTCAATCTGGATTCTGAGGATCATATGTGGCTTACATGACTCAAGGGGGGACTCAACTGGCTGCTTTTCGGGGGTGCCCTGCCCTCTTCCTCCTGGCATGAATGCACCACCCATAAGGGACCCCTTCAGGGAGCCTAGCTGGGTGGCTAAGTGGCTGCCGCTTGCCTGGATGGATGAAAAATGGCATGGGCAGCAAGCGATTCTTTCCCCTCCTCTCCCCATTTACCAGGGCACACAGCAGCAGCAGCAGCAGCAACTCAAGCCCCCTTCACAGCTACAGCCTTTAACACAGAACCAGCTGCTTTCCTTTCCTTTCCCTTTCTATGGGTCAGATCTTTCAGAATTGTGCAAATTTGCAACATTGTTATAAAGTGTGAAGTGGCTAGATCACTACAGTGTAGCTTTAAGGAGTGGATTTTTATAGTGGCTGTTTTGAGGGGTGGATTTTTTCAATGAAATCACTATCTTTGGAAGCAAACTATTGGGGGAGGGAAACCCTAAACACGGATTCCCATCCCTTAACACCGTACGGTCCCCACAGTAAAAAATTTAAAACGTTTCAAGCGCACGAACTGGAGTGAGACCTGTTGAAATGAGGATTAACATTTACAATGCTTTGGGGCAATTTAACACGCAGAAAGCGTGTTAAGCCAAACTGACGTGGGGTCTGCCAGGATTGAAAACGGTTAGAAATCGAAATAAGGTTGTAATGGGGATGTGGCCTAAGTAACTATAGCCCATACCCTGTGCAATCAGTCACTCACCTGTGACTGATCCCGGGCCCAGTCCTTTTCAGGGTGCCGCCATTGTTAGTGTGGCGCCCTCCACAACTGCGTGTGTGTCAGTGCCATCACCATGGCACTGCATGGCAGCTCTGTTGACCTCCTCCTCCAGCTGAAGAGCGAATGCTCCCCAACACAATCAGGCAAGTTGGTGTATGGGCTGGGAAAGGTGTGGAGCACAGTTTTATGCTCCACACCTAGTGCAACTTTAGTGAACTTCTGGGAAGGCAGGGCGTGCCTGGAGGCTGTAAAAGCTTCCTCAAAGTGCAGGTTCTCTTCCCCAGAAGAGCATCTGCACTACAGGCTGTAGTGCGAATAGGCCCCTGGTCCAGCTGTGAAGGCTGGGAAAGAAATTTCTCAGCTTCTGAAGATGCTGGTTGAATTTCAGTTTGGGTGCTCAGAGATGGTAGACATGTGGCACCACTTCTGGATGCCTGATGAAGTGGTGCTGGACTTCTTGGCGTCAGTATTCTGAATCCCCTGCAGCTGGTCTGGTACAGTACCATGGTATCTCAGTGACCCATGGCTGAATTGGATTATGGAGCTGTTTTAGAACTGTAACCGCCTGGTCCAATGCTGATATGGTGTTTGACCAGAAGGCATGGCTGCCCTATAGACTGGCATCTCGGGGTGGGTGGGTCTGCTGGTCTGGACAACTGACTCAATGAAAAAGGACCCCAAGTGTCCACTAGGTTTGAGTGTCTGCATCTTATGTTGGACATCTGGAACAGAGCAGGGGTTCTGCTGGTAAACGGTGCAGCTTGATGCCCTGCAATCTCCTGCATTGAGTTGACAAAAGTGGTCTTGAATTTGGTCTGCAAAATTGTGTGTGTGTACCCTCTAAATGAACTAAGATCAGTTGACCATAAAGGAAGGTCCTTGTTAGTGGTGGCATCCATTCTTTAGATCAGCCTCCTCAGAGATGCCTTTCTTCTAGTGCCATCATTATATGCTTTTAAATGCTAGGTGAAGATCTTTTTTTCCTAGGTTTTTTTGTTTGTTTGTTTTACATAACAGCATGGTGGACAGTTTAAATTTATTTTATTTTATTTTTCTAATTTTGTTTGCTTTATTGCAATTTCTTTTTTAAATGCGGCCTTGGTTTTTAATGCTCAGACACCTCTCTTCTAGGCCACCCGGAGAGTTTTTCTCATTGGCCTGCTATATTAAACCCAATAAATAAATACATAAAGGCTTTTAAACATCTTGAAAGCACCATACCAACCCGCACTGAACTGAACTGAGAAAATCTGAAGGATTCCCAGCACTAAAGATGATATTGCTGCTCCACTTTTCTCCTTCCTCTGAAACCCCTGGAATGTGGAAAGCAACATGACATCCACAGTGCAGAATGTAGCAATGCGCTACTCTAGAGTACAGCTGTGTCATCACTGGGCTGGAATGTACAGTATTGCTCAGCCTGTGAACATAGCTTTGGGCAGATCAACAGCACCTGCCTCCCGGAGGAACAGCTCAGCTGTTGTGATAGCTGATGATCTAAATTTAAGGTCCGCATATGCTTGATTCTATTTAATACCCTGCTAATAACACTGAAGAAGAGGAGTGGGTTGGAAGAGGGGAGGGGAGGGGGCCAAACTTGACCATGGTTCTGAAAGGACAAATGTTCTCCAACAATTTTTTTCTCGGAATTTGTTCTCAAATCCATGTGTCAAGGACAGCAAAGCAGAAAATCTGTTCTTTTCATAAAGGCTTGTGTGTGTGTCATGTCTGTGGCATAGATATAATGTAAGAGGATATATCTGAATATACCTTTCAGGATAATTCCAGGAAAGCCACACTTATAAATATGACATGACTGCACATTCCTTCAAGTAACCTAACTTTCCACAATCACATTCCACCCCAGTTTCATTCTTTGAAGAGTAAAGCGTCCTTTAACTGGCTGCTTCTTCTCTAGAACTCTACACTCATGCTATTTTGCAGGGAGAACAAAAACATTGCATTTGTTCCTTCGAAAGTATCCGCGCATGAGAAATGTGTGCTAAATGTGGTTTACTAATTATGATGGGAACTGAGATCCTGGGGCATGCTTTCAACATGAATGCAAGCCAAAAAGCCTTCTTCAAATTGTTTTCCAGCTCCGGCAGGGAACAGCAAATCAGCCACCACACACATCTCGAAGCCTACTAGTACAGCAGTAGCAAAACAATTCAGAATGCTTTATAACAGTGGTTCTCAACCTGGGGGTTGGGACCCCTTTGGGGGTCAAACTACCCTTTCAGAGGGGTCACAACAAGTCTCCTGCTGCCCTTCCCTCCCACCTCCCAACTGCTCTACCCCCATGGTTGAGGGTCTCCACAACATGAGGAACTCCATTAAGGGGTCGCAGCATTAGGAAGATTGAGAACCACTGCTTTATAAGGGCCAGGGACTTTTCACGGTCTGGTGCATATGTGCTACTCAGAGCTAAGTACCCTATGGGGCTAAGTGTGTGATACACCACCACCCCCTGTAGTAAATAGGGCTGCAGTTACCAAGATGCAGTGCTATACTGTGGGTAGCTGTGTGATGACTAGATGCAGCAGGGGTTGACCTTATCCCCATGTAGCATATTTGTTCCCTTGGGCAAGAATGGTACCCATGTGGACCTGGACTTGTCATAATGCCATAGGGTACCTGAGCAACAGAATGGGAGAAGAAGCTCTGAGAGCTCTCCCCATATGATGGGGCCTTCTGCCACCACCACTTGACGAGACTTACCTTCATCTGTGGCACCTTCTCCAGGTCTTCCAACACAGGGCTCCATTTCTTTTGTTCGGTGACCTCCTCTAGGCCATCAAGATCACAGCTGGGGGTGGGTTGGAAGTTTCCTGGCTGTGATCTCACTGCATAAACCTCTAGCATTTCTTGGACAGTGGCAAGAGAAAGGCTGAAACAGATCCTGCTGATGCCCAAAGAAAAGATTCAGCCAAAATAATCTGTCCTCGGTTTCCTCCATAGATTATATGTATGAGTCCTGGACTTCAAGTCTATGTATACAAAACGTTGTGGATTCTATTTCGCCTCTTGCCTGTTCTGGTGTTTCTTAATTCTACCATCATTCTTTTTGGGTCGGTTCTTCTGGAGGACTTTTAAAAATGAATCCTTCTTGGAAGGTGGTGATTGACACACAAACCACTGCAGCCAGAATGACAACTCATGTAACCAAGAATATGCAGACACCACCCGATGCCCCCAGTGGCCATTTGAAATGAGAGCAGAGAAGAGAGCAGATGATCTGTAAAAGCATGGTAGAAACAATTGGAAACAATAATGGAGCGCGGGAAGGCGATTACATGCAGTACGGACATGCCACTTACCACACTTTGGATATTCACTTACCACACTGTGGAAACTCACATACCACACTTTCCCCAATCACCATACTTTTTTTCACCTACTCCCCCTCATAATTTTTGACCAACTTCCACACATGATTCACAATGTTGTTGCTTAACACCCACTCATGATTTTTGACTCTTGATCATTCCACATGCTTTCCTCTCATGTTCATCCCACTTTCATCCCACATTCATCCCACTCCCATTGCACATCCAAACACTTTAGCCCCACATTCAATCCACTTTTACTCTGCTTTCATCACATATTCAATCAACCTTCATCCCATGTTTATCCTGCTTTCAATCTGTTTCCCTCCTGGGTTCATCCCACTTTCAGTCCACTTCCATCCTGCTTTTAAACTGCTTTCATTCCTCTTTCATCCTGCTGTCAATCATTTTTCCACCCCACATTCAATCCACTTTCTATCTGTTTTCATCCCACATCCAATCTGGTCTTATTCATTCTGCTTTCAATGATTTTTCTCTGATACCCACTCATTTTTCAACTCATGTCATTAGCCTTCAGCCACCTCTTATTCCACATTCATTTTGCTTTCAATGCATTTTTAGTCACGATTTGTTCACCCACTCCCACCCATGATTTTCAATATTTTGTCACTCCATGTTCACCCTGATTTCACCATGCCCTTCTTCCACATTCAAATTGCTTCCATTCTACTTTCATTCCATGCTCTTCTTGCTTTCATCCCACATTCAATCCACTTTCACTCTGCTTTCATGCTGTATTCGCTCCACCTTCTTCCCATGCTGGATAACTTCCAGTCCACTTCCAGCCCATATTCAATCCACATTCAGCCTCCTTTCTGCCTGCTTTCAATGTGCTGCTATTCCACTTTCAGTCCACCTTCATTTTCATATTTGATGGATTTTCATGTTGCGTTCAATCCATTTTCATCCTGCAATTAATCCATTTTCAGTCTGCACTCAGTCCACATTCCACACTCACCAACTTTCCACACTCTTTTACCACACCATATCTGTAGCTTCATTTCTGCAATTAGGCTGCCTGGTGATTTCATAAGGATCCCAACACTCCGGTCTAGTATACAAAATGCTGGTTTTTGAAATTCTTAAAGGATAAGTCGTACTTTTTTCTTCCAGAGTATAATCTCCAATGACCCTTGTTAAACTTTAATTTTAACTTCTGGCACCACTCCAGAAGGGTCAGTGCAAATGGCCCCAGTTTCTGAATTGTTGCAGTGAAAGTAAATGTATGCATAGAAAAGATTATTTTTTTTTCTTTTAAGATAAAGGCATACAGAACGAAACAATGTATTAATATATAAAATTAAAACTATTTGGCCTCGTATTATTAGTTTCTTTTATAAAAAGAAGCTTCTAATATAGGGGCATATATGCCAGTGATAAACAGGCAGATACAGAATGTTTCACAATAAAGGGTCAAAAGAAAGTATGGGGTATCTCTTGGGTAGTACTTAAACAGAGAATGCCCTACACAACCTTTCTAGTTTCCAATGTAAAATCAAGGGTTCATTACAGGTTATGAAATGTCAAGGCTGAGTGTAAATATCAATTACTGCGACAAGGAAAATTATGTTTATGTGAGTTACAGCCATTGCTTTCCCAGGCATTTATGCTGTTTCTTCTTTGCTGGATTATTCAGAACATATTGCTTAATTTCATGTAACCTGGATTGCCCTGCTAAACTACATTTGGAGGAGAGCGATTCTCTTGGTTGTCACCACTTCAAAGGCATCCTGGCTTAGACACAGAAACAGAGACTCTGTGTTTCTATGTTGTGCATCTATCAAAAGCGGCTCCTGTGTTGTTTGACACTTCAAATATCACTAAGATGCAGTCCCAAACTCCAACCCAGTAACCTCTAACACGTCGCACACGTACACCCTTGAAATCTAAGACTACAGCACAAGTCATTTATTCAAGGGGCACACAGAAGCGTTCAGTCTGAACCATTCCCCTCTGACAAAATGTCCCCCCCCCCCCGTCCCAATGACACCTGTGCTCTCTGATGGTTTTATCTGCTTACAGAGGCAGGGCTGCAGCCTGCAAGAGTGTGGCTGTGAGCTGCTCACAATTTTAAGTATGCCCAATGACCTGAGTGTGCACCGGCCTGTGGGAAACATATACGGCAGCCTTTAACCAAGTCCTCTGCTCTAAGACAGAGAGGAGCAGCATCAGAGGAAGGCCATTAGATTGAGCCCTGGAACCACCATTGCAAAGCACTGATTTCTGCCTTGGAAGTGTGGAAACAATTATAGGTGTGAAAATGTGTATGTGCGTGTGCGCACAATAAAGGAACTAGTGTTCCTGATGTGACTCTCAGGGTGCTTCCGCACAGGCCCTTTAACACCCATTAGTCACACATTCCAATGTGCGCCTCTGCACACGGGTCACTGATTAGGACACTTCCGGTGAGGGGTGTCTGCACAGCAAGCCGGTTTTTAATCTGGATTCCGGCGGCAAAACCAGTTTGCTGCCAGAGCGTCCGCATTAGCGGGGCCAAAGAAGCACACATCTGGTGGGTGCGTCCGCACCTAACTGGACTTAATGTGTGACTAATGGGTGTTACTAACACACCACATTTCAAGTGGTTTTGCGCCATGAAAACGCATCCACCTAGGATGCGTCCACACGGCGCAAGTGTAACTACCCATGTCCCACTCCTGGCTCGCCATGATTGGATCGCCGGAGCCAAGCATGGCGAGCTGGGGGCTCCTACCTCTTGGCTCACCCTCGCCCCAGAAGTGGCGGATCGCCGCTTCTGGAGCCAGGGCGAACTTGCCTAAAGCCGACCCTAGCCCACCCTGGGGGGAGCACGGCCGATCCCCTCCTTACCTCATCAGCGTCGGCTGGTTTCTGAGGGTCAGTGCCCAGGATGCAGTGCGCCTGCGTCCTGCGTGCCTCCTGAGTGGCTGGGGCTGCTACTGGCAGCCCTTGCCCTCAGGAGCTTTTTGAGGGCCGCTTCTGGGGTGAGGGCGAGCCGCAGTGGCGAGGTCCCCCGGCTCGCCAGGCTTGGCTCCGGCGAGCCAATTGTGGCGGGCTGGGGGAGGGCCCTCCGTCCCGGATGGGAGAAGGGTGCTGTGCCTCCGAACAGCACCCACCTCCGATCCAGATCTACGCCGCGTGTGCGGAGGCAGGGGTGCGGGGTAGATCCGCATCCATTAAACCGGATCTACCAGTGATCTGGAGTTATTAAAACCAGTTCCCTCGGGAGCCGGTTTTAATAAATCCGGGTGCCGGAGATCCGGTTTAATTATCCCCTGTGCGGAAGCAGCCTCAGTGGCAACAGGATATGTAACACTGAGCTCTGTCTCCTCCCAACTAATTTCTCACCAGTCTTGTTGTGATCATTTTAGATTCTAGTGGGAAAGAGAGAACAACTGAGGACAGCTCATACTTTGGCAAGCCGAGTGGTGCTACTGCTATACAGTATGCCCATTTGCCCCTGCTCTTGAACTTGGCATTACAACACAATTGGTAGTGCAACAACCAGACACTTAGCTCTGTCTCAACCAGTCCTCCTGGACAGTGTGCATACAAGGGATCTCAAACAAATATAGTCTCATACAAAGTTTCTGAGGTGTTTAGAATCAGTGCCACCTCTTTTCTCCAGTGTTTTATCAGAACTATTTTATCTGTTTGTAAGGCCTTGACTTCACTGGCTATTTATTTATAACCTGGACCTATTATTTTGTTTATTTATGTATTTATATATAACCTGGATGATAGCAAGGTCCTGTTCACTTCCCTTTGTTTATTTCCTATGCTCTGTTTGTGATAGTTTGCAATGTGCAATGAAAGTGAAAGGAAAGCAGAATGAAAGTGGAAGGAATGTGGAAGGAAGGCAGATTGAATGTGTAATTAAAGCAGAATGAAAGCGGGCCGAAAATGGATTGACTGTGGAATAAGAGCGGAATGAATGCGGATTGAATGTGGAATGTCGCCAGGCTCATTGTGGGTTGAAAATGGATTGCATGTGGGATGGTAGCAGGATGGAAGTGGGTCACATGCGGCATGAAAGTGGAATGAAATTGGGATGAAAGTGGATGGAATGCAGAATGAAAGTAGATTGAATGGGGAATGAAGTTGGTTTGGACGTGGATTGAATGTGGGGTGCATGTGGATTGAAAGTGGGGCGCAGCCTAGAAGTCCTTTATCTGGGTCTCACCATGGCCTTTCTAGGATGTATCACTTTGCATATATGAGATGTATATTGATGTAAATATTCAAACTGCACGTGTACCAAGAACTGACAATTCATTCATAAGAAAAATTAATACAGATATTTGTTGCTGTTGGGTACTACCGAGTTGTAGCTGATTCCTGGTTGCCTGCACGGATACCTCCATGAGCAACTCTATGTAGTTTCCTTAGCAGAGGTACCGAAGTGGTTTGCCATTCCCTACTTCCAAGGAGAGGCAGGGGATCAAAGAGGCAACCTTCTGCTTTCCAGACAAGTTGTAAGACTATTGGGCTAAACTCACATAAATGGAAATTCATCTGGCATGAGACCCTCCCTGTACATTTGCTCAGAACTGAACAGAAATCAAGCCCCCTTCCACTTTAAATCCGCAGTTATAAAAAAAATTGCAGCTTACTTGCTGCAAAGCGAGGATCCAGACTCCAGCAGCCCCCAGTAGCTTCCAAGAAGGAAGCTGCAAGAGCTGAGATTGGTGCACGTGTCACATGGGAACCAGCAGCCAATTGCAGTTGAGCTGCCATCCCTGTTGTCACCGGCAATTCTCGCCTTCCTGTCCAAACTGGCGGGAAACTTCAAATTTTCTTTTACTGGGCACAGAATGCTGAAATATCAGTATTAAATAAATTTGCAGTAGCGTCACTATAATATGACACCACTACAAAGTATTGCCCACCTTGTGTGACAGCTCAATCTTGGCTGCACGTTCCAATGTGCAGTATTAAGAAGTCTGGACATGCCCCAAATTTCTTCCCATCTCTACTTTGATGTTCTTCCTGCCTTTTTTTCTCTGTTGTTGTTGTTGAATTGCATCAGACTCTTTGTGTTGCCATGGACCACAGCACACCAGGCCCCTCTGTCATCTGTCTTCCAAAGTCAGCCCAAGCTCATGCTGCCAATACCCCATCCATTTCATCTTATACCATCCTCTTCTCCCTTTGCCTTCAATCTTTCCTAGCATCCTGTCTTCTCATTATGTGGTCAAAGTATCTGAGCTTCAAGGTCAGTATTTATCCCTCCATGAGAAAGTTCTCTCCACTTCTTTTCACTTGCTGCTATGGTCCTGCTCCCACTTCTTTCAGGGTTCTCCTCAGTGGAACTTCAAAGTGCCAAGAGTCCACTACATATAGGCAGTAAAGTACTCTGAGGAAGGTTTAAGGTGCTCCTTAAACCTTCCTCAGTCCATTTTCAGGTCTGATTGCTCACACTTCTTCATTTCTATCCAGCTTATTTGTGGACTTCCACCATCTGGATTTCCTCCTGAATGGAATGTTCACAAAGAAGGAGGAGGAGGAGGAGGAGGAGGAGGAGGAGGAGGAGGAGGAGGAGGAGGAGGAGGAGGAGGAGTTGGAGTTGGCTTTTCTACCCCGCTTTTCTCATCCATTTAAGGGGACTCAAAGTGGTTGACAAAGCTTTCTATTTTTCTCCCCACAACAGACACCCTGTGAGGTAGATGGAGCTGTGAGAGCTCAGAAGAGAGCTGTGACTAGCCCAGGTTCACCCAGCTGGCTTCATGGGGGAGGACAGAATTGAACCCGGTATTCCCAGAAGAGTCCAGCTCCTTAATCACTAGACCAAATAGGTTCACAGATAGAAATGAAAAGGTGTGAGGAGTCAGAGCTGGAGATGGATTGAAGATGGTTTAAAGTGAAGGTGTGACCGTGACCATAGTGACTGAAGACCTTCAGACAGAAAACACAGTACTCTTTTGTTATTTGAGCAAATGCAGCAGTGGCTTTGAGTTGCTGAAGGTTAACCTAAAAATGAAATATGGCTACTTCTGCATTTAGATCAAATTATTATTTCTTTTAAATGTAACTATCCAGACTCCATTTTCCACCCACTGTAGTTGTTTATTTAACTCTCTTACCTCTTAACACTACCATTAACTGAATGATTAGGTTATTGGTATGAAGTACCATAATTTTAGCATAATTTGGACCGTAACTCTCCATTCTTTGTTCTTACATAAGAAAACACAAAGAGTGGGCGAGATAAATTCTACCCCTTTGTTCTTAGTCTTGGGATTTTCTTGTAATAGAAATCAATTTCAGAAAAATATGTGTTCTGCATTTTTGTTGTCAGTCACAATTTTTTTGGTACGTTGGCATAAAGAATTCAAAGATGAAATTCCATAACTCTTAAAACATGCAGTTTGTTGCTGGCTTGGCTTTTTAATTTAAATCCAGAGGCCTTTTCACACTTACCTTTCTGGGCCATTCTCACACACTCTGGGATGCTCCATCTGCATACCATGGTGCTACCTCCATGCCAGGGAGACTTGGAGCATGTGAAATTGCCTCCATCCTTCAAAGCTCTGGAGAAGTTGACCAGGAACATCATTCACACCCAGTTCTGAGTGCCAAGCTGTGAGGTGGGGTGGTATGATTATGGCTGTGGCTGCGCATATGTGCACCATGTCACAATTGCTCTGGTGGGAGCTGCTGCAGCCATTGCTACAGTGATCTGGATGATCTGAGATGGACCATCTGCACCTCAACCTCCCCAAGTAATTTGGGACAGCTCCAGTGCTTGCAGTGTGTGAACACTGGCCACTGAACTTGTAACTCCATTTTCTAAAAAAAAGTTCAAGGGAAGATGCAGGAACATTTGTCTCAGGGAAGAACATGGAAACCATTACTAAAGATAAACCAGTAGCCAAGATGGCTTCCAGAAGAAAAAAGGCCTATCCAATTAATCTTTCAGATGGAGCCTCCCAGAGTGTGTGAGAGTATCCTGGAAAAGTAAGGCTTTTAATTAATTAATTAATAATTTTATTTTATTTTAATTTCTATTCTGCCCTATACCCGAAGGTCTCAGGGCGAGTAACAACATTTAGTTTTTAAAATTTAAATCCAATTAATCTTTCATAGATTGTTGTGAGATCAATACACATGTGGAGGGGTTCCAATAGACATCGTTCATCACCAAAGATAAGAGAATGTGCCATGTTATAAAGGGATAAGAACAGAAGGTTAAGGCAAAGAAAACAGACTGTAGGAATTAACAGCCAATTTTCACAATGGAAGCCTGTTAACAAACAAGTTTTTTCTATACAGGACAATTGATTTTTAACATATTTAAGGGTTCTACAATTAGAATGGTCAAATGGCTACTTTTTCTGTGTAGAGTGGGAGAAACAAAAATGGACTATGGGATTCTCTGTGTACTGGAGAAAGGCTGTTTAGTATGAGAAATGTAAAGTGACTCACGTTACAGCAAAAATGCTCTATAGACTGATGGGATCCAAATAAGACCGTGGCTGACCAGGACAGACATACTGGCATAGTGATAAATATCTCAGTAAAAGTATTGAATATGTAGGTCAGCTGTGAAAAAGAAAAAGGAAGGGGAAGAAAGGGCAAGTAGTAACTTTCAATACTGTAAGAAACAGTGTGGAAAATAAAACTGCTGACATTATAATGCCTGAGTGTAAAGTGATGGTATAATTTCATCTTTTCCCAGAAGAAGTAGTGACAGCAACCAGTGAATAGCTTTGAAAAGAGGTTAGATAAATTCATGGATGGCAGGTGTATCAGTGGTAGCTAGAACTGATGCCTAGGTACCACCTCCAGGTTGAAGAGACAGGCAGAATTCCTCTAAATGGAGTCAAGAGACCTGGGGCCTATTTGCACTTAGGCCTGCCGTATACAATTAGGACAGCTTTAGGATACTCTGTACCAGAGCTGGCCTAAGTGCATACCAGAAGACTAAGGCCCCTGGTGAAGATTTTGCCTTTTTAATCTATTTTTTCATGCTGCGTACAGTTAAACTTTGAAATTCATTACTTCCAGATGTGATGTTGCCCATGAACTTGAAAGACTTCAAATAACAGTTGGTGGACCATGGGCCTATCCGCACTTAGGCTTCTGGTATGCAATTATTACAGCTCTGGTACAGATTGTCATGGACAGCCAGGAGGAGGATTCAGAAGATGAGGAGAACCCACTTCCTCAGGTGCAGGAGGAACCTGAGGTAGTGTCAGGGCCCAGTTCTGACCTCCCAGCCCCAGTGGAACCTGGGGTTCAGCAGCCCAGCTTTACCTCAGCAGAAGCACAAGATGAGGGAATCTTGGAACAGCAGGGCATAGAGATTCCTAGCTTTAGGCAGAGGAGAGCGGCAAAGGAAGGGTTAAGAAGATCCAAAAGACTTGCAGAGAAGCATGCTGATAGCCTGCAGCTGGGACTGTAAATAAAGCACCGGGCAGACACCCAGGACTTTTGTCAGAATCTATTGGTTCTCCCTTTGGGAAAGCTGCTCTATCTGACTTGGAATACCTGGCTATCGTGACTCCGGACCGGACCGTGACGTTGCTCTCTGGAACCCTGGACTCGGACTGTTTATTGACCTTGCTCTCTGGACTACGTTTGCTGTGGTTGCTGTGTGTTAGAACAGCCGGGACAAGTAAGCTTAAGCAGTTTCTTATCAGCTGTGTGTCGGTGTGTGGCTGCCAGCTTTCCCGGACACAGATATTCTAATTGCATACCAGTGGCCTAAGTGTGAATCGGCCCCAGTTCTTGGAGGATGAAGTGATCAGTTGGTGTTTCTGTTCTTACCTGGAACAAAGTATCTCAAGGCTGATATAGATTGTTCTGGGCTGAGACAATGTGACCTGCCTGGCAATGGCTGTTCCAAGCTAGCCTTCATGCTAGCCTTTGAGCTCACACAGGCTTCAGAGCTGGCCTCATCAAGGTCTGATGACCAGCAATAAAGATTTCTGGTCTTGATGCCCCTGGGGGGACCCACTTTGGTGGTGCAATAAGCACCTTTGGTGGTGCAACATGAAGACATGCACTGTCTGCATGCCTTTGTGATCTGGATTAGAATGCTGGTGAGTGCAAACAGAGAATAGTAGTACCTGGTGGGTGGGGCTGTATGAGCCGAAGGGAGACACATAGTGCAGTTACTGTTGCAAAATATCAGCAAGTACAGAAGATCCCAACAACTGTTAGCCCTGATGGCTCTGTAACATACTCTGGGACTGTTCGCAGCTTTATTCTGGAAATATCCTGAAATAGGGGCCTGCTGTAACATGCTAGTGCAGACACAGGTCCTTATCCTGAGATATATTCCACAATATGGCCAAGAATGAACAGACCCTCTGATAATAGAAGTTGTATGCCTCTGATGGTGAGCTGTGGCATCATCTAGATCAACAAATGAAGTTTTGTCCAAACCAGGCAGTGTCCAGGCTTGATCGGAAACAGTGCAGCTTTTATCTACCCACAACAATGGTGCAACATCCAATCAAAGGGTGCAAAGAAAAATAATGCTGATCAATCAATATCTTTTTACTTCATTTTTTCGGGGGACATGCTGTAACCCCACTGTGTGTGACGGGAAGCTGATTCAGTGGAGCAGGGCAGCTTCCAATTGCCCCGTCAGGGGTACAAGAAGTGACTGTGCTGTCCCTATGTGGCTTCTAATCGTCATGTCTGACCGACAGGAAGCAGTTTAGGCAGGACCATGCAATATAATATTATTCAGGAAGCACCCGCAGTGTCTTTCCTTCCTGTGAGGTGATGCTAAACTGGCAATCCAAACCGAGAAGAATAGGAAGAATTGGAAAATTGGCAGCCAATTCTGAAACACGCTTGTTTTGAAGTACCTCTCATTTGTATTGTCAGAGCAAACCTCTACTGTGTGAACTCAGGGTTGCAGCTTCAGTGGCAGCCCTTCAAGGGCAAAGCCTCCCTTTTTTGTTTTCCATAAATCTTTCCCTATTAATCTCCAACTATTATCTCTGCTGCAGGAACTGGCAGTTCCCTTTCCTGAGCTGTTCCTTTGCAATTTCATTAAGAACGAGAAGCAAGCGACGTGGCCATATTGATTTGCCTATAGTAATCACAGCTTCTCTTCCAAAGTAATTTCTTATCACAGGGTGTTCTGTATCTTCCCAAGGTCAATGCACAGGATCTCCACAGTTAAGCAGCGACTGCAGGCACAGCAACAGAACTGTCATGTTCAGACTGGGCATTCTGAAATCATAGTATTTGTTCTCTGGTGTCAAGCTCCAGATTGTGTTTTAGATGCTTGCACAAGATGTCTCAGCCTCACTGGGAAACAAAACATCAACAGGCTGCTGCATTTTGGAAGACAAATGTGATGTAAAACAGACTTGGCATTGCGAACTCAATAAAAGAGTCATGTCAAACGGAGAGTGAGGTATATTTATTTATTCTAGCCATTCAGATTCTACTCTGACAAAGTTCCCATATTTTTGTGACAGAGAAATCATAGTCTTGCAGCAAGCTCAAGGACTGCCTTGAATCTAAAGGTACGCCTTCCTCCATAAAACCATAACAGTGCCTGAATGCTGGGAGGAAAAGCTACCCTTGTGTTGGCTATTTTAGACAGATATTAGCTCTGCACAAAAGATTGCAAGAGCTTCGTTCTAGGTTATAAGGAAGAGGAGGAAGTGGTAGAAAATGAAAGCAAGAATGAAAATAAGTTTTAATAAGATAGATAAATTGAACTCTGGAGTTTATTCAATTACAGAGAGAAAAGGAACGCAGAAAAAGTAATTGCCAGAAAGTATAATATACTTGCCTGCTCTACACAGTAGTGACTAACGTTACCATGATTGAGTGTTCCGGCTCATATACAAATGACAAATTGAATTCAGGCTGCTGTCATAATAATTCCTTAGAGTTTCATAGGAAAGCAGGAGAGGAAAGTGAATCATTCAGAATCAGTCCTAGATTCTGAAGGATGTTCAGATAATTACATTGACTACAGAGATAGGATTTCTGAACCATATTAAAAGTCCATAATAGATTTCTCCTCTGGTAAGCCAAAGATGGGGATGGAACGAGGAGAAAAGTTAAGCTCTGTATTAATCTGCTTGATATAAAGGACTGGACACAGGATCCTCTGGTCAGCAGATCAGAACAGACTTTGCCTAAGGATGTTGCATTGCAGGACATCTATGCACATGACAGACATACTGGGGGAGTCCCCAAAAGACTTATTTACTTCTCCACTGTCACTCTACTGTGACTCTACTGAAGTGGACTTTAAAAGTGCCATGCAAATCAGGAATAAGCGTCCGCATGAGGCTCAGGAAAATGCGTGTTTTTAACGCACCTTCCGTCCCCATAGGATCCCTGTTTTCTTTGCGTGCATCTTTTTCTCCCCGCCCCTGCTCTTGTTCATAGGGTGCAAAGGAGAAACAGCAATCGCCTCTCTGTTCGTCTCCCAGATCTCTCCCCCCCTTAAATGGCTTCTCGTGCTGGAAAACATTCACTCTCACCACTTTTCCTGTTTTTGCTTTCAAAAATCCACCCTGCCCAGCGCACGAGCGCTGACAATCCCTGACAACTCCAAAGGAAAAACAGCGATCGGCTCTCTGCCTCTCCCCCCCTTAAATGGCTTCTCGTGCTGGAAAACATTCACTCTCACTACTTTCCCTGTTACTGCTTTCAAAAATCCACCCCCTGTCCAGCGCACGATCGCTCATTCACTCATCACTTTCCCTGTTATCGCTTTAAAATCCACCCCTAGCAATAATCCACCCATTTCACACCTCATAGCGATTGCAACAATGTTGCAATTCTGCGTGATTCTGGGTCTTTAGTTCTGAGCTTTAGAAAGTGAAGCTGTTTTTGTGTTTCTGCTGTGTGTGTGCAGGCGGCAATCCCCGCCCCTTTTGCCACGGAGCGTCCTCAAGGTAAATGTAGCGAGGAAAACCCGCGACTTACAGAAAGAGCGCTGGAAGAGTTGTTTAAAGTGCATGTATTTTGTCGCGCAATTTCCACGTTTTGTAGCGCTGGAACCTCGCTAAAAACCCTGGCTTGGGGACGCTCAGAGGCAAAAGGAGAGTCTTGGCAGACTTTTTATTCCTTGGGGACAAGCCTGCTGAATTTTATAGGTCACTGTTTTTCTGGACTTGATAGTAAGACATCAAATTTTAATGCATCTATAAAGAAAGGAGTTGACAGGACTTCAAGGGTGACAGATAATGTTTCAAATTGCTCAGACTTAATGGGGCACATCTGAGTATGTATTTGTTTATATATATAACCAAGAGCAGTACATGAATATGGGAATATGTCACATCTTCCTATGAATATGGGTATATGTTACATCTTTCTGATTAACTACATGAAATAATATCCCTTTGCCTTCAACAAATGGCTAGAAATGTTTACTTTGGGGTTTAAGGATTAGATAATAATCACGTGCGGATTCTTAAAAGAAGTGGAACTATTTAAAAATACAGAGGAGGTGTAGATTTAGATATACTTACATTCATCAATGAGAAAATCACAAGTGACATTTTCTTTTTCTTCTCTTTCTTTTCCTTTTCTCCTTTCTTTTGTTTCACTGTAATTCTGTTTTCTCTTGGTCTAATTTTTAATCTAATGGAAAATTCTTAATAAAATTATATTTAAAAAATAAAAAAAACACTGCTAGCAATCAGAGTAAATACAGAGAGAGAGAGAGAAATAAAAATTGCTTAAGCATCCAAGGGCCTTTTCACACTTTAAAATGGGGATGGCCCAGCAACACTCTGGCACATAACTGGAGAACCACTTCAGTCTCAGAGCAGCTCCCAGCTTGGCCAGCTGTCCCCTTTGATAGTTGTGGAGCAGTAAAAACTGCTCCACAGCAATATTTGGAGCACCACTGGTGCTCAGATGCAGTCTTCTGTGCAAATGCCAGACCCACTGAATTTTATTATTTACTATATTTTATATAAAAGTGGTCCAGACTTCAGTTTTTGACATGATCAAAACCTCAATCTTCGAATTTTGCAAAATTTAGGCTCATCTTGTGAACAGGACCAGGCCTCGATATTTAAATATTTTTATAATTCTGTCTTTCAGGCTGATAACTATTTGGAGCATATGTCAAATCTGAGGCCTGGACTGCTGTTCGTGCCATCAAATCAAGACTGGCTCATGGTAACTTTGTGGATAGGTCAATGTATGTATCTGGCAGATACAAAAGTGATCCAGCATTAACATCTTCTAGGAAGATGCCAGGAATCTAATTTATGACCCCCTGCTCTCCAGGCAGGCAGGCACTCTGCCACTGAACTATATGGCTCTGCATTCAGGTGATGTTGTTATGTTACACTTTTAGTCACATGATTCAACACCAACAAGTTCTGCATGTACTATAGGACAACTTGTGGAGCTGGAGTGCTTCCTCTGGCTCAGAGCAGGCTGGATGGCTGTCTGCTTGGATGACTAGCCTGGTCTGGCCTAAATTTGATGCTGAGAAACAAAAGTTCCTTGGTATTGAAGTTGCACACCAATGCCAGATGTCTGAGAGTGCAGTGCTTGGGTGTTTTTCCACTGCAGCCGTTAGATCCGGATCTAGTAGATCCGGATTAAGGGAAGCACCCAATGTGTTTCCACAGGAGGTGTAGCACCCATTAGCAATGGTTGCTAACACCCCTGCTGTGGAAACAGCTTTGCACCCATGTGGGGAATCCGGATCAACCCACAAGGGGTCGGTCCGTTACCTCAGGTGTTTGGGGGGTCAGGGGGGTGCAGTCTTCGAAGTCAGTTAACTTTGAAGTGGCTTTGAAGTGACTTTGGGGGCACTTCGAAGTGGCTTTGAAGTCACTTTGAAGCCAATGTTGGGGGTGCAATGGGTGCATCCTCTCCCCGTAGCCTCCTTTGGACCCCACTGCCTGTTTCCAGTGGAAACAAGCTCCCTTTAATCCGGATTTTCTGGCAGAAGACCCCATTGCAGACCCCATTAATGGGGTCTACAGAAAATATGGATTAAAGGTCAAAATGTACCCATTAGATCTGGATTTCCCCACTGGCAGTGGAAACAATCGGGTCCCAAATGGGTGCCATAGTGGAAATGGGATCATCCAGCTCACACCCAAATGGGTCCTAAATGGGTGCAAAAATGGATACTTTTTGACAGTGGAAAAACACCCCATGAAGGCTACGGGCATAGTGAGTAGAACCTGCATGTCCAAGGAGAGTAGGCTTTATGCAAGGAAATGGAGGCCTTGGGTGTGTGTGTGTAGGCCATAGACACAGAGAAAGAAATGGGGGTGGTGGTGAAAAGCAGTGACCCATGAGCACAGTGATGGTACAAATATAAAATGGATCAAATTGTTTGAACTACCTATTATATTTGATATGAATTTATTTGTATGAATTTGTACAGATATCCAATATGAACACATATGTATCCCATACATATCTGATACATATCTGATACGTATCCATATGTATCCAATATGTATCTGATGCGTATCCCATGTCTGCTCTGAAAGCGTCAAATTTGCCCTAAATCCACTTTGAATCTGCTCTCAATCCATGTTGAATGCACTCTGGATCTCTTGCAGATGTGACTGGTGCAGTGGCTTTCCCACCTCCACAGGTTAACAAATGTTCCAAAGCATTCATATGAATATAAATGTCAATTTACAAATGTCGTAACATTTGATTTGTAAACAAACGTCCAAATTCGTATGAATTCATATGAATAGTGAATGTTACGAATATTTGTGCACATCCCTAAATCTGGTTCTAAAAACAGCAGATTTGGCACACCCCTAAGAAATATAATTCTCCTTCAGATACCAATTGTGGGCCATCTGCAAATAGGAGATACTGGCTTGGTTACAGAAAGTCCTCATCTCATAAGCACAGCAGGTAAAGGAGTGGGAATCCATTAGAGAGGATTTCTATGGTAGCTCCCAGGTGTGGAATAGTCTCTTTCCGGAGGTGCATCAAGCACAATCTTTTATTTTTATGTGGACTTTTGGCTGATGAGCTTGTTCTTCTCAGACACAGTGATATACTGATTTTATTGCTTTTAATTTTTATTTGCATGCATTTTGACTGGAATCTCTGTGTACAGGGTGCAATATAAATGTAACTCATAAACAAACACAAAATATGTGAAAGGCCATTTGTGAGAAGAGCACATTGGCATCTTTTGTGCATTTGTGGGGGCTGGATTGCTCCAGCTGGAAACACGCTGACCGGAGTGGGCGGCTGCCAGGACTGTCCCAGAACAAGGCTTCTGCACTTGCACAGTCTGTTCTGGGACAGGCCCTGCACTGGCCTGTGACACCATGAAATTCCCGTGGTCTTCAGAGCCTACTGGAATGGTGGTGCCAGGCAGGAACGAAAGTTCTTGGCCTTAGAGCCCCTGCGTGACCCATTTTAGTAGCGCAATTTAGTGTGCCACTGAATTGGGTCTCCATGCTAATCCAAAACGGAGTGGAATACAGCCTTCCACGTGCCCCTCTGTTCCATTCTGGGTGGATGGGATCACCAACATCCTGGTCTAGGCACAGAAGGGATCCAGGCCTCATGCTGGACTGGTATACCAACTAATGCATCTAATATTGGATAAAAGCTAAATGTTTGGTGCCATTAAATAACAAATGACATACCAAATATTATATTACAGTAATCTTGGATACTGGGGCCCAGATTGCATCAACATCTCTAGGGGAGGGCACTAGGGATGTGCAAAAATATTTGTAATGTTCATTATTCATATGAATTGTACAAATCCAGACATTCGTACACGAATTGAATGTTACAACATTCATACATTAACATTCGTATGAATAGGAATGTTTTGGAACATTCATATGAATAGTTCATACATTCATTAAACTGGGGATACTTATCCAATATGTATCAATATGTATGTGTTGGTATAGGATATGTATCCTATATGTATGTGTTAGTATAGGATACAAATCTGAAATCACAGTTGATGAAAATTCTACTGTACTACGTGCTCAGTGTTAAAAATGGCATGATGCATCCAGCATCATGTATAGGATCTGTATCAGGGGTCCGTATCCAGGAACTGTATCCAGGATCCGTATCCAGGATCTGTATGCATTCGTATTGGATATCCATATGAATTCGCATTAATACATTTGTATCGAATATAATCCTATCACATTCAAAGGGGTCTATTTGAACTAATACAAATTTTCTAGCATTTGATTTGTTACGAACTGAATGCCCAGAAACTCATTCTTGCACATCCCTAGAGGGCACTGAAAAAGGTTTGTATGGCTAATTTGCTTCAGACCTTGTCCATGCGTAATCAGTTCTACAAAATGAATTCATGAAGATATGTAGCTGCTCTACAAAGATCTGGAAAAACAACAACATAAGACCATAAAAGGGGTCACTGTCTGAAAGCCAGAAAAATACTATGAAAGAAAAGCTTTGCTTTAATTGTTGGAAGATACGTCACACACTGATGCCAGTTCAGCCACTAGCTTTTGTCATAAGCTATTAATATTACACTGTCTTGCTAGAAATCACAGTTGATGAAAATTCTACTGTACTACGTGCTCAGTGTTAAAAATGGCACGATGCATCCAGCATTACCTTTTTAAAGAAATTTATGTCACTTTCCAAAGTCGCCCACAAACAAGAATCCCAGATTGCCTGCCAAAGAGGACAGGCACAGTAGAAATTCTCTTTAAAAGGGAAAAAACCACAAACAGACTGAGTACACATTCCACTGCCGAGAAAGCTCTCCAAGATATGCAGAGAATCTACTGATATAGTGTTCTTCCGGAACATACTAGCTTAGACTGTGAGTGTTTTCATGCTTCCGTATGTCAGAACCACCCTATACAAGGAAAGTTACCGTACTAGGGAGAAAGCGTCTGTCTTGCTCTTATAGTGTCAATTTCTGCACATTTTGAAGTTTGCTTTTATGTGTGAGGGCCTTCATACATAATATCTCCATCACATCTGAATTGGAACAGTTCCAGTGAGCAGCATGCATGAGGATTTGACAGCCATGGAGCCAATCAAAGATCTTACTGCCCCAAGTGGCTCTCTTCTATTGCTAGGCTGTTGGAATGTTAAGCATTTGGCTTCAGTACATCGGAGTGCATTATGAGTCCAACCCTTTTTTGGACCTCAAATACTCTTCTTATACTACGTCATATTGAAAGCCTGCCAAAACAGAGATCACGGTAGATCCATTTATGCTGTTTAGGGTAAGCATGTCTGGTTCTTCAGATAATTTTATCATGGTGGTGGTGGGGGATCCTTCCTTCCCATCACTCACTTCCAAAAAGCTCAAGGTAGGTTTATAACCAATTTTCAATCCAAATACTGTATATAATAGAGTTAAATAGAACTTTGAACAACTGCTCACCCTCAGGTGAGACCTACCTGGGTTCTGCCATAGTCTGTAGGTGGCTGGTCCTTTTCCCCACACTTGCAAGGCCTAGTCCTCTTCTGCCCTCTAGAGAAGGAGACCACATCCCAGCATAGCCCAGCCTAGGTGGCTCAAATACCTGTAAACTAGGGATGTGCATGAATATTCTGAACATTCAAAAATTGATCAAATTAGATCAAATGTGGACATGAGAACTCGAATAGAATGTCTACACATTTGAATTTAACCATTCAAATGAATTTTGAATGTTCCAAAATATTCATTTGAATGATTTGAAACATTCAAATGTACTGATACGAATGTACAGATATGAATGTAAAGATATGAATGAACAGATACATATCTGTATGCATCTCATACGTATCTGTCCACATTTGCGTACAAATGCATACAGATACGTCCAACACATATGAATGTTGTTGACATCTGTATCTTCAGATTTGAACCTAACATTCAAACGAATAGATTCGAATGTATTTGATTCGAATCGGATTTTGTTGCATTCGGATTCTAAGCATTCGAATTGAATTGAATTTGAATGCAAAAAAAACCACAACAAAACCACATTCGTGCACATCCCTACTGTAAACCTGTTTTACCAGTGGTCCTCCAGGGGCCACTAGACCTGTCCATAGAGGCATGCAAAAGGGTGCATGCCTTGGGACTGGTTTAGTAGGGGGACTCATTTAAATGGTGCACCAAATTTCATCACCAAAATGGGTCCCCATAGGGCTCCAAGGCCATCAAAGTCCTTGTAGCAGACTCCAAAGCTTGTATGGGCTTTGGGAGGATGCATACCTGCCCTAGAGCAGGCCATTCAAGTGCAGTCAGTATTCTTCTGGGCCTGCTGGATGGCTCCAATTGGGAACTGTTCCTGTTGGAATGGTTCCAGTTGGACTGCTCCAACCCCCACAAATGTGGAAATGGTCATAATCCCAAATGAGATCCAGTGCAGAAAGGGTCTTTAGCCATTTCCATACAGGGCAAGGAATCATGCAAATTGAGTGAGCTGGCCCATGACTGGCAGGGCTGCCAGACAGGAGCCATGCCAAGGGTCTTCTGCACTGCACATGGCCCATCTTGGCCCATCTTGAGAGACAAAGCCAGCTGCTGCCTAAAACACTAAAAAAGTCAATGACTTACTTTAAATTATTATATCTATTAATTTGAGAATCCCTTGGGTATCTTAACCCAATACCCAAACGAAAAAGATGTTTTAGCCATCAACTCATTGTCTGCATCAATAAAATCTAATCTTGCATTATTTTCTCTGATATCCCTTAGGAAGAACATTCATAGCATTTATAGGAAGCTTTTTAACACAATAACAAATTCAGGCTGAATAAATGACCGACTAACTATACATTAGTCTGCTAACCTTTAGTTTTGCTGTCAACAAAAGTCACGCTTTTAACCATATTTACCTGAGCTGCTAGTCTCAGCAAATCCAATACCAGTCTAAAGCAACTGTCCCAAATGATGCAGCCTGCTGTCACCTGTTTTGTGTCTGTGCCCAGCATATTTGGTTTCACGGTAGCAAACATCTCAATTAAAGCATTATCTCGGCGGCCTGGACCTAACGGTGGATTCTGAGCCTTGAACTGTGTGCTTAACATCTGCTTGAGTCCATTTAAGTGATTATTGTCCATATGGTACAAGCATAAAAGAATGACATATAATTGACAGAAAGAGTTGTAATAGCCACCTCTGCCTACAAACTGCACTGAAGCTGAATGCCAAAGATGGGTGATTATTCAGAATTAAGTTACTGAGAATGAGTATCTTCAGCAAGCATGGGTTTAATTAATTTTAGAGTATTTTAATTATGTCAAGTTACATACAATGATCCTTAGTTATTTGGGTGCAGGCAGGCATACAATAGATGAGTTTTGGATAATTTAGCTAGAGAATCGTATATACTTTTGAAGAATGAGCTAGAGGCTAAAACCAGAGCTGCCATTAATTTTAATGTGCACAAATGTTATTTTGCACTTGAATTAAAACTGAATTGAATATCCAAACGTTCTATTCGGCTCAAATGTTCAGAATCTGAGTGCGACAAAATCCAATTTGAATTGAATACTTTCAAAACTATTTGTTGGAATGTTAGATTCAAATCTGAAGATATGAATGTCAACAACATTCATATGTGTTATATGTATCTGTACGCATTTTGTATGCATCCCATTCTATCCCGTATGAATCCAATTTTCACTCTGTACTATCAGCTCAACTGTGTACCTATCTGTACATTTGAATGTTTTGAATCACTTGAATGAATGTTTTGGAACATTTGAAATTCATTTGAATGTTTAAATTTGAATGTGTAGACATTGTATTTGAATTTGAATGTCCACATTTGATTGAATTCAATCAAATTTTGAATGTTTAGAACATTCATGAACATCCCTATTTTAATACCACATAGTCAACTATCTAAATACTACAGTATGGTATACAAAAGCTCCTCTGATGTTTACCAGAATGTTCCTGGTGAGACAGATAGCTAAACAAGCATTTCCTGTTCTAGCAATATTCCAACATCAAAGTGGCTGACAAAGATTTCTGTTCCTCTTCCTACAACAGACACCCTGTGATGTGGGTGGAGCTGGGAGAGCTCAGAAGAGAGCTGTGACTAGCCCAAGGTCACCCAGCTGGCTTCATGGGGGAGTGTGGAATCAAACCTAGTACTCCCAGATAAGAGTCCAGGTCCCTGACCACTAGACCAAACTGAAGCCTAAGCCTATTCCTAAGATTCCCTTATGAAAAAAAAGAGGATTGGTTTTAAATGTATATATATTATGAATTACAATTAAACCATAAATTTTGGTATATGCAGGATATAAATGTAAGTAAGTAAATAAATAAATGGATGGGGAACATTGAGGTAATGAAAATGGAAATCTTTCATAAGCCTCTCTCTACTTAACAATGCCCGTCTGTAATAGGCATCCCTATCCTGGGGAACCATATAATTTGGGCCAGTTAACTACCCAGAACATATTACATCCTTTGCAGACTGACAGACAGCTAATTCCTGGACTATCTTTCAATCTTACTCAGCTGACTGCTAGAACATAATGTCCTTGCAGGAGAAACCTTGTTGACTTCATTGACAACAAAGAGTTTATACTCCACACGGTGGCTCAGAATGGAAGCTGAACAGCTTTTGCCACTTTAAAGAGCAGTTTAACATAATGATACACCACTTAATAGTATCTGTGGTATCTGTTTATGGCCATTCAACATGTTTTGTCAGAGAAGCCACTTTGTCGCCGAGACTAGTTTGAGAAGAGCAATTCTGAGCACCAGCTTCTATGGTGTGTATTTAGAGTAGCCAAGTTAATCAATCAAATGCCCTGGCTTGTGTGCTCTCCACTTAGCAGAGGTTTTAGAGGAAACTTGCTATATATTTAACAGCAATTGGTACAGCATTGCCGGCCATAACTTGGAAAAACTTTAAAAGGCTGTAGAACTATAGTCATAGTAGTTCTTTCTATTTCTTTTTTTACTTTTAGACTTATTATCCGCCCTTTCTACCATGTCAGCAGATAAACAATTGTGTCATAAAATGCAGAAACAGGCACTACAGCAAAAAGATAACAAGAATAAAGTAGGAGCCACCTGAACAAAGGAAATGAAAGGAGACAGCAAGTGTGTTAGTTTTAGGAGGAGGCATTGACCATATTATCTGTATTAAACAGCTATAAAATGCAAAAGGCAAGTAAAATTCTATAGAAAACCCATGATTATTCTTCTCATGCTTCCAGAAAAGATTATGCCATCAGCAAAAGAAAAAAATATTTCCAATACAGTACATTTGCAGGGAAAAATATTCCAGTTATATTCCCAGACTGTGTTATTGAAATATGTCATACTTAACAGCACATCTATATCTGTTTTAATCCTGTTTCAGTTCATTTTCAGAGTGAGAGAGCACATTAACAAAGTGACAAGCTGTTTTCTTCCAGCATTGTCTAATTTACCCTTGTGAATTACCTGTGGTCAATCCGGATCTAATTCACCCATGCACTTACCTGTGGTAAATTTGGATCAGTGGATTTAGATTAACCAGACCCATTGATCCAGACCTTTTTAAAGGTGTGAGCCAGATCAAGGCCAGTCTTGATCATCTGCACTTCAAGAGCTGGAGGTTAGATTTGGGACTGTTCCAGCACTTGGAGTGTGGATGCATCCCACTTTGTTATACCATCCTACAAAAATTAAGTGCAAACTAGGGATGTGCACAAATATTCATAATATTTGTTATTCGTATGAATCCATTCTTACAAGAATTGAATGTTACAATATTCATACAATAACATTCGTAGGAATACAAATGTTTCAAAACATTCATATGAATAGTTCGGACATTTGTTAAATTGGGGATATGTATCAATGCGTTTGCGTTCGCATAAGATATGTATTGATATGTATGTGTTTGGATAGGATAAGTATGCATTTGATACTTTTGCATTCATATAAGATATTTGTACAAATTTGAATGAATTAGGGATGTGGGCCAATGTGTTTTTTGGCATTCGTATGAATAGAATGCATTCAAATGTGTTAAAATTCTATTCAATATGGATCTATTCATATGTATTCATACGGACATTCAATACATATCTGCTACAAACAAATACATCTGATTCGAACAGACACGTATCTCCCTATGAACAGACATGTATCCATCTGCTATGAACAGACACGTATCTGATACATTTCCCCAGCTTAACAAAGTCCAGAATGTTTGCATGAATGTCCAGAAATATTTGTATTCATTTGAATGTTAGCATACAAATATTTTAACATTTGATTTGAGCTTGAATGTCTGAATTCAGCCAAATTCAACCGAATTTTTAAAGTTACAAATATTTGTCCACATCCCTAGTATGAATACATTTGGATCGAATAGAATCCTACCACATTTGAAAGGGATCTATTTGAAAGAATACACATTTTCTAACATTTGATTTGTTATGAATTGTGCACATCCCTAGTGCATTAGCATTTGTGCACATCCCTAGTGCAAAGAAGGCCAGTCTGTCCTCAATGTATATAAGACTCTGCTGTATATAAATCATCTAACTGGTGCCCAGTGCAATACCTTGAGAAATGGGGTTAAATGCTCATGGTAGGCAGTTTCACCTAATACCCTACCTTCCCCAGTCTATGAGCTACAGGTTCTAACTAGTTTTAAAGTCAATCTGATATAGAACATATTACATTATGAGGCTACCAGTACATGGTTCATTTAGGCCTCCAAAAAGAAAGGTTATGGCTGCTGCACTAGCCAAAATATTAGGCCAGTTCACACTTGGCCTCTCAGTTGATAATTAATTAACATCTGGGCAAGTACATCTGCACTTGCAGGAGTCATTTACAGCCTACACCCCCTGCCTGGGTGCGCAACTGGATGCAGGTAAGTCTCCTCAAGTGCAAGCACTAGTAAACATTAGTCCACAATGCACCTTTCCCATCCAATGGACAGGAAAGCAAGTGAATAAATGCCCATTGTTTTAATTTCTGGTAGTTTCTGTGTATCATGGATTTCTATAGGTGTGGGGTACATGGAAGTTTATAATCAGAGAAAATTGCAACACAACATCATAAAGGACTAGGACAATAGAAGCATATAATTTCCAAGGCAAGGATGATGGGAGTTAAAGGCCAGTAATATTTAAAAGGCAACATTTGATTATTACCAAGGGTAAGGGAGAATAATAGTGACACTTAAAGCTAAAAGAGTAACAATGCATGCATGGGGCAGGGATGTTGTTCCTTCAGCCAAAGGCAAGGATAAAGAGGTGTGTCTTCACTAGATGTCTGTATACCTACAAAGAGGAGGTCTGATCCATCTTGGAGGGGAGACTATTACACAGCCTAGGGGCTATAACCCATTCCAAAGGGTTCAACTTGGAGCATGGAAGGAGGCATTACTTTAGTTATTTAGGGTCAGGCTCTGCTTACCGGAAAGGTGTCTACATTCAGAGTCAAGTGAGGAAGATGCTGTGTGGTTGTCGTTCAACAAGACATCTCCTCATCTCTATTTCAGGACAGAGAGAAGTTCTTTGGAGCAGTGCTCCAAGGTGCTTCCACTGAGGGCAACAACATCTCACAAAACGGTGCCTCCACCGGTAATTGTGCCCTAGAAATGGGACAATACAATCACAGGAAGGTGCCTTCTGTTGGCATGAGTGGAGACACAGTAGTAGAAGTCATGTTACCAGACATCTCATCCTGCAATTGAAGATGCAGCCAAAGGCTGTTTTTGTACTTACTGCCATTAATATGGATTTAGAAGATCCGGATCTTTGAAATCCGGTCCTTGTTGAATCTGGTCCTTGGAGATTTGAATCTTGGCGAAGATCCCATGCATCCACCCAGGCCATCTAGTACTCGATGGTAATGGGTGCTAAACAGTGCCACCGTGCAGCCACTGTACCACCCATCTTGACTCTCCAATTAGACCCAATTAGGCCCAAGCAGGAAGGTCCACCCTTGGTGCAGTGTGATTGGCCAGCATGGCTGTCAATCAGGGTTAGCTTCCTGTTATGAGACAGGGTTTTGTAGCTGCCTACATAGCCACTATGAAGCTTGGGCTAGACTTTGTAGACAGCTACGAAGTCCATGCAGGCCTACATAGCTGTGCATGGTGAGGGGCACACACATATCCTCTGATCCAGTCTTCATGACAGAAGACTGGATTGAAGACACCTGTAAAGGGGTCTAGCATTAATCTGGATTTCAGGGCCTCAAGACCCCATTAAATCCAGATTTCACCAGCATTCATGAGTACAGCACATTCAGGATGGGGTCCTAATAGGGTCCTAACGGGTCTTGTGTTCAGACAGTGCATGACTGATAAGTACCAATCAAGTACCAATCAGGTTCCTAATGGGTTCTAAATTGGTTCTTTGTTGCTAGTGCAAAAACAGCCTTAATGTTCAATTTCAGTCAGAAGCTGGGAAGCAGGTTCAATGAAAGCAATGCAAAGTTTAGAAATAAGATTTCGGTATTCAAACAAAACATATATTCGAAACTACCCGGGGGGGGGGGGGAATGAAAAATAATAGTCTTCAAAATCATCGCTGAGAAGTCCACAGACACCGGAGCAAAATAAAGTTGCCAGGCAGCATTTTGCTTACAAGGTTTCAGATACTGTCTCCCCCACCCTGGTGATAGATTCTCAAAAGCATGATGCTTTGAGACAGCAGACCCCAAAGCTCTTGAGGAACATCAATCGGTTAGTTACTTAGGCTTGTATTCCAGTGTTGAATTCCTGGATGAAAAGAGAGCTGGATGCAAAACAATGTGTCTTAAGTGTTAGATTGCAACAACCCAGGGAACAGATTTCAGCTACGACTCAGGGGAGTTGATTGTTCAGTGGAATTAATGCTATTGTGCTGGAACAGCTGGTGCTCTGAGGGCTCCACAGATGCCACTTTACTAGCTTACAGTAATAATCTCCAGAGAGGTTCACACATAAGAGTGTCCCAAAGGAAGGTAGGGGTGTGCTCCCCCCCCCAGAAAGATTGCCACAGGAGAGGGCATTGTTTCATGATACATTTATCTGGATGGTTGGGGAGGAAGAGAAATGGAGAAGACAGTATAGATTATTTGTACACTTGATGTCTTAGATCTGCATTAGAACTTACATAGAAACTTTATAGCTACTTCTTTAATCTCTTCCCCTCTGGAATGTTATGAAGAAGAAGAAAACTGAGGCCCAAGAACCATGGTTGGAGATGCAGAGAATCAAATCCCTCAAATGTGTACAGGGAACATCTGAAGCTTCTCTTTCTCTCTCTCTCTCTCTCTGGACGTGTGCAGATGAGGAGCATATAGCACCATTACAGTGCTGCTATGGTGGGGACACCTCACCTGTAACAGACAACATAGCCCCACTTCTTCCCCATTTCCCCCCCCTTAAAATAATGCAAAATACTATTGATGGAAAACCCAACACAAGTAGCAGGTTTAGCCTAGGGGTCATTACTGAGAAGGCCCTCTCCCAGGTGCCCCCCTTTTACTACTGAAGGTGGTGGTACAAGCAGGTGGGCCTCCCCTAAAGATCTTGAGATACAGGCAACTTAGTATGGAAGAAGGCGTTCCTTTAGATATTTGGGTTTCAAGTCATTTAGGGCTTTATAAGTTGAAGTTAACATCTTGAATTGGGCTCAGTTGCAAGTTGGCAGCCAGTGCAACTCTTTTAAGACTGGTGTGATATGCATCTGACCAGCAGCCCCGGCCAGCAGTCTAGCAGCTGCATTCTGGACCAGCTGCAGCTTCCAAACCATCTTCAAGGGCAGCTTATCTTCTGGACAGATCCAAGATCATAGCTCTGTCCAGTGCACGTGCGTGGAGGCTGAAAAACCTGACTACACATGCTCAGTGGTGGTCACATGCATACCTGAGAATTTGATGGCAGCCAGGTTGCCCCGGTTGTTCATCCCCAAAGCACACAAAGACAGCACTGGCCACAGTGCTGTCTAAGCAGAAAGCAATAATGGAGGGAGCAATACACCACATTATTGCTTCTTACCACTGTATTAGGATTGTGCACGAATGCAATTTTGGAGATTCAATTCGAATCAAATATCCAGAAATCCACTTTGATTTGAATCTTTAAAATTCAAATTTACAAAAATTTATTCAAATTAAGCCACTTTGAATCTATTCGTTTGAATTTTTGGTTTAAATTTGTACTCACGAATGTTGTCAACATTCATGTGTGCCCATACCCATCATTATGCATCCCTTATGCATCCATACACATCTGTATGCATACCGTATTTATTTTGTATGCAACCTGTTTTCATACCGTACAGATCCGTACAAATGCATATGGATGTGGGAAAGATGCATATGTGCAAGTACGCATTGTTGGTGTTTGAAAGAGTAAAGGAAAAAAAAACGTTCGGATGTGCATTTGAAAACAACCAAAGATAGTGTGTTCTGTCTCCTGGGAAAAGACAGACAGTAGATATGCTACAAGGTCACAATATGTGCTTCTAAGCACGTAACCTCAAATGGGAGGGGGAGGCAGCTCACACACAGCTACAGGAAGTTGTCAGCAGCAACGTCCGGTTACTGATTCTGTATAAGGTTCTCGTGGTCGTTGTTGTTGTGATGATCTCTCCAAGAATGTAGTCTGGGAGGAGAAAGCCATGTTGAAAAGACTGTAACTTGATTTGTACATAGCATGTAACCTTCAAGCAATAAATCGTAGCCTCATTAGAGATAACTCGGAAGGCTGTGTCTGTTTTATGAGCTACGGAAGCTGAACTCCTGATAAAGGAGCTGGGAAGCTGTTGCCGAGCAGGAGCAAATGCCGGAACCAGATAACAAGGTAATCAACTCTGCATCAAGATTAAATCAAAGATTAACAAGGGTTATGGGCCCAGATCGTTATCAGCCGTGCTACCTGATTGTTATCTGATGAAGCGTTTTGCTGAGGCTGTGTGAAGGGCATTTACCCTGATGCTGTGAAAGCTGTCTGAGCTGAATGATAGGACTGTTTCTAAGACGGAAAGTCTGTGTCTTATCATAGTTGACAGCAGAAGCTGGGAAAACTGCCAAGATCCTGTCTGTGAGTTGTTGAACGATGGAGCAGGCAAGATTCCCGAGATTGGACAATACTAATTACGCTTCCTGGGAAAGTTATTGTCAAGCTCTTTTAATTAGAGAGGAACTGTGGTCTGTAGTGGAAAATGGGCCGACGCAAGCTACGAGTGAGCAAGATAAGAAGGCCAGAGCTACAATTTTGCTGACTATCTCTCCGTCACAACTTAATCATGTGCGGGGAAAGCAGACGGCCAAAGATGTCTGGGATGCTCTTCATGCCGTGCATCAGTCACAGACTGCCTTGTCTAAAATGATTTGGTGCCGAAGGCTGTATTCCTGCAAAATGAAAAGGGGAGCAGATCCAGCAGCTCATTTGGAGCGGATGACAGATTTGTTTAATCAAGTCCAAGCTCACGGGATTGAAATTCCCGTACAACAACGAGCTTACATCCTCCTCGGGAGTCTGTCAGATGATTTTGAAAACATTCTGTGGAGTCTACAAAGTTTTGATGAAATGCAGATTACCCCAGAATTAGTGGCTGCGCATGTCTTGGAGGAGAGCCAGCGCCGGAAGGACGAAGCAGGGCTCCAGAGGCAGCATGCAATGCAGAAACCGTCTTCTAACACTTCTAATCTGAGGAATTCAAAGGCCTTCAACAGGAAAAAGCAGCTGTTTCCAGAGAGAAAAAATGCTGGGCGTGTGGAAAAAAGGGACATTTCCAAAAGGACTGTAGGCAGCCAGCAGCTCGAAAGCAGCAACCCAAAGATGCTGTAAGCAAAAAGGGTGTTGTAGCTGTTGTGCAAGGGACAGCCTGTAAGGCAAATACCTGGGTTTTAGATTCAGGTGCATCCACTCATATGGTTAACAGTGATAAGCTCCTGAAAGATAAGGTCTCACCTGATGTACATTCTGTTGCTTTAGCCGATGGCAGGGCAAGGGGGGTGAGAGAAATGTGGAAAGCTTTTGTTCCAAGCTTTGGGAAAGAGTTCTCCAATGTTTTATGTGTACCTGAGTTGCAAAATTGTCTGATAAGTGTGTCTGCACTAACCTCTAGTGGTTATACTTTGGTTTTCAAAGGGAACGAATGTAACATTAGCATGAATGACCAGATTTGTGCTAAAGCAGTCAAAAGGGACAAAATGTATTACTTGGTTGACAAAGCAGAGTGCTCACAAGTCAACAATGTGCCCTTACACTCAGATTGTGCCCATTACTACCATAGGGTCTTGGGTCACACTAACTTCACAAGTTTGGGGAGGCTGGGACAAGTGTGTCCAGATTTTAAAATGTCTCCTTGTGGAAACCACCTTTGATTGCTCTGTTTGCAGCCGAATAAAGCTGAAGGCTTTTCCAGTTGCAAAGCGCAGCAAACGCAGCACTCAAAGGCCTTTTGAGGTCATGCATGCAGATTTGGCCGGCCCTCTAGCCAAAACCTTTGGTAAAAATCAGTACTTCATGGTGATTGTGGACCGCCACACAAGGTATTCATATGTAATGCTCATGAAGGAAAAAAGTGAAGCTGCACAACTTCTCAAGAATTGGGTCAATATGGTTGAAAGACAGTTTGAATACAAGGTTGGGTCTTTGGTTACAGACAGAGGCGGTGAGTTCCTGTCTAATGACCTGAAAAATTGGTTAAAGGTAAAAGGGATTCAACATGAAACTACAAACCCAGCAGTTCCACAGGAGGACGGCTTGGCCGAGCGCAGGATCGGGGTCCTAAAGCAGATAAAGGACTGCCTAATCCTTGATTCACAGGCTCCGGAACAGCTCTGGGGGGAGGCTATACTGACAGCCAATCATATAGCTAACCGCACTTGGAATTCCTTTGTAAAAACAACTCCATATCACATGCTGTTTGGGAGACCACCAAATCTCAAATACCTAAGAGTTTTTGGGCAGTACGCTAATGTGTATGTTCCAGCAAACTTTAGGAAGAAAGGTGATCCCAAATGGAGAAGGCTTATGTTTGTGGGGTATTCTGGGAACAGTTACAAGTTCTACATGGGTCATGGAGAAGTGTTGTTGTCCAGAAGTGCCAATTTTGAAAAACATTCTGGGTGGGATAGGCTTCATGCCAACCAAGAGGTTTTTCTCAGGCTGGGGCAGAATGTTACAAGTGCTGGAAATGGAGGGGTACTGAAGCAGGAAGCTTCTACAGGACCTGAACCCAGTACTTCTACACAGCACCAAACACAAACTCATCCATTGTTGCACTCACCAGTCACTACACAGAAGTTTGAAAAGGTGTCCATGAAAGACACTGAGGTACAGACTAGCTCTAGCTCGGATACGGAAGATGAGAAAGGCAGAACCAGAGTGATTGTGCCTAGAAGAACTCAGAGAGTCAGGAAACCTCCAGATAGATTTGTGGTGCAAAGTGCAAAAGCTTTTTCAGTGATGGCTGAGCCAGAAAGCTTTGAAGAGCTACTCTCTTATCCTAAGGAAGAGCAGCAGAAATGGTTTTCAGCCATGGAGCAAGAGTACTCGTCTTTAGTAGATAAGGAAGTGTTTGAAGTCGTAGACAGACCTGAAAACCAGAAGGTTATAGGTTGCAAGTGGGTTTTCAAGAGCAAGGAATTGCCAGATGGAACCCATAAGTACAAGGCAAGATTGGTTGCAAAAGGTTACTCACAGCAGAGGTTTGAGAATTTTGACAAAACCTTTGCACCTACTGCAAAGGCAGAGAGCCTGAGGCTGATCTTAGCTCTAGCAGCTAGGAAGCAATATGCAGTGAAACACTTTGATTTCGAGACTGCGTACCTGAATGCTCATCTTGATGAACTAGTGTTCATGGAGCAACCTCCAGGCTTTGACCAGTGCAAGGAACAAAAGGTTTACCGGTTGAGGAAAGCGTTGTATGGTTTGAAACAGAGTGCACGTTGCTGGAATCTTCGCATTCATGAGGAATTGGTCAAACTGGGATACAAACGCAGCATTGCTGATGCCTGCGTGTACACTAAAGGTGAAATAACCTTGGCTATCTATGTTGATGATCTCTGTGTGGTAGCTAAGTCAGATAAGGAGATTGCATCAGTGCAGAAGGAATTGTCTCAGAATTTTAAGCTCAAAGATTTGGGAAAACTCAAGAATTACCTAGGGATTGAGGTACAGTGGACTCAGGATGGCAGGTGTCAGTTAAGCCAGCAGAAAAAGATTGAAAGACTGATTGAAAAGTGTGGTTTTCAGAATGCAAAAGTAGTAAGGAGTCCAATGCTCACTGGAACTTCTAATGAAGACTCAGTTAAACAATTTGAGAATCCAAAGTTGTTTCAGAGTGTTTTGGGAAGCTTAATGTACATAAGTTCCCATACCAGACCAGACATTGGATTTGTAGTTGCATTGCTTAGCAGAAAGGCAAATGAGCCCACAGTCCAGGATTGGATTAGGATGAAACATGTGTTAAGGTACCTCAAAGGTACACAGCAGAGAAAGTTGGAAATTCAAGGCAATCAACAAGGGTTAGATTGTTATGCAGATAGCTCTTTTGCATCTGAGCAGGATGACCGAAAGTCAGTGTCTGGGTTGCTTATAAAATTTGCTGGTAGTCCAATTATTTGGCACAGCAGAAAGCAGAGTTGCGTTGCTTTAAGCAGTTCGGAAGCGGAATTTGCAGCTTTATCTGAACTTTTGGCTGAACTTCAGTGGATTAAGCAATTGCTCATTGATCTAGGAGAAACAGTGGAACAACCGATTACAGTTCGAGAAGATTCGCAGACTTGCATAGCAATGGCTGAGTCTGAAAATCTCAAGTGTCGAACCAAGTACATAGGGGTAAGGTATCACAATGTACGTGAGATGGTCCAAAATGGAATCATAAAACTGGAATATATAGAGTCTAGAGATAACATTGCTGATATTCTCACAAAGCCACTACCAGTGGAAAAACATGAGCAATTGACAAATCTATTGGGTATGACACTGTGAACCAAATTGTAAATATTTGCACACATCCTTACTGTTTTTTTTTTGGAGGGGATTGTTGGTGTTTGAAAGAGTAAAGGAAAAAAAAACGTTCGGATGTGCATTTGAAAACAACCAAAGATAGTGTGTTCTGTCTCCTGGGAAAAGACAGACAGTAGATATGCTACTAGGTCACAATATGTGCTTCTAAGCACGTAAACCTCAAATGGGAGGGGGAGGCAGCTCACACACAGCTACAGGAAGTTGTCAGCAGCAACGTCCGGTTACTGATTCTGTATAAGGTTCTCGTGGTCGTTGTTGTTGTGATGATCTCTCCAAGAATGTAGTCTGGGAGGAGAAAGCCATGTTGAACATGGACCGGAGTGTAACCTCGCCAGGCTAAAAGACTGTAACTTGATTTGTACATAGCATGTAACCTTCAAGCAATAAATCGTAGCCTCATTAGAGATAACTCGGAAGGCTGTGTCTGTTTTATGAGCTACGGAAGCTGAACTCCGAGCAGGAGCAAATGCCGGAACCAGATAACAAGGTAATCAACCCTGCATCAAGATTAAATCAAAGATTAACACGCATCGTGTACGAACCCGTACACATACGGATGTCTAAATAATTTGAATAAACAGATTCAAAAATTTGAAATTCATTTGAATGTTTAAATTTGAATTCATAGACATTTGATCTGAATTCAAATGTCGAAATTTGGGTGAACTCTATCAAATTTTGAATGTCTTTGAATATTTGTGCTCATCCCTATGCTGTATCCAACCATCAGGTGAAGGTATCCCCCTTCTGTGGTTTAAGCTGCATCCAGATGTTTATATCTATTCAGATATTCCTGAATATCCATGCTTTATTCTGGAATATCCACATATAGCGGAATTAGTCAGTGACCTCTGGATGCAGCCTTATTGAGGCAGTGGGCATTGATCAAGCCTGTCTGCTTAGACTCCTGTTGCCTAGCATCCCTTAGCAAAGGATTAGGACTTCAATGTTTTTCATCCTAACTCTATAGTCTGCTATGGAGGATGGGAAAATATTATCTAGCTCATAGCAACCCCAGACTGGTTTTTCCCTGACATGATTTAACCTCTTTCATCCACTGTATGACCTGTTAGATCACTCTTGTTTTATATGCCCTTATTTAACTCTGACCTTTAAAACTGGATTTAAAAGACCTGCTGCATCAGGGCATAATGGTGCTTTCTAATCAATAAGCCCCAGAAATACAGATGTTATTTGGAGGTTGCCACTGACACATCAACTGTTTTCTTTTTAATCACCAGGGGCCCTGCCATTTCCATTGTCTTTGTAATCACCGATACATATTTTAGGTAGCATAATTGAGCAAATGACTTCCTCAGCGTCCATTTATTCCTCTCTTCATTTGGTCCTCTGTATGTAGGTGGAGCATGATGCATAATGGTCCTCTTGGCCTCTGCAGATGGCAAAGTCATGCCATAGTTAATGTACTTCTTGCATACTCATCTAATATTCTCAGTGCATGTCCTCTCTTTCAAAGACCTTGATCCTTAGTACTTGAGTTGGGTTGAGTAGGATTTTTTGTGAGATGGCATGGTCAGTGAGTCTAGCTCAGGTACAGGCCAAAGCTGCACTGATGTGCCATTTGGGTGTACCATGCCAGTTCAAAACTTCAGTTCAAATCTTCACTTGAGCCAGTTTGGTCCTGTGGTTAGAGTGTTGGACTCATACCTAGTAGTACCCTGGTTTGATTCTGCACTCCTACAGAATCTTATATCTAAGTCAGCTGGGTGACCTTGGGCTAGTCAGAGCTCTTTTTCTGAGCTCTCACAGCCCCCCCCCCCCATCATAGGCTGTCAGTTGTGGAGACAACAGAAAGTTTGGCAGCAGGGTCTAAAAACCAATTCCTCCTTCTCCTCCAAGTGTGGACAGGCAAATCATTCGTGCTGATTAGGAAGGTGAATCTAGCACAGGCTCTCCTTCTCCATACCCAGAGAAAGCATTGATCCCTAAGATGGTAGGTATCCCAAGGAATCCCCAGAGGGACAGCAGTCCAATGCCCAGAGTGACTGCCTTTGTAGAGTGCTCTGGCAAGAGTGTTGGATGCCCTAGAGTATGTTCTGTAGCGTCCTCACCCAGAGCAGAAAAAAAACAACCCAAAGCTGAGTGTGATCATCTCTCAGTCTCTCTTGCTGTCAATATATAAATATGTAGTGATGATGAGAATGAGCTTTGCACCACCACCCTCAGCAGCAACAGGGATGGGTACCCGGCATAGGGCCTTTTCAGTGATGACCCCTAGAGTATGGAATAGTCTCCTCCTTGACATGCCTCAGACTCCTTGACTTTAAATGTTTAGGAAGGCAGTGAAGAGATACCTATTTGTCATGGCCTTAGGTTAAATGAGGACACTCATTCAGACACTTTTCTTGTTTTAATATATTCATATTTGGTTTTAAATGTTGTAACCTGCTCGTTTGCACACAAATCAAACCATTTTGTAGTTCCAAAAACTCATTCAAAGCAGACCAAAACCTCTAAGAGTAGTTCATTCAATTCAAAGTGGACCACTCAGTTTCAGTTTGTGAACAGGATGGACGGACGGTCAGACAGACAGACAGCTGTCCTATTCACAAACAAGCCTATGAGCAACTGGTGGGCCACTGTGTGAGACAGGATGCTGGACTAGATGGGCTGTGGCCTGATCCAGCAGGGCTCCTCTTATGTTCTTATATCTGCTTTTATATTTATTTTATCATGATCTGTCCTGAGATCTTTGGGCATAGGGCAGGATCAATCAATCAATCAATCAATCAGTCAGTCAGTCAGTCAGTCAGTCAGTCAATCAGTCAATCAGTCAGTCAATCAGTCAACCAATCAGCATTATATTTGGTCATGCCAACCCTCCTTTTTCATGAAGATCTTGCAGCACCTTAAATCTAATTCTTGGTTTCTCTCTATTCTATACAAGTTGATTAATGACCTTCAGATAGTCAGTCAAAAACTTATCTTATTACAGGTAGCATTTGAAACAAGAATCTAAATTCCAGTATCATATTGATTTTTACAACTGATTTTTTTCCCCAATAATGAGCGCTTTAACATTTCCCATATTTCTATATATAATTATTCTTTAAACCGTTTTGGCACTTTTTTTTTTTTGATATATTGCTACCCAAATTTTTCAGTGAACCAGGTTCTATTGTGTATTCCCTTCCCACCTTGACTCTATTCTTTTTCCTGTAGCTACTCTATCGCCCCACCTGCTGGCCTTTCTGTAAGAAACATGTGATTCACATAAAGAAGCCACAAGTTAACATGTTGGAAACTACACTGTGATAGGATCCACATGGTATCCAGAAGGCACTGCAGGTGCAGAGTCCACATGACCCTGTTCTGCCATGAAGATTGAATAGACCAGGCCTGTTTACCCAAACATAGGAAATGGCACAGTTGCCAGTGAAAGGGCTGGAGCAGTTTCTTGCAAGCCTTCTAGTGCATCAGGAAATGCCACAGTGTGCCTCCTGGGTTAATCTGATTTCCTGTCCTGTGCCTCTCCTGTTCCCAGCTATGAAACGTGGTGCCAACACCATCAAATGAGATTGGGTGCATTTTTATAAGTACTGGGCTTGGATACCTTCCTTGCCTTTTGCAACCTGTCAACAGAATCCAGAGGCCTTTCTGCACTCAGAACAGGGGCCTGCTATCCACATACTGATGCAGACTATGACAGACCCGAGATGAAGCCTGCCATAGTCTGCATTAGCATGTGGACAACAGAAACCTATCCTGATATATATCTCAGAATAAGCCCAAGTGCAGAAAGGGCCCTGGTAAGAGTTTCTTTATCTTTAAAAATTGTGCAGAAAGGGAAAATATAGTAGTTTTCTACACTGTAGGTTTCATTGCCTGAAATTTACTGGCTGGATTCTATGCCAGTTTTCTCACCATGCATCTTTGCTAGGGGTGTACATGAATGCAATTTTCAGGATTTGATTTGATTCGAATTGAATATCCAAAAATTCAGTTCGATTCAAATCTTAAAAATTTGAATCTACTTGTTTGAATTTTTCATTCAAATTTTCACTTATGAATTTCAACAACTGTTGTATGTGCATACCATACACAGCCATACACATCTGTATGCATCTCATAGTTATCCCATATGCAACCCATTTTCATCCCGAATGGATCCAAAATTCAAAATTTGAATTTTTAAATTTGAATTTATGGACATTCAATTCAAATTTGAATGTCAAAATTCAGATGAATTTGATTGAATTTCAAATACCTTTGAATATTCATGCACTCCCTTAATCTTTGCATGTGATGCAGAACCTTCTTATGAACGGCCCCAGAAATGGAGTGAAGTGCCCCAGGGAGTGCCAAAGGGCCATTCACAAGATGGCTGCTCATCCTGACCTACTGAAACTATAGTCTGGGGAAAATTCCACAGCACATTTCGAAATAGCCCAGGAAGTTGGCCTTTTCAGAAGCCTGGTGAATTGGTGGGCTAAGGAACACTCCAGCAGATGAGGTTCTGCAGCCATTGTGTTCCATAAATGGCAGTGCATGGTCTAAACATGGAGCAATAATAAGTTCATAAATATACCGTAGGAATGGAGCAGCCTGTTTTCATAGAATATTTCCACATATCACATGGCACACCATGCCATGCCAAGTTAGGTGATCTGGCCCATGATGGACTGCGCAATCAGTACCCCGCACTAAGGACTATCTGCACTGTGGGAGGCCCATCCCAGTTCAACTAGCTCAGCCTAGGTGTACTGAACCAACTGCTCATGTGCTGTCGAGTGTAGCATGACAGCCTGGAATGTTGTGTGGATCACGTGTGAGCACACTATGGAGTGGGTTATGGGACCATTTCTGTGCCATAGCCCGGTCCAGTGCCTCGTCTGATGTGGATGCAGCATTCTATGAAAGCCATGGCCTCTTGGAAGACCAATCTATATTGCAGATGAGGTGCTCCAGAGAGCCTGCTGGGTCAATCTACCAGAGACGTTTTCGCACGGGGGTGAACGGGACGCGTGGGAGACAGCTGCGGACACGGCATCCGCATTGCCCGAGCGCGGCTTGCGCTCCGACGTGTCCGCAGCTGTCTTTCTCGCGTTCGAAATGTAGAGCACTTTAAAGTGCTCTACATGCGTTCGAACGCGGACGAGCCGCCCGCAGGCATTCGGGAGGAGAAGCATTCGCGCCTGCTTCTGTCTCCCGAACAGCTGCGGGCTCGCCTCCGACGCCGGCGCGGCTTCGACAATCAGCTGTTTGACAATCAGCTGATTGTCAATCTGCCTCCGCGGCTGTCTCCGCGCCCCTGGCCGGCCTTTGCCGGCTAAGACAGCTCCCGGCGCTTTGAGCATTCGCACACAGACGCTCCGGAACGCGTTTACACGCGTTCTGGCGCGTCTGTGTGTGAAAGGGGAAAGCGCCGGGAGCTGTCTTAAGCTTCCCGTCCTACTCCCGTTCCAAATGGAATGGGAGTAATGCGAAAACGTCTCAGGTCTGTGTGGACGCAGTCATAGTGATCAACCAGTTGCATATGGCAGCTGCCTATTAGAGGCCCACCATCTTCCTTACTAGCAACAGTCACACAGTCATTGGGACCAGTAGGCATTGCTAGCCCTATCTTCTATGAAGTTGTTCCGACCTTTAAAAAGGGGAGGGCTATCCTAGCTAGTGTAAAACATCACATCCAATGATGGTGAATTTCTTAGTTTAACTATCATGTGAAGAAATCTTTCCTTTTGTCTGGGCCAAAAGGTGTCATTGGTGGTACTCTCCTGCCACCCACTGGTCAATTTCCTGTATTGCAGAATTGGAAATAAGTGTCCATGTGTCCTGAAGATGAGTTTTTTTGGCATTTGATTTGTAACGAATGTTGGGAAATTTGTATTTGTTCTAATAGATCCCTTTTGAATATGGTAGGATTCTATTGGATACAAATGGATTCATATGAATTTGTATGAATATCTGATAAGGACAAATACATATCTGATATGTATCTGACATGAATGCATACATTTCCAGTATGTATCCAATATGTAATCTGTAAATCCACTCTGAAAGCATGAAATCGACCTGAATACACTTTTAATCCACTCTCAATCCATGTCGAATGCACTCTGGATCTGTTGTAGATGTGACTGGGGCAGTTTCATGAATTTCCAAATAATCCGTATGGATGTCCAGAAACATTTATATTACAAATGTTAATATACGAGTGTCATAACATTCAGTTTGTGTACAAATGTCTGAATTTGGCCGAATTCATACAAAGAACAAATGTTGCGAATATCCATGCACATCTCTACACGCCTTGTCACGTATTCATGGAAGAGTGAATATATAATGGCTCTGTGTTAAGGGATGACTCCAAGCAATTTACGCCAGGAAAAAATCATATAGTATACACTCAGGGAAGAAAAAAAGAGAATGGGATGATGCTTACAATATTTAGTAAATATTACAAAGTATATGTGGAGCTATGTAGCAGGAACAATGACTTGTATGAAAAGGGTGCCACAGTGGGCGCTAACTAAAGACTAGAGCTCATACGTAAGTGATAAGGTATGCTTCATGAGGCTATAATGGGACTTATTATATTTGGGTATCTCTTCAGGCAAAGTAGGTTTGTAATATTTATTTATTATTTATATTTCTATTACACCCTATAACTGAAGGTCTCAGGGCAGGTAACAACCTTTAAAATCTATCTATCTATCTATCTATCTATCTATCTATCTATCTATCTATCTATCTATCTATCTATCTATCTATCTATCTATCTATCTATCTATCTATAACCACAACAACATTTAAAATCCAACATGTTAAAAACAGAATCATATCAAAACAATGACATTCACAGTACAGTAGGGGAACATGGCCAACATTCAGCCAAAGCCCAGAGCAAAGAGGTGTGTCTTCACCTCCTTCCTGAACACAAACAGAGAAGGAGCCCAAGCCACCTCAGGAGGGAGACTATTCCATAGCTTGGGGGCCATTACTGAGAAGGCCTTCTCCTGGGTGGCCACCCGCCTCACTGCTGAAGGCATTGGAACAACCAGGAGGGTCTCCAGATCATCTAGAACACAGATCATGCTAGATATAAACTCTGAAGTGTCATGGAACACTCTTTCAGGTTTATATGTGCATAAAGGACATTCCTGTCTCTCAAAAATATTAAAAGAAAATTAGCTGGTCCTGGCCTGTTCCCTTTCTGCACTTGGCCATATTCTGGAATATATCCCAGAATAGGGACCTGCTATCTGCATGCTAGTGCAGACTGTGGAAGGCCCCAGGTGAAGCCTGCCATAGTCTGCATTAGCTTTTGACTAGCAGGCCATTATCCTGAGATATATTCCAGAATAAGGCCACGTGCAGAAAGGGTCCAGTTTAAGGTACATTGGAGGAACTGCAACTACTAACTCCTAGGCTCTTTCTCCACTGGGCATTATTCCAGATTATATTCCAGAATAGGACCCTATTGTCCACATGCTGGTGCAGACTGCAGCAGGCCTCAGCCACGTGCTGCTGTAGTCTGCACTAGCACACGGATGGCAAGCCCCTGTTCTGAGATACATTCCAGAGTAAGGCCCTAAGAAAAAGCCCTAGACTTGTTTGTAATCCTGCTACATTCAGCTGCAATCAACATATGTGAAGGCTTTATCATAGTTTATTACTGTTGAAGGGAGATATTTGGGTTTTTGATTGGGTCACATATCAGTGTGCACATTACTACATTATAGTCACACAGGGTGCCGCAGCCAAAATGGTGGCACCTTGAAGAGGATTGGCCCTGCAATCGAATCAAGTATTCAGTCGTGTGTGTGTGCGGAGGGGGGAGATGGCTAATGTTGACTAGAGCTCCAAGTGTAAGCACTAGTTAATGTTGGTTCACTGTGCAGCTTTCCCATCCAGCGGGCAGGAAGGGAAGTGTGAAACTACCCCTTAACTAGTAAAAATGTACACTGTTGCTAGGGACTTGTAATTTTCATCTCATCTTCCATTACGATCCCCACATGGTACCACTTGATGAAGGGAATTTCCCCCCTCAAGGTTCCCAAGTAATGCAGTGAGAATGTACCATAGACAAATTAAAAGGACAATTAGCTGTCATGCTACTTCAGCCATGATGGAAGATTGAGATTCGTACGAATGTGAATATTAACATTTGAATCAAAGACTGACATTCGAATGGGAAGGTGGCAAAATGGCTGTCCAGTCACATCTGCAGCGGATTCATAGCAGATTAAAAATGGATTTGGAACAGACCCCAGGGGGGTGTAGAGGTGTTGGCAGCAGGGATTTGAAGCAGATTCAAAGAGCTTTTACGGTGGATTCTAATCCTACTATATTCAAAGTGGCTCCATTCACACAATTGCACATTTCCTTCACATTTGTACTTGCTATGCTGTGAAGTGAAGTGAACATGAAAAATAATTTATACGCATACCTATAGAAGATGCATTTCCTGACTTAAGAAATTTAAACTCACCCTTAGCTTTTATTAATGGGTGACAAATAACTTGTGGTGATAAGGCAGCAAACAAGCAAACAGCACAGTCTGAGAAAGGACAATATGTTGTTGTTAACTCCTGTCGGGATCTTATCACCTTCCAAGCTTTGTTGTTCACCATCATTAGTCATCTTGTTTTGGAGAAACCTCTTTGCATTCAGCTGAACAGGCTTGCTGTTCAAGGGTATGACTGGCATTTGTACAAACATACTGAGCCTCAGATGGTTCCTAGCAATTTCCCCCTCCTTCTTCTTCCATTGATTCCTAAAATGATCAACTCCAAGCTGGAATTACAGGGAAGTGACTTGATTTTGACAGCTTAGAAGCATTGATCCATTTCTTCCTCTTTTCATCACGTTCTCTGAAGCAGTGTTGCTGCCAGTTGAAAGCAGGAGTGACTCAGATTTCCAGCAGAACAATCACATGTTCCCAGCAGCAATTACAAGGTAAAGAAGTCCCAGGCCTTGCGGAACTCAGATGAGAACATGTGGGGGCCAAAGCAGAAGAGATTTCCCTCCCTCTTCCGCTCAGCAGGGTAATTGAAGCAGCATTCATTGTTCATCAGCATCTCTTCCAGCAAGACACTCATAGCAGGCTGTTGCTGTTGTACAGGCTCTTTACAGGATTCGGCTTATAGTCATTTCGAAAACACATTTCCCCTTCTTTTTTCTCCCATTTCTAAAATGAAAAGTAGCAGCTTGTTGATGTACTTAGCCTTTGGAAAGGGGAAGAATAGGAATCATCAATATCCTGATAGGGACAGGGGTGCTTTATAAAAAGGATTGCAGCAGCCTAGAGGTGTGTAATAAAATATTTATAAAAACAAAGCTCAGCTAATGAGCTTAATTGCATTCTGTACTGCTGCTTCAACTGTCAATCTGCTTTTTGTCCCTAAATTGAGTGATTGATTGAACTGATTAATTTTTAAAATTAATATTTATTAAATGCATGGTATCTTGAAACGTACAGTGTACTTAGAAATCACATGATACAAACATTAACAGCAAGACTTGTAAAAACTCAAAGCATGGTTAGCATCCAGAGAAATATATATCATTAATAACAATAACAATAACAATCCTTATGAAGTTACACGACAAAGCCAAAATAGTAAACATCAAGAGACCAAGGGTGCCTCCAGACACTGTTAAAAGTTGCACAGTGGCTCCTGATCCTCCAGATTGTTGGACCAGAAGCTTTGCAGGGACACCGATTTGGCTCCTGGCCCACCAGACTGGTGAATTGGAGGCTTCAGTGTCCTGGCAGAACAGCTTCCTGTTTGCCAGATGGGAACTTCTATCACCAGCATTGCTAGCAGTGTATTTAAAGGTAAGTGCATATTGGGTGCTTTTCCACTGCAGCCCTTAGATCTGGATCTAAGAAGATCTGGATCTAAGGAATGGGTACATTTCTTAATCCGGATCTAGTAGATCCAGATTAAGGGAAGCACCCAATGTGTTTCCACAGGAGGTGTAGCACCCATTAGAAATGGGTGCTAAGACCCCTGCTGTGGAAACAGCTTTGCACCCATCTGGGGAATCCGGATCGACCCACAAGGGGTCAGTCCATTACCCCCAGGTGTTTTGGGGTCAGGGGGGTGCAGTCTTCGAAGCAACTTTGAAGTGATTTTGAAGTGACTTCGAAGTGAATGTGAAGTCAACTTCGAAGTGACTTTGAAGTGACTTCAAAGCCAATGTTGGGGGGGGGTTCAAAGATGCATCCCCTCCCTCTAGCCTCCTTTGGACCCCATTGCCTGTTTCCAGTGGAAACAGGCTCCCTTTAATCCAGATTTTCTGGCAGAAGACCCCATTGTAGACCCCATTAATGGGGTCTACAGAAAATCCGGATTAAAGGCCCAAAAGATCCAGATTTCCCCCACGGCAGTGGAAACAATCGGGTTCAAAATGGGTGCCATAGTGGAAATCGGATCATCCGGCTCACAGCCAAAAGGTACAAAAATGGGTGCAAAAATGGGTACAATTGACAGTGGAAAATACCCATTAAAAAGATGCTGATAAATAATCTTTAGTGCATGACGGGGGAGGAATACTTGGCCGCTACCATGGGGGATGAAAACAATGAAGCCCCTTTGCTGCTTTCATCCCTGTCTGGAGGCAATCCAAATTAAGCTTAAGATGCATTCATAACTGTGCCTGTTAGCACAGTTATGACCTGGACTTCTTGGGATATAGGACTTCATGAAACTGGGAACACAAGCCTGAATATGCCAGACAAAGATTTTTTTGCATAAACTGGGCAAATTGTACCCAAACTTCAGGGGGAGCTTTCAGAAAGCAGAGAAGCATTAGCTGGCACCTATTGTTTTGAATGGCTTGTACAGAATTCTGGATGACCTTGGCCAGGGGCATTTTGCTGCCTGAAGATCCTCTTCTTGCATCCAAAAGCTGACTGAACTTGCATGTGAATAGGGGTGTGCACAGATGCAATTTTTGGGATTCGATTCTTTAAAACATATCCAAAAATTTGATTCAATTCAAATCTTACCCAAATTCAATTCAAATTAAGCAAATTCAATTCTATTCGTTTGAATTTTCAATTCGAATTTGCACTTACAAATGTCGACAACATTCGTATGTGCCCGCATCTGTCGTTACGCATCCTGTACGCATCCATGCATGTCTGTACACACCTGTGTGCATCCTGGAGTGTTTTTCTACTTTGCACTAGAGTACCCATTAAGGACCCATTAAGGACCCATTTGGCTGAGAGCCGGATGACCCTATTTCCACTACAGACCCCATTAGAGACATATCTGTTTCCACCACAGCTAGGGAAACCTGGATTATATGGGTCCTTCAGGACCTATAATCTAGATTTCCTGTAGACCACATTAAAGGGGTCTACAATGGGGTCTTCAGCCATCAAATCCAGGTTATAGGGAGCCTGTTTCCACCACAATTGGGCAATGGGGACTAGAGGAGGCTCAGGGAGGGAGGCACCCATGGGGTGGGGTGCCCCAAAGACAAGACTTTGAAGTCCTTCTGAAGCCAGCTCCAAAATCCCTCCGGAGCCTTTAACAGCTACATTGCTCTTGCAAGGGATTTTTCTTTGGAGCCTGCACTAATCTTCAAAGGCAACTTTGAAGATTGCACCCCTTGTCCTCCAAAACACCTGGGGTGACAGGCAGACCCCTTGTGGGTAGATCCGGATTTGCAAATGTGTGCTCTGGTGTTTCCACAGCAGGCAGGTTAACACCCATTGCTATTGGGTGCTAGACCACCCATGGAAACACATTGGGTACTTCCCTTCATCTGGACCTACTAGATCCGGATGAAGGAAAGTACCCATTCCTTAGCTCTGGATCTTCTTAGATCCAAATTAAAGGAGCTCAGTGGAAAAAACACCCATTAAGGACCCATAAAGGAACCTGTACACAGGCAAATGTCCAGGTAATTCAAACAAATAGATCCAAAATTCAAAATTCGTTCAAATCTTTAAATTCAAATTTATGGACATTAGATTTGAATTTGAATGTGGAAATTTGGACAGATTTGATCAAATGTCATATACCTTCAAATATTTGTGCACACCCCTAGTCTACACATAAGGGTCCTTAATGGGTCCATAAAGGGTCCTTAATGGGTCCTTAATGGGTACTCTAGTGGTAGTGGGGGAAAAAACCTGTACTTATCCAGTATTCAACCTGCTTTCATCCCATACAGATCTGTACATGCATACGGATGCGGAAAAGATGCATACGTGCAAGTATGCATTGTGTATGTACACATAAACATATGAATGTCCGAATAATTTGAACAAATAGATCTGAAAATTCAAAATTCGTTCAAATGTTTAAATTCAAATTTATAGACATTTGATTCGAATTCGAATATCGAAATTTGAACAAATTAGATCCCTACATGGGAATATTTTGTAAATATTGGTGAGTGACAAAATAAGTTTCTCTACTGCATTTTATTTATTTAAAACATCTGTACCCCTGCTGCTTCTCTCTCTCTTTTTTGATCTAAAGTGGTTTGTGGAACAAAGGTAAAATCACACACACAAAATTAACAGTAAAACACATTTAAAACAAGAAGGAAACATTCAGACAGGGAATGCCTGAGTGAAAAGGTGGATGTTCAATAAGTGCCTGAAAACTGTAAATGTAAGCTCCTCATGAATAAGGCAAGGCAGTCCATAGAGATGATGCTATGACAGATAAGACGCAACTGAGGGCCATTGTAAGATGACATTCAGTATTTCCTAGGAAATCTCTGGATGATCTCAGGTTCTTCTATGGTTGCAATGAGGGAGGCCTTCTTAAAGGCACCACGGCCCAAAGTTGTTTAGGGCTGTAAATGCCAGGGATAGAACCCTGAACCTGGACTGGTAGTTAACTGGCTACCAGTGCACTTGCTTAAGCATTGATGTGATGTGTGCCCAAATAGATACCATATTCAGTAACCAGGTGTAAAGGCCGCCTCTCAGTCGGGTAGCGATTTTATATATCTTTATATTTGGTAGTGTGGTAGCATTGGTTTTACTTTTTAGATTAAAACTCTGTTATTCTCCACCGGCCCCTACATTTGGATTGAAGTGGGTAATTCCTGCTGCGCTGACCCCACACGACCGCCAGATGGCTCTAAACTTTTCACTATAAGAGCCTGGACCCAGCCACGCCTCCCAGTTTCTTCGGTCGCTACAACTCCACGTGACAGGGGCTGCGCTTATGGAAGCGCGCCCTGAAGAAAAGGAAAGAAAAGAAGAACAGGACTGGGTCGGTTCCCTGCCGGCTGGCATCAGGGAGACCCTCCTGTGCCCTCCCGGACGGGAGGAGATGACGGCTTTTCGGCAGCTGGTGGAACGCTGCCTGAACGCAGCCCCGGAGCTCTTTCCCACCGCGGATAACTCCGGCGGTGGCAAAAAAACCGCCGCGGGCGGCCGCGAGAAGCCACGAGGCGACAAAATCGAAAGAAGCCAGCGGCAGCGGCGGCGCGCGGCAGAGAGACGGAGCATAAGGCCTCGGGGGCTGAGGAGGCAGTTCCTGCACCCCCCATCGGCGTTTCAGGGTGAGAATGATCATACCCACCTCCCGTCCATGGGCTGGATGGGCGCGCCCCCCCTCCCCTCCTCCAGTTCCAAGCTTCCTTGGCTTACAGGGCCTCTGATTAGAACGAGCCCCTGAGGGGGGGGGAGGGAGAGCAGACGCCTGTTACAGCCAGGCAAACAGGCAAAACAGAGGGCAAGGGCTTTTCCCAGAGCCCGTTTACCATCCTCCTCCCTGCCACTTTCTCTAGGGAGGCGGTGGACATGGCGTATGGGGCCGTTGAGGGTAGTAAACAGCCCAAACATCAGGATGAAGAGGAGCAAGCACAACCAGGTCTTTCCAGAAAGAATTTAGAGGAACTTTTCCACTCCTTATTGGATCAGCATTTAAAGAAAGGGAAAAAGCGCTCCAGGAGGGATTCTTCTTCCTCTTCAACATCGTCTTCTTCTCACTCCAAGCAAAAGAAAAGGAAGAAAAAGAGCAAGCATAGACATGGACATGGGGGCAGGGGCTGCTGTTGCTCAGGGTCTAGTTTAGCATCTACACCTATGCGCTCAAGCACCTCTTTATATAGACCGGTCCCTTCAGTACAGGCAGGGACAAGTTTGGAGGATGTTATCCCTACCACGAATCTGGATAAGGTGGGGGGATCGGGAGGGGTGCACTCCATCCCCCAGAGACCCCCCCCAACGGAAACTCTGGTGGAGGAGGGGGAGTTACAGGAGTCTGAGGTTGAACGTGAGTGGGAGGAGGGGGAGTCTCGGGAGGAGGCCCCCTCCCTACAAAATAGGCTTTTTGGAAACGAGGATTATCTTCCTTTCCTGAGCATCCTCAGGGAATATTTTCAAGTCCCAGACCCACAGCCAGAAACCCCTGAGCTCAAGACAGAAGCACAACTTCTAATGATGGCTCCTCCCAGTGCTGCCAGATTCCTTCCCATACCACTTACTCTGTCTAATATTGTCAAAGCAGAATGAGCCCTGCCTTGTTCCAATAAGAAGCTTCCACAGATGCCCAGGAAGTACTTCGGGGAAGGTGACGCAGTACCAGCTTTCTGGGCTGTCCCTTCGGTCAACTCAGTCCTTTCCGCCCTGGTCTCTAACCAGGTCATCCCCGATGTTTCTCTTAAAGACCCAATGGAGAAACGTATGGAACTTTTTATGAAAAAGAGTTTTGAAGCCTCTTCACTAGCTTGTCGGGCTTCTGCGACATCCTCGATGGTAATGAGAGCGGGTCTCAAGTGGGCGGATGACCTCATGGGGACCCAGGGGTTACCCAGTAGTGCCAAATCAATGATTCGCAATATCAGGGCAGCCCTGGCCTTTTCGGCAGACGCGACATTAGACACGCTGCAACTGTGTGGCAGGGCAACAGGAGTGGGGACAGCGGCTCGCCGTGGTCTCTGGCTCAGACACTGGAACGTGGATGCCAATTCTAAAATGAAACTTATGGCCCTTCCATTCCAAGGAGAGAAACTCTTTGGAGACCAAAATTTACAGGAATTTTTGGTCAAAAATCGAGACAAAAGGAAGGTGCTCCCTACTGGCCCCCTGGCACAGTCATCAGACTCGGGGAAAGGTAAGCACAAGAAGACTTACACCCCCAGGCGTTCTTTCTTTAAATCTCCTCCTCCCCCACCCAGGTCGAACTACCACTCAAAAGACCGTCAGAAATCCTGGGGATCTGCATCTTCGTTCCAGCCAAAGCAGGCTTCGGGCAAGAACACCTTTTGTAATTCCAAATCAGGGGGTAACGCCAATTAGCGAGGGAAAGGCGCCCCCAGTGGGGGGACGCCTGGTACATTTTCTCCCCTTTTGGGAAGAAAACTGTTCAGACTCCTGGGCTCTCTCGGTGGTACTGCAGGGGTACAGAATTGAGTTCAAGCAAAGACCTGGGGAAAGGTTGGTTATTTCCTCATTGTCTTCAGACCCTGTATGGAGATCCAGAATTTTGCAGGCCATACAGAAGTTGTTGGATGATAAAGTGATAGAGCCTGTTCCCAAAACACAGAGAGGACAAGGAGTTTATTCGGTTCTGTTTTTTGTTAACAAAAAAGATGGGTCACTCAGAGCAATATTGGATCTCAAGTTTGTTAATAAATTTGTTAGAAAACGCAAGTTCAAAATGGAATCTTTAACCAGTATCAGAGGATATCTGGACAAGGGGGTAGCACTGAGCTCTCTGGATCTCTGTTCTGCCTATAATCACTTACTCATGCATGAGGATTCTAGACCTTTCCTCCGATTCAGACTGGCGGGAAGGGATTTCCAGTTTCGCTGTCTCCCGTTCGGATTAAGTAGCTCTCCGCGTGTATTTAGTAAATTATTATTGGAGGTGGTACGCAGAATTAGAGTCTTGGGGGTGGAGCTTTATTCTTACCTGGATGATCTGCTCATAGTGGAGAGATCCATCCAGGAGGCAGGAGCAGCGATCCCTACCACACTAAGAGTGTTGGAGGATTTTGGGTTCCTGGTAAATAGAGAAAAAAGTTCTCTTTCCCCATCTACTTCTATAATACACCTGGGAGCCTTCATTGATACGATCAGGTATACGATTCGTCCCTCACCAGAGAGAATTGAGAGGTTGCTCACCATGGTGGCTCAGGTAACAGGGGCCTCCAGAGTCAACGTGCTTACCTTGGCCTCCTCGTTGGGGAGTATGGTGTCCTTCATGGATATCTGCCCCTGGGCAAGGTTTCATTCCAGGGCTCTGCAATAGTTTCTCTTGCCGTATAATGAGTTTATTATTGGGTCCAAGAACCTTCCTCTGTCCATTTCTGAGGAGGTCAGAGACTCCCTGGCCTGGTGGGCAAGGAGGGCCAATTTGGAAGCAGGGGTTCCTATTCGGGACCCTGAGCACATTTTGGTTACTACAGATTCTAGCCTCGCAGGGTGGGGAGTACACTGTGAGGGCAGGACGACCCAAGGGATGTGGAACCTGGAGGATTCTAGGCATCCCATAAACTGGTTAGAATTGAAAGCAGTATGGCTGTGTCTTCAGGCTTTCTTACCCTTGGTAAAGGGGAAGAATGTTCTCGTGGCTACTGATAATGTGACCACGAAGGCTCATATCAATAGACAAGGGGGTACCCGCTCAAAGTCCCTTATGCTGTTAACTAATGATTTTCTCTCTTGGGCTGAGATTAATCTGTGTTCTTTGTCTTCGATTCACATCAAGGGAAAAGAGAATGTGATAGCGGACAGACTCAGCCGGGTACTTCTCCAGCATTCGGAGTGGATGTTGAAAAGGGAGGTGTTCGATCAGATTGTCACCCTCTGGGGACTTCCCATTTTGGATCTGTTTGCCATGCCAGAGAACAAACAGGTGGAGAGGTTCATCTCCCGTTTCTGGACTCCTGGGGCATGGGCGGCGGATGCTCTTCTGTCACCTTGGCCAGAAGGGTTTCTGTATGCCTTTCCCCCCCTACCTCTTCTACCCAGATTGATTCAACTGATCAAGGATCGAGAAGCTCAGGTATTGGTCATTGCACCGTATTGGCCCAAGAGGCCCTGGTTCCAACATCTCTTAGCGATGCCAGTAGCTCCACCAAGGAGTCTTCCTTCACTTCCGGACCTGCTGACTCAGAAGGACCCGGTCCACCCGGACCCTTCCTGGCTGGGCCTAACGGCCTGGAATGTCAAAGGAGGAACCTTCAACAGTTGGGACTGGCGAGAGATGCCATTGATACTGTGATGGCCTCTCGCCGGGACTCTACATATCGTATTTATAATGTGGCCTGGAAGGTCTTTTGGGACTGGTGTCAAGGACACGGTGTGAATCCGGGGAGCCCTGCACCTGCTCAGGTGGTAGCCTTTTTGCAGGACGGACTGAATAAAGGACTGAAATTGAATACGCTTAGGAAGCAAGTTTCAGCTATTACGGCAGTTTTAGAATTTGGGGATGTTCCTAGACTGTCAGAGGATCCTCTAATTCGTCGGTTTCTGGGGGGGGGGTCAGAGCAGTGGCCCCTCCGGTGGTGCATCGTTATCCAACTTGGGACTTGCACTTAGTTCTAACTGTGTTGCAACGAAGTCCATTTGAACCGTTAGATACTGTTGAATTAAAGTTTTTGTCTTACAAAGTGGCGTTTTTAGTGGCAATTTGTTCAGCACGAAGGGTCTCAGAGCTGGCAGCTCTGTCCATTGCCCCAGGACTGTGTAAGTTTACCCCAGATAGTCTGGTGCTCCAGCTGGACCCGGCGTTTCGGATGAAGGTCGATTCCCGGTTTCATCGTGAAAGAGAGATCCACCTTCCGGTGCTGAAGGAGGCAGAAGCAGCAGAACCAGGCTGGGACTGGAATGCTCTGGATGCTACAAGAGCGGTGAGACTGTATCTGGAGAGGACGGAGGCCTGGAGAAGGTCTCCGAGCCTCTTTGTGTGTTTTTCTCCCAGCAGAAAGGGTTGCAAAGCTTCAGCGAAGGTGTTGGCAGCCTGGGTAAGGCAGTGTATAGTGTTCTGTTACCAGCAGGAGGAGGTGACCCTCCCGGGAGCAGTACTGGCGCATTCAACGCGGTCACAGGCGACGAGTGCAGCTTTTCACCGTGAGGCCTCGTTGGAGGAGATTTGTTGGGCGGCGGCCTGGAATTTGCCGTCAACGTTTACGAGGCACTACAGGCTGGATGCAACCAGAGCAGAGGACTCTGCATTTGGACGCAGGGTCTTGGCTCCCTCGGTGCCGGTGTGGTAAGATACGAGGGCCCCGGGGGTTGTGTTGCTCTCTGGTGGTTGGATGGTGGGGTGTTTTGTTTTTTCTTCTCCGCCCAGTGGGTAGCTTTGGTACGTCCCACTTCAATCCAAATGTAAGGGCCGGTGGAGAATGGTATGATGAAGTCCTTAGGGATCATACATTCTCTCCGGCCCGTCATTTGGACCCGCCCAGGAAGACTAATGATGTTGATTTGTGTTCTAGAATGTCTCTAGATGGTTTCGTTCACTCAGAAACTGGGAGGCGTGGCTGGGTCCAGGCTCTTATAGTGAAAAGTTTAGAGCCATCTGGTGGTTGTGTGGGGTCAGCGCAGCAGGAATTACCCACTTCAATCCAAATGACGGGCCGGAGAGAATGTATGATCCCTAAGGACTTCATCATACCATTCCCTCCCAAGAGATACGCCTTTCATTTCCCTTTCCCTACTATTAAGTTTGATAATAATGTTGCCTCTTTCCAGGTGCTGCAGCAGACAGCTCCTTCCTCCACTCTGCCTCGCTAGCAGTGGGTTACAGTATCTGTTTAGAATTCCGGCCTAACTTGGCTCACTTTGAAAACAGAGTACTCAGTTGAAGCTTCTTTAAAATAACAAGAAAACAAGTTTATTGTGTACAGCTTTCTTAATAATAAACAGGTAAGTTCACTATGTCAATCACAGGTCCATTCACCCTTCTGACTGAACTGTCCCAGCTTCCTCACTCAGCCCAAGGACTCCAACCCTATTCAGATTAATGCCAGCAGCATAAGTAACGTATAACCATTTCAATCCTTTTACTTTCTAAACACCGTATATTCACTAATGACTCAGGACTCTATTCCCCAGCTTCCCTCAGGACAGCTTAGAGCCTGTTTCCCTCCTAGTTAACCCCCTCTGGTCAGTTAACCCCAGGCAGAGAACACTAACAATTCCCTCAGGCTCCCTTAAATACTCGCCTAGCCGGTGAGCTGCAACCTGATTGGTTGATGCTCCTCCAGGATTCTATTCCACCCTCTCTCCTGGAGAGCTGGAATAGCCCCTCCCTTTACCAACTTAGCATTTCAAAAAATCCATTTTGACGACACTTTTAACAGTATAGACAAACAGTTTTCGCCACACTTTGTAATTTAACCAAAATAACTTAATTTTGGGGTTGAGGGGTCCTAGCAGGCATCACACCAGACCTCTTCCAGAGAAGATACAAGGGTACCACATAGAGCACATTACAATAGTCTACACTAGGGTTGTGCATGAATGCAATTTTCAAGATCTAATTAGATTTGAGACGCATATCCAAAAATTCAATTTGAATGAAGCAAATTTGAATCTATTCATTTGAATTTTTTATTGGAATTTGCAAATGTCGACAACATTTGTATGTGTCTGTATGAATCGTTATGTACCCTGTACATGTCTGTACACATCCATATGCATCCTATGGCTATCTCGTATGCAACCCGTTTTCATCCTGTACGGATTCATACAAATGCGTACCAATGCAGGAAAAATGTGAATCTGCAAGTACGCATTGTGTATGAACCTGTACACATGCAAATGTTGAGGTAATTCAAACAAATAGATCCAAAATTCAAAATCCATTTGAATCTTTAAATTCAAATTTATGGACATTAGATTCAAATTTGAATGTGGAAATTTGGACAGATTTGATCAAATTTCAAATACCTTCAAATATTTGTGCATACACATGAGGTTACCAGGGCATGAACAGTGGACAGTCTATCCCTATTTAGATAGGAGCATAGAAGTATATATGGCAAAGCTTGAGTGATCTCTGAATCTCCATGATCAGGAACACCCTTAAATTATGTACTTACTTACACAATCACATATAGAATAGGCAAAATTTCCCAATCCTGGACCTTTGTGCTTCCTACCCACCCACAAGGTTTCCATCTTATCAAGACCACAGTTTATTGGCCATCATCCAGCCACCACTGCATCCAGGCCATTCAGCACACTGATGACATCCAACCTCCAAGCCCTTAATGACCACCTCCAGTGGCTTCATATAGATGTGAATTAGCATCACTGACAAAATTGTACCATGTTCCAAGGGCACAGATTTAAAGTAATCCAGTGCTACTTTAAAGGACTGCTGTAACACAGAGATGATCCAAAATACTGCCATGGCTGATAGTACTGAAAACTACTGACAGATCAAAGATGATCAACAGAGTTGCACTCCTTCTGTCCTTCAAAAGGCATCATTCAGGGCAACAAAAGCCAATGAGTGAAATGAGAACGTACCTTAATTCAAAGTTCCAGACAAACCACCACTTGTTTCAAGGAAGATAGTGGCATTCATCTAATAGTTGGCCATTCACTAGATCCTAGACCCAGCCAGCCCTCACTGTGTGGTTTTTTTTTCTTCTTCTAATAACCCAAGATGGGTAAGGGTCAAAGGAGCATGTTGTGGGTTAAACAACTGCAAGCATGCTGTCCACATCATCAGACCTTAAAAACTCCCATTGATCCCAGAAAACCAGACCAGATGGTTCCTCAGCTCAGGAGACACTGTATCATGCTGGCACAAAGATACACAGTTTTATCCTCAAAGTACATTGCAAACCTATTACAGCAGGTTTCTGAGGGCTCCAAAACTGAGTTCAATGGAGCACATAACAGTAGTAGAGCCTTCATGACTCTAGAAAGCTCTGCCAGCCAGTTTGCTGAAGTGAAGATGGGTATGATCAAGCCAATAATAAACATTGTGCAGTAAGATGGACTATACAGGTGAAGTGTGACCAGGTCCTCTGGATGCCTCTGCTGATAGTTTGCATAAGTAGACATATTTCATAGTGGAACACTTCTGGTACATGGGCATTTCTGTACAAATCAAACAAGTTCTTAAAAAGAGATGAAACATCTGAGAAAACAATCTAACATTTGAAGATATGATTCATAAGCTCTCCTCTGAAGGCCTGTCTATGTGAGGTCAACTTTGGCCAAATCTGGATGAGAAAGGGAGGGTTTCAAGGCAACTACCCTCCTCCATAACCTGGAAGCAGTTCACTTCCTTTTAAGACAAATTGTCTTTCTGCTTCTGTGAAGCTTTTCGTCATCACCATTTAATGGGTGAAGGAAACTTGTTCTTCCCTTGCAGAATCAGATGTCATTTTATAGCTGATCATGTGGACTTCCTGCTGTCCTTCACAGGATTAGAGGGAGGAGAGAGTCCCCCCTCCACCATCTGAAAAACAGAAGGGCTTCCCCTCCTTCATATTGAAGTAGAGAGCCTTTAATAGCACTTGAAGGATAAAGGAGGAAGAAAGTGATGTCTGAGTGGATGCCACAACTTTTCTCTGTTTTGAATGTGTTAAGTAGATCCTGCACCTTAATGCATCTTCTATGCACATTAATGGCACCTTGTGAATTAAGCCTTTGTAATGAGCTCAGCTTCCCATTGTTACGTGGATTTTGAATTTGTTAAAGACCACTAGGTGTCAGCAAAGAATTGTACTGCACTGTCATTTACTACATGTTTCCCCAAACAGAAGAATTCATGGGAGCAACTTCCTTTAGAGTCATCAGTGCAGAGGTAAGTGGCAGTCAATTCTGGCCCAGGGTATGTTGATGTCTGCGGGATAACCATCCAGCCAGTCCATGTACAGAAGCTGAGTGTGTTCTCATTGGAATCTTAGCATTGGTATCATGATGGTGTCCTTCTCTATATCCTCATAAAGGCAAAATGGGTCATGCTCCATCATATTTCTCTTCTCCTCTACTTCACAAGCATTCCAATTCAGTGTTGGCTAATGCACAAGCAATCGACTATGTTCAGCAGGGTGAATTTTCACATGGTTTTGAACAGAACTGCAGCCTTTATCAGTGCCACATTTATCAACAGCTCCACTTTTTCTGATTCCTGGTTCCATTTCCCTTTGACTGCCTTGTCTTCCACCTCTACAGCAACAGTAGACATTAGCTGCTACTCTTATCTACTGATGGCAGGAACTTTCGTTATAGGATGCATGGTACCTTATGTAGTGCACACAGTCTATCCTCCAACAGAAGAAATGCAATGAGGTGGTCCCAGAGAAGCAAGCAAGAGGCAGCAGCTGAACATCTTCTCTCTATTCCATGGTAGATCTGATACTGAGCTGTGCGTGCATTATAAGATATTGTCGATGAAACCTGATTTTCTACCAGGGATATGCACAATTTTTTTTATTTCTGACTCGCTCCTCATTGAAGCAAATGGGTCAGAAATTTGCATTGGTGTGAATGGAGCCACTTCAAATGGGCTAGGATTCGAATTCACTTTGAATGCTCTTTGAATCCCTGCTACCACCAGTCGTACCTGTGAATCTGATGTGATTCTGATGCAAATCCGATGCAAATCTGTTCTGGAGTAGGGGTGTGCATGAATATTCATAACATTTGATATTTGTACAAATTCACACAAATTTGGACATTTGTATACAAATCAAATGCTATGACTTTTGTACATTGACATTTGTATTCGTACAAATGTTTCAGAACATTTCTATGAACGCTTCGGATCATTCGTGACCTTGGGAGGTGGGAAAGCGTCTGCTCCAGTCACATCTGCAATGGATCAAGAGTGTATTCAACATGGATTGAGAGTGGATTCAAAGTGGATTCAGGGCAGATTTGATTCATTCAGAGCAGCTATGTTATGGGATATGTATTGGATACATATGGATATGTATCTGATATGCATGTGTCCGTATTGCATGAATTTGTGTGAATAAATTCATATCGAATAGAATCCTACCACATTCAAAGGGTAGCTCGTCCAACAAATATGAATTTTCTTACATTTAATTCAATATGAATCAAGTGCAAAAAACAAACAAACAACATTCACGCTCATCCCTACTCTGGAGGTGACTGGGCAACCACTCTGAATGTAATAAAGCTTCAAATGAAGGTACAAAAGCTTTGCTTGCAAATGTTAGTCTTAAAATATAGCCCAATATTTGATTGTAATGCAAAGATTCAAAGATTTGTATTAATTGTGAAGGTGACTAACATTTTTTGGCCATGCCTACTTTCTACTTTGGCCAGATTGTGATTGCTCAGTAATCATAGCTGAAAATGATCATAGAATCATGGAAGGGACCCCTAGGGTCATCAAGTCCAACTCCCTGCTCAATGTAGGTCCGACCTCTGCTTGAAGACCTCCAGTGAAGGAGAACCCACCACCTCCTATGACAACCTATTCCATTGACTGATTGCCCTCACTGTCAGGAAGTTTTTCCTAATATCTAATCTGATGATGATTCATGTAGACAATGATGACAATGATGACAATTCAGTACATTTTCTTATGGAGCAGTCTGAGCACTCTGCTACCCAGAACATCAGGAATTGGTATCACCAGAATCATGTACCCAATATGTGGTTTAAGAAATGATAACCACTTTGTCCTGAAATCCAAGTCTTGACACCTCAACATAGCCCAATAATGTCAACAGCTCCAGCAGCAACTCATCCCAGCGTAAGACAGGTTACTTTTTCTGGGTGTACAGACAGGGCCTTAGTTAGCACATCTTTCTGTTTCTTGATATTTCAAGCATTGTAACCAATGGCTATTCAAAGTTTTTTTAAAAAATTCTTGCCAGTTTATTTTGAGAGCAATTATGTGCTTTTATTTTAAAAAGTTCAAAGGACACTGAAAAAACACTATGTTCCTTGCTGTAATAATGATACAAAGTAACATAATCTCTAGCTGAAGTTGACTAAAGAACAGCAACCATTCTTGTCCTTAATAGTGCGATCCATAACTGACGCCTTACTTGAAAATCCAGACTGCTGTTTCCACTTCTGATTACGGTACATTATTGGACATTTTGGTACATCATGCCATTTTACAAACCATCACCAGCAGCTACTGTAAGGACATAATCCCATAATCTGCATGTTCATAATACCTGACCCACCAGTTGCTACACTTCACATGACTCTGCCCTGTAACTTATTGACTGTTCATATTTGTATGCCACACTTCACCATGGGATCCCAGAACAGTTTACACAACAAGGGTTGCATCTGTGCACATTTGAAAGAGCAGCTCAAAAGTGGCTTAGCGGTGATAGCATGTGGATGCTGCCATCTCACCACTGATCCCCATTAAGGCCAGAGAAGATCCTTTTGAAGTGCATTTTCTGGACTTCAAAATGGATCAAGACACTAGCATGCATGTGCTACCACCTCTAAGCTGCTTTTGAGCCACACTTTTTTTTTCTCTATGTGAATGCACCCAAAGTCACCCCATGGCTCTGCCTACATATGAGTGTTAGAATACCCTTACCTGTATTTCAATTGATTTGTACATAGTTCTGGTGAGAATGCAGATGTTCAGAATATTATGAAGGTTATTTCAGAGTGAACTCTGGGCCTTTTTTATTAAAGAAAACATCCCAGGGAGGCAAAGTTGTGGAATGGTTTTGGCACCTGCACTTTGGGACACTCACATCATTCCAAAGTTGGCTGGCACTTAACTACATGCCAGCTAAGTGCAAATGACTGTCATTACAGATGCAACCGCACTTATGCAGCACTGTTGCTATGGTGACCAGGTGACTCAGTGTGCAACCACACCTGTGCCACCAAGTCACTTGCTCCATTTGTACCTCTTCCACCGAGAAGTTGTGGAACGGAGCATGCTGGGCTGACTGAGCCCAGTGGCTGCTAGGATAGTCGTGGAACACAAAAATGTGCCCATCAGCCATCCTGGCCATGGGGCACCCTGTGTGGTGCAGGTGCATCATGTGGGAGTGTCCCTGGAGTTCCCCAGGAAGGTAAGTGTGAATTTGCTCTCTGAAGACTGTTTCAGAGTGCAGAAGCAGCAGATGCTGCGTACCAATAGGGGTGTGCACGAATGCAATTTTTGACATTCAGATCAATTCGGATCAAATATTCAAATATCCAAATTTGTACGAACAGAGAAAAAGTGAATGTATTAAATTTTGAACCAATTTGAATATATTTGTATCTATTCATATGAATATTTGATAAGCATTTATTATACAAATGTCGACAACATTCTTATGTAGCCGTATGCATCCGTACGCATCTGTACATGTTCGATTTTATCCCATATACATCCCGTGTTCATCCCATACATATCCATACAGATGTGTAGAGATACAAATTAAATGCATACAGATAGGTATGTAATGCGTACGTATCCATATGCATACGAATGTCCAAATGATTCAAACGAATGATTTGAAATATTCATATTCATTCAAATATTTAAAAACTGAATGTCTGGACATTTGGTTTGAATTCAGATGTCCGAATTTGGCCAAATTTGATTGAACGATGAATAATTTGAATATTTCTGCACATCCCTATGGTATCACACATGTATTTTTTGCTAAGTTTCAATGCCACACTTATAAATGCTTTGGAAGCAGAATGCAAATAAAAATTACGTCACCAAGGGGGTATATGGGCAATGCGGAAAAGATAGGGGAGGGTCTCAGGGCATAACTAAGGGTAAGTATGCAGTCAGCATGCTTAGATGTGGAAACAGCCATTGATAAATGCAAAGTTGGGGGTTATAGAGTCCCTTGCAAGGAACTGATACAAAAGCTCCCTAGTTTGTTATTTCTGGTCGTCTTCCCTTGAGTCTTTTCCCAACTACTTCCAGGACCCAGCAATTATAATTAAAGCAGCAATTGATTGGGAAATATTTATTTAACAAAGTTGAATGTTAATCAGTGGAGTGAAGAAAGCCTCCATGGAAAAAAGATGAGGGACTTACCATGTGCAGGATTTACCAATATTTATATTAATTTGCAGCGGTGTTAGCAGTTGCTGCCTTGAAATGCATACAGAAAGAGTGGGATAGTCACAGAATGAAAATGGGCAATTTTTAAATACCAAATAATTCTCTCACTTGAAAGTTTGTATAGGGCATTGGAAATTCTTGTAAAGCATCTTTGTTATCTATTTTACTGGCGTGTTCTTTTGTCATACAAAACTCACATCCTTCCCCCCAAAAGATCTTCTCCTCAAATGACTCTGCATCCTATTCTATTCCTCATTTATCTTTCCTAAACATTTCTTGACAAACTATAGGTGCAGTTTATATGCTAGTGTGTCTTATATACTTCAAAATAGAGTGCTTTCTTTGTTTCTTAGAATCAACATCTGATTATTTTCCTCTGCCCATTCCAGAAGTTAGAGCAAAGCAACATAACCTTTTGCAGAGCCCTTAGGGGTACTTATGGGAAACAGTTTCCTAGGTTACTGGAACTGCAATACAGGAAGAAATGTAAGCTTAGGCTATGACATAGCTGAAATCACCATAAACAAAACTGACATTCCAAAATTGATAAAGAAACCTTACAGGTTTGCCACATAGCATACTTAGAATGATGAATCTTAAACCTATGGGAATCAGAATGTGTCCGTGCCAAACAAGGAATCTTTCCTAATGTGAAATAATGTGTGAAATGCATTTAAGCAAAAATGAAAGCTACGGATTAGGGATGCGCACAAATATTTGTAACATTCGAAATTCATAGGAATTTGGCAGAATTTGGACATTTGAAGATTGATATTTGAATTCAAATCAGATGTTTTGATACATTTGTATGAAGCTTTGTTATGAAGCTTTGTATGGATTTGTATGCTATTTGTATGCATTTGTATGGGATTGAATATTCGTCTTGTATACGAATCCTACCACATTCAAAGGGAATCTATTTGAATGAATATGAATTTTCTTGCATTCAATTTAATAGGAATCAAATACCAAACAAGAAAAAAAAATCATGCATATCCCTACTATGGATCAATGGTCTGTCATCCTCATGTAAAATTAACTTCAGCTTATAAGCATATTAACTGTTTTTTGTAAATTTGTTCCCCTCCCCCCCAAACACAATCATTGTCCTGTTAAATTCAGATAGATTAGGATGGACATATGTAAGCTTTCATGGCTGAATTCAATCTCATTTGTAGCAGTTTTTGGGCTGTTATGCCATGTCCCAGATTTCTTCTTCTGAGAACAGAAGAAGAAACGTGGAACATGGCATAACAAGCCAAAAACTGCTACAAATGAGACAGTAGCCTTTAGAAACAGATGGTTTCTCCCTTTCCATATATGGTTCAATAAGGCTGTTGTCACACCTTGCTGAAATATTCCAGACCTAACACCTATGCTTACACTTTTCTGTTCCTGTCCTGAGACACCTTTACTAGATTTTTTAAAAAAATGTCCACCCATCTCCACAGTCACAACATCCCGTGCACTGGTATGATAAAAGTTCTATCACTCAACGGCATGTAATCACACATTGGACAAAAGGGAAGGTAAATTCATGTAGTATCCACCCACTATAGTACGGTTCATCTCCCTTTAGTCATCTTCCCCGATCACCCCCGCAGAATGAAAATGAATTTATAACGGCATGAGACCTGTAAAAATCAGAACTCAAAGTATGAATGAAGGGAGGAAAATTCACAAATAAAAGGAATAGGTTCAAAATTTTTCTGAAGAAAGATTAAAAGGAAGGTGTGACCAGAGCCTAAATGTTTTTTTGTGGGGTGATAGCAACCAGACTTTCATGGGCAGCTTTCACAGTCTATGGGTCTCTTCACCCTTGCCAGCCTAGGATGCTATAAAAATACCATACCTGTCTGGCAAAAACTAAGCACTGTAGTGACCATTCATACCCTGAGTGCTGGAACAATCTCATATTTGACTCTTGCTGGATCTGAGCACAGAACTTAGAAGCCTCTTGGACAGGCATTAGTGGAATGCTGAGATCCACTTCTCCTATAATTGCTTTTTAGATTCTTCATTTCTGGCAAAAACTCCTTCAAGCCACCTGGATGCATTTGGAAGATGTGACAATAATAAAGGAGATAAAAGAAAATTAGGACAAGAAGCACCTGGCTCAAAAGGTTTTGTTCATTGCTGCTGGCTAGAACTAATGAGCTCTAGATGCAGTTTCATTCTGTTTTGAAATCAGTGTATCTTCTTGTACCCAACACAAACTGTTCTGTTCTTCAGCATTGCATGTAGCAATGCCATGAGTCTAAATGGGAAGCAAAAGCTGGCCTCTGTTCTCCTGAGACATAATTTACCTTTTCTGTAACTCTAAGAAAAGAATAGCTTTCCTAAAGCCAGAATCTTAACAAACGGGGGTAATTTTCAATTCTAAGTAGCATGGAGGGTTTGTCTCTCTTACCACAGGAAGGAAAGGAAGTTTTACCTAGGGAGATTTCAGATTTCTGTTTTATTTTATACTTGTTTTCTAGAAATAAAAGTAATTTTACTTATAAAAGAATAAAGCTTAATTAACAGTGATATGATAAAAGTTCTATCACTCAACAGCATCTAATCACACATTGGACAAAAGGGAAGGTAAACTTAACTTAAGGAATCCTGTTAAGGATTCCCATTCTCATCTTCCAGTCAAGGTAAAGTCAGATAATTAAAGAGGGCACTGCTAGAAGTCTAAGGCCATTTCTGCACTCAGACACTGAAAATCTGGATCAGTAGATAAGGATTTATTGGATCTATAGATCCGGATCACAGGAGCCCTGGTCACACCTTTAGTTTAGAACGACTTCAGGTTGTCTGCAGGCTGTGTTACTCACATTATTTTTATTCAACTTGTTTTCCAAGCTGGCTTATCCCTGTCAGATCATTTTAACTGGAGTCCTCTTTTCCAGAGGACTCAGCCTATCCTGGCATGCCAGGACATCTTCTCACTAATGCAACACAAATGCAAGACGGCCATTAGGAAAGCTAAGAAAGATTATAAGGAGCACATTGCTAAAAACATCAAAAGAAATAACTTCTATAAGTATATCAGAAGTAGGAATCCAACCAGGAGAGCAGGTGGGCCACTAGATGGTAAAGGACAGAAAGGGGTAATTAAAGAAGACACGGAGATTGCAGAGAGACTAAATGAATTTTTTGCTTCCGTATTCACGGAGGAAGACAGAAGACACATGCCAGCAGCTGAGCCTGTATTTTCTGAAGAGTTAAACTGTACAGAAATAACCAAGGAAGAGGTCCTTGCATGTCTTAAAAAGCTATATGTTAACAAGTCACCGGGACCAGATGGTATTCATCCAAGAGTCCTTAAGGAACTCAAATGCAAAATTGCCAACCTTCTAGCAAAAATATATAATCTTTCCCTAACATCAGGCTCCGTACCTGAGGACTGGAGGATAGCAAATGTAACACCAATCTTCAAAAAAGGACCCAGGGGTGATCCAGGCAATTACAGACCAGTTAGCTTAACGTCAGTTCCATTGAAGTTGATGGAAACCATTATTAAAGACAAAATTAGTGTGCATATGGAGGAGCAAGCATTGCTGAACAAAAGCCAGCATGGCTTCTGCAAAGGTAAATCATGTCTCACAAATTTGTTGGAATTCTTTGAGAGTGTCAATAAACACGTGGATAAAGGTGAACCAGTAGACATTGTCTATCTGGACTTTCAGAAGGCTTTTGACAAAGTCCCACATCAAAGGCTACTGAGTAAACTCATCAGCCATGGAATAAAAGGACAGGTTCTATCCTGGATTTGTGACTGACTTAAGGGCAGAAAGCAGAGAGTAGTAATAAAAGGCAAATTCTCAGGGTGGAAAGAAGTAAAAAGTGGGGTCCCTCAAGGCTCAGTACTGGAACCAATGCTTTTTAATTTATTCATCAGTGATCTAGAAGAAGGGGTACATAGTAAAATAGCAAAGTTTGCTGATGATACTAAATTATTTAGGGTAGTAAAATCCGAAAGAGATTGCCAAGAGCTCCAGAGGGATCTCTTAGCATTGGGTGAGGGGGCAACCAAGCGGCAAATGTGCTTTAATCTTAACAAGTGCAAAGTAATGCACATTGGGGCCAAGAATCCAAATTACGTCTATAAACTGATGGGGTCTGAGCTTTCTGCAACACACCAGGAAAGGGATCTCGGGGTTTTGGTGGACAGTTCAATTAAGATGTCAACCCAGTGTGTGGCAGCAGCGAAAAAAGCAAATTCAGTGCTGGGAATAATCAGGAAGGGAATAGAAAATAAGTCAGCAAGTGTCATTTTGCCCCTTTATAAATCTATGAGGCAACATTTGGAATATTGTGTACAATTCTGGTCACCACACCTCAAAAAGGATATTGTGGAACTAGAGAAGGTGCAGAGAAGGGCAACCAGAATGATTAAGGGTCTGGAACACCTCCCTTACAAAACCATGCTGCAGCGTCTGGGCCTCTTCAGTCTGGAGAGATGGCGTTTAAGAGGGGACCTGATTGAGGTATATAAAATTATGCACAGTATAGAAAAGGTGGATAGAGAAAATTTCTTTTCTCTATCGCACAACACTAGAACCAGGGGGACTCTATGAAGCTGATGGGTAGGAGAGTAAGGTCTGACAGGGGGAAGTATTTCTTCACCCAGAGGGTCATCAGCTTATGGAATGTGCTGCCGGAAGAGGTGGTGACAGCTACCAGTCTAGATGGCTTTAAGGTAGGGTTAAACAGGTTTATGGATGACAGATGTATCAATGGCTACTAGAACGAATGCCTAGATGCATCTTTCAGGCTGTGTGTGTGTGGGGGGGGAGGAACTGGGGTGCTTCTAAGGCCATCTGCTGGGACTCAAGAGCAGGAGAAGGTTTGTCCTTGTCTCTGCTTGAGATGCTCATGAGCATTTGGTGGGCCACTGTGTGCGACAGGATGCTGGACTAGATGGGCTGTGACCTGATCCAGCAAGGCTTCTCTTATGTTCTTATGTTCTTATTCTCTTCCTCAGTGTGAATGAGGGGCGGTGGACTAAAGGTGCAGGAACCATGCTGTGATGGGTGGGGTCCAGTCTTTCCTTTCAGCCAGTGTCCATGCACAGAGTTCATGAAGCACCTCCCCTTCTTTCCTCAGTTTATGTGTATAATTTCTCTAGTGTTTTTCTGCAAATTTATTATTTTTTTAAAAAAAATTAATCACACAGAGAAGAAAAACACCTAAAAAAAGGAAAGGGGGCATGGAGGTGCGGGATAAGGCTTTAAAAAGGACCATAAACATGCACCCTTACCTCCCTTGAGTGACACAACAGCATACAATAAGAAAGGAGATAGATTTGATGCAGTAAATAGGGTGGAGAGCCCAGAGTTCTGTGGAGAAGGCTCAGATCAATTGTGGAGTAAGGTGTGAGGCAATGCAGCTCAAAACGAGGATGGCCTGAGGATGACCTATAATGATCTAGGTGTGAACAGAGCTAGTGTGACCTCAGTTTGAATTATGAATAGGACATCCTGTCTCATATAGGTGTCACCAGGACCAGGGAGGTGAGGGCTGGATTGGGGCTGTCCACACTGATGCTGCTGATCCAGTTCAAGCTTCCCCAGTCAGAAGCTTTGCAGCAACCTCCCCACTCCTGACAGCTAGGATTGACTGTTCCTAGCCTAGGGGCAATTGTGGGGTGGTTTTTGGCAGTACACTATAGTGTACCTCTGAATGACAGCTTCTGGTCATTCCAGATCCCAGAGGTGTGCCTTGCAGATCTCCATGATTCAGAATACCACCCTTAGTTTGGTTTGGAGACCTGATATATCGGATGTAAAATATATCCAGATCAAGAGTTTCTTCATCCAGATCCAGCTCTGTCTTGTACAGATGGAGCCAGACTAACGGGGGTGAAGCCTCATTCATCTGGATTAACGTGCAGATCAGGAGGCCCAAGCCCTGCATCAGGGGCCTCTTGATCCACATTGACAGGGTAGTGCAGAAAGGGCCTAAGGAAGAGAAGTTGATTAATTTATTTTGAATATTTCTAACCACTTTATTTAAATATGTTTGATTTTAAATGTTGTTACAAGCCCTGAGACCTCTGGGTATAGGGTGGGGTAGTAATACAAACAACAAACAAACAAACAAACAAACAAACAAACAAATAAATAAATAAACTGATGCAAAGAAGACAATAACAAAATATAAAATCAATATTAAACTGGTAAATTAATCACAGTAGACTAGCCAGTAAACAGATTACCCAGTGCTAAGTAGGAAACTAGAACAAACTAATTGATCATATACTTTGAATGGCACATGAGGAAAAATACTTTTTGCATTTCAGTATACAAGTGGGTGGAAGGAAGGAAAGTTGGTTTATGTCTCATACAAATGTTGCCAATTATTAAAACTTCAAACCATGAAAATCAATGCTGAAGGGTTTGATGTTGCAGATGGCAGCTGCAGGAGGATTATGACAACACTGGTCCTTCAGCAAAGCAGATGGTAAGTTTCTAATCTCCCATCACTCTATCTGTTGTCTGAGGAAATGTTGGCAACAGATGACAGCTGAAGAAGAAGCTTAGTTAAGCCATCTGCCCAGCAAGAATGATGGGAGATCTCTGCAGTCCTGCTCCCTATCTTTTAGAGGTGGAGGAAATGGTTTTTTATAGACGTTGTGGATCCCTTTCCACTCTGGCCTTTTTCTGCATTGAGCCTTATATCCTGGAATAGAGATCTGCCATCTGCGTGCTCGTGCACACTACAGCATGCACATTGCAGGTCCGTATTCTAGGATATAATTCAGAATGAGGCTCAATGCAGAAAGGGCTTGATAAAATTTAGCTTATAAGCACTTAGTAAAAAAAAAGAGGTATCCCACCAGAAGTATCCCATAGATTGGATCTATGGTCCAATCTCAATTTCACACTTCCCTTCCCATCCTGTAGATCAAAAAGGTGTGTGAGAGACTAACGCTGACATCTGGGCAGGCAGAGGGCACTTGTAGGCTGTAAGCACCTCCTGTAAGTGCAGATGCATGTGCCCAGATGTTGACTAATTGTAAACTATGGGCCAAAGTGTGAATTGGCCTCTATTCTTACAGTGACAGCCAAGCTGTACAGGGAAACCCACCAGGACGACATGAACATGCAGCTTACTCTGCCTGCAGTCTCCCAGCAATTGACCTCCAGAGGCACATCATCACCTACTTCAACCAGAGCTAATAGTCATCAATAGCTCTGTCATCCATGAATTGGTCCAAATCCTTTCTGAAACCATCCATGTTGGTGGGCAGCATTGCATCCCATGGCAGAGAATTCCAAAGCTGTGCACTGTGCAAAAAATTATTTCCTTTGTTTGCCCTGATTTATCCAAATTTAGCTTCACTGAATAACCGTTGGTTCTAGTAGTTTGGGAAAGAGACAAAAACCTCAGCCTATCCACTTTGTCCACACCATGAATAATTTTATTCACCTCTATCAAGTCTCATCTCATTTTGTCTCCATTCTAAACTAAAAAGATCCAAACATTGTAACCTTTCCTTTTATGGGGATTCCTCCAACCCACTGATCATCTTAGGACCTGTTCACACATACCTGATGGGTGGGAGACTTCCTTACTTCAAGACTAGTAAAGCCCTGAACCCTGAGCACTTGAAGTGCAGATGGCCAGTTCAGGCCAGGCCAGCAACATCTGGGATACTCCTGGATTGTCATGGTGATTGGGATATGATATACAAATCTGCAGCTGCACTGCATGCCCACTTGAAGTGTCATACCTGAAAGAGGATGTGACTGTCATTGCCCAGGAGCTACCTAGCCACTCCTGGTCAAGCTGAGGGCTGCTATTTAGCAGTCCACAGATAATTAGCACTGGGGAGGGGTTGGTGAGCTTTGGGACAGCAGCAGTGATTGTGTGTGGATGCACTTACCCAATGAGTAGACCACCTCTCAAAAGGCAGTAAGTGTGAACAGGGCCTTGGTCACCTTCCTCTGAACCATCTCTGCAATAGCCTTTTTGAAATGCAGGGACCAAAACTGTATCCAATATCCCAGATAGGTATCATGCCATTGATTTGTACAAGGGCATTATAATAGTAGCACCTCTGCTGTCAATGCTATTTTTAAATTATTCCTAACATGCTAGTGGATGGCAGCTCTCTGCTATGAGATATGATCTGGAATAAAATCCAATGCAGAAAGGGCGATAGAAGGCTGAAATGGCTATTCAGCTTTGCCTACTACATCCAGACTGGCTGCTCCTGAATTTGACATAATTTTTTCTCCAGTGCTCTGGCAATGATCTTATTAAGACTGCACACAGATATACATTTGTAGGCAGTTTGTACAAGGTTGTAATGTCTGCATGCCCATATAAGTTGTTTGATTAAATGTATCCCACCTAAAGATCTTTGAATTATGTCCAAAGTAAGCTTTGGTTGTATCTTTAACAGACCAACTTGAAGGCTTCATGCAGATGTGTTTCCAACATTTTTGTGGATAGGGTGAAGGAAGAGAGGATTGGAACAGGAGGAGGACAGATATGGGTGGAATTTTGGGGCTGAACTTGCTGATAGGAGAATTGTAGCTTGACGTTCTCAGTCTGACTGTAGCTACAGCCATGAGCTCATTGTGGAAAGTACCATGTGCATGGCACCATTTGATGCCATCATCCCATGGTACTGCAACACATAGCTATGCCATCTGAGGCTCAGAGAAGCCCAGGAGGGAGGAGTTGGAACAGGTGTGCCTAGATGTAACCTAACTCCTTGTGGGATGGTAATAGCAAACGGACATACCCCCACAGAATAGCATTTTGCAACCGTATGTTAACAACTATCCATTGCTGAGGTGCAAAAGCTTGCTAAAGATCACCTAGTGAGCTTTCATAGTTAGGAAGAGATTGAACCCTGGGCCCTTTCTGCACTGGGCCTTATTCTGGATTGCATCCCAGAAGAGGGATCTGTGATCTGCATGTGGTGCATACTACTGCTGGCCCTGGGTGGGACCTAACATAGCACCAGTAGGTGGACGGCGGGTCTGTATTCTGAGGTATAATCAGGAATAAGGCTCAATGCAGAAAGAGCCCTAGAGACATCTCAGTCCTTGCCTAGCAGCCTAGACAATAAAACAATTCATATATATTCTAAAATTAGTGCAGTCACTTCAGGAAATCTATATAATGCCTGAGGGCAGGGACCTGTCTAAGATTAATACAATATTGTAACCTGCCCTGAGACCTTCGGGTATGGGGTGGGATAGAAATACAAATGAATGAATGAATGAATGAATGAATGAATGAATGAATGAATGAATGAATGAATGAATGGTGATCGTACATACTCTGCACGTAGGAAAATGCCAGGTAAGTTTCAGATGTATCAGGTGTCCCAAAGTGCAGATGACCGACACATTCCACATTCTCATTTCCCTGGGACAATGTCCTAGGGAGTGAAGGTCCAAATTCACGCTAAGGGATGAGAAGAGAGATGACATTATTAACAGTATCTGTTTTGTCCCCAGAGCAATGCTATGAACTTTGCATGTAGTGAAACCTCTGGCTCTAGGAACACAGCCTGAACAAAAGACTTGTCCACAAACTTCTTAGCTTTTTAAAGGCTTTACTGGTTACAAACACAAATAACATGAAACTGATCTCTTCTCTCTCAATAGTCTTTCTTAAATACCTTGCTCTCTCTTCTTTGTGGGTTTTATTTTTCTTCTTCTGTGGACTTTATCTTTGTCAAAGGAAAATACTCTCTCCAGATCTGACTTGGCTGCAAACTCACTAAACACAAAACTGAAACTAGCTGGAGAGGCAGTATAAGACCCTAGAATTTCCCATAATCCTTTTCTCTCTCAAAGCTATAGATTTCTAATTCCTTTCTTGAACTAATACAGTACATAGAAAAGCTTATAATATCTAACTAAATATATGTCTCAAGAGCATGAAAGATGCTCTGGAGGCATGACAGTATCATCCTTTTCATGTTTGCTCAGGACTACAATTCATTGCAATTAATGAGCTGCAGTTTTAATCATCTTGGTTTGAGTTGCTCCTGTAGGCTACACATTACATCGATATGCCAGCTTTGCAGTAGCATCATGGAAAAGACAGTTGGGCCTATAATAATATACATATTTTCTTAGGATTAAGTCATTAACTCTAAGTATCCCTAGAGGTTTACTTTTGAGGAAACAAGCATAGAAACTAGCTACAGTAGTGATATGAGGGGACTGTGGTTTCTTTAAAAAACTGCCTTGAATAAAGGGATGGAAAAAGTCTATATTCTTGGTTTTCTTAACTCTCACCACTAGATCATGCTATGACACAATTTATGATTGCTCCTCATTCACAGTTCATTTCTTTTATCTGTTACCTAATTCTGTGCATCACAGTGGGCTTGCAGAAACTAGCACATTTCCCTTCAGTTGGATAAGAAAGCTCTTATCTGAAGAATTCAACAAAACCATACTCTCTCAGAGCTTAAGATAAAATTTGTGTTTTTGGATATCAAAAACTGTTTCTAAAATCTTCAAAATTCCTCATAGTGCAGCTTCATTTTTTAACAAAAGATATACTAGTTGCTATTCATGTAGAAATAAATAACCTCCTCCCTCCCTCCCTCCTTCGCTTGCTCACTTGCTCACTTCCTTCCTTCCTTCCTTCCAATACTATCTTACCTTATGTTCCAGAAAAACAGCAAAGAAATGGAAACAAATGGAAACTGTAAGTCATGCAATTGACTAACAAATAGGTCTAGTCTCTATTGACTTGCACTGGTCATCAACTTGTAAATTTGTTGTTTTCAGTGCAACCCACAAGAAGGAAAGAATCTGTACTGAAAGGGGTAGAGCACAGCCACCCCAGACAGGATCTATGATAGAAAGATGTCCAAATAAATGTCTTCCTTGAAACCTGCATCCAACAGATGCCAGCCAAAATGCTAACCTGCATTGCAGCCCCCATTTCAGTCAGACTTTTCTGCAGACTGCAGTGCTCTTATTCCCACCACTTCACCCAGATGTGGAAAGAGTTGATTTTTCTTCAGTTTTGCTACCGGATCATAGGTAAACTATGGAGATTTCGCAGCTGCTTTTCTCAAGGACTTGAGTGAAATCACTATTTATTTATTTATTTATTTATTTATTTATTTATTTATTTATTTATTTATTTATTTATTTATTTATTTATTTATTTATTTATTTATTTATTTATTTATTTACATTTCTATCCCGCCCCATACCCGAAGGACTCTGGGCAGGTAACAACATATTAAAATAGAATATACATTAAAAGACATTAAAAATTCACACAAGTGTAAAACAATATACAATATGTTTAAAATGACAGTGTCTGTACTGGGCGGCGGCGGGGGGGGCATAAGCAGCTCAGCCAAAGGCCAGGGCAAAGAGGTGCGTCTTCACCGCCCTCCTAAATATATATAAGGAAGGGGCATGACGCACCTCGAGGGGCAGGCTATTCCATAGTCTGGGGGCCATCACAGAAAAGGCTCTCTCCCGGGTGCCCACCGACCTCACTACTGAAGGTGGAGGGACAACCAGGAAGGCCTCACCACTTGATCTTAAGGCTATAAGCAAGATCCATAGAGTGTTGCAGTGGGGCTATAGGATGGCCTGAAGGGCATGGGATTTCTATGATCCCATACCTATTGGGCCACTGTCCCATTGAAGAAGAGGAATGGAAAGTGCCACCAGAAGCTCTTTTTCCCAGAGGGTGTGAAAAAGCATTCTGACGGCACTTTCTGCCACCCTCCAATCCCACCACTCTCATAAGAATGGACCACGGCAATCTCCCAAGTTACCCATGGCACAACCTACACAGCCCTGTCTCAAAGGATGTATAAAATAGCCAAACTCCAGGAGCACTTTCTACATCTTTGGCTATGGTCCAGTGGGACTGTCAAAGCCCGGGAACAAAGGTTCCCTGGTTTCAATGTTCATGTGGCTGAGGCATGCAGATAGCACGCTTCAGGCAGCCAGTCAGAACAAGTACTCTATCTGACACTGTGCAGATTTGGCAACGTGCAGGTTCTGCATTTGTCTATACTTAATATTAAAAACAAATCCTCCCCAGTCCCCACAACATGGTTTTAAGGCAAAAGTATGGCATAAATTAGACATGGAATTGACTGCAGGATTTCAGAAAGACATACTGAGAATGAATGCAGCATTTAAGGTTCCATACATACAGAAAAGAAAAAGAAGAAGAAATAAAGGAAGGAAGGAAGGAAGAAGAGAGAGATCCATCTGAAATCCTAAATAAAGTACTGCCTGTCCAAAGTTAATCACCAGTATCTAGTATCTTTTTGAACTCTATTTTGATACCTAGCAGTTGTCCAACCAATAACTCCTCTCTCAGTCTCTACTCACACCACCATCCTGCATAAACCAAGACCATTGATAAAAATCTGAATATTTGGTCCTCAAAGAACATCTATCTCAAACAGCTGAAGCATATAGAATTAAGCTGCTCAATATTTTCTTTTTCTTCATTTTCATTTTCATTTTCTTCTTCTTCTTCACCACCATCATTTCTATTGCTATTACCCAAGACCAGCTTTCAAAGATTTGTGTGGTTAAGCAATTTCTTTGCCTTATAAGCACCAAAAATACATAATCTTTTTTGTAGCAGATGGTTGCAAACCTTTATAGTTATATTCAGAGATTCCATTCATCCATGAAGATCTCAATATGATTTATGAAGCACAACAGCATTATATCATTTTAGTTCTAGGTGAAGATTGAAAAAAAGCATCATTTATTTCCTTGCACTTTCCTACGTGAAACTATTTCAAGGAGAAGAAAGCTATTCTGTTATGAAATTTGAAGTGTTCACTAAATGAAACTTAGCTGAGAGTGTCTCGTACAACCCCGCAGACAACATCTGCATGGCTATGCTGCATGGGGGTGGCATGTCTGCAGCTGTGCAATTGCAAGCCGCATCACCTGATTGATGTAGCGGAAGCCTGACATGCATGCCCATTGCTGCAACAAGCCAGACACTAACAGAGGAGACCATTCACACTTCATCCAGACCCATTCTCCCAGACCATTCACACTTCACCCAGACACAGTCCGATGGAATTTAAGTGCGTAAAACTCCATGAATGTGCCATTATAATTGAAAAAAATATGAGACTAATGCAGTTGTCCAATGAAACAAGATATCAGATTAAAGTATTTCAGAATGCAGATGAGACAATTTTCATGTGAATGCTGCCACCCTTCAAGTGTTAAGAAGCTGAGAACTTAGACAATTTTAGCACAGCTTTCACTCAATATGCTGATTTTTCACAACCATTGAATTCTGAAACTGGATGAACATATGCCGATTAGATCCTCTGACTTTTCCTCCCCTCCTAATGTTCAAATTGGTAGGCCATGAGCAGAGACTAAGGCCTATTTGCATCTAACTTCTGTGAGATACTATTAAATGTTTTGATACATTCATATGAAGCTTTGTATAAAGCTTTGTATGAGATTCGTATGCATTTATATTGGATTTGTATGGGATTCATATGAGATTCATATGGGATCGAACATGTCAATCAAATTTGAATCCTACTACATTTGAAGGGGATCTATTCAAATGAATATGAATTTTCTTGCATTTGATTCAATATGAATCAAATACAAAAAATAAAAATAAAATCGTGCAAGCCCCTAATCTAGATGGGAGGTAAAATGGCATTTTTCATTCAAGGTTCCTACAGGAACATATTGTTGCCCTTCAAACCGTTTGTTCAAATTGCTAAGATATGCAGTGAGATTTCTTTATCGATTAATGCATACAATGCAGGTTGACTAAGGGTGTTTTTCCATTGCAGCCCTTAGATCCGGATCTAAGAAGTTCCGGATCTAAAGAATGGGTACATTCGGATCTGGATCTAAGGAATGGGTACATTCCTTAATCTGGATCTAGTAGATCTGGATTAAGGGAAGCACCCAATGTGTTGCCACGGGAGGTGTAGCACCCATTACCAATGGGTGCTAACCCCCCTCCTGTAGAAATACCTTTGCACCCATCTGAGGAATCCGGATCGACCCCCAAGGGGTCAGTCCGTCACCCCAGGTGTCTCTTGGGACAGGGGCGTGCAATCTCTGAAAAGTCCCAGCTTCGGAGTCATTTCGGAGTCATTTCAGAATCATTCCAAAATGACTCTGAAGTCCCTCTGAAGCAATCGCCACGGACTTTGGAGAGGCTCCGGAGCTGTCAGCGCGTTCTGTTCGCACTGACTTCCCTTCAAAGTCCCTCCGAAGCAATCAGCAGAGACTTCAGAGTCTTGCCGCTGATCTCTCCAAAGAGATCAGCGCAGACTTCGAAGCCGCTCCGAAGGGACTACCCCCCATCAGTGCATACCCTCCCCCTAGTCACCTCTAGACCCCATTGCCTGTTTCCAGTGGAAACAAGCTCCCTTTTATCCAGATTTTCTGTCAGAAGACTCCATTGCTACAGAAAATCCAGATTAAAGGCCAAAAAGTACCCATTAGATCCGGATTTCCCCCACAGCACTGGAAACAAATGTGTCCCAAATGGATGCCATGATGGAAATAGGATCATCCGGCTCACACCCAAATGGGTCCTTAATGGGTGCAAAAATGGGTACATTTTGACAGTGGAAAAACACTCATAGGCTGCATTCAGCAGCTGGGAAAAAAACTTCTGAAACAACTTAGAGATGGATTGCAGGCAGGATCATTCACACACCAATCTGCCTCCCCCCCCCCCTTCATGAACATACTAGGCTAGAAAAAATGGATTGACATTGAGATAAAAACATGAATGTCACTTGCTACTCCCTCTAAGGTGGTTATGTGTCTTTTTTTTGCACTACATGCTAGTGCAGCCTTATTTTTCCTTCCTATCAATTCAATCCACACTCAACCTATAACTTTGATTTCTTTTCTATCCATTTTGAGTAATAAATGCAAAATATCACAACATAATATTTTATTGAAATATCTAACATAGACCCATCCTCCCCCAAAACCTTCTCCAGTTGAAATGTTTTGACACAAGTAGTGAAATCTTCCCATGAATTTAGATTAATTGGCTAAGTGATATCCCAGTCACTAGACATAAAGGACAGGAGAGAGGTATTACCTCATTAGTTTAAATAAATGAGCATCCCCCCTAACTTCACATAGAATGTCATATTTAAAATGTCAGATCAGAGCAGTATCAGCATCACTCATCTGGAGACCCCAAGATAAACCATGTGGAACTTCATTGAGTAATGAGTTTCAGAATCACCTTTGACAGCAAGGTCCACGAATATGTTGATCCCTATAAAAATAAATTAGAATGTAATGGCTTTCTTTCATGGTGAATTCTGCATTGCAAATGAATATTGTCCTCCAGGAATCTCATTCAGATTGTTTCCCAGAGAGGTTACAGAAACATCATCATCATGCAAAGTGCAAGACTTGACAACATATAATAGAAATCAGAATCAATCAGGAAACCAGTTTCTGAAAACTTTTTTGTCTTGTTTCAAGGATGCCTTTCCTGTTTATTTAGCCTACCCTTCTTTTTTCCATGTCGCCATTCTTATATTGTTGCTTTTATTAGGTACCAAATAGGCAGGGATGGCTCCTGGGTAGGGAGGTGCATGAATATTCCTAACATTCATTATTCGTATGAATTCGTACGAATGAGAAAGTCAGAGGTGTGTGTGTGTGTGTTTACACATGTGTGAATTGTGACTGTAGAGCAGTGGTTCTCAACCTTCCTAATGCTGCGACCCCTTAATGGAGCTCCCCCTGCCTTAATGGAGGGAAGGGTGGTGGGAGACTCATCGCGACCCCTCTGAAAGGGTAGTTCGACCCCCAAAGGGGTCCCAACCCCCAGGTTGAGAACCACTGCTGTAGAGGGAAGTACAAAGACTTCCCATTCCTCTGTCTGTTTTTTCTCCCCCCTTTCTCGGCTGTATCAAAAAGAAAAGAAAAGGAGGGGGAGTGAGGAGGGTGGGGCCAGAGAGCGGTGGCCTTACCTTTCCTGAAAAGCAAAAATTTTAATGAGAAGATGGCATCCAATCACAGGGGGCACAGAGAGAAGGAGGAGAGGGGGGTGGAGAGGAATAAGTTCCCTGTCACCAGATGGAGGTTGAGTGGAACTGAAAACTGTGGACAAAGAAAGATAAACTGAATAAATAGTAAAGTAGATGGGTGAGTCATAGCCAAAGTTGGGCTGGGTTCCCATTGCATCCTAAAACAGATTAATATGAATTGATGGGACCAGGCCACAAATGTACAAATGATTACATTTTTTAATTCAGTTTCAGTCATATAAAGCATTTTTTAACATTGTTCTACCAATTTTTGAATTTTTGTAGGTGGATTCCCATGATTTAGATTTATGTCCTAATCCTCAGCATTCTTATCTTTAGCATCATCACCAAGGTTAGCTTCAAAAAATAGTTGTTTCAGTTTATATGTTTCCTTGGCAACTATAACCTGGGAAATTTGTATTAAAATTAATATTTCCTCCATCCTTATTGTGCATTATTAAACATTCTTTTGCACACAGTTTTGCTTGCTTTCTCGATTGTGGTTTGGCACCTCAAGTTACATCATAGAATCATAGAATCATAGAATGGTAGAGTTGGAGGGGACCTCCTGGGTCATCGAGTCCAACCCCCTGCTCAAGGCAGGATCTCCTAAACCATCTCAGACAGATGGCCGTCCAGTCTCTGCTTGAAGACCTCCATCGAAGGGGAACCAACCACCTCCCGTGGCAGCCTGTTCCACTGGTTGATCACTCTTACTGTTAGAAATTTTTTCCTAACATCTAAACTAAATCTTTTCCCCTGCAGTTTCACCCCATTGTTTCTAGTCCTTCTTTGAGAGAGTGAGAACAGGGCTGATCCCTCTGCCCTGTGACAACCCTTGAGGTATTTGTAGACAGCTATCATGTCTCCTCTCAGTCTTCTTTTTGATAGACTAAACATTCCTAGTTCCTTAAGCTGTTCCTCATAGGACATGGTTTGCAGACCGTTCACCATCTTGGTAGCTCTCCTTTGAACCTGCTCCAGCTTGTCAGTGTCTCTTTTAAACTGGGGTGACCAGAACTGGACACAGTACTCCAGATGAGGTCTGACCAAGGTAGAGTAGAGGGGGATAATGACTTCACGTGATCTGGACTCTATGCTTCTCCTAATACACCCCAGGATTGCGTTTGCCTTTTTTGCAGCTGCCTCGCACTGTTGACTCATGTTCAGTTGATGATCTACCAGGACACCCAAGTCTTTTTCACATGTGCTGCTGCTCAGCCAAATTCCTCCCATTGTATATGTGCTTTTTTCATTTTTCTTGCCCAGGTGCAGAACCTTGCATTTTTCTTTGTTAAATACCATTTTATTAGTTGCAGCCCATTGTTCGAGTTTCTCTAAATCTTTTTGAATCCTCTCTCTCTCTTCTCTGGTGTTTGCAATCCCCCCTAGCTTTGTGTCATCAGCAAATTTGATCAGTTTCCCTTCAACTCCCTCTTCCAGATCGTTTATAAAAACATTAAACATAACTGGGCCCAGGACAGAACCTTGTGGTACTCCACTTGACACTTCCCTCCATTTGGATGTGCAGCCATTTAAAGCCACTCTTTGAGTACGATTACTAAGCCAGTTTTGAATCCACCTTATAGTTGCCTTGTCAAACCCATATTTGATCAATTTTTCAATGAGGATCGCATGAGATACTTTGTCAAATGCTTTGCTGAAATCAAGAAATACTATGTCTACTGCATTTCCTTGATCAACCCATTCAGTGATTTTGTCATAAAATGAAATCAAGTTGGTCTGACACGACTTGTTTGATAAAAACCCATGTTGACTACTGTTAATTATTGAATTCCTATCCAAATGCTGACATATGTGTTGTTTAATAATTTGTTCGAGAATCTTTCCTGGTAATGAAGTCAGGCTAACAGGCCTGTACTTCCCTGGGTCTACCTTCTTCCCTTTTTTGAAGATAGGAACAATGTTTGCCCTTCTCCAATCGTCTGGGACTTCTCCTGTTCTCCATGACTTCTCAAAGACTACAGCAAGTGGTTCAGCAATTACCTCTGCTAATTCCTTCAGTACCCTAGGATGTAATCCATCTGGACCTGGGGACTTAAATTCGTTTAAGTTAGCTAAGCGTTCCCTTACTCTCTCAGTGTTGATTTTGTGTCTTGATTCTCCTAGTCCTTCATCAGTACAGTGAAGGACTGTTGCATGCACATTATCCCTCTTGGAAAAAACAGATGCAAAATAGGAGTTCAGAATCTCTGCCTTCTCAAGATCACTTTCGATCACTTCTCCATTCTCTCCCTGCAGACTTCCCAAAACCTCTTTGACTTTTCTTTTGCTGTTGACATATCCCCAAGTTTTTAAGTTCTAGGTTTATCCACCCTGGTCTCTTTAGATGTTTTCCATTCTTCCTTCTTTGAGGAATTGTTAATGATTGCGCTTCTAATATTGCATTTCTCAAAATATCCCATCCTTCTTGGACATTTCTATCCTTTAGTACATTTAACCATTTGATCCCTCCTAACCTCCTCCGGAGTCCATCAAAATCCGCCCTTCTGAAGTCCAACTTTGAAGTCTGAGTCCTCTCATGCTTTCCTTCCCTTATTATCCAGAATTCAAGGATAACATGATCGCTGCCTCCTAATGCCCCAGAAACTCTGATATCCTCCACCATTTCCTCTCTGTTGGTAAGAATTAGATCAAGGATAGCCAATCCTCTTGTTTCCTCCACCACCTTTTGGTACATGAAATTGTCAGCGAGAGAGGATAAGAACTTATTAGACTTGTGACTTTTTCCTGAGCGAGATTCCCAACAAATGTCTGGGTAGTTAAAATCTCCCATAATCACTATGTCATGCTTTCGTGAAAGTTTAGCCATCTGGTCTAGGAATAGGTCATCCATATCTTCTGTTTGTCCAGGGGGCCTGTAATAGACTCCTACAATGGTATCCTTTCTGCTGCTCTCTCCTTGAATTCTTACCCATACCGATTCTACTGAGCTTCCACTCTCTGAAACTTGAACCTCTGAGGAGACAATTTCTTTTTTAACATACAGCGCAACACCCCCTCCTCTTTTGTTAAGTCTGTTTCGCAGAAACAAGTTGTAGCCTTCGATGTTTGTGTTCCATTCATGTGTGTTATCCCACCAGGTTTCCGTAATACCTATGACATCATATTTATCTACCTGGGTCAGGATCTCCAGCTCCCCTTTTTTATTTCTCATGCTTTGGGCATTGGTGTAGAGGCATTTTAGTTTGTAATTGATATCTATTGCGAGCTTGCCTCCTCTGTTTTCCTTACAAAATTCATTGGTACTATTTCTGGGAGTAAGAATATCGCCTGGTTTGATTGACTGAGTATTTTTGCTTGACTTTTTGTTACCCTTCCCCTTTTGTTTTAGTTTAAAGCTCTCCTAATAACCGAAGCAAGGCGCTTCCCGAATACATTCTTTCCTGTCCCTGTAAGGTGCAACCCATCTCTTGCAAGGAGTCCGTCATATAGGTAGTTTTCTCCATGGTTCAGAAATCCAAATCCTTGCTGCAGGCACCACCGACGTAGCCACTTGTTCACCTCAAGAATCCTATCCCTTCTACTTTTATCGTGACCATCCACCGGAAGGATAGATGAAAAGACTACTTGTGCTCCCAGTTCCTTTACTTTTCTGCCAAGGTCTTCAAAGTCTCTGTAGATGTTTTCAAAGTGCTTTTTTGCCGTATCATTTGTGCCCACATGTATGAGTAATAATGGGTAGTAGTCTGTAGGACTGAATAGCCTCGATATGCTATCAGTTACATCTTTGATTTGGGCCCCTGGGAGACAGCACACCTCTCGTGAGTTTCTGTCAGGTCTGCAGATAGTTGCCTCTGTTCCTCTTAAAAGTGAATCTCCCAGGACCACTACTCTCCTCTTTTTCTTTGCAGTACCATTTCTTCCTCTCCATTCCAGAGGTTTCTCAGTGCCTATTGGAGTAATATTTGTGGACATTGTCGTCGACTCTTCAGATGTGTTGTTCTCCTGACTGAGTATCTGGAACTGGTTGTTTAATTGCAAGGGTGCCGAATGTTTCCTGTTCTTCCTGCTCCTTTGGGTCACATGCTTCCATAACTCAGTTTCTGCAACTACAGAACGATGTTCTTCTATCCCTTCATTTTGAAGTGTTTCCTCCATGCTTTCGAGGAAGTTCTCTTCTTCTCTAATCTGCTTCAGTGTCCTGACTCTCTCTTCTAGACTTTTAACCCTTTCCTCCAGGAGAGCCACAAGCTTGCATTTGTGGCAGGTAAAATGTGGCATCTGTTGTGGTAGGGTCATAAACATGCCGCATACATTGCATGTGACAATACAGGTGTTCTCACTTCCCATATTGCTTTTAGGGTAAGGATTTTAAAGATGTGATGCTAGGGTATGAATGATTTTTTTTCTTTTTTTTTTTATCCCACTGGACCTCTTTAAAAAAATTTTTTTTTCTATTTAAGCCCTGCTGAGCAGAGTAACTCCTCCTCCCTGAGGGTGTGGCTAATTCCTATTGGTCCGTTGCTCTGATTGGTCTGAGAAAGCTTCTACCTCACGCCATGTGCTCTAAGAAAAGGTTCCTGCTTCTATCTCTCGCCGTGTGCTCTAGAAAAGGTTCCTGCTTCTATCTCTCGCCGTGTGCTCTAAGAAAAGGTTCCTGCTCCTTTCTCACGCCGTGTGCTCCGAGAAAAGCTCCTGCTTTCACTTCACCCAAGCTGGAACTGACAATATGTTTAGAAAGGCATCGTAGGCAGCTGTATTTTCCTGCCCATAGCCACAGTTCACTTATTTGCGGCAATTGTTTGTTTCAGCCATGGGGTAGAGTCATTGGCTGTGTCCAGACTTGCTTCAAAGCCGCACAGCTTTCTTTAGCCCACAGCAATGGTGCAGCATTCATTGAAGGAAAAAGATGCTGATCAGTCATTCCAATGCACAGTCGTGGATGTCAATACTGCCTAGCGGCACTCCCTTTGGCTACCCCATTCCACATGACACGTGCCTTACCGCACACAATATGGAAGTATTGCAGCTTTCTCTGAGAAAGCTGTGGGAAGGCTGCTAAAGTCTGAATGGCACATTGTGGATCCACAGTAGGTAAGCTGCTCTTTTTTCTGTAACAGCGGATTTTATTCCGCTAATCTGGATATTACCCCCCTGTTTTCCAGGACATGCTTCATCCCTGCTGTTGGCAATGGCACATCCCATCTGACAGATGGGAAGTCATGTTGAAGGGACAGCGGAGCTTCCAGTCAGCCTATCAGGCAGACCAGAAGCTGCTCTACCATCCCTGTGTGGTTTCCCACCGCCCTGTCTGTCAAGCGCAGAAGAGCAACGGCAGGATGGTGCAGTTTTTGACAAGTCTGGAAGCATGTATTGTGCCTGCCTGTACCTATTTCCCATGAAGGGTCACTGAATTTGGAGGTGATTATTTGGTCACTATCCACAAGGACAAAGTTGGCAGCACCCTGCAACACCCAATGGCTCAGAGCTTGTGTCCATTCTTTCTGTCTCCTTCATGGCTTTCATTTCAAGATTGGCTAATGTGTACATAAGCCACTGCGTTCCATAGGACAGTTTTCATGAGAGATTGCAAAAACCTGCAGCTATATAGGGCATTTCCACATTGTATTGGAAGATTGACCCAGAGGAGCCCCTTTGTAACAGTCAACACAGCATTCCAGCTGGAATACTGTACCACCTGCTCAGGTGTGGATAACACATGGGTGATTTAGCATACCATTACTATAACATTTCGCTAGGCAACTAGAAACAGTGCTGGAAGTGGCTGTTTCTGGGACTTGAACATACCAGGGGCCCTTCTGCACTTGGTCTTATTCTGGAATATATCTCAGGATACTGGTTTGCTGGTCACAAGCTAATGCAGACTATGGCAGGGCTCACCTGGGGCCTTCCATAGTCTGCACTAGCATGCAGATAGCAGGTCCCTACTCTGGGATATATTCCAGAATAAGGCCAAGTGCAGAAAGGCCTCTGGATGGAACTTCAGAAGCTGGGAACTTTCATGGGACAGGTTGCTTGATTCTAGCTAGTGCTGTGCAGGATCACCTACATGGTATGGAAAGGCCCCTTCAGTTTAATTTACTGTTACTTATTCTGTAATCATTTTCCTTATCTTCTTTGTCCTCTTTCTTACAAATTCCAATGGCACTAGAGACTTGCATGAGTTAAAATCATATTTTTGATTCAATATCTGACCTAACACTCATTGATAGGATGTGCAAGAATATTCAAAAATTCAAAATTCAATTGAATTCATTTGAATTCAGACATTCAAATTCAAAGCGAATGTCTATACATTTGTTTTTTAACATTTGAACGAGTTTTGAATCTTTTGAATCATTCATATGAATTATTCAGGCATCTAAATGTGTATGGATCCAAATGCATTCCATATGTATCTGTACACATATTATTCGTATCCATACGCATATGGGATAAAAATGGGATGTGTATGAATGTATATGGATGTTTATGGATGCGTACAGACACATATGTTGTCAACATTCGTATCTTCAAATACAAATTGAATATTCATACGAATAATATGAATAGATTCAAATCAAATCGAATGTGCACACTCCTACTCATTGGTTCGATTCAATGGCAAACACTTAAGGCTTAAACTTAATGCTGCACTTAAGACTGTTTCATTAGTAGATAAAGCAATAGTAATACATAATCCTGATGCTAGCCCTTCATATTGAGGAATCCATAAATGCTACTTAACATTTAATAAAAAAATACAAAAAGTTCAGTGTCCAAAGTAAAGAACTGCAATTTGTGTAACAGGTTATAAACTACTATATGAGTATAACATATAGGTTATCAATGCACTTCCAAAGTCAACAAAATAATTGTGAAATATTTAATTTCCTGCTTTGACAGCCTACATCTCTAGTGATGCTTTACTTTATAGCTCCTTAGATAGCATATTGGAGACCGGAAGTTCAATATGATTTGCAAAGAAGTTCAGTTATTGTTCTGTGCGCTATTATAGTGCTGTGGTGACATACAAAATTTAATCTTTGGAGGAAAAATGCATTAAAAAAAGAAAATGAAAAAGTGCAAAAACAAATTATTCCAAGTATGCAATTTCAAACAATAATAATCTTTGTGCCTCTGTCTTTGGATGTCTCCAGGGGCAGGTTAAAAAAACACCCTGATTTTCCCCAGGACTATATTAGAAATGCCACACATAGATTTATTAGGGACTTCTGCTAGATTTCATGCATCACACTTAACTGATAAATTTTCCCTGATCACTTTAGTGTAATTTTGTTGCCTTGTACAGACTCCCGTTATATTATTGTTTGGTTTGCTGCATTCTTATCTTGATTCACTATATCTTTGCTAGCATGTTTTTCTACATTCAGGCCATTGCTTACTGTTGTAGGCTGCTGCAGCCTGAGAATAAAAGTACAATTTTATTTTGTTTTCAATTAACAAAGATTGTGAAGTTTTGCATTTTACTCTTGCCTTGGAACTCCTTCCTTTGCTAGCCAATTGCAACTTTCCTCAGAACAGTTCCTGAAACCAACCTAATCGCCCTGAGTTCTGTAGAACCAACCATCACCAATAACTTCTGAATTTATCTTCTACCATCTCTTGGGTTTCCTGCCATCTGTTTCATGTTTTTTAATATACAGAATTTTAAAGATAATGTACACAACAATCTTGAGAGTTAGGGCACAAAAAAGAGAGATGAAAATGTTTACTATTCAACCAGAAGGATATATGGCAGAGACTGTGGGACTTTTTGTACTTCACCTTCCCTGAAAAACATCTCAGGTAGGCAATGTTGTGGAATGGTTTAGGCATGAGACTTGGGGATGTGTATGAATATTCATGACATCCAGAATTCATATGAACACGTATGAATTCATAGATTCGTGGCTGAGTTGAATAGGGCCTACATTCGTCGACCCTATTCGCCCACAAATCAGATATTCAGGTATCCGTCAAAGCATTGATCAAAGCTTTGGTGGATACCAGATCCCCTGAGCTCCCAACCTCAAGCTGCAGCCTCCCAACCCCCCACAGGCCCCCTGTGCCCCCCTGCAGGCTCTGTCACCCCACTTCTCCTGCCACCATGCCTTCTTCCTAGATCTTCTGGCTCTGTGTGCATGCACACACAGAACCGGAAGGCCTGTTTCAGCCTACAGAAGGCCTATTTTGGCCTCTGAAGAGTGCCAAAATAAGCCTGAGAGCACCACCAGAGGTGTCTCCTATGCACCCCTTACCTTTTGAGGTGGGCTCCGGTGGTGTCCTGGGCCTATTCTGGTGCTCTTCATAGAGTGAAGTAGGGGTCATGCAGAATATTCATGCACAAAGCCCCCCACATCTGTGGGGGTGGGATTCAGCCAAAGCCTAATTCTCCCACATTTGATTCATACCAAATTGAATGTGGGAAATGGGCTGCAGGCACATCCCTAGTGTGCCTGCGCTGGCTAGTCGAGTGCTCCATTTGCGCCTCTTCCACCTGGAAGAGGTGCAAAAGGGGTTGTGCAGACATGTCTCAACCAGCAGCACGGTAAGTCATGGAGCACAAAAAATATGCTTCACACCTGGCCATGGGACACACCAGCAGATGCGGAGATGCTTCTAGTATAGGAAAATCTCTGCTCATTTGGAAGCATACCCAGAGTGTCCCTTTCCCCAAAGTGTGAAAAAGGCCTGTGATGGGCTTCTTGGTAGGTATAACTGCAATTATGGAGCAAAACTTTGCAGTTCAAGTCGTTCTGCTACTTAGAGATTACTACAATGTTTTGGTGTGTGTGTGTGTGTAGAAATATCACACGGACTAATATAGTAGAACCAAATGGTGGGTCCAGGAAGCTTCAATAGCTTATGTCATAGTACCATACTCCACCCCTTTAAGGCTGTGTCTACATGTTGACTTCCCCTGCCTCCAAGGTCTTGCTGCCCCCCTGTGGTGTGGGATAGGGCACACTGAAGATAGAGCTGAATTTCCCATTCTGATAATTCCCTGTCCCTTTTATTCAGCTTGCAACACCTGTTTAGCTGTGTGAGCTAAATGGAAGCAAAAAAAAAAAAAAAGGATCCATAACATGTACACACCAGCCCCCCCCCCCCCCCAGCTGACTGAGACAGCAATCATATAAACAGCCTCCCATGATTTTCTGGGCCACACCTAAGTTAGTATTTCTCTCTAACTGGCTCCCACCTGTTTTAGTGTACACGCCGCCTGGGAGCAAACAGATTTATCAGTCATTTTTGTACTTCCCACCTATTAAATTATGAAAAGCGAAGTCAAATGACTGCCACAGCTTCTGAGAAACACCATCAGCGACAAACTGATTAATTTGCCTGACAGTTAATCAAATGCCTCAAAAACATTTCCCTAAGCCTGGAATGAACTGCATAATTGCCACAAGAAGGGATTTCATCGCTTTTCACTCACCCCAGGCAATTCATAGGCACACTTGCTTTTTTATTTTTTTAAAGAAAACCTTTGGTGTGGGTGGCAAAATATCCCCTCATATATTTCATTCAGCTTGTTAACAAACTAACTTGGTGATAAATACAACCCACATTAATATCTAAGGAACTTCAATTTGGGGTTATATAAGGTTTTTTAAAAATTCATGCTAGTTAGGTATAATGGCCAAAATGTCTCAAGAACTTGAATCTTTTACCAGCATTTCCCCCAACCATCACCCCACCGAATGTGATGATCAATTTTTAATTATTCTTTCTGGCAGAATAATAATATGGTGATTCGTTTTCCTGTCAGGAACCTGGAAAATCATTATGCAACATGAATTATTCAGTAAAGCGAAGTTCTTGTGATAGAATAGTGATAGAGTTAGCTCTTTTTTTCCTCACCCAAAGGGATCTAGTTAAGATCTTTTCCCACCATGCCAAAAGATTTTAATTGGAAGTCAGTATTGGATTAATACTGAAAATAGGCCAAATAAACCCTACAAGTTTTCATGCTTTTAGAGGACGCATGAAAACTTGGGTAGGACAGGCAGGATTTTCAGTTAAATCTTTTTAAATGTCTCTACTGCCTTAAGCATTCCTGATTTCATCAAAAACATCATCGGCGTCACAAAAGCCATGTCTGCACTTACTTTATTGGGTCAGTCGAGCTGTACTGGCCCAACTTGGACCTGTTTCAGGAGAAGGAGTGGTTCCACACTCATGGATTATTTATTTATTTATTTATTTATTTATTTATTTATTTATTTATTTATTTATTTATTTATTTATTTATTTATTTATTTATTTATTTATTTATTTATTTATTTATTTATTTATTTATTTATTTACATTTCTATCCCACCCCATTTTGATAGGGTAATTTGATGTGCTGCCAAAATGTGTCCCCCTGTTAGATCAAAACAGGGAGATCCATTTGTGAAGGACTGGTCCCTATTTATTGAATATCTTGCAGAGCTTGAATCAACAACAGATGGGTTCAAGTGAAGACAAAGAATAAATCGGAATTGGAGGAGAGATAAAGATGCAGAGCAATAAATAATGGATACATAATATAGAAGTCGGATAAGCTGAGGAAGTTTAGGGAACCTTAAGTAATGTAATAATGAAAAGATTGTGTGAATTATTTTTCTTCTTTTTAATATGTTGGAAAATTTTTAATAAATAAAATTAATTTAAAAAAACAGGGAGTTGTACACCATCCCACATACCTACCTGACCCAATCTAGCCAAGCCTGGAATGCCAGCAGACCTCTAAAAACTTGGTCCACTGGTGTCTTGGTTTAGGCAGCCATTTTGGTTGCTTAGACTGTGCCTCTTTCCATCCCAATGTGGATGGATCTATCTAGGGAGGGGACATGCAGAAGAGAGGACCCAGATGGTCTTCACACTGGACAGTTCCACTGGTAAGTGCAGAAATGGCCAAATTAAATGGTGAGGTTTAGGCAATCAAGTGAATCCTGCTTTTTCATGTAGGTAGTTCCAGTAGACAACCCTCCACCCTCAAACGGAAGAGAGTCATGCCCTGTGGTTCTATCATCCTATTTCACAAGATAGAATAATGAGTTTATATTATAAGAAGGCAAATTTTGGCTGAATGTCTTGGGGAAACAACTTGACATCCAGGGCAGTCCAATGGTGGATCTGAATACCTAAGAGGCATTGTTCATCTGAGCTCCTGATGGAGATATAGCACAGTTAACTGAATGAAAAACAACAACATCCAGATGTCTTTTCATTCCATTATGCATGAAGCAAGGTCCATTCTCAGTACACAGTGTGAAGCAAGGGAAAAATTAACATGCTCCAAGCTTAAAATTAATCTGGTCACACTTTGGAGCAATCAGTTCTCTATATAACCAACTGTAGTGTTTATTGATTTCAGAAGGTACAGCTGTAGGCATTTATGCATAGCTGTTACTGTTTTGCTTATGTAGCCATACTGGAAGTAAGATGAATCTACTCGATGGTGAGACATGATTTTGAAATATTCTCTTTGAACCCCTGTTGCTAAAGGAAATAAAAGTTTCAAAGTTGAAGTCTTTTTGGAGCTCATCTGTTGGTCCACTGGGACAAAGAGGGCAAAACCGTACAACACTCAGGATATCAGAGTTTGATTCACTTATTTTCAATGAGGTCAAATTCAGGTGGATTCATGTAGAATTGTAACCTTCTGTGGTTTAATCCAGCTTCAATCCACCTTCAGAGTGAGATAATCCATCAAAGTGACAAGTTGTTTTCTTTCTGTGTTAAATAACTCAGAAAATTCACCTTTGGGATAGATAAAATGGGGAAAAATTACTGGTCACTTTGCTGATGTGTTCTCTCACTCTGAAGGTAAACTGAAGGTGGATTAAGCCTTAGATGTGACCACAGCCAGTATCTAGTTTACCATTATATCTACCTATTCTGACCTTTCATTATATTTTATTTTGCTCTCTGATCCACCAGTCCCACTGTGCAGCAGACATAAATGAGTTATTAATAAGGATGTGCACAAAGCACACTTCCCCCCTTTGATTTGAAGGGCAGAAATGCTTGGCTTCATGCAAAGCCCCTCTCCCCCGCTGCAAATGTAGGGGACTTCTGTTAAGGCCAGTATAAAGGAAAATGCATAGATGTGAATTGGGAAATAATTCCACACAGGAAGTAGGAGAGATAACTAGTTGTTAAACCTAGTATCTTAGTATTTAGTCAGGAGACTCCTTCAAGGTGAAATAGGTGGTGTGTGCAAACAATCACCAGTTCTTCTAGGCCAGTAACAGCATCATAGGGATTGCAACAGCTTGCGTAAGACAGAGGGAAATGACTCAAGATCAGGAGTTTGTGTGTCATTTGAGTCATTGTGACCTTGCTAGTAAAAAGTATATAAGTAGGTGCATAGCCAATGTATTGTTTACATCTTGACGGGGAGCTGGAGAGAGCGGGAGAGACTTTGTATATATTGATTGAAGCAATAAACCCCTTCGGTGACTGGCTGTCGGCGTGAAATTCTTTCTAAACTGCGACAGAGGTCTGATGGTGCTGAAGGACAGCTCCGGAAGAGAAGCTGAAAGCTGAAGCCAGGAGAAGGGGGGCCGGGGGAAAAACAGAGAGAGGCAACACAGAGAGCTGCTGATTTATCTGCTAACAACTTCACCTTTGTATGCAAACATTTTTCAAATATTCATGCAGGAAGGGAACACTCCATCCCTTTCTTCACATCTTGTCTTGCTCCCTACTTACCCTTTGCTGCTGCCACTGCTGCCGCCATTGCATACTCTTCAACTGGAGTGGCTGTCCCCATTCAGGAATTGCAGGAAATCTTGGGCAATTCCCTCCAAAACTTTACCCTCTTAATCCAGAACACAGCATCAAGAAGTCAGTTTCAGGGCTTCTTTTGTCTCCATGTTAATCCAGAACAAAGAAGCTCCACTCAGTGCTGGTATCCTCCAGTATCCACAACAAGGCTGCATCCAGACTCAAGCTATACTTCGCTGTCCCTCCAAAGCTACTTCCTGTTGGCCAGATACGATGATTGGAAGCCACGCAGGGACAGTGCAGCCTCTTGCAGTACACCTGAGAGGGCAATCGGAAGCTGCGCTGAAGTGGTTTCCCATCACTCAAACAGGACACACCATTGTCTGCAGCGGGGGCACAGCATGTCCCCAAAGAAGTGAAGTAAAAAGATGCTGATTGATCGGTCAGATGCTGCACAGGCAGAAGAAAGCTGCATTCCTCTGAAGTAAGTCTTGATGCAGCCCCAAACTGAAAGTCTTGATTCCAGTTCTCTAAATCAGTTCCTGCTGATGAAACATAGGGTCATTCCGCATTTGCCACCGAAAAGTGGATCTAAATAGATCTACTTTTTGGCAATCCATCCTCCCGAAGATCCGTCACTATTTGTGACAGATCAGAGGGACCCCTGCGCATCTGCACATGCGTGAGGAGGGGTGGATTCCGGAGGACAGATTGGAGTGGGTGCTGTGTGAATGCACCAGCACCCATTCCAATCTGTCCTCCGGCTCGCACGCTGGTGACACCGCCCCCAGAGCTGTGGGACTGGAGCATGGAGCTACCAGTCACTGCATGTTTCCAACAGAACCGGCATGCGAGGGACAGGCTTTAGAACAGAGGTGTCAAACTCAATTTTGCAGAGGGCCATATATTAAATTTAGAATGTGTAGGCGGGCCGGATTCAAATAAAAAAAATGTACTGATTATAACATTTTATTTATTTAATTATATAGTATAGTATAGTATAGTATATACTCAAAGCAGCTGACAAAGCTTGTGTTCTCTTCTGAGCTCTCACTGGTCCAACTACCACCCTGTGGGGAGAACAGAAGCTTTGTCAGCTGCCTTGAGTCACCTTTAATGGGTGAGAAAAGCAGGTATTAAAGCCAACACTTCTCTCTCTCTCTCTCTCTCCCTCTCCTGCCTGCCTGCCTGCTTCCTTCCTTCACGAAGGAAGCAGGGAGGGAGGGAGGGAGGGGAGGCAGGCAGGCTTCGTTTCTTCTCCGATCACGTGGAAATCGGAGAACTTAACTCGCAGCTGCTGCCTCCGCCCCTTGCAAGCAACGCCAGGCCGAGGGGGGCAGCGGCAGCAGCAGCAGCAGCAGCTTCAGCTCTCCAATCTGCACCCTAGTGTCAAGGGCATCTTTACTTTTACCTCCCAGGCTGTGGTCACACCTAAGGTTCAATCCAGCTTCAGTCCACCTTCAGAGCGAGGGAAGAACCCATAAACAAAGCGGGCAGTAATTTTTTTTCCACGTTAGCTCTCCCAAGGGTGAGTTTTCTGAGTTGTTGAGGTGTCCTCTGGCTCTGAAAGTGGGCTGAAGCTGGATTGAACCTCAGATGTGAACACAGTCCCAGAGACCCAGCCCATCTCCAGCGATCTGACCCTTTCACCACACTGCTCTGTCTCTCCGCCCACTTTTGCAACTGGTGCCCCAGCTTTTCTCAAAGTCTACTAAATGTTCTTCCCTCCCACCGCCTTCCCAACCCACTAATCCCTTCAGCATATCGTAAGCGGACACCCCGCCCCCGCCGTCCCCTGCAGTTTCTCTTCCTTTATTTTACCTTCCCCAAACTCAGCAACATTTCTGCTTCCGTCTTCGTCGTTACCGCCGCTCTCACCCCACCCCTTTTAGGCCCCGGGAGCTGGCGCTCTGCTCTGCTGCTGCTGCCGAGAGAACAGCAGCAGAGCAGAGGCGGCGCCTGTAGAAATTTGCTCTTTCTCGGGTCGCTGCCTGCGTGCAGCAGTGCCTCCTCCTCCTTGAAGCCGAGGCAAAGCCCGAGCATATCGGGCCTCGCCTTCGCTTCACGGAGGAGGTGGTGCCGCGCGCAGGCAGCGGCCGAGAAAGAGCGAATTTCTACAAGCGCCGCCTCTGCTCTGCTGCTGTTCTCTCGGCAGCAGCAGCAGAGCCGAGTGCCGGTGCCTGTAGAAATTCGCTCTCTCTCTGGCGGCAGCATGCGTGCAATGCCACCACCTCCTGTGTGAGCGCGGGCCGTATCAATACGCCCCGCGGGCCGCATGTTTGACATGACTGCTTTAGAAGCAGGTAGTCCTGCTTCCGTCCTTCCCAAAATGGAGGCCACTGGGAATCCATCTCTTCCCCTGGCTGTGTGCGGAAGCATCCTGCTTCTGCACACATCCAGGGGGAAGTGACGGTTGTAAGACCGGATTTTTCAGGTCTTACATTTAATCTGGATTTCAGCAGCAAAACCAGCTTAAAAAACTGGTCTTGCACACTGAAATGCAGAAGCACCCTTTGCAAAGGATGCTAGAAAGCATCTCCAATGTGGAAGGCGTTTAAGGTAAGTGACTTTAATGTCTCTTTCAGGTGGGTTAAACCAGTTTCTGCAGTCAATGTGGAAACACCCATACTATCACTTTCCTCCTCATCACTCAGTCTTGAGCTAAATGGTTTTTTCCTCCTTTTTTAGTATTTATTATTATTATTATTAATTATAAACATTACACTGATTCTGTGATTACATCCCATACACTTTTACTACATTCATAGTGTAAACAATAGTATAAACAATCACTCTCAGTATAATCCCTCTCAGTGGTGGAATTATCATAATAAAAGGTATACATATATCACTCAGTGGTGGAATTATCATAATAAAGGGTATACTTATATATATTTTCAATTTAGAATTGGCATCTGGCTGATCAATGTAAAGAATTAAATCTCATTACTGTTCCTCAACATTCCTGCTCTGTTCCCCCATATTCTTCATTCCTGAGTAGGAATATGGATGAATGGTTTTCTTTTTGTTTTGGTTTTTGGATTTGATCAAATCAAATCAAATGCAAGAAAATACGTATTCATTCAAATAGATCCCCTTTGAATATGGTAGGATTTGTATTCAATATGAAAATTCAATCCCATATGAATCCCATACAGATCCCATATGAAGCTTCGTACGAATGTATCAAAACATTTGATTTGAATTTGAATTTGAATTTCTAAATGTGCCAACATTCTATTCGAATTCAGCCAAATTCATATGAATTTTGAATGTTATGAATATTCATGCACATCCCTATTCCTGAGCTGAATTGTGTTCCAATCATTTCCATCATACTCTTCCCCCCTCATAGCCATCCCTCTTCCATGGATACTGTGACTAATGCTTTCAGCCACAGCAAACAGAAACAACTATAGCCCCCACACCGGGCAAGTGAAAGAAATAAAGAAAAAGTGTTAATCGTATCCTTATCTCCACACTTTAACTTCCCAGATAAGGAGGGGCATGTTCACCACTTTATCCAAGAGAACAGCAAGTAGGTTTGCTACCACACAAGACAGACTACTGAAGGGGCGACCTGGTCAGATGCATGAAGCAACTGGAAAAGAAAGATAAGGATTTAGTAGGCAAGGGGTTGCTTTGGTGATGTGAACCACAGGAAGAGATGTCAAAAGGCTGCTGTTGCTAAGCACAGCCAAGGGGAAGGAAAACTCACATTTTGTTTCATGAGGAAGGTGGAGAAAGCGAGAGAAAGAGCCATGCAGAAGTGAAGAAATCCATCCTCAGGCCATGTGCTTCTGACCCATTTGTAACAATGCAGCTGCAGTTTGTTGCATCTTGCTGCTTCATGTTGCCTTTAATGACTTAAAATTCCTACCACAAAGAATGAGGGAGCTCGTTTCTCTGCATTTTCACCCCTTACTTTCTGGTAAGCAGAGGCTGCTCAAGATTTACTGAAGCCCCATGTGAATTTTACTTGAAGCTCCTGGGAAGCTAATAATGATAGAATGTATTCCTGCATCCAGATGCCTCATATTCTCAGAAATTAACACATTTTTGCTGCTCAATATTTTTTTAAAAAATGTTGACATGAAAATGTATCAGGAAGGAGAGGGTCACCAAAAAATTGTGCCTTAGCAAAAACAGCATACAATATATGTGAACTTTCTTTTAAAAGGACAAATTGATTCACTGAAAGACCTATTCATTTTTATCTATAAATGTATTGTGTCAGAGGAGAACAGAAACAGAAAAGGAAGGTAAAGTATTTGCATAAAAATCCCATGTAGCAATAGCATCTACAATAGAAACATACCTTAACCTTGCATGGAATACTGTGGCCTCATAACTGAGGGATATTTCCAAGGCCCCTTCTTGCCTTCAGGATGTTTCATCTGCACCTGCCAAAAAAGGATGACCAATTGCCTCCTATGGCTAGGGGAAGAAAACAAAATGAGCTGGAAAACTTGGAACAAATTGAGATGGAATATACAATGTCTGTGCTGCGAAGAAAGGAGAGAAAGGAGAGCTTAATGCAGAGTAAAGACAATGAACGTGAACATTCCTGAATTTGAATAAGCCATTTTCTCAGGTCAAGAACATTGGGTGTACGTCCCCATCCTCCAAATATTGTGAGGCAAACATGAGTTAGCCTTGGGAGAGTCCCATGCAAAGACCTAATTTGGGCTACTTGAGGGACAAAAGCAAAAACCCAGAGCAAGGAAACCTCCCTTTCTAACTGTTCTCACCCCAAATTAGGGGGCAAGAAAGGATTATCAAGAGGGGCATGGGGGCTCCTGGATTATTGCCCATCAATTTCAGCGTTAGCGAGCGGGTTTTCACTGTCCCGCTGCTAATGCTGTGATTGCAACTGTCCCCTCTTGCCTGATTGGACAGACACACCTAGGTAAGGGCTTGATTTACCCCAAACAAACACCTAACAACCTCTCTGCACTCAGCTGAGCAGCTGTCAGACGAGAATAGGGGCTGTCAAGCACACAAGCAGAGCTCCCTTTATATTTGATATTTTCCCTCACCATCTGGAAACTCCCTAAGACAAGGGCTGAATTTGCACTTAGGCCTCTGGTATGCAATTAGGACAGCTCTGGTACAGCTCTGGTACAGAATATCTGTACCAGAGCAGTCCTCATTGCCTACCAGAGGCCTAAGGGCAAATTCAGCCCTGATTGTTGAGTTGGAATGACAATGGCATCCATGGATGACGGACACATCTTCACTTTATGTGGACGGATACATCCACATAAAGTGAAAAATTAAGGGCTTATTAAAAACACAGTTACCTAGGAGTTACGGTTCACTGAATAAAGAAGACTCTTATCTTCTAAGTAAAACAAGTACAGAGGTTGCCTAAATGCAAGGAATGGAGCTTGTTTGCAATGGAGTTTTATATTTAGCTATGTCCCTACACGGGAGGTCAAAAATCATGTTACATAATATGCATGAATGAATTCTAAAAATGCTTCATGGAAATCAGTGACCTTTGGGAGAACTTTCTTCAGTATTACAAGAGGAGTCTGAGAACTGTGCAGCATGGAAAAGAGGCATGACTGGTTTGCGAAATTCATTTCATTGTTAAAAATTAGATGCCACTGCTGTTCACTGGCATACATGGTCCTACTCTTTTTTTGAGATGTATATAAGAAATTTAGAGTCTACCTTGAATGTGCCACATTCCTTACATTAGGGAAATAAGAGCATAATAGAATAACTATAACCTTTCTCTTCCATTTTGCACCTTCACCTCCCTGTGAAAGCATCCCAGGGAAGTGAAGATGTAAGGTGGATCCGACATCCCAAACATTGCCAGCGGTTCCCTAAACACTGGTGAGGTACAGATTACAGTAATCACCTCTATCCTAGAGGTGACTACATCACCGCTAGGGATGTGCAAGAATACGAGAAACATTCAAAATTCTATCAAATTTGTTCAAATTTGGACATTTGAATTTGAATTGAATGTCTATACATTAGTTTTTTAACATTTGAATGAATTCAAATGTTTTGAATCATTCATACAAATTATTCTGACATCCTTATGTGTAGGATATGCACGCGTTACATATGTATGTGTATGCATCTTATTCGTATCTGTACGTATTTGTACAGATATGTACGAGATGAAAATGGGATGCATACAGGATAAAAATACGAATACAGGATAAAAATCATCAAATACGCATGAATTTGGACATTTGACTATTTGATTTGAATCAAATCAAATGTCGAAAATTGCATTCATGCACACCCCTAATCACCACAACTATGGTGCCAATGGGCATCCACAGCACCATTGCCATGGTGACCAGGCAATGTGACATACAATTACATTTGCACCACTTGGTCCAACGGTCTGTTTACCTGGAAGAGGTGTGCAACAGTCCAGCATGTGGCTCTGTGAAGTGTGTATGCCCTGTTCTGGGCCATACCAGAAGTTCCCCAAGGATGCAGGTGTGAATAGGCTCTTGGGCTTCATTCACACCTAAGATTTAATTCAGCTTCAGTGTACTTTCAGAGTGAGAATCTGCTTCCCTTTCCGACATTATCTAACTCAGAAAATTCACCTTTGGGATAGATAATATAGAAAGGAATTGACTGGTTGCTCTGCTGATCTGTTCTGAAGTGGACTGAAGCTGGATTAAATTTTAGGTGTGAATGCAGGCTTGGTTCCTCCCATGGTCGTTATTATAGGATGAAAAGAGACAAATGTCCTTGAATTTCAGGATAAAAGTTTCTAGGTTCATCTGATTATTTTGCTAGGGTCTAGGGCCCATGAAGTTGGGAGACACCCTGTTCTTAGTGGGGTTGTAATGCCCTGAAAGGATCAGGTGATAATCTGGGGGTGATATTGGATTCTGCACTAACACTTGAAGCTCAGGGGAGGTAATGGCAGAAAGTGCCCACTTGAAGCTCTGGCTGTTTTGTCAGGCCTCTTCTGCACATAGGTGATCTATCTTGGCACATCATGCCAGCCTTAAAAGAGCTGCATTTCATTGTCAAATCTAATCTGAGGTATGAACTTTAACCTATAAGGCCCTAAATGGCTGAGCCCCAAATATCAAAAGGAATGTCTTATCTCACATCCATCTGCCATTCTTTAAGGTCTGCAGGGGAGCCCCTCCTGGTTGTACCCCCATCTTCAATAAATGAAGGTGTGGGGACCCAGGAAGGGCCTTTTTGGTGGTAGCCCCCAGGCTGTGGAATAATCTCCCCCTGGAGGTGTGCCAGGCATCTGCACAATATACATTTAGAAGACAAGTGAACCTGTTTAACCTGGCCTAGGAAACAGCTTTCCCTCCTCACTTTCAGGCACAGTTATTGTTTTCAGTGTGTTCATTTTTTTATCCAATTTTTATTGTTGTAACCCACTCTAAGATCTTCTGGTATAGGGTGGGATTAAAATGCAAATAAACAAACAAAAAGTTTGTATAGCTTTTTTCATTACTGTTTCATACACTTCTAGTTGCTTGCAGCTCTCCTTTGTGACTATGGCTAGCAAGATAATTTTTGGGCTAGTTAATACAAAATAACAAGAAAAAATGCATTTTGGCTAAAGCAAGAAATGTGGATTTTTTCCTATTGATGAAGCCTAGGTGGCACTATATGTTCACTGGTGAATAAAATGTGACCTGGTCACATATATCTGTCCCAGTGTTTCAGAAGAGGTAGACATTTCCTTTCCTTTCATAGCCTTCTACACTTGAAGGAAATACACCATCACAAACCAACTCTGGTTCCAGTGGCCATTTGTATTTACTTTCCTGCTTGTTCCACTTTGCATCAAATGCTTCAAACATAGTGATATTGTGGAAAAGCCAGTGGAAGTGGTGCATTGTTATTAGCAATGCAGGCTGGATCTAGAATACAGCCTTATCTAATTTGAAATGCCATGATGAATCTTAAGAACAAAAGCAAAAATAAAATGTCATTTACCAATCTGGTTTACAGATAGGGAGGGAGCATTTAGGCTGTGATCAGACAGGTGTCTGATCCCACAAGTTGTCACATACATCTAATGTTCACATTTCATTACAGAGCTATAGAAAGAATGGGAGAAGATGGTGCGAGAGGCTGCACTTTTGATGTACTCTGGCGAGCCTTCTGCCTCAACGTGGGTGCTCATGGGATGCGCTTTGCCAGTACAATAAAAGAGTCATCAGCCATTTTGCAGCCACTGTGTGACCATAAATTGTCATGCAATGTGCTCCATGGCTGCAGAAGTGATGGGCTAGTGAACACCTTCTGTTTTCACCAGCCCATCTGATTGTGGCCTTAGACTGTGTCTCATGAAAATGTGTATAGCATTGGGTGCTTTGGTGCTGAGTGCTGTTAAGAAATGGGTTTTCACCTGCTAATGCTTCTCACAAGAAGGGACTAGCTGCAGTTTTGTCATATTTGGATTGTCTAAGATTGTAATATTGTCTAATATTCTAACCCGCCCTGAGACCTTTGGGTATAGGGTGGGATAGAGATAGATAGATAGATAGATAGATAGATAGATAGATAGATAGATAGATAGATAGATAGATAGATAGATAGATAGATAGATAGATAGATAGATAGATAGATAGATAGATAGATAGATAGATAGATAGATAGATAGATAGATAGCACTGCTAATATCAAAGTACATTTTCTTAGTCTCTTACCTCTCTAACTGAGGTAAGTGCAGAAAGGGTGCATTGTGGGATTCATCCTGTTTTACCAGGGATATAACGTCACATAAGCTCTTTGTTCTTTAATCTTGGGTGACACGTGGCATATCTGCACAGCCTACTAGAATTTTCCTCTTCCCTTAACTCAGAACGCCACAGGCATCTCACCTCACACCAGATGCGATAGACGAGTGTTCAATTCCCTTTAAGGAGTCCTGTAAAGGTGCTAGAATGTCCCTGAGTCCGGACTGTTTTGCAATACTGAGGGAGTTATTTAAAAACATTTGCAAAACCCAAATGTTCACTTTAATCTTCTTCCAGACTCAAGTCTGGTACCCTGAGTATGCCCATAAGAACAGTGGCCCATCTGTTCCAGCAGCCTGTTCTCACAGTGACCAGCCAGCTGCACAAGGAAGTTCCCCAGCAGGATACAAGCACACAGCTTATCTTGATCATTTGTCTCCTTCTTTTTACATTCTTAAAATCTTGGATGAAACAGTACTTTTTCATCAATTGCTATCTTAAAATCTAGGGATGTGCACAAGTGTTCTAAACATTCGAAATTTGGTTGAATTCAATCAAATGTGGACATTCAAATTCAAATAGAATGTCTTCACATTAAAATTTAAACATTCAAACAAATTTTGAATGTTCCAAAAACATTGAAAAGTACAGATATGTATTACATACGTTTCTGTACGAATCTCATATGTATCTGTATGCATTTGCGTGTATAATATGGGACGAAAACCAGATTCGTATGAGATAAAATGAGATGATTACAAAATGTGTACAGATGCATTTAACACACATGAATGTTGTCGACATCTGTATCTTCAAATACAAATGTTGTTGACAATGGTATCTTAAGATTCGAATCTAACATTCAAACAAATAGTTTCAAACAAACAAATAAGAATCTCCCAGATGCAGAATTTTGGAGGCATACCACCTTCTAATAACCATTGATAGCCCTGATTTTCATGATTTTGTCTTAGGCTTTTTCTTTTTTGTAACCATCCAGCCTACTTGCTTTTCATTTAACAGGTCACTTGTCCTTCAACTCTTCATTAGTGTGATTCCTGACAAAGGCCTACCTTGGCATAATGACCAATCAAGATGTCAGTTAGTGTATTTCAAAGGCGTCCATTTTTTACAGTCTGATACATTTGGTTAGATTCGATCTGAGGTTGGCAAAACACTGTTCAGAATTGGACAGCCTTGTGTCATTCTCCTCAAAATATTTTATTGGCCATGTTAATCATTAATTTCTTTTTGTTTTGTTTGCAGCGGGCATGAGTTGTGGTAATATCTGACACTCCGTTGTATTGAATCTGCCAGGACTACACCTCTCCTTATAATCTTGGACTTGGTTGAGCTGGTGGTAGAGGTTCCTGAATTATGAAGGTTAATAAAACTTTGATTATGGTTTCAGTTTGAAGGGGAACATGGTAACTGTTGGCTTAATCTTGAGTTAGGGCTTTCTCTCAAATGCCATTAACCAACTCATCATAGCAATGGCCAGTTAATTATGTTTAGTCAAACTCTGCTGTGATTTTAGGATACATTTGTTCCTTTAATAAGAAGGGGAAATTAGCACATTATCTGCTTTCTTTCTTTTTTACAGCAAAACACTGAATATTTTTTGTCCCTTCTTTTTGTCTGGAGAGATGTTAGTTACCCATGAATCTGAAATAACCATTTCCATTTCATTTTTCCATTTCCATTTTATTTTTATACTGCCTTTCCAAAAGAAAATTTGCCCAAAGTGGTTTACAAGAAACTGAAAGTATACGATACAAAATAATACATCAAACAGTTGTAATAAAAATACATTATAAAATCAGACATCGTGCAAAATAATACATGGAAAAATAAAGCAAACAACAACAACAAACTGAAGGAGCTGAGGCCAGGTGAAGTCCAGAGCAGCTGACAAGAGGGCCCCAGTGCCTAGCTAGGCAGGAGAGGCAGCCAGAAGGCAGAATGATGAGAACCCACCCCCAGGAGCAATGTCACAGCAGTTCTCCTTCTTGGGCACAGCAGCTTCCAGCTTCTGTGATGAAAACAACTGAATTTGTTAGGGATATGCACTAATTTTTAAAATTCAATTTGTATTGACTTGAATGCAAGGAAATTCGTATTCATTTGAATAGATCCCCTTTGAATGTGGTAGGATTCGTATTCAATACGAATGTTCAATCCCATAGGAATCCCATACGAATGCATAGGAATCCCATACAAAGCCTCATACCAATGGATCAAAACACTCAATTCAAGTTTGAATGTCTGTCTTTGAGTGTGCCAACATTCAATTCAGATTCAAATGTCCAAATTTGGCCAAATTCCTATGAATTTTGGATGTTACAAATATTTGTGCACATACAAGCTGAAGTTCCTTTGTTGTTAGCCTAGCTGGTTTCCTTTGGTCTTTCACTTTCTTTCAGCACTTCTTCCATATGAAATAGTAAATGATTTCCAGTTACTCTAGAAATGGTTCTGCTTTATCCATATACCTTTCACAGGGTGATTCTGTACTGATCAGTATACCATACCAGCAAGCATATTAGGAGCCTCCTTTTCCCCTATGCTGTTTTTAAGTGAGGCTCCAATAAGCAGGCCAATGCAGAATCACCTACAGTTTCCACTGGTGAAACAGGACAGCACAGTAGAGACCCTGTTGGCAGTCTATGTAAGTGTTCCCGGCCTGCAACTCCCATTATCATGATAATTGGTCATTAGCTGCTCATTCATTCCATTCCATTCCATTTTTATTTATATAGCACCTTTCCAAAAGGAACTTTTGCCCAAGGCAGTTTACAACAAATGAAGAAAATATACAAAGCAAAATACAACCATTACATCAAAAAAAAAAGGCAAATATAATCAACAACTTAAAACAGCTTTTTCTCCAAGGCAATTTACATGAGTCAAAAATGCATTGCATATCATAACAAATAAAAACATTATATAATAGTTTAAAAAAAAGCCTGGCTGGAGGCTGCCTGGTCCTTCTCTCCCATTCCCTCTCTTAAATATACTCGCAAGTGGGAGGGGCCACAGAGAACACTCACAGTCCGATTTGGAAGCAGGTTGGAGGCGGCTTGGTCTTTCTCTTCTATTGCCTCTCTTAAATATACTCACAAGAGGGAGGGGCCACAGAGAACACTCACAGTCCGACTTGGAAGCAGGTTGGAGGCGGCTTGGTCTTTCCCTCCCATTGCCTCTCTTAAAGATACTCGCAAGAGGGAGGGGCCACAGAGAACACTCACAGTCCGACTTGGAAGCAGGTTGGAGGTGGCTTGGTCTTTCTCTTCTATTGCCTCTCTTAAAGATACTTGCAAGAGGGAGGGGCCACAGAGAACACTCACAGTCCGACTTGGAAGCAGGTTGGAGGCAGCTTGGTCTTTCTCTTCTATTGCCTCTCTTAAAGATACTCGCAAGAGGGAGGGGCCACAGAGAACACTCACAGTCCGACTTGGAAGCAGATTGGAGGCAGCTTGGTCTTTCCCTCCCATTGCCTCTCTTAAAGATACTCGCAAGAGGGAGGGGCCACAGAGAACACTCACAGTCCGACTTGGAAGCAGGTTGGAGGTGGCTTGGTCTTTCTCTTCTATTGCCTCTCTTAAAGATACTTGCAAGAGGGAGGGGCCACAGAGAACACTCACAGTCCGACTTGGAAGCAGGTTGGAGGCAGCTTGGTCTTTCTCTTCTATTGCCTCTCTTAAAGATACTCGCAAGAGGGAGGGGCCACAGAGAACACTCACAGTCCGACTTGGAAGCAGATTGGAGGCAGCTTGGTCTTTCCCTCCCATTGCCTCTCTTAAAGATACTCGCAAGAGGGAGGGGCCACAGAGAACACTCACAGTCTGACTTGGAAGCAGGTTGGAGGCAGCTTGGTCTTTCCCTCCCATTGCCTCTCTTAAAGATACTCGCAAGAGGGAGGGGCCACAGAGAACACTCACAGTCCGACTTGGAAGCAGGTTGGAGGCAGCTTGGTCTTTCTCTTCTATTGCCTCTCTTAAAGATACTCACAAGAGGGAGGGGCCACAGAGAACACTCACAGTCCGACTTGGAAGCAGGTTGGAGGTGGCTTGGTCTTTCTCTCCCATTGCCTCTCTTAAATATACCTGCAAGAGGGAGGGACCGCAGAGAACCCTCACAGTCCAACTTGGAAGCAGATTGGAGGTGGCTTGGTCTTTCCCTCCCATTGCCTCTCTTAAATATACCTGCAAGAGGGAGGGGCCACAGAGAATGCTAACAGTCCGACTTGGAAGCAGGTTGGAGGTGGCTTCATGGTGTCAGCTGCAGGTCAGCATTACTCAAGGGGTCATATATTAACTAACCCTGATATGTAATTACATTTGGGAGGCTGGAAGGTGTGATAGGAGCAGCAAGACAGGGAAGAAAAAGAAGCATGTAGGATCAGGTTTTGAACGACTCTCCCTTCCCTGGTAAGATGCATATAATTTACATCTAAAGTATTTTCATAAAATAATTGTGCTGTAAAAACACAACTGGATTTTTCACATATTTCTTGATGGTTCAGACCTACGTTTAACTCTTTTCGAAGAAAAGAAATGCAATGACAAAACTATTAAGGATGATCCCTCCTTTTTTCTTTTCTTTTTTTAAGCAGATGAGCCAAGTCTTTTAAAAGCCTTGCAAGCAGACTAATAGCAGGAGATCCCTTTCATGCCAGGAACAGCTTCTGCTTAATAAAATATGCATGCCAGACTGCAAAGGAGGCCTGGGAACTAATCAAAGGAAATAAGTCAAAAGATGGCGGAGGATCAAAAGGCCTGGCTACTCTTGTGGATAGAAGGAGAAGGTGGGGGACCCATGCAAGTATGTTCTTAGCTGTGTTAGTTCAAACACAGTAACAGAATGAGACCCAATCCACCTCTCAGTGCCAGATCAACTTCAATTGTGATTTTAAAAGTAAAATTGGGAGCATAATTGCATCCAGAAATGTATCACATAATTGTCATCCACGGAAAAGATAAACAGAGCATTGCTGGGTGAATTTGCTCCTTGCAAAGTCAGTGTGAAGTGACCTATTTATACTTTTACTTGAAACACAGTTGTTCGCTAAATATGTATCTTCTAGCGATGTGCACGGCTTTTTATTTTTATTTTTTTGAATTCGATTCAAAATGAATGTTCAAAAATCCATATTTGTACAAATAGAAAGCATTCAAGTGTGGTAAAATTCTATTCGACATGAATCTATTCATACATATTCGTATGAACATTTGATACATATCAGATATGAGTGAATATGTATCCAGTATGTATCTGATACGAATATGTATCTGATACATTTCTGATAGGAACAAATATGTATCTGATACGAATAAAGAAGTACCCAATAAGTTTCCCCACTTGAACAAATGACTGAAACATTTGTATTTGTTTGAATGTTAGCATATGAATATCATAACATTTGATTTGAGTTCAAATGTCCTAATTCAGCCAAATTTTGAAGGTTATGAATACTTGTGTATATCCCTAGTATCTTCCAAAGTGCAGCTTCCTCCCTTGTTTTGTGTTTGCCTTTTTAAGGTTGATCTTCTTGCTTTAGCGTAGGAAGGTATTGTTAGGCCCTGTCCAGGAGGAGGGAATATAACACTATTGGTTAGAATAGTTAGAGTGGTAATCTCTCAGTTCAGTTCCACACTCCTACATGAAGCCAGTTGGGTCACAGCCTCACAGGATGTCCATTGTCAGGAGAAGAACAGAAGGTTTGTCAGATGCTTTGGGTCCACTTAAAGGGTGAGAAAAGAAGGATATAAAAGCCAACTCTTCCTCTTCTTCCTCCTCCTACTCTGTGGTGGTGTTCCTCGTTTATCTGAGGCAACCCCACCATATCCCTGCTTTTTCTCTCTTAAAAAGTGCTAAATACTCCTGCTTGAAAACTGGGGTGTTTTTGCCCTTCCCCTCCTGTCTGCTGGATGGGAAAGGAGTGCAATTAACCAATACTGAGTAGCATTCACACTTGCCTGAATGAAAGGCAGGAAACTTTTTCAAAAAATCAAAGCTCTTCTCTTCCTGGAAAATCTGGACAGACTTGAAGAGGATATGTAAGTCCAACTTACCAAATGCTTCAACGTAGTTCTTCGCTTCAAAATGCTAAAAAACATGTTGTAATAAGTGATATTTTGAAACAATGCATATTTATCAGGGAAAAGGAATATAGGGATGAGTCAAACTCAGGAGGTACAAAATGGTTGCAGTTTGCAAAATTGTATATTTCTTAACAGAATGAGACTCTGTACAAGAGCAGGGACTGGAGAATGTTTAGTGCAGAAGGTATGAGAAACTCCCTTCCCCTTTATACCACCAGAAAATCTCGCTTTAATGAACCAAGGAACCAAACATGCAGTTCTCTCTTTACACTAATTAAATTCTTTTAACAAGGAAGAGTTTAACAAGGATTGATTATGGAAAGTCTGCTTTGGGAACATAAAATGGCAAGCTTTATATCATGAACGTAAAACAGCAAGATTCACACCGTGAATCATCTGGTGTAGTTATGAGCACACCTTTTATGACACTATGAAATGACATAGGATATTTACAAAGCACCTTTAAAAAATAACAAGTTTATTAATTTGAGCCAGTTTGGTTTTGTGGTTAGAGTACCAGACTCAAACTGGACACAGGTCTGATTCTGCATTCCCCCACAAAGCCAGCTGGGTGACCCTGGGCTAGTCACAGCTCTCTTATGAGCTCTCACAGCCCCACCCACCTTACAGAGTGTCTGGTGTGGGGAGAAGAACAGAAGGTTTGTCAGCCACTTTGGGTCCCCTTAAAGGGTGAGAAAAGTGTGGTATAAAAGCCAACTCCTACTCCTCTTTCCTCAAGGGTTATTTTTTTTAATGGATATTTTTTATTTAAATAAGTCAATACACTTAAAGAGATTATACATATACATTTTTCAACCCACCCTTCACCCTCCCCTTCTACCCTCCCTCTTCCTCCCAGGACATGGATGTGTTTGTTACAATACAATTTTAGTTTACAATTCTCAAGAAATGAGCTTCGTCAGGTATGCTGATGTTTTTATTGTTTTGCACAGCCCTGATAAAAGGAATCCAGACTTTCTTCCACACCTCTTGTCGTCCTTCTCCCAACATCTTGTTTTTTAAGGTAGTCACAAACTCATTCATTGCAATATCCCAAAGTTGTGCATACCATTCTCTTATATTCAGTGCTTGTGCTTCCTTCCATTGTTCAGCTATTATTATGTTTGTTGCATGAATCATGAAATGCAGGAGAGTTTTAAGGTCAGAAGAAGTTTGAATTGTATTAAGGTATTTTCCTCAAGGGTTATTAATATTAGAATGCTTCCCAAATATATAGTAAAAAGGCCAGTGGAAATGGGTATTTGAGACAAGCAGCATTTCATGGAGAGTGCTTAGTAGGTCTGTGAGTAATATCATTTGTTGAATCAAATTTAATCCTCATCAGCATGCATGAGGGGTAATTTTGTACCCCAGCAACAGAATGCATTTTGAAAAATACAATATATAGTACAAATATAAAGTTTTAGGACATCTTCTAGTGGCTAGTAAAGTAGAAAGATGGACTCTTGGGGCCTTTCCGCACATGCTCCAAAACTGGAATTAGAGCCAGATGCAGGAAGGATTAGGGCGTGGCATCTGCACAGGGACTGGAATTAGGATCCCTTTGAGGACGCCATGTCTGCACATCGGCACGCAAAACCGGTTGCTTAAACCGGTTTTGCTGCCGAAATCTGACCCAGATGTAAGACCGAAGTGGCAAGGAAAGAGCCGGATAGCCGGCACATGTCCAGCTGTCACACAGGGAAAGAGCATGCTTGCCCTGTCTGACACCCGGGCACGCCTACCGGCCTCCACCATGGTGAGACCGGCAGCTGGCTTCCCTGGCTTCCCCCTGGCAAGAGAAGGGTCGATGGGCCCTTCTCTTGCCAGGGGAAGTCGAGGCCTACTCCCACCACCCTGCCCGGGGCCATGCACTCACGCTCCCATGCTTACCTGGTTGCTGGCAGAGCGATTCTGAGAGTGGCAGGGCTGGCATAGATTGCACATGCGCGCACGGCAGCCTACATTTCCCAGCAGCCGTCATGAGGGTGGCTGGCTAATGGGAAGGGGCCAGCCACCCTCATGATGGTGGCTGGCCAATGATGGCCACTGTGCGTGCATGCACGATTGATGCTGGCCCTGGCGCTCCCAGAATTGGGCTGCCAGTGACCAGGTAAGCACACGGGTGCGAGCATGCAGCCCCGGGTGGGGTGGGGGATGGTGGCTGCCACTTCCCCTGGCAAGAGAAGAGCCAATTGGCCCTTCTCTTGCAAAGGGGAAGCCAGGGAACCCAGCTGCCAGTCTCACCATGTTGGCTCGAAGGAGCCAATGGCGAAGGCCAGTGGGCAGCCCCAGCTGTCAAACAGAGAGTATGCGCTCTCCGTCTTTGACAGCTGGGAAAAGCCTCAGAAGGCCGGATTGGGGTGGGTGCTGATCCATCCACATCAGCACCCTCTCAGATACGGCCCTGCTGCTGCCCCACACATGTGCAGACACACGGGGCCTTGGAGAATCGGTCTCTTTTATATCAGTTTTCGGCGGCACATGTGGAAAGGCCCTTGCATCTCTAGACATGTTTATTTGATGTAAATAGGGATGTGCACGAATATTTGTAACATCTGTTATTCATACAAATTCATATGAATTCGGACATTTGTACAGGAATCAAATGTTAGGACATTCGTATATTAACATTTGCATGTTTTGGAATATTTGTACAAATAGTTCAGACATTTGTTAAGCAGGATACATATCGGATATGTATGTGTTCATATAAGAGATGTATCCATTTGTATCAGATAAGTATCCATTTGTATTGGATATTCGTATGAATTTGTATGAATGCATTCGTATTGAATAGAACTCTGCCACATTCAAAGGGGATCTATTCAAACAAATAATAATTTTCTCATATTTGATTTGTTATGAATCTGGCCAAAAACCCATTTGTGCATATCCCTAGATGTAAATAAGTTATAAGACCCACAAGTTATAGATAAGTAAAGTTATGTTGAACAAAACCAGAAGTTGTATGCTTCAAGTCTGTTCTTCAGGATGATCTCTGCTAAAGTATAGATTTCTAAGCATAAGAGAAAACAACATAAGTCAAGGAAGGACCTGAGTAGTCATTAAATAAAAACATTTTGCTCATGTTTCCAGGTGAGTATTTAGCCAAATGAGTATGACACACGAGTATTTCATGTTCCTATGCAAATAGTAGGAAGAAAGTCTCTTTTGACACCAGTCTTGAGACCAGCAGGGGGGATACCAGCCCTTCTAGCCCTTCAAGTTCTATGTCTGATTCTTATATCCATCCTTCCTCGAAGGACTCCAGAACATCTCGCAGGCCTTTTTTAGACAAACCATCAGGCCATTGGAGGTCCAAAGACAGACATTTAGAAAGGAGAAACATGTACAAAAGCAGACACACGGGGAAACACAGATAATCAATATATCTCAGGCTCCTCTCTCAGACCTCGAGATACAAGTATTAAACAAAGGCCTCACTTTTGTTCCCACTCTGGGCTACAGTTCGTTCCAGACTATGTGGGAACTACATCAATTGTTTCACAAAATTACTGTAGGTTGGCAAAAAAAAATTCTAGAGATGGTTTGGCTAATAGTTATTTAGGTCCTCCAGATACTGAGAGATATCATCAGTTTCATAAGAAATCCTGTTTTAACCCCACCACTGATGACCCCTACATCAAAGTACAAGACCTTTCTGAATGCTGCCCCTCACACTGGCATAATTTATCCAAGATACAAAGAGAAACCCTTGAGGGGATCCACAGGAGAACTGAAAAATTATCATCAAACCGGCGGACAAGGGAGGTGCCATAGTGGTCTGGGGTAGAAAAGAGTATGAAACAGAGGCTCTCAGACAGCTTTCCAATACCAAACACTATACACCATGTGTGAAAGACCCCACGGACGATATACTGAAATCCATTCATATTATTCTAGAGGAAGCTTTGAACATGGGCTATATAAGCAACAATGTTTATGGATATCTACTGGAATCTCAAGGTAGAATCCCACTGTTGTATTTATTACCTAAAATACACAAAGATACCATACCAGTTCAAGGCAGACCAATTGTCTCGGCTAGTGGCTCTATTTTGGAACCACTATGCACATACATTTCTCATTTCCTCAAACCTCTCATTCGTGCTATACCATCTTACATAAAAGATACCAAGGATTTTGTTGTCTTCTTGGAAAATCTTACACCACCATCTGAAAACTGTTTCTTGGTTACCTTTGATGTTGTTTCTCTATATACCAACATTCCCCAGAATGAGGCTCTGGATGCGATTGAGGCAGCCTTGCACTCCTCTCATATGGATATTTCTCAAGTCCATTTTCTTTTACACTTAATTGAAATCACTTTAACCAAAAATTATTTCAAATTTGGTGACAAGTTTTATTTTCAAAAACCGGGTGTAGCCATGGGATGTAAATTTGCCCCTGAATTAGCTAACATATATATGGATCACTTTGAAAGACATTTTATATTGAGCCAGAGGCCTTTTTCCACCCACATTCAAACATGGAAGCGTTTTTTGGATGATGTTTTCTGTATATGGGTGGGCACAGAATTGGATTTGAAAGAATTCTTCACATTTCAATGGAATATATGACAGTATCAAATTTGAAATGCTTTACCATAAGTCTACCATACATTTTTTGGATGTCAATATTGTGAACACTGGCAACTTGTTTGAAACATCTTTATATAGAAAACCAAGGGATACAAACTCATTTTTAAGATATGATAGTTACCATCCCAAAGCCCTCAGGGACAATCTTCCGTATTCTCAATTCCTGCGTATCAGAAGGAATTGCAAGACCTTGGAAACCTATTCCAAAGAATCTGCGATTACGGAAAATCAATTTTTAGAGAGGGGATACCCCCAGGGAATTGTGAAAAGAGCTTGCGAACAGGTTGCCAGACTAGATTGAAGAAAATTATTGGTTGAAGCCCAACCTTCCAAAAAAGAAGACAGGGTAGTCATTCCTTTAACCTTTCATCCTCATACCCATAAAATTCAAAATATCATTCTCAATAATTGGCATCTATTAGAGAACATTCCAGGGTGTAAAAACAAACCCTTGTTTGCACATAGAAGGACCCAGAACATTCAAAACAAAATAGTAAGAGCAGAATTCATGCCACCCAGGATAATAAATACTCCTGTTCTTAAGGGTCATTTCATATGTGGGCATTGCTCCACTTGCAAGAACAGTGGCAATGTTAAACACTTTACTAACCATGTGGATGGCAGAAGTTATGAGATTTATAAATTTTTTACTTGTGCCAGCAAGAATGTCATCTATATCATTGAATGCCCGTGCAAACTTTTATATGTAGGCATGACAAGTCGGCCCATCAGATCCAGAATTGTGGAACATAAGAGCTGCATTAGAAATCAGAAATTACAAGCTCCCATGGTCAAGCATTTCATCGAACACTCACATTCTGTTGATTCCTTCAAATTCTACTGTATAGATGGATTACCTTATATTAAAAACATCAAACAATTACAGCTTCTAGAACTGAAATGGATCCATAGATTAAAATCAGAATCCCCCAGGGGTCTAAATGAGAATGTTAATTGGTACATTTAATTTACAGCCCATCATGTTCACACCCTTAGTCATCCCTGTTATTGCTTTTGGGAGTCTTTGCAGGATCTCACTTTTTTGTGTCCACTAACTATATAAAAGGCTCCTATCTTCAAACAGCACTTCAGTTGAGAATTGCTCTTGCATGAGAAACTTTTCATAAACAGCATTTTAGGTATATTTTACCTAACAGGCCACTGATGAAGACTCTTTAGTCGAAACGCGTATGGCCCTAAATTCTTTGTTTTTATCAGCTGTTTTATATTTTATATTTTAAGTTTGATTTTTATTTTGGTGTGTGTTTTTAACTTGTTGCATTTAAAAAAAATTGTTATGTTTGATGTTTTTACACCTTATTTCTTTTGCAATTTACCATTTATATTTTTCTATCAGTGGGATTACCATACCCTTTTAGTAATTATTATATTTCTTTGTATTTTTGGCATAGTACCCTAGTTTGGTTTTTTGCTTATGAAAATAATGTGCCAGTTGCTGAGGGGAGTCAAGATGGTTTTTGGCACCTTGATTTTGGTTGTACTAGGCTACATTCTAAACTACTACAGATCAAGGCAAAATCAAAAGTGAGTGATCAATCACTACCTTGTACTTCCCCACTCAGTTGTGCAAGCCAGACCTGCAAACTGTGCATGATAAAATGCAAATGCCTCATGCAGTTTGTGCAATTTTATACTAATAATATGTAAATGACACCAGTGATCCTCATGTTGCAAACTGATGGAAAACTACATAATGTGAATATTGATATTTTTCATTTCTATATTCATAATATAGTTCATCTAAACAAGGAGACTTAATACGTGATATTCTTAAGTGTTGTATTTGAATAAGCATCCCCTTTATCTAAAAAAAGAGACAGTGAGTTCACAGCCATGCATCATGTCTTAAATGTGTGATTCTGACAGGTCATTCCTACAAGAGATATGTGATGAAAACCCCAACGAGGATTGCAATTGTATTACAAACAGAATTGAATTGATATTTCCAGGCTATTTTAAATGACTTTTTTGATGTTTTATTGTAGGCATGGGATTTGTGTTTCAAGCAGATTTCAGTAGATTTACAGTTGTTCTCAAGATGAATGACATTTCTCTGAGATGGAGCTGTGCTGATGTCTAACCTTAGCTAGCTGGAAAGAAGGGCCTGGTTTTTAAAATACAAAGATTTTATTTTTATTTTTATTTTTAAAGATCTGGCTATTACTTTTTGCTTAAAGGACACAAAAAATTCATAAGAACTCTCGTGGGATTCTGCACTCCTCCATGAAGCCAGCTGGAGTGATCTTGGGCTAGTCACAGCTCTCTTCTGAGCTCTCACAGCCCCACCTACCTCATAGGCTGTTTTGTTGTGGGAAGAAGAATAGAAAGCTTTGTCAGTGTCCCCGGGGAGGCCTGTGGTCCTGTGTGTGTGTGTGTCCCAGGGGGCGTCCATGCGGTACAGCCGCCTCAGTCAAGGTGACTTGATCCACCCTGTCCTGAGCTGTGCCAGCTGCCAGGGGCCCCCTAGGTGCCGACCAGCACCCAGAAGTGCTGTGCCCTCCCCCCAGCCACGTGATGACTTACCTTGTCAGACCCACTGGTCCGATGTGGTGGTTGTGTGCCCAGTCAGGGCACTGTTCTCATCTGTGTGCAGGCTTGCGCACTGGTAGACAGGCCCCATGTTGTCAGCGCTTCGGCTGGAGGCATATGCGCTGGTAGACGGGACCCATGGGCTCCAAATACATGATAGCCAGAAAAGGGACTGGCTATCTGCATGCTAGTGCAGGCCATGGAAGGCCCCAAGTAAGACCTGCCACAGTCTGCATTAGCTTGCGGCCAGCAGACTGCTATCCTGAGATATATTCCAGAGTGGGGCCAAGTGCAGAAAGGGCCCATTTCTGGCTTTTAATGTGGGATTAGCACACCTCTGAAGTATGCTGAGACACCTTTGAGATTTTTTTCTTACATATTTTTTTTCTCAACTACAGCCTTATTTATTGGTTATTTATTCATTTAATTTATTATTTATATTTCTATCCCACCTTATACCCAAAGGTCTCAGGGCGGACGACAACCTTTAAAATCTAGCCTTAGTCCCACTGTTGACTTTCCTTAATGTTACAGCCTTACAGAAGCGTTTAGTGAAATTAAATTTCACTAAATTTATCTGTCCCATTTATCTGACAAAACAATGCTGTTTCTGTCGTGTCATTTTCTAGGGATTGGCTCCACACTTTGGAGAATAGGATATAGTCTTCATGATCTCTCAAAACAGTTGACATGAGTTTGGGCATCATAGATCAATTGCCAGGATTCTTCTACCTAATTAAGTAACTTGAATTAAATGTGATGTGGAGATGCCCAGTATTTCTTTACAGATACTTTTGATTTTCAAAAATATCATGAACTGGAGTCCATTCTTATTCTTGATAAACCTGAGGCAATTAAAATATCTTGGGCATTGTTGGTGAGGAACATATTCAAGCATGACACCATTTTGTTATCTATTAGCTCATCTGAGGTAAAGTCAAAAGGCTTCACAACTCAGATAAAACAATATGTGAATAAAATTAATACTGCTGCACACCCATTCATGTATATATGCTTCCTGTGTGTGAACAGAATTCTGAATATATGTACTGTATTTTCTGGCATATAAGACTACTTTTTAACCCAGGAAAATCTTCTCAAAAGTCGGGGGTCATCTTATATGTCAGGTGTAATCTTCTTATACGGTGAGTGTATCTCAAACTTTATATTTTAAATGGAAAGTTGGGGGTTGTCTTATACGCCCAGTTGTCTTATACGCCGGAAAATACGGGTATGTAAAGATTGGAATATCTTTCACTTATTTATGGATTTATCACTGATAGCAGAAAATCCCCACATGAAACAAGGCTATCTGTTATTCTATTTGTAGAAAACTGATTTTATTGGCTCACCTATTCAAGTTATTGCTTCAAAGACAAGTGCCATGATTTAATTTATGTCACTAATGCTGACATGTATTTTCATCTCTGCAAGTGGGCAGTGACACATTTTCCTCACCAAAACTTAAGAGTATCCTTGCTGATTCCATTTTTTAAAAAAAATATGTTGTCACCTTTTGTAGCAAAAACTCTTTCTCCCTCATAATTTTCAACCAATTGATCCTATTACTCACCACAAGAAAGGCTGTGTTCACAAGCACTAAAATAACAAATGCACCTCTTGAGCAGCTTAAAGATGGTTCCAAGGTATTTCCATACCATTTCCAGTTTTTTCCATTTCCATGTTTGTATATTTCTAACCCGCCCTGTTCCTGATGGCCTCAGGGTAGCTTATCTACCAGTTTGCTCCTCAGCTTTCTCATGGACATTCTAGGCTAGAAAAAGTGGATTAGGGATGAGATGAGAACACAAGAGCCACTACCACTAAAGTACCTTAGAGTAGCCTTTGGGTGTGTCCAGGCTCATTAATAGTGTGCTGAGGAATGCACAGTCACTGTGAGGGTGTCACACATCTTAATTGATGAATAGTAGTGGTGACGCATTATCCCCTTGTAACTGCGAATTTACCTTAATGTGGGTAAGAGAACCCTCGTTCCACAGTATAAGGTAAATCTGAAACTTTCCACCAGTCCAGACGAGACAGCGAAAGGAGCTGCCCTTCCTGCTCTTGTTGGCTGCCTCATCCCACTGTCAAATAAATTCTGGACCATGACATAGCTTCAAGCAGATCTCCATTTAATTTGTGACACAAATACAATGCATGCAAGGGAATGAGAGAAAGGGACCTCCTTCTTTGTTTAGAGATAACCCTGAGTTAATATAGTGTTGCTTTTATCCACCCACAAGAGTTTACTAAAGGCTAAGCGGAACAGCTGTGCAACTGAAATGAGAGAAGGACCCTGTAAACGTCAAATAGGAAGAACTTGTATTTGTAGCAGACAATTTGTACTATTGTGGTTTTTATTCTTCCCATTGTTCTGTTTCTTGTACATTCTTGAGATTACGGACCTTCCTGTAACGGTCAGATTCATCTTAAGGTCAGCTTATGAAATCTCTGTACTATAAGGCTATTAGATTAATATGGCTTTTACAATGATCATTTCTGGGGAACTTCATTTTATAATCTATACCACATGACAGCGTGTGATGGACTCAGCTCCTGCAGCTTCCTATGGGAAGCTATGGAGCTGCGTTTTGGGTGGTGACGGCATGTTGCTGTTGCTTTGCAGCAGGCAAGCTAATTTTTCTTATAACTGCAGATTTATTGTGCAAGTCTGGAAGGGGACTTAGTAAAACTCCACCCTCTCTGTGCAGCTGCTACCTGTTGAGCAAAAGCAGTGCAGGAAGGGCAGAGCTCCACAAGACACTTGATATTCCACATTTTCCTCCCTTCACACAAGGGAGAGAAGTTAAAAACTACTGGTTAAACAGCTGCTGTGTTGCCGTTGCTGATCGATGGTCATGTATCTGCAGTGGCTGCAAGGTTTCCCACATGTCTGGAGTCACCCTTAAGCTCTCTCCATGCAGAGTGTCACAGGCGATGAGGGTGGGTTCCAGGGTGAGAGGAACTAGGCTGCTACATGAGCAAAAGAAGCACTGGGCACATGCAGAGACCTCTCTACAGTTCCTGTTGTGAGCAGAAGTCAGCAATGAAGATCTTCTTGGGATTCACTTCGACAAACTGGAAAAGGTGCTGAAGGTCACACAGGCCCCTCCAGACTTGTGGAATAAATCCACAGTGAAGAGGAAAATCACAGCTTACCTCTTGTGAAGTGGTGACCAGAGATGTTTTCGCATGGGGGTGTTTGGAACGCGCGGGAGACAGCCCGGAACGCGGCAAACGCATTGCCACCGCGGGGCTTGCGATCCGACGTATCCGGAGCTGTCTCTCGCGCATTCCAAATGTAGAGCACTTTGAAGTGCTCTACATGCGTTCGGGCGCAGACGAACTGCCCGCAGGTGTTCGGGAGGAGAAGGATTCGCGCTTGCTTCTCGCTCCTGAACAGCCGCGGGCCCGCCTCCCCCGCCAGCGCAGGTTTGGCAATCAGCTGTTTGACAATCAGCTGATTGCCGATCTGCCTCCGCAGCTGTCTCCGCGCCCCTGGCCGGCCTTTGCCGGCCAAGACAGTTCCGGGCGCTTTTACCGTTCACACACAGGCACGCCGGAACGCGTTCCGGCGTGCCTGTGTGTGAACGGTGAAAGCGCCCGGAGCTGTCTTAAGCTTCCCGCCTGTACGCGTTCCGTTTGGAACGCGTTGCAGTGCGGAAAAGCCTCAGGTGTATGGACTAGAGCAGCCTCCTGTAGCTTCCTCATTGGAAGCCCTGAGAGCTTGAGTTGAGGTGTGTGGTCACATGGGATATAGCAGCCAATCGGAGTTGAGCTGCCCTCCCTGTTCTTGTTGGCTGTTCTCACTGTTCCATCCAGATTGGCAGGAAGATTCAAATTTTCTTAATACTGCAAAGTGAGCACTGTTAAATCAGCATTAAGTAAATTTGCAGTAGTGTCGGTATAATGCATTGCCACTGTGACCTGGCATGTATTACTGAGACCTGGATGGATGAACTGGGCGGACCTGGTCTGTCCCAGCTCTGTCCTCCAGGGTACTCAGTGCAACACTGTTCTAGAGTAGGGGGGAGGGGAGGGGGTGTCGCTGTGGTCTATCGGACTTCCATCTCTCTCACCAGGCGGCCAATTCGTGCTGTTAATGGGGTTGAGGGTCTGTTCTTGCTGTTGGGCCAGAGAGACAGAATAGGGATGCTGCTGGTGTACCGTTCACCCCACTGCCCAGCATCCTCCTTGTCTGAGCTGGCTGAGGTGGTCTCGGAGGTGGTATTGGAAGCCCCTGCCACGGTGGTGTTGGGGGATTTCAACGTCCACGCCAAGACTACACTTATTGGACCAGCTCAGTTCTTTATGGCCTCCATGACAACCATGGGGCTGTCTCAGCTTGTTTCTGGTCCAACCCATATAGCAGCCCACACCCTTGACTTGGTTTTTGCCTCTGAACGAATTGATGGCTATCCGTTGATAGGAGGGCTGACTATCAGCCCTTTGTCATGGACGGATCACTCACTGGTGAGGTTTGGACTTACAGCAGCAGTCCCTCTCTGTGGGGTCAGAGACCTATTGAGTTGGTCCGCCCCCGGACTCTTATGGAATCTCAACGATTCCTGAATGCCCTGGGGGATTTTCCACTTGGCATGTCTGGTGCTCCTGTTGAAGCTCTGGTCTCTCTCTGGAATCAGGAGATGACCAGGGCTATTGACATGATCGCTCCCAAGTGCCCTCGGTCTGCTTGCAGAGCCCAGAAAGCTCCTTGGTACTCCATGGAGCTCCGGGCCATGAAACAGGAAGGTCGACGGCTAGAGCGCAAGTGGCGTAAATCTGGCTGCGAATCTGACCAAACACGAGTTAGAGCACACTATCGTGCCTACCACGTGGAAGTGACGGAGGCAAAAAGGAGTTTTTTCTCCTCCGCCATCGCGTCCTCGAGTAGCCGTCCAGCAGAGCTCTTTAGAGTAGTAAAGGGCCTTATAAAACCTGGCTCGATAAAACGTGAGCCTCAGCCATCTAATATCTGCTGTGACAGTTTTGCAAAGCACTTTGAGGACAAAGTTGCTCAGATTCATAGGGGATTCGATGTCACAATTGGACTTAGTCCAGGGGAGGCATCCGGAGCACTGTCTGGTCCAATTATTTTGGATCAGTTTCAATTATTGCGGCCTGAGGATATGGACAAGCTGCTTGCAGGGGTGCGGCCGACAACGTGCTCTCTGGATCCCTGCCCTTCTTGGCTGATTAAAACTAGCCGGCAAGGTATGACCGGGTGGGTCCAGGAAGTGGTAAATGCCTCTCTGAGAGAGGGGGTGGTTCCATTGGCCCTTAAATAGGCTGTGGTGCGCCCCCTCCTGAAGAAGGCCTCCCTGGATCCAGAAGATTTAAACAACTATCGCCCGGTGGCCAACATACCTTTTCTAGGCAAGGTTCTAGAGAAGTTTGTCGCTGTTCAGCTGCAGGCATGCTTGGAGGAAGCTGATTATCTAGACCCATTTCAATCTGGCTTTAGACCCGGTCATGGCACGGAAACCACCTTGGTCTCCCTAGTCGATGATCTTCTGCGGGAGAAAGACAGAGGGAATGCTACCCTGCTGGTTCTTCTGGACCTCTCAGCGGCTTTTGATACCATTGACCATGGTATCCTCCTGGAGAGGCTACGAAGTTTAGGAGTTGGAGGCAGTGCTTGGTGCTGATTCCGCTCCTATCTCCAGAGCCGATCTCAGATAGTGGTGATGGGAGAGAATGAGTCGACACCCTGGGAACTCACTTGTGGGGTTCCCCAGGGGTCAATCTTATCTCCCATGTTATTTAATATCTACATGAAGCCGCTGGGAGAGATCATCAGGAGTTTTGGAGTGAGGTGCCATCAATACGCAGATGATACCCAGCTCTATCTCTCTGTGCCATCTGAATCAGGAGAGGTGGTAGAAGTGCTTGACAGGTGCCTGGAGGTGGTAATGGGCTGGATGAGGGCCAATAAATTGAAACTGCATCCAGACAAGACAGAGGTGCTGTGTGCTACAGGCTCTCGGGTTCAAGTAGTTGGGAGATACCCTGTCCTTGATGGAGTTACTATATCCGGGAAGGAACAGGTGCGAAATTTGGGGGTACTCCTGGACTCTGCGCTAACACTTGAAGCTCAGGTGGAGGCCGTGGCCAGGAGTGCCTACTCCCAACTACGTTTGGTACGTCAACTGAAACCTTTTTTGGATAGAGATGACCTGGCCACAGTTATCCACGCTCTGGTAACCTCCAGGTTGGGACTATTGTAATGCGCTCTACATGGGGCTGCCCTTGAAGACGATTCGGAAGTTGCAGCTAGTGCAAAATGCAGCTGCCCGAGTGCTGACCGGTACAGCTAACCGGACGCATATCACACCGGTTCTAAAAGAACTGCACTGGCTGCCAATTCATTTCCGAGCCCAATTCAAGGTGCTAACTCTGACTTATAAGGCCCTAAATGTCTTGGGCCCCAGATATCTAAAGGAGCGCCTTCTCCCAAATAAACCTGCCCATGTCTTAAGATCTGCAGGAGAGGCCCTCCTTGTTGTCCCAACGCCTTCAGCGGTTAGGCGGGTGGGCACCCGGGAGAGGGCCTTCTCAATAGTGGCCCCCAGGCTATGGAATGGTTTCCCCTTGGAGGTGCGTCAGGCCCCTTCTTTGTTTACATTCAGAAAGGTTGTAAAGACGTACCTCTTCACTCAGGCCTTTGGCTAAATGCTCTTTATTCTTCCCTCCTTCCAAACACCACTGTTTTAAACTGTTTTTGTATTGTTTTTATTCTTATTCTTATTATCATGTTGGTTTCTAAATCTTACGCTGGTTTTATTATTGTGTGATACAATTTTTAGTGTGCTTGTTCTTAATTGTTGTAAGCCGCCCAGAGACCCTCGAGTATGGGGCGGGATATAAATATAAATAAAATAAATAAATAAATAAATATGCGATGCCTCCAACATGACTGCACATTCTGCTGCACAGTATTAACAAGTCTAGACGCACCCCTACTTTCAATCCTCAGTAAAGAGTCTCAGATCAGCTATCTGCAGTGAAGAGTCCCAGCAGGATTCTTGGTCTAGTGGTTAGTGTATCAGACTCTTAATCGGTAGTCTCCTGGTTCAAGTCCACACTCCTACATTAAGCTGGTTGGGTGACCTTGGGCTGATCACTGCTCTCTTTCTGAGCTCTCTTTCTGAGCTCTCTTTTCAATCAAATTTTTGGATATGTGAAAAACTGAATTTTCACTTCATTGTAAATGTCAATGGGTATGAAATATGTGATCAAATTTGCAAATGCAAATTGAATTTTGCACATCCTCATTTAGCAGTGAGTTAGGCTTTTATCTTCAGCAATTTGTGACTGGTTTGCTCTTGATAACTGTTCCTTCTGTTGTTATCCCTTAGCTGCCACACAACTAAACTTGCTTTCTTTAAAGTAGGTTGGTGAAAAAAAAAAATGCCAGGAGGTTTTTGTTCCATTTTTCCAAGATCATCAATAATCCCATTATTTCTTTGTCTCAGTTTTGATAAGAAAATACAGAACTTCTTAATTAGATGAGCATTCTTACTTTTCACATTTTAATAACTTCACCCAGATAACTTCAGAAATCATAAAATATATATATTCGATGACCTGGTTTCTTTTCTTTTTTTCGTTGTTCTTTATTCTCTCTGAGACAAACTCTTTGATCTAGCAACAATAGGTTCTTTGGCTAGGAGTGCTAGAGTGCAAAAACAGACTTTGCCACGTTCTGGAAAAGATGAAGTACGTCTTGCTGCAGGACCCAGCTGGCAGTATCTAGATCAGCACTCCAGATGAGATCGGCTTACGTTGAATAATGCTGCTTGAGTGAAGCAGAGGTGGTGGGAGGCCCTATATCCGGTGGGCAGGATGCATAAATAGGCTTGGGTTTTGGACTTTTTGGGCCCTTCCAGACTGGTGGAATAAATCCACAGTGACAAGAAAAATTGCATGTTCACTGGGCACCTGGACTAGAGTAGCATCCCATAGCTTCCTCATCGGAAACTGTGAGAGCTGAGATGGGCATGCAGGGTCACATGGGATGAGGTAGCCAATCAGAGTTGAGCTGCCCTCCCTGTTCTTGTTGGCTCTTCTTGCCATTCCATCTGGACTGGTGGGAAGATTTGAATTGTCGTAATACTGTGCAGGGAGTGCTGTTAAATCAGCATAAAGTTAATTTTCAGTAGCATTGACATAATGCATTGCCACTATGTGCGACATCTCCAACATGACTGTGCACCCTTCTGTGTAGTATGAACAAGTCTGGACACACCCTTTCACTGTTTTCTGCTTAACTAACTGCTGGCCCACAAAAGCCATCATTTTTTCTTTACACTTTAAAGAGGAAATTCAGACCACCTTACCTACCTGCAGGCCCAGAAATATGGACAAAATCCTGCCTTTCAGAGGCATCCTTGGGCTCCTGCCATATGCTAGACACATGAGTGGTGGATCCAGATTGCATTCGACACGGATCAAGAGAGGATTAAAAGTGTATTCAGGTCAGATTTGATGCTTTCAGAGTGCGGATATTTTACAGGATACGTATCAGATACATATGTTTTGGTATCAGATACATATTGGATTCTTATATGAATTTGTACAAATACATTTGTATCAAATAAAATCCTACCATATTCAAAGGGGTTCTATTCAAATGAATACAGATTTTCTAACATTCGATTCATTGCAAATCAAATGTCAAAAAACCCATTTGTGTACATCCCTACCACTGAGCTATGGCTTCTCCCGTCAGATGGCGTTGTACAACGTACATACATAATACATACATAACTTTTATTGATTAGTCTGTTTGACCATATCAAAATACAAAAACATAGTACCACACAACATCGTGTACTGCACATAATTTAAAAACTAGTAAAATCAGCACGGGTTTTCATTGCTTTCGAAATAAAAAGTGCAACCATAAAAACAGACTGCCTGTCCGAGCCTAGCTATTGCAACATGGCTGTACCCAAGATGCTCCTCCATTTTTGCATCACTAATCCCCCCCCCCCATTGCAGCTTAAGTGAAGTAATCGCACGAGCAAAATGTACACGACCTTTGGCTAGCGTTGTACAACATTTTACTGTGTGCTCATTTGAAAGCCAGAAAGTGACTGATGATTCTCCATTGTTCATGGTCTACAGAAAAGGCATAGGCCCCTTCTGTGCTTATCTTAAATCACATCAAGCAGGGAGGACTACAGGCCTCTCTGCTACATGTTATTGCAGAATATAGGCAGTCCTAGCCACTACTATAATGCTTTGCCTGCACCAGATGGAGTGTATTCTGGATCTGGAGTGCCTAAATCTAGACCACCAGTGGGGCAGATTTATCAGGTTCACTGACATAGTAGCAGGAGAAAAACCTGGATCATAGAGGTGTGCAGAAAGTACAAATCTCCATGTTCTTGATCAACAAGGGACATTCATAGCACTCCACCTTACTGTGCCATCAAAGTGGGTTCCCTGGGACTCCAAGACCAGGAACTTGAATTCTTGGCCATTAGAGGCTAGCTCTGAAGTATGTGTGAGCTTCAGGAGTGGTACAGTGGCTGGACCAGAACCTTCATTGCTATACAGATAATATTTTTCTAGTCCAGAACGATATGTTCCAAACTTTGGACAGACTGATTTGTTCCAGATGAACTATCCTGGAATAAAACAGGTAAGTGCATAAAGGCCCATGACGATTTTACATTGGTTCAAACCAGAGGCTGCAGTCAATGAAATGTCAAGCTGTGTGGCTTTGCAAGCACCCCAAGTTGTCTATCATGCAGAGATAAGGCATGGATCTTTCTGCTCTCAGATTTAACTTCATATGACCTTGGGACAGAGGTGAATTCTACAAAATGACAATTCTCAGCAACTCACAGTGGTGGCTCACAAAGTTTGACCCCAGGGTGGAAGGAGAAGAGATCAGCAAACAGTTTGGATGACATCAAAGTGAAGCTTGTTTGCAAACCTGCAATCCAGATCTGCAAACTTTACAGGAAACCTGTGTATAAAAGGGAGGGAGGGAGATTATTAGCAGAATCTCAGACAATTATTTTCTAAGGAGTGGGATCAGAAAATAAAAGCATCCTGCAAAGAGAGAGGTGTGAAAGTCTTTAATGGGGGAATATTCCATTATGTGATCCCAAATCTCTTGCAATTTGGTCTCATGAAATTGATTTAGAGCTCCTTTTACGAATAAGAGGAGTCAAGAAGATATGAGATCTCTGGGTGATTAAAAATCTAGCAGAGCTGAGATAGGATGTAGTGTGCTTTAGGAACGAGACTATTATCCTCAAACATGCAAACAAACAAAATCGTATTTCAGAATTAGAACTTTACCAGACATCCAACTTAATGCACACAAATAACTGAAGAAGGGGAGAGTCTCGCTACAGTACTTCACTGTTCTCCTCCTTCACTACAACCCAGCCAAAGGTCGTGTACATTTTGCTCGTGCGATTACTTCACTTAAGCTGCAGTGGGGGGGGGGGATTAGTGATGCAAAAATGGAGGAGCATCTTGGGTACAGCCATGTTGCAATAGCTAGGCTGACAGCTGGAGGATGAAAGACCAGACCTGCTCTGCTTAAACTAATCCCATCAGTGGCACACTTCACATAAGTCCATTTGATTGGCTGAAGGGCACTGAAGCAGGTGTTCTTTTTCTCTATCGCACCACTCAAGGACCAAGGGCCACTCTATGAAGCTAATGGGCAGGAGGATTAGGACTGAGAAAGAGAAGGTTTTTTTTCCACCCAGATGGTCATGGGTCTTCTCATCAGAAGAGGTAGTGTGACAGCAACTGGCCTGGATAGCTTTAAGAAAGGATTAGACAGATCCATAGAGGACAGGTCAGGTATATCAGTGGGCCTTTCTGCACTTACCTCTCCAGCCAGGCCCACTGGTTCAGACTACAGAAACACATAGTGTGAGAAACACATAGTGTGAGACAGCACTGTCTGCATGGCAGAGCTAGCCCAGATCCTGGGCCCAAAGTTCGTGCAAAAGTTCCTAGCTTTGGAGTCTTTGGGGGACTTATTCAGCAGCATGCTTTGGTGCACCACAACAAGTCACCTGGGAACTGTGCCTTCTGTATGCCTCTGTGTTCCCAATCTGAGCCCACAGGCCTGCTGGTAGACTCTAACTCTAACCCGGAATCCCAATGGGTGTAGGGGGTCACAGACCAGCACAAATGTATGGGCCAATGGGAATCCAGAGAAGACTACAAGGGCTTGTATTCCCAAATTAAGGCTTATTTAGCCTTCAGTAACAAAATCAAAGCTGAAGGAATAAATTGGAGGAGGGAAAACTGGACTCTACAAGCTATGCCTGTTTATTTTTTAGTATCCCTTTTTTATACAACTGAAGACCTTTCACCAGGATTCCAGAAGGCAACTCAATGTTTTCCTGTAGTGATAATTGACTAGCTGACTCTTAAATAAGCTTATTCATCAGAGAAAGCTGGACTGATTGGTTTTGTCTGTTGTTGGCATAACTATATGTCTTTCAGCCATGAAATTAGCCCCAAAGTTGTCGTTAGCATGTTGCTCCTTCACTGATTGATCTGACTTCCAGAAGATTCAGCCCAAGTGTGTGTTGGCTCCAGACCATTGCTGGTCCACATATCACTAAAGAGGAGTCTTGCATGTTCCCACAGGCTTCTTCACATGTTCTGTGGCAAATGGCTGAAGACAGCTATTGTTTCTCACTGAAGAAATGCAAGCAGATTCCCTTTAGCTACAAGAGATCCACACAGTTGGCTGATGCCAATGTTCTCTGACAGCATGGGGAAGAGCTTTCATGCACAACCTGAGATCAGTGCCAGTTGAGGTAAGGCAAGGTAAAGATTCATTGCAACCTTGCATTCCCTGAAAAACATGTGTTCACTGGGGTTGGGAGAGGCCATTTCCAAGACTGACCTCTTCTCCTAAGCCCCTTGAATATTGAGCTTAGGAGATATCCATTTTAGGGAGTGATAAGATAAAAATATAAAAGCAAAACAATAAAAGCACTAAAGGAAACTTCCCAGTCAATATTTCTGGAGGCAATAGCACAGAATTACATAATGTGTTTACAAAACCTTCTACAAAGCAGAAATCTTATGAAAATGGAATGCACAAGTTTTGTGAGCTAAATATTAAAGAGGCAAGACAGAAAAAAGGTGCTAGAGTAACACAGCGTTTGGTCTGCAGACAGCAAACTGGATCACATAAATTGATTTATTCTTCGCCCGTGTGCACATAAAATTGTAAATGTATAGGCAAGTGAATGAAAATATTCTTGAAATCCAACTTGAATAATATAAGCCAGCGGTAGAGATGTGCATGAATATTTGTGACATTCAATATTTGTATGGGTTCGGACGAATGCAGACGTTCGTATACAAATTGAATGTTACGGCATTCGTACATTGACATTCGTACAAATACGAATATTTTGGAACATTCGTACAAAGTTTTGGAACATCCGTGAACTGGGGAGGTGGGAAAGCAGCTGCACCAGTGACATCTGCAATGGATCCAGAGTGCCTTTGACATGGATTGAGAGCAGATTCAAAGGGGATTTAGGGTGGATTTGACGCTTTCAGAGCAGACATGTTATGGGATATGTATTAGATACATAATGGATACTTATGCGTTCATATTGGATATTTGTACAAATTTGTATGAATATATTCATATTGAATAGAATCCTAGCACATTGAAAGGGGATCTATTTGAACAAATATGAATTTTTTTACAATCTATTCAAAATGAATCAAATGCAAAAAAAGAAGAAATAAATAAATAAAAACCATTTGTGCACATCCCTACCCTGTGGTTCTTAACTTGAGGTTCAAGGATTTACAGGAATCTATAAGGCCTCACAGAGGGTCCACAGTAGGCCAGTGGCAGCATTAGGTGGTGGGGGTGGTCAGGGCATGCAAGGCAGGGGGTGAGTGGGGGATATGTGGTGGGGGTGGGGGCTCTGTAAAGTTTTATAACAAAAGTTATATAAAGGGCATCCATGGCAAAGAAAAGGTTAAGAACCACTGATATAATCATTAAAGATTATTGCACTTTCTTTGTCCATCTCTTCATCAGCTAGCATATTTGGAAGGTAAACAACATTGCTTAGCTGACCATCAGGGACACTGCATTTGCAAGGGTCAGCTGAGTGTTAGAATTTCCTTTTCAGTGGATTACAATAGTCCTTTACTGTTTCATGGAAAAGAATCAATTCCTCATGCAATTTTCATTGGAGACAACATCAGTACACACTTCAGGCAAGGGCCTGCATGCGGCTGCTGTGAATGGGAGATTGCTTTTCTCTAATCCTGTACCGTATTTAAAGCTTAGCAATCATGCTTGCCTCTGTGTATTCAAGCAGAAAGCATTTAAAACTAAAGTCAATCTGAAAGGATGGGGAATAGGTTGACCTGGCAATCTCTGCTAAATCTTTCTTCCACCCTATAGCGTGCATATACAGTGTTAATTGACTATTAACAGACCCACAGACCAACTAGGATTTCACTCAACACTTTCTATTGTGCCATTATGTGTAAGCAAGCAGGGAGTAGGGGGTGGGGTGGGGTGGGGTGGGGGGAACTGCTGCATTATTTTGTGTTTGAGCCATAGCGGCATATTATATTTGGACATTCTTCTTGTATCTGCAGTAAGGTTTTCTTGCACTAATCAGGGTCACTGTGAAAATACTTTGAGGCACAGATTGAGACTTGCTTGCTAGATTTTACGTTCATGCCATGGTCTAGTTTCAGCTTTCCATAATCACAAGTAGTGAGAACCAGATTACTGACTCTTGCTGTTCATGTATAAGGGGTATTACATAATTGTATTCAGTGACCCTAGAGGTCCCTTCCAAGTCTATGATTCTGTGATTCAAACTGCTCTATTCTGGAGCAAGCAATCTTAAGGGACAGTCTGTCACACTCTGGGACACTCCCTCCACATGCTACAGCACTGCTTCCTTCCCAGAGTAGGTTGGAGCATATGAGACAGGCCTGAGACCAATTTGCACTTCACCCCATAGTTCACAGTAGGTGAACTTCTGGGCAAGTGCATCTGCCCTTGCAGGAGGCACTTACTGCCTACAAGCAGCCCCTGCCTTCCCAGATGCTCACCTATCACTCACCAATCCTTACCCCACACAACTGGAACTTACCTGACAGTGTCCAACTGTCAACCATTTGCACCTCTGCCAGCTAGGAAGGTCATTGGAAATGCTGTGTAAGGTTGCTGGCAACTCCAATGACCCCCTGACACGACTGTGATGGCTCAGAGCATCATCGTCATCATAGTGACAGTGCTGATGCATGCGCAGTCACGGAGGACACTGCACTCAAGGTGGTGGTGCCTAGAAGAGGATTGGCCTGGGGATTGATCACCTGGTGATCAATTGTGTGTGTGGAGTAGGCTAACATCACGATCGTTAATCAATGTTAGTTCATCACACACCTTTCCTGTCCATAGGATGAGAAGGGAAGTGCAAAATTGTTTCTGATCCTTCAAAGCTGTGGAGCAGGAAGGACTGCTCCACAACTTGACCCGGAATGTCTGGTATGCTCCTGGTCAATCCTGCATGAACCACACCACTTCTGGTTGCAAACGCTGCCAGGCATTCAGTAGAAGTTGTTGTAGACACTGCTATGGTGATTCAGACAGTCTGGATGGACTGTGCACACTGCAAACATCAAGAGGGAACTCAGGAAACATCCCAGCACTCACAGTGCAAACGCCAGCCACCGTTCCCGAACCTAACAAGTGTAACAACTGATGCTTTTTGACTTTGGTTTTGGTAGGATCAAATTCTTTGCCTTAGCTTCAGGCCCAGAAAGATCTTAAATGAAATGACTTTAGAGAAAAGAAAAATCACCAGCAGCAAAACTCATAACATTTCCCCCCTCAAATATAAAGTGAGCTAACCCCACACTCTGTGTCACCTAGCATTAGCACCAAGCACACTAAATATTATGCCAGCCACTATTTTAAGTTGGTGTCATGTCACTGAAACTAATGTCACTTACCATCAGTTTTCATGGCAAAAAGACGTAATGTAATTTGGCACTGAGGATGACTGAACGTAGGAGGCTGCTAGGCTGGCCTATTTGTTCTCCTAAACTGATACTAACTACTATAATTGAATTTGGCTTTTCCAGGATTTCCAGAGGGGTTTTCCCATTACTTGTTACTTTGTACTTTAAAGGAAAATGAAGATTTTCTGCTTGAAAACCGTGCATACTGCCACGGGCCCTTCTGAAGGATTTGTTTATAACCCACCCTTCACCAAAATAGCTCAGGGCTGATGGAAAAGCAAAAATGATGACAAAGAGATTCAAGCCCATAACGTCAATTCAATGGTAAAATTGCAGATTAAAAAGATCATAAAAGCATATCTTCACTGCTATATACTAGCATGGAGGAGCATCCCATTCACGTGAAACCCAGGTCAGGGTTCCTGTGTCTTTAACTGTTGCATAGAAAAGAAAATGTCAGTGGTTATCACCTGCATTGCAGATTACACCTGCCAAAATTTCCACTTCTAAAAAAATGTAGAACAGAAAAGGCAGAGGAGAAGAAGGAGAAGACCTGCCTTTTCTGGCCCACCTTTCTCATTCTTTTATGGGGACTCAAAGCAGCTGACAAACCTTCTGTTCTTCTCCCCACAACAGACAACCTGTGAAATAGATGGGGCTGTGAGAGCTCAAAAAGGGAGCTGTGACTAGCCCAAGGCCACCCAGCTGGCTTCATGGAAGAGCAGAATCAAACCAGGAGAGTACCAGATAAGACCCCAACAGTCCAACCACAAAACCGAACTGTTATCAGCCATCCCTGTGCATTAGACTGTGATCAGTAATTGGTATTCTAATCACAGGTTTGGGACTGGAAAGCATTCCAAGAGAGAGCAGAAAAACCTTGTTTGGAGAGTACCATAAACTACTGCTCTTCCAACTGCCATCACAAGGCTGTGAACTATCTTGCCTGAGAGAAGTGGAGAAGAGGCAGCAAGCTGGGCTCTGCCATCTTGCTCCCAGCAGTGCCCCTCCCTCCTCCAACTGCCCCCATCACAAGATTGCAAAGAGACTATTGCAACCAATCCACCAGTTAAGAAATCATCTGGTCCTGAGGCTGAGCAGGGCCTGAGTAGATGCCAGCTGACCATCTAGACCATCATCCGGTTTGTCATCAGTGAAGAAAAAATTAAAGGTAAAGAGAATAGGAAAATTCCAGCAATAAGAAACAAAGATAAGAATTGGAACTGAAGGCCTCAAGTGCTTGCCTCCCACACCATTTTCCTTTTGTTTCTTGTCTCTTTAGATTGTAAGCCTGAGGGCAGGGACCTGTCTAAGATTAATATACTATTGTAACCCACCCTGAGACCTTCGGGTATAGGGCAGGATAGAAATGAATGAATGAATAAACAAATAAATAAAAGCAGGAACAGTGGATTAGACACCCTCTGTGTAGATTACCTTCATCTTAACGACTATGGGCACTTCTGCAGAGACCCTCACAGGATGAGATGGATAGACGGTCTCATGGAAGCAATGAACATGAGCTAGAAAAATCTCCAGGAGACATTAGAGGACAGAAGGACCTGAATTGCTCTGGTCCATGGGGGCCATGACTGAATGACTAAACAACAACTTAGATTGTGACCAGACAGAGGGGAAGAACATTTCTGAGGCAGCTTAAAGAAGGCTCTGAGTGGAATTGTTCACACAACAGTCTGCCCCTCCCCTAGACATTCTTAAAGAAGGCTTGGGAACACAAGGGCCACACACTGTGCCTTTCTGACCTTATTCTGGAATATGAATTAGGGACTACTTTCCACATGCTAGCGCAGACTGTGGAAGGCCCCAGGTAAGGTCTGCTATAGTCTGCATTAGCATGTGGACAACAGATCCCCATCCCAAGATATATGCTAGAATAAGGACAAGTATGGAAAGGACCATTATCTTTCTGAAGTACCCCTAAGGTACCCCTTTTGTTATGTCTGGACACAGGTCAACTCCTATAGTATTTACTTTGCAGTAACTCTCTCATTGCATAAACTGGAACAGTCAACAAAATTCTATTTTCAGCCATCTCATTTCTCATTCTGTGTTTTCCAAACATTTTAAAGTTACCAGAGCTGGGCAGAAGTCCCCTGTGAGTTGTCTGGCAAAAGCTGTTCCTACATTTCCTTCTTTTTGCAGCAATGGTTTCTGAACTTGCTATGCTTACCAAATCATCAAATAAAACTCAAGCGAATTTAGTGATTGACCTCATCATGAAGGAATAACAACATCTGCATTTTGCAGTGTTCTTACCACCACCACCAATAATAATAATTCTGCTACTTTTTTTATACTCTTCTTTCTCTATCTTTTCAATTTGTTAAGTTCTGGAAAGTGTAGGAAGCACATTGGAAAATGAAAAGGTTGATGGTAAGGCATGATGATGAGCCTAGTTGGAATTGTACTAGCCTCTGGTTACAAATTCTTGAAGATTTAAGCAAGGGGACCTGGTTTTTCTGGATCTTGACATGTCCAAGATACTTCTCCAAGATACTGGACTGTTAAGTAGGGGATAATTCTGAAGCTATTTTGAAAAAAGACCATGGCAGGAGCACAGAATGTAATAGGATGGAGTGGAACCTGTGAAAGATGGGAACGTTTACCAATATTACTATTTCGGTTGCAGTAGGTTCTTTCATACTTACCAGAAACTGTAGCTAGAAAGCCTCTTCATGCAATCCTTTCCCAAAGTGGACATTTGAGACCATAGTCCTCACACCTTTTCACTTCTATCCATTTTATTTGTGGACTTTCCATCCACAAGTCCATTTCAGGATAGCAATGGGAGGGAACAAAACATCAAGTACTTGGATGAAGAGGTATATTTTAAGCAGGTGTTGAAAATCATACAATATGTTTAGTAGGGGTGTGCGCAAATGCAATTTTCAGGATTTGATTTGATTCAAAGTTAATATCCAAAGATTCAAAGCAATTCAAATATTTAAAATCTGAATGTATTTACATTCGATTTGAATACATTTGAATCTATTCGTACAAATTTTCAATTCATATTTGAAGATATGAATGTCGGCAACATTCGAATGTGTCCGTACTCTCAGCTCTCATTTGCTGTTCTCACTGTCCTGTCTGGACTGGTGGGAATATTCAAATTTACCTAATACTGTGGACTCAGTGCTCATCATTACATAGTAGGTAAATTTGAGGTAGAGGTGGCATAATGTGCTGCCGTTACTCAGTATCAGCCATCACATGTGCCCTGACTGCACATCAGAAAGCACAGTGTAAGTCTGGACATACCCATAGTCAGCTGCAGGCCCCCTTGTCAGTCACTTTGAGTCCCCTTAAATGGGTGAGAAAAACTGGGTAGAAAAGCCAACTCTTCTCCTCCTCCTCTACAGTCACAAATAAGTTTCTTTTTGTGTGCCCTCTACACTCAGGATCAAAATCTACAACCTTTGTGGGCCCACATTTTCCATTTTGAGGGCACATCATGTCTATCATTCCATTTCCTCACCATGGACAATGAATAGGTGGACTCAAAAGATTTCTGGTCATACCTTTTTACCAATTTTAGTAGCACTACATTCTGTTACTCTTTCTGCCCATATTTTTGCTAGCCTTCCCTTAGGAGTCCTGGAATTTATTAAATCTTAAATCTCAAAAACTTCAGCTGGTGTCCTTCTCTGTGCCCTAGACTGTAAAACAGATCAGAAAAGTGAATGGCATAGCAACATTCAAAGGGCCAGGGCGATCTTTGTTTCATCTATATTTTCTTTCTGATTTTATTTATAAGGTTCTCTTAAAATATTCTGTGAGTTTGGTAAATTAATATCACATTACTTTGCAGTGGCTCCTTTGAAATGATTATATCTGACACTAGATTTATGAACCCTTTCAGTATGAATCTATTTTAAGCCACTCATATTATAAAAATTGCCTTAACTGTGCAAACTGACATTAGATGAATGAGAATCTATGGAGTATACTGGAACAACTTGTGACTGGGACTCCTGGCAGATGGAAGGATGCCTTTTGGAGTACAGAAAATGGCAGGTGGTTGTCTGCCTTCAGCCTCAGAGGCAAGTAACAGCTTTGCATAATCCAAAATCTTCAACTAGCTCATTGATATTAGGGATGTACACAAATATTTGTAGGCATTTGAAATCCAATCAAATGAGCTGAATTTTGACATTCAAACTCAAATGTCCCAAAATTTAAATCTAAGCATTCAAATCAAATTTTGGATCTATTTGTTCAAATTATCTGGGCATTCAAATTCGTACATGATGAGTACTTGACGATATGCATCTTTCCCACATCCATATGCATTTGTACAGATCCATGAGAGACAAAAATGGGTTGCATACAGGATAACTACAGGATGCATACGGACGTGTACAGATGCAAATGGATGTGTACAGATGTGGGCAAGATGCGTACGTGCACATATGAATGTTGTCAACATTCATTTGTGCAGATTCAAATAAAAAATTCAAACAACTTGATTCAAATTCGGTAAATATGAATCAAATCTTGTTAAATTCAAATTTCAATTCAAATTTTAAAGATTCGAATTGGATTGGATTTTCAGGTAATTCAAATAGAATGTCAAAAAAACATTTGTGCACATCCCTATGTGATATTTTTGAACCTAACCAGACTTCTAACAATTCAATTCCATAAACAGAGACATTTCCACTCAAGTATGAAACAGCAGATAAATCTGCTTGTCTTGTTGGAGTACTGACGTGAAAATGTCCAAAAATCATAAGGATTCACTATTATCTGTCATGGCATGCCTAGTAAAGTCGTGCATACAACCTTCACATTACATCCGTGCAAAGGCTGTTTGGGGGCAGGGCAACTGTAGCTGTGCATTCTTGCACCATGTCACCCTTTGGCATAGCAATGGCCCAGTGTGCATGGCAGTTGCTACAGAGAAGTGAATGGTCCCACACGGGACCATTCATACTTGGCCCAGACTCAGGTAGGCATCTTGCCCACATCTGTTCAACTTAAATACAGAGAGTAAGTTCTTAATAAAGTCTAACACAGAGACCTTAAACTTTCATAAGGGAAACTTGCCCAAAATGAGGAAATTAGTGAAAAGGAAATTGAAAGGGAAAGTCAAAAGAGTTAAATCACTTCAAAATGCATGGAGACTACTTAAAAACACAATAATGGAAGTACAACTAGAATGCATTCCTAAAAGAAGAAAGGGGACTTCTAGGTCCAAGAAGAAACCAATGTGGCTCACAAATGCAGTAGATGAAGTCATTAAAAACAAGAAGAGTTCATTTAGGAAATGGAAGGCTTGTCCAAATGAGGAGAACAGGAGGGAACATAGACACTGGCAACACAAATGCAAGACGGCCATTAGGAAAGCTAAGAAAGATTTTGAGGAGCACATTGCTAAAAACATCAAAAGAAATTACAAGAACTTCTATAAGTATATCAGAAGTAGGAATCCAACCAGGAGAGCAGTTGGACCACTAGATGGTAAAGGACAGAAAGGGGTAATTAAAGAAGAAATGGAGATTGCAGAGAGACTAAATGAATTTTTTGCTTCCGTATTCACGGAGGAAGACAGAAGACACATGCCAGTAGCTGAGCCTGTATTTTCTGAAGAGTTAAACTGTACAGAAATAACCAAGGAAGAGGTCCTGGCATGTCTTAATAAACTAAATGTGAACAAGTCACCGGGACCAGATGGTATTCATCCAAGAGTCCTTAAGGAACTCAAATGCGAAATTGCCGAACTTCTAGCAAAAATATATAATCTTTCCCTAACATCAGGCTCCGTACCTGAGGACTGGAGGGTAGCAAATGTAACACCAATCTTCAAAAAAGGATCCAGGGGTGATCCAGGCAACTACAGACCAGTTAGCTTAACGTCAGTTCCATGTAAGGTGATGGAAACCATTATTAAAGACAAAATTAGTGTGCATATGGAGGAGCAAGCATTGCTGAACAAAAGCCAGCATGGCTTCTGCAAAGGTAAATCATGTCTCACAAATTTGTTGGAATTCTTTGAGAGTGTCAATAAACACGTGGATAAAGGTGAACCAGTAGACATTGTCTATCTGGACTTTCAGAAGGCTTTTGACAAAGTCCCACATCAAAGGCTACTGAGTAAACTCATCAGCCATGGAATAAAAGGACTAGTTCTGTCCTGGATTTGTGACTGGCTTAAGGGCAGAAAGCAGAGAGTAGTAATAAATGGCAAATTCTCAGGGTGGAAAGAAGTAAAAAGTGGGGTCCCTCAAGGCTCAGTACTGAGACCAATGCTTTTTAATTTATTCATCAATGATCTAGAAGAAGGGGTACATAGTAAAATAGTAAAATTTGCTGATGATACTAAATTATTTAGGGTAGTAAAATCTGAAAGAGATTGCCAAGAGCTCCAGAGGGATCTCTTAGCATTGGGTGAGTGGGGTACCAAGTGGCAAATGTGCTTTAATCTTAACAAGTGCAAAGTAATGCACATCGGAGCCAAGAATCCAAATTACGTCTATAAACTGATGGGGTCTGAGCTTTCTGCAACACACCAGGAAAGGGATCTCGGAGTTCTGGTGGACAGTTCCATGAAGGTGTCAACCCAGTGCGCGGCAGCAGCGAAAAAAGCAAATTCAATGCTGGGAATAATTAGGAAGGGAATAGAAAATAAGACAGCAAGTGTCATTTTGCCCCTTTATAAATCTATGGTGAGGCCACATTTGGAGTATTGTGTACAATTCTGGTCACCACACCTCAAAAAGGATATTGTGGAACTAGAGAAGGTGCAGAGAAGGGCAACCAGAATGATTAAGGGTCTGGAACACCTTCCTTACGAAACCAGGCTGCAACGTCTAGGCCTCTTCAGTCTGGAGAGACGGCGTTTGAGAGGGGATCTGATTGAAGTATATAAAATTATGCACGGTATAGAAAGGATGGATAGAGAAAATTTCTTTTCTCTATCGCACAATACTAGAACCAGGGGGCACTCTATGAAGCTGATGGGTAGGAGAATAAGGTCTGACAGGGGGAAGTATTTCTTCACCCAGAGGGTCATCGGCTTATGGAATGTGCTGCCGGAAGAGGTGGTGACAGCTACCAGTCTGGATGGCTTTAAGGTAGGGTCAGACAAATTTATGGATGACAGATGTATCAATGGCTACTAGAACGAATGCCTAGGTGCATCCTTCAGGCTGAGGGGGGGGGGAGGAACTGGGGCGCTTCTAAGGCCATCTGCTGGGACTCGAGAGCAGGAGAAGGTTTGTCCTTGTCTCTGCTTGAGATGCCCGTGAGCATTTGGTGGGCCACTGTGTGTGACAGGATGCTGGACTAGATGGGCTGTGGCCTGATCCAGCAAGGCTTCTCTTATGTTCTTATGTTCTTATGTAAACACCGGCCACTGTGCCTGGTTTTAACTGCCATGGGATAGTATCCCATAGTAGGTAAATGCAAAAAAAAAAAAAAAAAGCCCTTAACATCAGAACCACCACCCTAGGCCCAAACACGGTAAGGATGAGTCAGAAAATAACTTTAAAATGTTACTCAAACTTTATTGATAACAGATTAACAATGTTTGGTAAACATACAATATAAGAAGTGTTCTAGACTCACTACATCCCCAGAATTCAGTCTTGAGTTCCCAGTCTCCTTATCCACAGAGGGACAATGCAGGATCTGTGAGAAATGCAAGCAAGCCTCCTTGAGACTTAGAAAGAGACAAAGATGGCAGCACTTTAGACCCGGTGACAACACTCAGTAATACCCTTGCAGCTGTAACCAGAGGCCAATTTGCACTTGGCCCCATAGTACACGATAGGGTAATATGTGGGAAGGAGCATCTGCCCTTTCAGATGCCATACATCTGCCCTTTACAACCCAGAAACACCTCCTACCATACCAGATGTTATCTTATCACTGACTAGCGATGTTACACGAAATCATGCACCACACACATTTCAACCCTACCCAGATGCTTGCCTGTAACATCCAGCACTGTGACCATCTGCACCATTTCCAGTGCTAGGGGTCATCTGAGGTCCTGCGCCAGTGCCCTGGCACCTCAGATGACCTCAAATGCGACTGCACATGTGTGGAGTGTCACAGTTGTTGTGGTGACAGCAACATTACATGTGCAGTTGTGACAGCCAGCATAAACAATGTGCCCAGACACGGGTAAGTGTCCAGGTATGTGGGACTTAGTTTGGCGTTTGATAATCAACCACAACTTTCCTTTGAAATGTGAAATTTCTGGGTGCTTCCGCACTTACCACAGTAAATCCGGATCTACCACTTCTGGATTTAGTAAATCCAGTTTCCAGTAGATCCAGATTTACTAAATCCGGATGCAGGGTAGATCTGGATTTACAAGGGTAGATCCGTATCTAATAGATACGGATCTACCCACACCCCGTCCTTCCGCACACGTGGCAGAAGGATGGCTTAGATCTGGATTTGAGGTGGGTGCTGTGTGGATGCACAGCACCTGCCTCACATTTGTGCTCCGGGGGCCTTCTCCCGGCCTCCTATGATTGGCTCCTTGGAGCCGAGCATGCCGAGCCGGGGGACTCCGCTCTCGTGGCTCACCCTCGCCCCAGAAGTGGTGGATCGCTGCTTCTGGAGCCAGGGGGAGCTTCTCCAAAGCCCTCCCTAGGCCCCCAGGGGATAGCGCGAGCGTTCCCCTCCTTACCTCTTCGTCGTCACCCCGATTCTGGCCGCAGGGTCCCAGGAGGCTGCACGCCTGCATCCTGCACTCCTCCTGATTGGCCAGAGCTGCATTTCTACAGTGAAACACCGATTAAGAGTCTTTTTCTAACACCCATTAAGCACACATTAGGGCCGCCCCTATCTGTCTCTAATGGGTACCGCTGCGTGGACATGGTCTACCCATTCCATTCTTAATGGGTACTGCTGTGCAGACGCGGTTTCCCACATGTGTGCTTAATGGGTGTTACTGTGCGGATACTGAGTAGTAAAAGCATCCTAAAAAGGTGCCGCTGTGCGGCTGCGTACTTCCACATGTGTCCTTAATGGGTGTTTAAGGGCATGTGCGGAAGCACCCTCTGTTTATGGACCATAGATAGATGGCTTTTATGGATCTATCCTTCACTGCAGTCTAATTATTGTAACTGTGCACATAACTTGTGAAATCATCATGCTGTGACCATATTTCACTGGGGTAACCTAGTTTCCACAGGCTTTGAAGTACTATGGTAAATTACCATCAGAGAAAAATAATGAAAATCACACAGCTCCTTTACCCTACATTTAGAGAAGAAGGGGAAAACCACACATACATAAAGAGGATTTTGCATTTTCCACTAAGTATACAATGCAGCCATTTGTATCTTGATTTTAAAAAGCACTGCTCTGCTTCCATTTCTTCACCTACGGTGAGGCCAAACTACACCGACTAATAGCTAAAGCTTTGAATAACATGCAAACAACAGGCTGCAAAAGCTGAAAGAGCTGTTGACAATTTGATTGAGGGGAATAGCCATTTTCAGCCTACAGAAAATATACATGGTGAAAGAAAGCAATATGATAGCATTTTAGAACAAAAACAGCTTGCTATGGCAACACAGTTTTCTCTGGGGCTTTTTCTTCTAAGAAATATTATAAATTCATACCCTTAAATTGCAGAATCTCTATGCATACTTTATCAGAGGATAGAAATGAATATTAATAAGGATTTGCAGGGACACAGCTTCACAAATAACTTATAAGCTTTCCTGAGAGATGTGGGTAGCTTTCAAACTAATGTCTATTTTTTTAAAAAAAAAAAATCAAATGTAAGCAGAGGTTCAAAAGACTTTCCTTTATACTTGGACCATGTCATGGAACAACTAATGAATTAGTCAGTCAATGGATTAGTAAATCCTTAATATTTGTGTGGCTTAATCCATGCACACTGGCCCAACAGTCTAAATGTTCTCTGCTAAGCAACACATCTTATTTTTGCTGTTATAGCAGCAAATTAGTCATTTTCAACATTTTAGTTGTTTGCTTAAACGGTTCAGACTATTTTGTGTCAGTCAGCGTTGAGGTAATTGTTTACATACCAGTCCACGGCTTTCCATCTAGAGTGTTTTCGGTTCCAAACTAGATGTTGTTTAGGTCTGAATACACTTAAAGGCTTACCTAGCTGCTTGGACAATCTGGCTGCCTCCAGACTTGCAGAATAAATCCGCAGATAAAGGAAAAAGTGCAGCTTGTCTGCTGCAAAGTGACGATTAGCTGGCCTGACTAAAAAGCAGCTCTGTAGCTTCCTCCTTAGAAGCTGCAAGAGCTGAGTCGGTGCACTTGGTCATGCAGGCTGAGGCAGCCAATCAGAACGGAGCTGCTCTTCCTGGTCTCATTCATCTCTTCTCGCCATTCTGCCCAGACTGGTCACACCTAATAAATTTGAGTAAAAAAATGCTAGATACAGGAATCATACACATAAACTGAGGAGAGAAGGGGAGGTGCCTCACAATTGACCAAAGGCAAGACTGAACCCCACCCACCACAGCACAGTTCAGCCTCTTTTAGCCTGCCCTCTTGATCACACTTGAGGAAGTGAAGATGGCCTGGAATGCCAGGACAGTCTCAGACCTTGTCAGTCCAGGTTAAGACGGTCTAATGGGGGTAGGTCGGCTTGGAAAATGAATTAAATAAAAATAATATGAGTAACACGATCTGAGGACGACCTGAGCTTGACCTAAAACACCTGTGTGACCACTGCCAAAGTTAAAATCAATCTGAAGAATAATTTTACAAGTTTCCAATTTGTATCCTCTAACTATTACCATTCTACCAGAATGTAGCTAGCAAAATGCAGGAAAAAATATTTTAAAACTAGGGCAATACAAAGAATGGAAATGTGTGAGAAATATTAAAATAAGAAAGCCAAATCCAGAGTGTTTTGGGAAAGTAGTTTTTGAGCAAACTCTCTTTAGCCAAAGGTATCAAAAATAACTGTTGGTGCAGAAGAAACATTAATTCAGATGGACATATTTTTAGCAACAATCACAAAGATATCTATTTAATATGGCATTCTCTCTGTGACTTAGGTACACAGGCTGTTCAGCTGGTCCCTTGTTTGTTCTGTGTTGGATTAAATTCCAGTAAATCTCCCAAACAGCATTAGGCCTGAGAAGCTTTAGAACCATACCAATAGTAAAATGATTATCTCCTGAGTTGCTGGGCTTCCCATCTCTTTCCTTCTTTCCATTAACATATTAAATCCATTTATTGTGCAATTCTGTAACCATAATGAGCAACTACATCAAACCTACTCATAAGGCAAGTTGTTTTACATGGTTTGTGTTTTAAGGGTCTGCCTGAGATGCCCTTGATTGAGGCTGGAAGTATGTTGATGATCGGAGTGCTGCTTTATTTGCTCTGGATGCTTGCAGATGACATACATCTCCGTATCTTCATAATTTTCAATATTTGTATGAATTCATATAAATATGAATCGAACGTTACAGCATTCATACACTGATCTTCGTATTTGTATGAATGTTTCAGAACATTTGTGAACCGAGGAAGTGGGGAAGCAGCTGTGCCAGTAACATCTGCAATGGATCCAGAGTGCATTCAACATGGTTTGAGAGTGGATTCAAAGTGGATTCAGGGTGGATTTGACACTTTCAGAGCAGATATGTTATGGGATACATATTGAATACGTAAGCATTCGTATTGGATATTAGTTTGAATTCATACAAATGCATTTGTATTGAATAGAATCCTACCACATTTGAAGAGGATATATTTGAATGAATACGAATTTTCTTACATTTGATTTGATTCGAATCAAATGCAAAAAAAAACAACCATTCATGCACATCCCTACTCCCTATATTTATTACAGCAGCTCTATTTCCTTACTTCCTTCTCTTTTACCTGTTAAATACTGAGGTTGAGGACAGGGCCAGCAGATATGCCTACATTTCTCACCCTGCATATATTCTCCATGCCTATCATATTTTGGGGGAAGGAGTGGGCATCTCCCACGTCACTTGGACTCTGACCAGGGGTGTTTTTCCGCTGTCACTAGAAATACCCATTAAGTACCCACTAATGGCATTTTTGTACCCATTAATGGGTACTTAATGGGTACTTCCAGTGACAGTGGGAAAACACCCCAGCTCTAGGCAAGGCAAAATATTTGAAAGAGGTGCCATCGAAGGAGAAATGCCTCAGAAAGTAACAATGAAAAACAACAAAACTTTCATTACAATTGTTTTTCTTTTGTAAAAGCCAGAGCACGTACTGTCATGGAAATGTGAACCAAGGAACTCATAAAGTTAATCATGAGTCCTCGAAAAAACCTTTTTTAAATGAGGGTTGGGTTTGGAAGACACACGCACACGTGCACACACACACACACTGTGTTCATACATAGCAAAAGGAGTGTCTCAAAAGTGTCTCAGAGACAGCAGCATGTGGCCCTTGCCTAGTCATGCACCTCTTATACCGTTTTTTCTAGCTAGAATGTTCATGAGGCTGGCAAGGTTGACTGGTAGGTAAATAATCCCGCCTCAGAACTATCTTTTAGCCATCTCTGAGCTAACTCAGTTTTTGGGGGTTTTTTTGTCACTGCCACAGTCCCAATTGAGCTGGTAGCAGCCGGTGGGGCCCTCCTTGGTGCCCACTCTCACCCAGGGGTGCATGCCACACCCCCGCTCCCTGCAAGCCACTTATCTTATCAGACCTCTGGTTTAATGTGATGGGTCCAGGCCTTGCTGGAGTGGTCTGTCAAGTTCTACACAGGTGTGCACCACAGCAGCCCACTCCCACACTGACCTGATATAAGATGGGAATGATCTGTCCCTGGGCTTCCCTAATTGCTTAGCAGAGGCCTAAGTACAAACAGGCCCCAGGTAGGCTGTTCAACAGGGATAATAAAGTAGGAAAGATGAAAATGGAGATAAAAATGTGAAGAGGCTTCTGATTAAAGTCACATTTCTGACAGGGCAGAAGGAAATTTACCCAGCTATCTGGCTGACTATTGAACAAGAGAAACCAATCCATCCTTCCACACATAAAAGCTGTCTCTGAATTATGTGGAAGTTCGGTTTGAACTGGTGTGTTGTGCAGGAATGCTCCTTTGATCTCTTTGGCTTCTTGATATAAGTGCCACCCAAACCAACTGTTCTTGCATTGTAGAAATTATGTAACATCAATTTCTCTTAAGAAACGGGCTATTAGTGCTTCCTAATGCAAGCCTAACCTTGCAGTCAGCATGGAAGCTGTTTAAAGAGATTTAAACATACACCCATAGTAGACAGATGGTAGGATCATTAAATTGTTTTCATCCAAATCACTTTTCCACTTGTGGCCACTGGTAGATAAAAACTGCCAGTGTTAACTGAGGATAAAGGAGTCAAGCCTAGGAATTGAGCGATTTCACTGAGGGGTTCTGGCCTCTATGACTTCAAGCTGCTAACAGAGATTCACTTGTCTGAATATGCTTTCAAAGCTCCCCTTTTTCTACTGCCACCCTGAAATCTATCTCCACAGAACGCTGAATATTATTGTAGCCTAGGAATGTGCACAAATATTCGTAGGCATTAGAAATCCAATCGAATGTGCCAAACTGCAACCTTTGAACTCAAATAGAATGTCCTGAAATTTGAATGTGAACATTCAAATCAAATTTTAAACTTCAGATCTATTCGTTTGAATTATCTGGACATCAGTATCTGTACGGGTTCGTACGTGATATGTACTTGAAGATCTGCGTCTTTCCTGCATCCCTACACATTTGTACGGATCCATATGGATTGAAAACGGGTTGCATGCGGGATAACTATGGGATCCATACGGATGTGTACGGATGTGGGAAAGATGTGTACGTGCAGATATGAATGTTGTCAACATTCGTATGTACAGATTTGAATCAACAATTCAAACGAATAGATGCAAATTTGGTAAATATGAACCAAATCTTGTTAAATTTGAATTTAAAAAATTTGAATCGAATCAGATTTTTGGGTATTCAATTCTATTTGAACAGAATGTCAAAAAAACATTTGTGCCCATCCCTATTCTAGCCTAGCCTTCTAAATTTACCTGGTATACTAGAACAAGTTACTTGCTGGCAGCAGCAATGTCTTGTCAGCTGCCTGGCAGGTAGATTAGAACTGCTGGTTTGCTGATGTTTGAGTGTGTTGTCACTTTGGCTGAGAAGAAAGTCCTACTTGACAAACTTATTTGTTATGCATTTTCAGATGGGGTGATTCTTTAAAAATGGGTGCCCCAAAAAAGCCCTGTGAGATTGCAACTTGGAATGTGTGCAGAGGGAAGAAGTTCCTACATTCATCCAAATTCTGTTTCTTTTCCGAAACTAATTATAGACCCTTTGAAGCCAGTTTGGTCTTGTGGTTAAAGTGCCAGACTCATTTCTCAAAAGTCACAGGGTTTGATTCCACACACCTCCGTGAAGCCAGTTGAGTGACCTTGGGCTTGTTACAGCTTTCTGAGCTCTTACAGCCCCACCTACCCCACAGGGTGTCTGTTGTGGGGAGAACAAAAGAAAGCTTTGTCAGCCACTTTGAGTCCCCATAAACAGGTGAGAAAAGTGGGATAGAAAAGTCAACTCTTCTTTTTCTTTTAGTATTGGGCTTTATCCCAGATTATATTGTAGAAGAGGCCCCTGCTGTCCACATGCTAACATAGACTGCAACAGACCCTAGGAATAAGCTGCAGGGCAAAAAGAACCATAGTTTGTTTCAGTAATTTTCAGTGAAAAGAACAGGAGTCAAGTGTCTAAGGTGTGTATCACAGAAAACTGCTAGCTTTTGTTTCACTACAATGAATCTTATACAACTCTTCCAGAAGTAAGCATTGGGCCTGTCCCCAAGGAATAAAAAGTCTGCCAAGACTCTCCTTTTGCCTCTGAGCGTCCCCAAGCCAGGGTTTTTAACGAGGTTCCAGCGCTACAAAACGTGGAAATCGTGCGACAAAATACATGCACTTTAAACAACTCTTCCAGCGCTCTTTCTGTAAGTCGCGGGTTTTCCTCGCTACATTTACCTTGAGGACACTCTGTGGCAAAAGGGGCGGGGATTGCCGCCTGCACACACAGCAGAAACACAAAAGCAGCTTCACTTTCTAAAGCTCAGAACTAAAGAGCCAGAATCACGCAGAATTGCAACATTGTTGCAATCGCTGTGAGGTGTGAAATGGGTAGATTATTGCTAGGGGTGGATTTTAAAGCGATAACAGGGAAAGTGATGAGTGAATGAGCGATTGTGCGCTGGACAGGGTGGATTTTTGAAAGCAGTAACAGGGAAAGTAGTGAGAGTGAATGTTTTCCAGCACGAGAAGCCATTTAAGGGGGGGAGAGGCAGAGAGCCGATCGCTGTTTTTCCTTTGGACTTGTCAGCGCTCGTGCGCTGGGCAGGGTGGATTTTTGAAAGCCAAAACAGGGAAAGTGGTGAGAGTGAATGTTTTCCAGCACGAGAAGCCATTTCGGGGGAGGGGGGAGATCTGGGAGACGAACAGAGAGGCGATTGCTGTTTCTCCTTTGCACTTGATCGGATTGTCTTCCTGGTTGTGGCCACACCGAGCGCAGTCCCTCCCCATTCCCGCTGGCACCCTATGAACAAGAGCAGGGGCGGGGAGAAAAAGATGTGCGCAAAGAAAACAGGGATCCTATGGGGACGGAAGGTGCGTTAAAAACACGCATTTTCCTGAGCCTCATGCGGACGCTTATTCCTGATTTGCATGGCACTTTTAAAGTCCACTTCAGTAGAGTGACAGTAGAGTGACAGTGGAGAAGTAAATAAGTCTTTTGGGGACTCAGCCATTGAAGCAGTTACCTAGAGTTAGTGTAGGCAGTTATGAACAGGCTATAATTTCATTCTTAATTAACATTTTGGGAAGGCAGGCAATGAAAGCTGAAAGAATTGAATATTTTTCTCAGCAACAAGGCAGAGAAAATTGTTATTTGGTAAACAAAGATATAAGTGAATTAAGAACCTCAGAACCCATGAAGAACAAACAAAACAGAAAAAAACAAATGAAAACCTTATTCAGAGCCGAGGCCTTTTCTCACTGTAGTGGAGTAAGGCTAGGCCATGCGGGGACAAAGACCTTTTTCCACAAGGAGGTCTTGAACACGTCTAGGCCATGCCGGGACAGTGCATTCGCATGCTTGGGGCAGCGGGATCTGTTCCCGACCATCCCAAGCATCCTGGCATGGCCTAGACGCGTTTGAAATGTAGAGCAGTAAAAACTGCTCTACATACGTCTTTACGCATTCAAAGCATCCCTGGCCATCCAGGGAGAGAAGCATTCACACACGCTTCCCTCCCTGACAGCCACAGGACATGCCCCCCACACACACACCACAATTGGCCAAAAAATTGCCGAACAGGTGGTGGGGCCAGCAAAATCACTTACCTTGCTGGCTCTGGGGTTGCCATCTGCCATGGTCTATGCAGGCACACGGACTCTGGTAGATGGGACCCAAGCTGACCACATGGGTCCCGTCTACTGGGAGCACGCGCACCTGCGCGATGGCAACCCAGGCCGGCACGGTAAGGGATCGCCGTGGGGGGGGGGGGAAGTGGCTCGCTCCCGGCTGCTGCAGTTCCATCAGGACTGCAGGAGTTGGGGAGACACCCAGATCGGCCTCCCCTCTGGGGTGGAGGGAGGCTGATCTGCAGCTGTCTATGGGCCAGGTGCTCTGCCACTCTAGCAGTAGACTGGACCCACCCAAAGCTCTGAATGGGTGGACCTAGTTTACTGCCAGTGTGGCAGAGCACTTGGCCCATTGGGGCAGATCACGGGCCTCTGCAGGGTTGAGCCGCCTCAATCTGGGTGGCTAAGCCCCACAGAGGCCCCTGGCACCACCCACCACCCACCCCAGGGCCCGGGGATGCGCGCGTGCACGCAGGTCCTACCTTCTGGCTGTGCTGGGTCTCAATGACCTGGCACAGCCGGGAACGTGCACCACATGCATGCAGCGCAGCTTCTGATTGGGTAGATTGCCCATGTGGGCAGTCTGCCCAAGCAAAAGTCATGCCGGGTGCATGTGATGTGCATTCTCGGCTGTGCCACGGGCCACAGCCACCTCGATTGAGGTGACTGCACCCTGTGGAAGCCAAAAACCAGATGGCCTGCTCTCACCTGGGTGCACTGTTGTGCCTTCCTCCCAGCCACACGATCACTTACCTTTTTGGACCCTCTGGTTTGATGTGGTGGTCACACCCAGGGGTTCATGCCACCACCAACAAAGCATTCGATCACTTACCTTGTCAGGCCTGGGGTCCGATGGTCACGTGGCCTGGCAGAGCGATCTGCCGCTCTGTGTGCAGGCATGCACTTCGGTTGCTCAACTCTTCTTTTCCTTCTTCTACCTGCTTTATAGAACTATGTAGTCTGTGTCTTTCTAATCCATGCCAAGTCAGAACATCCTTAATTTGGAGCCACTTGCACCTCTGAACTGGCAAGTGATCATACCATTATTTATTTGTTTGTTTGTTTACATTTCTATCCTGCCCTATACCCTAAGGTCTTAGCATTTAAAAACAGACATGTCAAAATACTGCCATATATATAAAACAGCATATCATTTGATGGATCCACTGTTGTGTTTCTGTGAGTTCTGTGGACAAGCAAGGAGGCATTTGTAAGGCTGCATCCAGACGTTCTTTACTTAGTCCGCTATATTTTGTTATTCTGCAATAAAACATGGATAAACATGCTTTATTCCTGAATATTCCAACATAGAGGAACAAGTACCCAATGTCTGGATACAGCATTAATCCCCCCAGGCACAAGGTGAGGTTCCATTATTTACATGTATTTTAATAAAACTGGAATTTAAAGTAATTTAGAGGTAAAACGGGCTTTTACTTCATTATCTCTTCATGCATCCGTACAGTACTTGCACAGAACAACCTTAATTAAAAAGAAAAGAAAAGGCAGAAGCTGTTCAAATGAATATCCTTACAGATATCAGCTTCTGCTTCATACTCACCGACAGGCTATTTTATAGCTGTTACATAACTCGTATAAAGCTATGCCCACAACAGATGCCAACATTTCTTTGCAAATCCCATATGGGCATTTTGGTTGTGTGCTTTCCACTTGATCTCTCTCTCATTTCTTAAAAAAAAAAAAAGATTGAAAGACACAGATGACACAGATTACTGAGAATATAAACTTGTTTGGCGCAGATCCTTCATGTTGGTTTGTATACTAAAGTTGTTATTTTTATTTATTAATTTGTTTATCCAATCCTATATCCAAGATAGAGATGTGCACAAATGCCTTTTTAAAATTTGATTCATATTGAATTGAATGCAACAAAATTCACATTTGTTCAAATAGATCCCCTTCAAATGTGGTAAGATTTGTAAATACAAATGTTCAATCCCATACGAATGCATACAAATAGCATACAGATCCCATACAGTAGCACACAAATCCCATATACAAGTCCCATACGAAGCTTCATACAGATGTATCAAAACATTATATTCAAATTCAAATGCCAGTCTTCAAATGTACCAACATTTGATTTGAGTACAAATGTCTGAATTCGATTGAATTTGGCTGAATTTTGAATATTACAAATATTCATGCACATCCCTAACCCAAGGGTCTCAGGGTGGGTTACAACATATAAAACAAACACATTAAAAACAATAACATATTAAAATCATGGCAGTGTCCGAATGTAGGGAAGAAAAGGCTATTATATTGATGCTGCATTACATTATTCAACATAAAGATAGATCTTTACTGGTAGCTTGAGCCCCTATGTAAAGCTGAGTAAATCAAAAGACCCTGAATAGATGAAATGTCAAATACTGGCTCATCCAGGAAAAATCAAGAGCAAATCACAAAATTGCTTACAAACCTTGCTGTGAAATAGAGACAGCAGAAACCCTGTCAAACTTATTTGATGTACATTGAAACATTGCAAGTAAAATATCCATATCACTAATTTCATTTTGCACAATTACGTTACTGATAGACCTGAAATAATTGCTGAAATGCTAAAAGCGTTAGTACTCAAATCTTTCTGTCATTAAGCAAGTTATAAAACTGTACATACTCTAAAACTGTGTTTAGTTTGGGGGTCTGATGTTCGTATTTGCCAGGTAATGTTTGAAAATCTTCCCAATAATACTTTTTTCAGGACCCATTTCAGGCTGCAGGGATGGGGTGATGGAGCAAAAGGGACAGCAGGGAGAAGGGGAGATCAAACCAATTTTCCTAAATCTTTCCTATATACAGAAAATAATTTTTATACTGGCAAAGTCACTCATTCCTTAAATCCTTATTTTCTTTAAACACTTGTTAGCTGCTTCAAGCCATTATGCAGTATACTGAATACAAATCAGTATATAAACATCCCTCACAATTAGCCTAAAATTCTATCCAGGAGGTAAATGTGTGTATGTTATTCACAAATGTACCAAAGATGATTCACGCAGAAGAAGAAGAAGAAGAGTTGGCTTTTCTACCCTGCTTTTCTCACTCAAAGTGGCTCACAAACTTCTGTTCTCCCCACAACTGAACATCCTATAGGGTATGTGAGAGCTCAGAAGAGAGCTGTGACTAGCCCAAAGTCACCCAGATGGCTTCATGGAGGAGAGGGGAATCAAACTCGGTCTTCCCAGATAAAGAGTCCAACTCCCTAACCACTAGACCAAACTGGCTCAAAGCCCCAAATTTCACCCTTTCAAAATCTGAGATCTGACTCTGAGGACAGGGCCACAACTTCTTCATTTCATATTCTGATCACAATGCTCACACCTTTTCATTTCTATCCATTTTATCTGTAGACTTTCTGCTCAGGGAAGTCCAAATGGAGGGTGGAAAGTCCACAAATGAAATGGATAGAAATGAAAAAAAAAAGTGAGCATTCAGATATGAGGATGAACTGAAGAAGGTCTAAAGTGAAGGTGTGACCACAGCCTTAGACAGCAAAATAAATAACTAAATAGGTAAAATACAGAGGAGGGGAACTGTCTGATTTGAACCCTTTTAAAAATCATAGATAGATAGATAGATAGATAGATAGATAGATAGATAGATAGATAGATAGATAGATAGATAGATAGATAGATAGATAGATAGATAGATAGATAGATAGATAGATAGATAGATAGATAGATAGATAGATAGATAGATAGATAGATAGATAGATGCATGCATGCATGCATGCATGCATGCATACGACTGACTGACTGACTGACTGACTGACTGAATGAATGAATGAATGCTACCATTTTGGGGGGGGATTCAAATACCTTTTAAAGGCTAACATGTGACCAACCTTATATTGACATCAACAGAGATCTGCAGCCTCCAGGGCCCAGAATTGTCACTGTGGAGGTGGAGCCCCAGCTGTGACTCCTTTACTTCCACCCAAAATATAAGTAAGTACAGTTTGGCACTGGTGCGTAGAGGTCTCCGTAGTGAGAACAGCACAAATCCCAGTTTTTATCATCAGAGAAAATGGCGCTGTCTGAGTTTCCAGAGCACTAACCATTTTGGTAGCCTTCTTTGGACTTGCTCTAGTTTATCAGTGAGAAGGTAATGTCCTCCTGTTCCACAAATATATGAACAGTAAGACGGAGGGTTCAGAAACAAGATTTTGCAGAACACCTTTGGAAGGTAAGTAATAGGTTATCCTACCTTATGAATTATGGATTCCTGTGGGAGAGACCTTCAGGATTCCTACTGCAGATGCACAGCAGAAGGCCACAGTCCTGGGTTGGAGAAGAGGGAAGGGAGCACAGAAACGCTGCAAACTTTTGTATTGTTTTTTAGGGTGCTTCCGCACAGAGCCTTAAAACACATATAAAGACATATATAAGACAAATACGAGACACATAGATTACTCACCTTCCACGCAGGAAGCCAGATCCAGGATTCTTCGTGCGGCTTCTTCCGCACTCTGGCACTCAAGATCCGACCCTAATCGGGTCTTGCCGCTGAAGAATCTGGCCTCCAGGAAAATTAGGTCTTCCATCCAGCCCCTCGCCTCAATCTGGTCGAAAGCAGGACACTTCCACACCCGGAGGGACGAGGGTCTGGGCCACGTAGTGACTGGCAGCTGTATGCTCCAGTTCCGCAGCTCCAGGGGCAGTGCGGGAGGCCGTATGCCCTTTGGAATGGGTGCTGTGGCCTCTGCGCAGCACCCAGGGAATACGGCTGCCTGATCCGGCTGCCCTGCGCATGTGCAGACATGCGGGAGGCCTCCGAGGACCCGTCTCTATTTTGGAAGTATCCTTGGGAGCCCATATTGCCGGGAAACAGATCTTTTAAAATTCATTTCCCAGCAGCAGGTGCAGAAGCACCCTTATTTTTCTCTAGCAGAAGGAGTTTAGTATTCTCAGACATCAAGTAGCAGAGAGGCCAATGGACACCAACAATATTCATTTGAGGGCAGAACGATTCCTGGTTCCATTCACTGTCTGTGGCATAAGGATACACATTAACTCCGCTGCCTAAATACAGGCATGGAGATCATTGCATTGGAAAGATCATTTGTGGGGTAGCTTGTATTTTCCTTTCCAAGTGTTTTTCATCCATCCAGTATTCTATTTCTGCAGGGGGCAGGAGATACAGCAACTAGCATGATCAGTACCGATCCGTATGTCCTTCTGCATTCATCAAGCAATAAGAGGTTCCATGTAAGATGGAGTGAGTTCCTACCTAATTTCACAGGACCCTCTGCTGCAAACATGAAGCAGTCATTTATGCATTAGCAGCTTCAAATAGCTTCCACCACCGTACACAATAAATAACTTCTAGCATTGTATATACCATATGCTGCAAGTCATAAAGCTGCTGATTAGTAGATTTAATTAGCCTCCTCTAGCTTTTGTTCTAGTGCTCTGCATTATAACAGGATGTTAACACTGATAGCTTCAACAGGGCAGCTATTGTGAGACTGATGATATATTGATGCTTCACTGCTTTGTTGCTTTTCCTGGAAACTGTGTGTATATTAGGAAGCCTGGAAACTTAAAGCTGGCCATTTTAGTATGTGGCTTCTAGGCTGTGGTCACACTTAAGTTTTAATCCAGCTTCAGTCCATTTTCAGAGTGAGAGAAAACACCAAAAAAGTGACAAGCTTTCTTTCAGTGTTAAATAACTCAGAAAAATTACCTTTGGGCTAGGTAATGAGGAAAGAAAATTACTGGTCACTTTGCTGATGTATTCTCTTCCTCTGAAAGTGAACTGAAGCTGGATTAAAACTTAGGTGCGACCACAGCTCTAATAATGCTTTCAGCCCCTAAGCAAAGTCCCTGGGCCTAACACACAAACATGGGCATCAGAATATTTTAGCTGTTTATTTTATAAAAACAGTAATCTGATCTGGAAGCATTCTGTATGCAGAACAGTGTTACAATAAAGCAAATTCAGATTGAACAGTTGAGAATTAAACACACAGCAGGCCATAAATGCACACCTTGCCCTGCTGATAATTTCCCGGCAACTGGCCTCCAAAAGAACACTGACTTCACATGTCACAGGAAGTATGGTAGCCACCTGTCCCTCACAAAGTGGCCCAAAACCTTTTTGAAGTGCCCTTAGATTGTGGCTAATAGCCCATCTTATAGGAGAGAGTGTCAAGGTTTAACTGTATGCTGCATTTAAAAAAAGATTATTTTCTTTCTCGGACCTCCAAGAAAAAGAAGAAAAAGAAGGCTTTTCTACCCCACTTTTCTTACCCATTTAAGGGGACCCAAAGTGGCTGACACGGCTTTCTGTTCTTCTCCCCACAACAGAACACCCTGTGAGGTAGGTGGGGCTGTGAGAGCTCAGAAGAGAGCTGTGACTAGCCCAAGGTCACCCACCTGGCTTCATGGGGGAGGGCAGACTCAAACCAGGTATTCCCAGATAAGAGTCTGGCTCCCTAACCACTAGACCAAAGTGGCTCACAACTTTATTGGGTTGTTATGGAAACTGCTTCTGTACATGTGTTAAGCACCATTTCCAGATCACATGCAGTATCTTTAGGACTGTGAGTTACTGAAAATGGTTTGGTGCTTGTCCCAAGGAAAGCAAGATATTTGTGTGGTCTTAGTATAGAGTTTCTCTACTGAAATGTAAAAGTCACACAGCAAATAACTTTATTACAGTATATGCAGCAAAATAGGGGGAAAGAAGCACTTTCAGTCTTGGATGAATTAGTAAAAATGGAAGGTGGCAACTTCCTAAGGGACACCTGCCATAGGTCCTGAGGGAGGCCTGCCATAGGCTGCAGTAGCAAGAGGATGGCTGGTCCCTATTCCAAGATATAATCCAGAATCAGGCCCAGTGCAGAAAGGAACCCAGTTGTCCTACTCTGAACCTTTTCTAAGGCAGGATCTGCATGGCTCTTTTATGGCAACTTGAATGCTTCCTAAGGTAATGCACGGCTGTGAAAGTTGGGCATTGAAAATGAGTAAAAGAAAGAAAACAGATGTCTTTGAAGTATTGGTGTAGTAGCAGTGAATGCTAAGAATACTATAGACTGTGAGCAGAACCCATCAGTCAGTCCTGGATCAATAAATGCTGACTTCTTCCTTGAGACAACAATGATCGTCAAGTAGAAAGTCACATACTGTAAGCAGATAATAATCTAGAGGAAAGGATTTTGTTTGCCAAGTTTGAGCAGAGCAAAAGGAGGAGAAAATAAGATGCATCAACAATGACTTCTTTCTGAACTCATCAAGGCTATCCTGCACTAAGACAGGAGGCCTCGGTCCAGAATAGGTAAGCCATCCTATAGTGGGACAGCTTGTCTAGATTCCATTTCTGGGCTGTCCGTATTAAAATGTTTCTGGCCAGGTCCTTTTCAGCAATGTGCCCACTTCTGGCTTAGCTTGGTCTTGTGGTTAGAGCATCAGACTCTTAGCTGGTAGTCTTCTGGTTCGATTTCACACCCCTACCCAAAGCCAGCTGGGCCACCTTGGGCCAGCCACAGGTCTTTTCCTGAGATTTCATATCCCCACCTACCTCAAGGGATGTCTGTTGTGGGGAGAAGAATGGAAGGTTTCTCACTCAGACTCTTTAAATCCCCTTAAATGGGTGAAAGAAGTGGAGTACGAAAGCCAACTCTTCTTCTTCTGGTTCGATTCCACACTCCTGCATGAAGCCAGCTGGATGACTTTGGGCTAATCTTTTGTCGGGAAAAGAACAGAAGGTTTGTCAGCAGCTTTGAATCCCTTTAAAAGGGTGAGAAAAGCATGGTATAAAAGCTATACTATTTCTTCTGATGCACTGCTGAAAAGCGGTTGGCCCCTGCATCCTGGTCTATGGTCTACTCCAGTGTGAACAGGTTGTAAGGGCAGGGTGGGGGCAGGTCCTTTTCTGGATTGCACTAGCCAACAGAAATCTAGAGTAGAATGTGGTGCAATCTATCACCATATGGCAGAAGGTGGCATTTGTCCAAACAGTCAACACAGCCAAACTCAACTCTGTGGTAACTATTAACAACAATCCCCTCTACATTATCTGGAAAAGATTTTCCAAAAGTGTTGAACCTATTATGTGAATTTTTGTGTAAACCTATTGTTTTGCACACAATAATAGCATGTACGTAGAAGACAGCTGCATGTAAAGCTATGTTATTTGAGACCTAGCAAACTATGGCTAATACTTGATTTTGCATGCTCAAATTGCCTTATTTTCTGGTTAATTTTTACGCACAGTTATTTGGCAGCATGTTCAATGGATGTCTCAGAATGAACTGTGCCAGTGAAAAGAACTGCAGTTTTCATTTCCTTTAGAACAGTATTAAATCAAATTTATCTTCAAGGCTCACATATTTTTCATATAAAGAAAAAAAAAACATGGAGGAGGAGGAGGAGGAGGAATTTTCCCTCTTCATTTGATACAAATTGAAGGGGGGAATATTCAGCTTTCACACCGCAAATGTGAGGGGCTTCAGCATTGCATGCAAACATCTGTCAAACCTTCTCCCCCCATCCCTTTCCTGTCTCGCCACACCCACACTAGGGATGTGCACAAATATTCATAGGCATTCGAAATCCTATTGAATGTGCCGAATTTCGACATTCAAACTAAAATGGAATGTCCCGAAATTCAAATGCAAACATTGAATTTCAAACTTTGGATCTGTTCATTCATATTATCCAGACATTTGTATGTGTACAGGTTTGTACATGATGTGTACTTGAAGATCCGCATCTTTCCTGCATCTGTACGCATTTATACAGATCCGTATGGAATGAAAATGGGTTGCAAACGGGATAACTACTGGATGGATACAGATGTGTATGGATGCGTATGGATGTGTATGGATGAGGGGAAGATGCATACGTGCACATATGAACATTGTTGTCAACATTTGTATGTGCAGATTTGAATCAAAAATTCAAACGAATAGATTCGAATTTGGTAAATTCGAATCGAATCTTGGTAAATTCAAATTTTAAAGATTTAAATCAAATAGGATTTTCAGGTATTCAATTTGATTTGAATAGAATGTCAAAAAAATTTGTGCACATCTCTAACTCACACCGACGCACCTTTCTCTGCCACTGCCTCTGCTGCCATTGCGCTCTTCTCTGAGGTGCAACTAGGCCTTCCAGGGGTTCAGGCACAGCTGGAGAGGCCACCTCTAGCCATGTGCATCCAGAAGGCCTAGTTGAGCCTTGGAGGAGAGCATGCTGGCAGTGGAGGCTGTAGGCAGATTTTAAAATAAGTGGTATGTCTGGGGAGGACATAAGGCTGTGGGGCAGGCAGATCTACAAGGGCTGGATACATTTTATTCATGGGCAACGAGGACCTACAAATGTAGACCCCTTTCAAATTGCCAGTGCATCTTCAAGGCTTCGAATTTGAATGTGAACTCAGAGCTGATGAATATTTTTTGCCCACCCACTGAGAAGAATCAGGCATAGGCCTTTTAACTCCAGGCACTTCATTCCACAGAATTGTCAGCATGTAATATGGATTTGTACACTATGGTGTGAAAGTCCCCCACAAACCCAGTCATATATATATTTACAATGCATAATTTTTTTCACATGTCACCTGACATGACAAACCTTGTATAAGGAAGTTAATGCTGGTACACAGCATACAGTCTTCTTTAATTCCACTAGCACTTTTTACTAACAAGTGTGGCAGCTACTACAATTTATTGCAGGATTGGAAGCTTGTTATTATTATAGAATCAGCAAGCCACACCTTCCTCAAGGGCTTGCTGTGCTACTCCATCCTTTTTCACATGCTGAGCCTGTCCATATGGTGCCTAATTAAAAAAACAAGAGAGGAGAAGAGCTGGTTTACTGCCAAACTGCTTTCTGAGCTGTGATTCAAGATCATCTCACAGTTTTTAAAGCAACTCTGAGCTGTTTGATCAATGTCATTAGGTGACATTAATAGGCTGCTCCAAGCAATGTAGCCTATAATGTGACATTTCCATCCCCAAGTTCTAATTTCAGTTTATTTGATTATTATTTGTAATAATTATTATACAAATAATACAAATAGTAAAATAGTAAAACAATAGTAAAAATAATACATAATAAAATTATTATTATTTGTGAGCCAGTTTGGTCTAGTGGTTAGGGAGCCAGACTGTTATCTGGGAATACTATTCTGCACTCCCCCACAAGCCAGCTGGGTGGCCTTGGGCTAGTCACAGCTCTCTTCTGAGCTTTCACAGCCCCACCTACCTCACAGGGTGACTGTTGCAGTTTGTCAGCCACTTTGAGTCCCTTTAAATGGGTGAGAAAAGCGGGGTAGAAAAGCCAACTCTTCTTGTTGTTGTAAAGATAAGTTTGCTTAGATATGCACCAGTACAGTTCTGTTCTTTGTTAGATCTTATTTCTTAGGTGCCTTTGTAGACCCAAATCATTACATAGTATTAGGACCCAAATCAATTCATTATTATAGCCATATACAAGTGAAGACCTATTTGCCTAACCTTTAAAAAAAGTCATAAGAACATAACATAGGAATATAAAAGGAGCCCTACTGGATCAGACCACAGCCCATCTGTCTCAGCATCCTGTCTCACACAGTGGCCCACAAATTGCTTCTCAGCATCTCAAGCAGAAGACAAAGGTACAACTTTCATCTGTTTTTGAATCCCTGGAAATGAGCTTTAGAGGCTTTCTGTCTGTCTTTCCAACCTGGAGTAAGTACCTGGGCATCCATTCTAATGTCCACTGATATACTTGATTTCCATGAATTTACTTAATCCTTTCTTAAAGCTATCCAGGATGGTTGCTGTCACCACCTCCACATTTAGTGAACATGAGCTACAGACTACTTCAACACATAATGTCTGCTGGTGGGGCCTGCTTTGTTTTAATGATGGCAGTTTTGACTGGAAGAAAATTCTCCCATACCCAGTGATGAGAGAACTTGCTGGTCTGCATGGACCTCTGCCCCAATGAGACCAATGGCTTTGCAAAGGAGGTGGATCTGTCTCTCAGCACCACTATTGGGGGTAGAACTTCAATCACCTTGGAATAGGCTGCAGCTTTGACCATCAGGATTTGTGCACCACAACCAAGAGCACTGTTTCTTCGGCAGGGACAGTGGCTTTGATGACAGCTGTGAGGAATTTTTAGGCAGCAGTTCTATAGTGAAGAAGTCCTCCTCCAGTTGGCACCCGGCAAAGCATCCGGTGATGAATCTGCTCGTGACAGAAAGGGTTAAATTGAACACTAATTTGCATTAAATAGCTTTTTTTAAAAAAAAATCCAATATGAAACAACTAACAAAAATCATCTCAAGAAAACAAGTGGTCAAATGGATCATGCTTTCTGATTATAGCGGACCAAGCAGGACACTGTGAGCTGTCAGGATTAATAAAGCAAAGTTGTGTAGCTGTCTTTGACCTGATTGTAATTTTTTCCGTTACAAGCAATGTGCTCAGTCGCCCTACACTTCTTGGTCTCCTTATTCCTTTTTGAGTGTTTTTGAACGTTTCTAATAGGGATGTGCACAAATGCAATTTTTGGGATTTGATTTGATTCGAATAGAATATCTGAAGATTCAAATCAATTCTAATATTTAAAATTGGAACATATTCACATTCAATTCAATTTGAATACATTTTAATCTATTCATACAAAATTTCAATTTTTATTTGAAGATATAAATGTCAACAACATTCATATGTGTCAGTATGCATCCGTACACATTTGTATGCATCCCATTTTTATCCAGTATGCATCCCACTTTTGACCTATATATATCCATACAAATGCATACAGATATGATTAAGATGCACACGGATATATATGTAATGCATACAAATCTGTACACGTACAAATGTCTAAATAATTCATACAAAAGATTCAAAACTTCATTTGAATGTTCAATTTGAATTTAGAGACATTTGATTCAAATTTGAATGTTCGAATTCAATTGAATTCAATTGAACTTTGAGTGTTTTGAATGATTTCTAAACCTTGAAGGCTTTCAGAGCTGGTAAGATCTCCCTCTTCTACATGCTCATAGGATTTTTTTCTGCCACACTCCACACCACAACTCTGTTGAACCTTTTAAGCAGTGACAATGAGGAGAGTCTGAGGAGAAAGGGACAGATATCAGAGTTTTCCTCTCAGCCTTACATGTGATATCTCTTCTGCTCCAATATCTTTATGCATACAACCAATTATGTGCTTCATGGTCATCTCCTGAGGACAGCTGAGGAGGGGAGAATATGGCTGAGGCCTCATGACCACTGACACCAACCAATCAATAAAGATTCACTTTTAACAGTGGCAGTTTGTTCGGGAAGATAGTGTGGGGAACACAAAGGTAGTTCTAACTGAGGAGGCAGAAATGGGCTGACTACTACACAGTACCCCTTCATTTTTTGGTAAAAACAGGTTCTCTGGTTGAGCATAGGAGTAGAAATAGAAGTAGCACTAGTGGTGGTGGTAGTGGTGGTGGTGGTAGGGTAGCTATCACTCCCAAAAAGAAGGGCTTAAGGGTGTTTCCGCACTAGTACCAATGAACAAATGCATAAATTTTGTAAGGAAAACAGAGGAGGCAAGCTCGCAATAGATATCAATTACAAACTAAAATGCCTCTACACCAATGCCCAAAGCATGAGAAATAAAAAAGGGGAGCTGGAGATCCTGACCCAGGTAGATAAATATGATGTCATAGGTATTACGGAAACCTGGTGGGATAACACACATGAATGGAACACAAACATTGAAGGCTACAACTTGTTTCTGCGAAACAGACTTAACAAAAGAGGAGGGGGTGTTGCGCTGTATGTTAAAAAAGAAATTGTCTCCTCAGAGGTTCAAGTTTCAGAGAGTGGAAGCTCAGTAGAATCGGTATGGGTAAGAATTCAAGGAGAGAGCAGCAGAAAGGATACCATTGTAGGAGTCTATTACAGGCCCCCTGGACAAACAGAAGATATGGATGACCTATTCCTAGACCAGATGGCTAAACTTTCACGAAAGCATGACATAGTGATTATGGGAGACTTTAACTACCCAGACATTTGTTGGGAATCTCGCTCAGGAAAAAGTCACAAGTCTAATAAGTTCTTATCCTCTCTCGCTGACAATTTCATGTACCAAAAGGTGGTGGAGGAAACAAGAGGATTGGCTATCCTTGATCTAATTCTTACCAACAGAGAGGAAATGGTGGAGGATATCAGAGTTTCTGGGGCATTAGGAGGCAGCGATAATGTTATCCTTGAATTCTGGATAATAAGGGAAGGAAAGCATGAGAGGACTCAGACTTCAAAGTTGGACTTCAGAAGGGCGGATTTTGATGGACTCCGGAGGAGGTTAGGAGGGATCAAATGGTTAAATGTACTAAAGGATAGAAATGTCCAAGAAGGATGGGATATTTTAAGAAATGCAATATTAGAAGCGCAATCATTAACAATTCCTCAAAGAAGGAAGAATGGAAAACATCTAAAGAGACCAGGGTGGATAAACCTAGAACTTAAAAACTTGATAAAAAAGAAAAAAGAAATGTTTAAGAAATGGAAGGAGGGATACATATCTAAGGAGGAATATAATGAAATCAGTACAATCTGCAGGGCAAGTATCAGAAAAGCTAAAGCTAAAAATGAACTAAGGCTTGCAAGAGAGACTAAAAACAATAAAAAAGGGTTTTGGGGATATGTCAACAGCAAAAGAAAAGTCAAAGAGGTTTTGGGAAGTCTGCAGGGAGAGAATGGAGAAGTGATCGAAAGTGATCTTGAGAAGGCAGAGATTCTGAACTCCTATTTTGCATCTGTTTTTTCCAAGAGGGATAACGTGCATGCAACAGTCCTTCACTGTACTGATGAAGGACTAGGAGAATCAAGACACAAAATCAACACTGAGAGAGTAAGGGAATGCTTAGCTAACTTAAACGAATTTAAGTCCCCGGGTCCAGATGGATTACATCCTAGGGTACTGAAGGAATTAGCAGAGGTAATTGCTGAACCACTTGCTGTAATCTTTGAGAAGTCATGGAGAACAGGAGAAGTCCCAGACGATTGGAGAAGGGCAAACGTTGTTCCTATCTTCAAAAAAGGGAAGAAGGTAGACCCAGGGAACTACAGGCCTGTTAGCCTGACTTCAATACCAGGAAAGATTCTCGAACAAATTATTAAACAACACATATGTCAGCATTTGGATAGGAATTCAATAATTAACAGTAGTCAACATGGGTTTGTATCAAACAAGTCGTGTCAGACTAACTTGATTTCATTTTATGACAAAATCACTGAATGGGTTGATCAAGGAAATACAGTAGACATAGTATTTCTTGATTTCAGCAAAGCATTTGACAAAGTATCTCATGCGATCCTCATTGAAAAATTGATCAAATATGGGTTTGACAAGGCAACTATAAGGTGGGTTCAAAACTGGCTTAGTAATCATACTCAAAGAGTGGCTTTAAATGGCTGCACATCCAAATGGAAGGAAGTGTCAAGTGGAGTACCACAAGGTTCTGTCCTGGGCCCAGTTATGTTTAATGTTTTTATAAACGATCTGGAAGAGGGAGTTGAAGGGAAACTGATCAAATTTGCTGATGACACAAAGCTAGGGGGGATTGCAAACACCAGAGAAGAGAGAGAGAGGATTCAAAAAGATTTAGAGAAACTCGAACAATGGGCTGCAACTAATAAAATGGTATTTAACAAAGAAAAATGCAAGGTTCTGCACCTGGGCAAGAAAAATGAAAAAAGCACATATACAATGGGAGGAATTTGGCTGAACAGCAGCACATGTGAAAAAGACTTGGGTGTCCTGGTAGATCATCAACTGAACATGAGTCAACAGTGCGAGGCAGCTGCAAAAAAGGCAAACGCAATCCTGGGGTGTATTAGGAGAAGCATAGAGTCCAGATCACGTGAAGTTATTATCCCCCTCTACTCTACCTTGGTCAGACCTCATCTGGAGTACTGTGTCCAGTTCTGGTCACCCCAGTTTAAAAAAGACACTGACAAGCTGGAGCAGGTTCAAAGGAGAGCTACCAAGATGGTGAACGGTCTGCAAACCATGTCCTATGAGGAACGGCTTAAGGAACTAGGAATGTTTAGTCTAACAGAAAGAAGACTGAGAGGAGACATGATAGCTGTCTACAAATACCTCAAGGGTTGTCACAAGGCAGAGGGATCAGCCCTGTTCTCACTCTCTCAAGGAAGGACTAGAAACAATGGGGTGAAACTGCAGGGGAAAAGATTTAGTTTAGATGTTAGGAAAAAATTTCTAACAGTAAGAGTGATCAACCAGTGGAACAGCTGCCACGGGAGGTGGTTGGTTCCCCTTCGATGGAGGTCTTCAAGCAGAGACTGGACAGCCATCTGTCTGAGATGGTTTAGGAGATCCTGCCTTGAGCAGGGGGTTGGACTCGATGACCCAGGAGGTCCCCTCCAACTCTACCATTCTATGATTCTATGATTCTATGATTCTATGAGAGTTGGGGTGTTTTTCCACTGTCACTAAAAGTACCCATTAAGTACCCATTAATGGGTACTCAATGGGTACTTCTAGTGACAGTGAAAAAACACCCTTGCACTGTGATTATACCATGGAGTTTGACTCTAGAAGGTGTAAGGGAGTCTCCGGTACAGGCGATTACAGGTAAATGTTTGCCTCTCATCTTAGGGGGTTGGTAAAGCTCTGCCAGTGCACCAAATTCTGCGTTCTTGTTTCAGAAGTTTCAAAACAGTCATTTTTCACACCTAGACTGAGTCATTCTTTTATGCCTTTCCTTAAAAAAAGACTCAGGAATGACTCATAAAGCAGCAATACAAAATTAAATATTATTTTTAAAAAACATGTAAAAGCAACTAAAAATCCCTGTAAAATCCCTAATCCTGAGTTAGAGAAATAAGGGCTAATTTGCAGATGAGACTTTCTGAGACATACATATCTCACTTGCTCTTTGGTTATATTGTTGTATCCAGAGGCAGTTTTGCACTTCCCTTCCTGTGGATGGGAAAGGTGCACGATGAACCAACGTTGACTAGCGCTCACACTTGTGAGCGCTAGTCAATGACAGCCCACACCCCCATGTGATTGATCACTTGCCTGTATTTGATTCCCAGGCTGCTGCTCCTCAGGGTGCTGCCATCTTGTGTAGCACCCTGCGCGACTATGCATGCGTCAGCACCATCACTCACTACAGTGATTCTGACTCTCTTCGCAGTCTCATCAGAAGGTCATGTGAGCTGACAGCATGATTGTGCAGCAGCTCAGATTAGAGATGTGCACAATTCTTTTTGACATTCTATTTGAATGGAATTGAATACACAAAAATCTGATTCTATTTGAATCTTTTAAATTTGAATTTAACAAGATTCAATTCGGATTTACCAAATCTTAATCTATTTGTTCAAATTTTTCATTCAAATCTGCATGTGCAAATGTTGACAACATTTGTATGTGCACCTACGCATCTTCCCACATCTGTACACATCCGTACACGTCCGTATGCAGCCCATAGTTACCCCGTATGCAGCCCGTTTTCATTCCATAGGGATCCGTACAAATGCGTACAGATGCGGGAAAGATGCCTTTCTTCAAGTACACATCATGTATGAACCCATACAATTACAAGTGTCCAGATAATTAGAATGAATAGATCCAAAATTTGAAAATCGATTCAAATGTTTACATTTAAATTTTGAGACATTCTATTTGAGTTTGAATGTCAAAATTCAGCACATTTGATCGGATTTCGAATGTCTAAGAATATTCGTGCACATACCTATCTCATGACCTCTTCAGCCAGCAGAAGTGCCTATGGTCATTGGCTGGATGCATAAGGTAAGTTCCTGGTCGCGATTGAGGAGGGTTAGGCAGCTTGTGGTGCATGCTGTTGTGCACCACAACTAGTTTACAACTAGGCAACATTTGGTCAGGTAGGGGGTGCTTGTATGCCTCCCGTAAGTACAGATGCACCTGCCCAGATGTTGCCTAATTGTAAACTATAGGCCAAAGTGTGGCTCGGCCACAGATTTGCACAATAATACAGTAATTTTAAAATCTTTACAGTCTAAAAAAAAAAAAAGCTGTAAACCAGCTTTTCTTACACTTGTTGTTGTGTACTATCAATTCATGGCTGATTCCTGCTTGACTACATGGGCATCTCTATGCAGTTTTTTTGGCAGAGATAACGAAATGATTTGCCGCTGCCCACTTCCAGTGAGAGACTGGGGACCAAACTGGCAACCCTCTGCTTGCCTGGTAGTTTGCTGTTCCAAAAATTATGAAAGTTTTTACTTTTTACTTTTTTCTTCTTTATTGCTTTATTTCTCTTTTACTTTCTCTGGATGCAGAATTTGCTTAAAACTTATCCAGAAGTCAATAAAGGAACCCTTAGATCATTCTAGAAGCTAGCTCTTGCCTCATACAGTGTCTGCTCTGATTGGTTCTCATCCTGGCCAACCAAAAGCAAGCAAATCTTTCCTCTCATTCAACCCCAACCTCAACTCTGCACACCCACTGGGGGAGCGACCATGTCAGCATACCAGGCTTCCATATACTTCTGGGAGGAAAGAGGCAAAACTTTCACTTCTATATTGTGCCTGTCAATGGCAGAGAGAGAGACTACCACCAGCACCAAAGGGCAATACCCATGCACAGGCTGCCATGTGCACAACCCTCTGTGGGGGGTGCCCCATGGGCATCTGTCCCCCTCACTCTGTTACTTCTATGCCCTTGTGCCCAGTAATAGAACAGAGAATTGAATAAAACAAGCACTCGGCTAACAGGACTTTTCCACTCTTCATCATCTCCTAGCTGCAGGTCCCATCAGCTGCAGCTCTTTCTATTGCTCAGGGTCCATTTCCTATGTTCTTGACTTGCCCTTTAGTAAGAAAACTGGTAGAAGTAGTGATTATCTGAAAGTTGGATGCTTCTCTGCCTGATAGCCTGCCTTTTGTGTTTTAACAGGCACCAATCATAACAGATCTATTTTTGGTTTCAATTAGACAGTGTGACGATGTTTGCTGCATCCCTGTGCTCACACTTCAATGGCAAATGCCCAAACTTGCACTAATGCTTGTATCAAACAGTCATCTCTCCTATTGCAAGGTTTCAAGGAGAAGGTCAACCAATCCAGTTCCAGTGTAGACAAGGCCTGAGACACCACTGACTTATATTGACAGGGGCTTTCTTCTGCAGTATCCTTGACTTACATTGGCTATGATTCCGCTAACTTCTAGGTTTCAATAGGTAGACACAGGGCAGACTACCTGTAGTTTCTTATGTTCCACAATGCCAACTGTAATACACCTCAGTCATATTATTGTTTCTGGATATTCAGAAAGGATCCTTCTAGAAAGATGGAGACATTATTTTGAAGAACCTATGGATCTCCATTGACTGGTGAATTTTCCAGGTCTTCCCCAATCTCTGAAAATCTCTGCTGGTACCCATGGTCAGAAACAGGCTGATCTAAGCTGAAAAACCTGGAGGAAGCCAGGGAATGTCATTAGGCTGAAACCATCTCATGTTTGTACATGCTGGTTGGTTTGATGCATTTTCCAAACCTTTCTTTTCAGAGCTCCGGAATGTAATGATACTGATTATTTTGACTTGGATGGGAGTTGCCTTACATGTAAATGGAGTCAAAATGGATATTTCTGAATGCACTGACAGCACATTCTATGCCTTGCAAAATAATATTCACATGTTGTGCTTTATAAACTTTAAAAAATACCAAACTGTAGGGAAGCTGTTAAAACCCACTAAAAATTAAAAGGAAATGAATGTACCATGGCAGTGCTAGGAAAATTACCAAAGCTCCCTGCAGTATTACAATATGTTTTCTCTCTAGGTTTCATTTTTCCCTTAGATAGTGTTTGCATATTCTGGTTTACTCCTGACTTGAGGAAAATAAGAACTCTATTGTGTTTAGCACACCTTCCATCTTCTCACCAGAAGAGTTAGCATTAATAGATGGGCACCCTGTTGAATGTAAATGGATTTTCACATAATGTAAAGTCCCTTTATCAGGTCCAGCAGTATTTCTGTCTGACAATAGCGGTTGGAGTGTTCCTGTTGTGAAGGTAGATAAGTATATTTGCTGTGCTAGCTCTGACCACCATCCCTACTGCTGCTCTACCTGTTAGCTAGAAATGTTGTTGGAAACACAAAGTAAGGGACATTTTGCACCTTTGTTAGATGCAAAATCCAGTGCCGATGAGGAATGCATTGTACTTCGTAATGCCCAATGTATCCACATAAACAATGTGCCTCCATTTTGAAGTGAGGACATAGCCACCATCTCCCTAGTCAGTGGTTTAAATCTACCTCTTGTAAGAATCTCTCCCATTTCTACAGGGTTTTGGTATATTTTAATTTTATCAGTGTTCTAAACTGTATATTTTGGAATTTATATTTTTTTGCCTTGCTTTCTAAGACTGTACTTGTTATCATTTATTATTAGGGTTGTGTACGAATGGGGTTTTTTTTTGTATTCAACTCGCATCGAGTCAAATGTAAGAACATCTGTATTTGTTTGAATAGATCCCCTTAGAATGTGGTAGGATTCTATTCTATATGAATATATTCATATGAATTCATACAAATATTTGATACAAACACATATGTATCCCATACGTATCTGACACATATCCAATATGTATCCCTATGTATCCAGTACATATCCATACATATCCAATATGTATCCCATACGTTCCTGTAACATATTCACTCTGAAAGCATCAAATCCACCCCGAATTCACTTTGAATCCGCTCTCAATCCATGTCGAATGCACTCTGTATCCATTGCAGATGTGACTGGCACAGCTGCTTTCCCACCTTCCCAGGTTCACAAATGTTCCAAAGTGAATATCGAATGTTATGATTATTTGTGCACATCCCTATTTATTATATTATTAGCTCACTATTACAGGTATTACATTTTAATTTCATACTTTGTGTTTGTTTGCTTCTTTTCCCCACTTTGGAACCACTTCACAACCACAAAGGAGTTCTGTTTTTTGAATGACGTTTACTAACCTGCTGCCCTTCTTTGGACCTTGCTTTGCTTTCAATCAACCAAACCCCTTCTTGTCAGTTTCAAATGATGGATTTTGGCTACCGAGAGTGGGGGGAGGCAAATAAAGAAGTCACCCACATAGCAATTTATGATTATATAACTTTAACGAGGAGGTAAAATAATTAGATAAGGAGCTTATTGTAGCAAAATATGCCTTCCATCTAAATTGAGCTTTTCTAGAAGCTTCTAGATTCTGATGGTGTGGAGGCACGTAGGGGTATGCACAAATGCAATTTTTGGGATTCGATTTGAATTGCATACCCAAAAATTCAATTCGATTCAAATCTTTAAGATTCAAATTTAACCAAATTTGATTCGAATTAAGCAAATTCAAATCTATTCATTTGAATTTTCTGTTTGTATTTGCACTTACAAATGTTGACAACATTCGCATGTGCCAATACTCACATTACGCATCCCTTACACATCTGTACATATCCATATGCATCCCACAGTTATCCCATATGCAACCCATTTTTGTCCTGTATGGATCCGTACAAATGCAGGAAAGATGCATATCTGCAAGTACATATTGTGTATGAACCTGTACATATGCAAATGTCCAGATAATTTGAACAAATAGATCCAAAACCCAAAATACATTCAAATAGTTAATTTTGAGTTTATGGACATTTAATTTGAATTCAAATGTTGAAATTCTGGCAGATTCATTCGTATTTCGAATACCTTCAAATATTCATGAACACCCCTAGAGGCAAGCACCAGGTCAATTCCAGAGAAGTGATACCATTCATGATTATTAATAAAAATAATTGGCTAAATACGATTGGGAAAAATTCTGGTATAAAGGCATTTTCTTGGGTCATGAGTCCTAAAATGGAATGCCATCCTATCAGAGCTTTAAGATTTGGCCGTTATTGGAATAAGTAGAGGTTTGACCATTTTTAACTTGGAGTTATTATTAATAAAAGCCTCGGACTTATAAAATATTTCTAAAAAACAAAGGAAGGCTCTGTAGTATTTTAAAAAGACAAATCTCTCCGTTAAGTTGCAAGCTGCTGATACAGTTAATTCCTGTTGACTTCTCAGTAGTGCCTTGGTGAGCTAGTAGAGATGATCAAATCAAGATTGTGCCTGAATGCTAGAATAAGGTTTGCAAAATAAAAATTGATATGGGTTAACGATTGATCACTGGGTTCTGAAGAGAGAGGATATCTTTTATTTTTTAAAAAAAATTCAAAATGTTTCTGTGGAGGGGGATCTTGCGAGGGTGTGCTGAATTCCATGGATCTGCTAAGTTCGCATACGCTGTTCCATTACGTTTTAACTTGAAGGAAATGATAAGAAGAACCTCATCAGTACTGGGATGGAGGTGACTCACTGTTTATACCTTGTTTACATCCTAACAGAATTGGGTAAGAGGTTGCTAGTGTCTACATACACGGAGCCTAGTTGAAGGGATTAAGTGAGCCAGTAGAGGTGCTAAAATGTTAATTTAAGGTAAACTTTTGCAATCAGGCAGAGACACCATACAGAGACACAGCATGGTTTTATATTAATAAAGGTTGAATTCTCCCTTATTTTCTGAAGGAGAAACAGATTTAATGGGGTTCCTTTTCAATAAGGAATTATTTAACCTTATTTTCTAAAATAAGAGGGTTTTTTTTATCCTATTCATTTTTTTTCTTTTTCTGTGGAACTTCACTGAGGGGCACTCCCATGGTGAAAGAGGGCAATGATTCACTGCCTTCCAAGACTTGATTGGATCTCTGTGAGCCAAGAGGAAAGAGATAATCCCTTTAAGAGAGTCAAGACTAAGGAAATAAAATATTTGAATTTCAGATGTATTTTTCTGTTTTACCTGTATTGTTTGCTGCCTCAGGAAGTGTTGATTAAGTCTGGTTAATTTGTAATGTGTTTCATCACATCCAAAGAATAATTGTGGAATTTTCCATAGTAGTACATTGGTTTTGGGGTAAAAACACACCTCTCAAAGGGATTTATTCTGACATCACAATTTTTGGGTCAATTTTGGCTATAAAAAGGGCCAGCAGAAAAGGGATGGGGTCTCTCCCTTCTTCTCTCTTGGTCATGTGGGGCTAGAGAGAGAGACCTGGAAACGCCTGCCTGCCTTCCATTCTTCCAGTTATTTTTTCCTCCACGTGGGAGGAGTTTTACTGCAAAAGCCACATTTTAAACTTTAAAAGTTTTTTTTTCTTCATCGCTGAGTTTTGCTTGGTTAGAGCAATTGAAAAAGGCTCATTTTAAATAACATTTAACTGTGATATATTTTTCATTTTTGGAGAACAAATCAACAAGAAGGGAAGATCAGTTTTATTTTATTTTTATTTTTCCTGAAAAGACACGGATCAGCTGAGACTTCATATCTGCAGTTTTTGGGTACACTGAGGCACAGTGGTGAGAAACAATCCTTAAGTTTTATCCCATTCCTCCTTATTTTCCTTTATTTCTTATGGTTTTCTATATTTTCTGATTTTTGGTTAGGGAATACCTTTAGTATTAAGGGTGATTTTCTACCTCCTTACTGGCTTGGGCATATATCTCCCCCAAAACTGAAGTTACCAATTTAATGTATAAAATTGTTGAGTTATTTAGCCATGTTTAAAGTCCCTGCATGTTTATCCTTGTTTTGCTTAAATGTCTAATGAAAAATGCTTCTGATATGACTTTATATTTCATTTCAACTTTTCTTCTGTATCTCTAATAAATTCTTTGCTCTGATTTAACAAGAAATACTGGTTTTTGCATCTGAAATTGGTCTTGTCTCTGTTTTCTGGTTATTCCTCGTTATTAAAACCTGTAAAAAGATCTAGCTATTCCCCTGGGAAGGTTTAAATTTGGTGCTCTTTGGGCTTCGAGAATAATCCGAATTATCCAAATTTTACTCCCTCCACAGTTGTTTCCAGTTTATTACTGGAGCAGAACTGGTAACAGAAGTTGGTACAACTTCCCTGGAACATCTTTGTGGTTGGCATTTTATCCCCTGCACGTTCCACTTCACTAGAATATTTGTTTTTAAAGAGCTTCTGCAACAAATTCAATATCCTTCCTACTAACATAAAAGACTCTAATAATGACCTAGAAATAAGCAGGTAAAAAGAAATAAGCAGGGACCAGCTGTTAGCCAACACAAAAGACTTTGTCACATCCTCAATCAGTGTGGAGAAAGCTTGTCCCCTTAAAGACGAGAAGGGAAAGGATGAAAGAAACAGTGGGAGTGAAAGTATTATTTTTGCTTTTTCTCTTTTTGCCTCACCGACTTCTCATTTACACAGTTTATAAATGATATCACCAAAAGCCAGTATTTGCTTGAGTTTGTGCACTTTTACCAAGGGCTGCGGAAGAGGATGAACCAATAACATGAATCTATTCATGTTCCCAGAAGGCAGGTGAATGCAAATAATGCTCCTTTCAGCTTCCAGGAAGCCTGGTAAAGGTGAACCACTTGCACTAACACTGATCTCTTAATTAGGAACATAAGAACATAACAGAAGCCTTGCTGGATCAAGCCACAACCTTTCTAGTCCAGCATTCTGTCTCACACAGTTGCCCACCAATTGCTTTTGGACATTCTCAAGGAGACGACAAAAGCAACACCTTCACTTGCTCTTGAATCCCTGCAAATGGCCTTTAGAGACATCCTGTCTGTTTCTCTAGCCTGGAGGAAGTACCTAGGCAGCCATTCTAGTAGCAATTGATACTAGGGATCTTTTTTACCTGTTTCACAGTTACCTTAGCATGCCTCTACAATACAAAAGAATCATAAGCACATTATGTGCAAAACAAAAATACTCCTAGCAAAAGCAGCTAAAGTCACTGCAGAAAGCATACAAATTATCAGGCTTCTTCAGGAGGGAATAAGTTAAAGAGATAGGGAAACATCAGTATTGGTCAGTGCACAGCAGACAGGATGCATCAGAACAGCTGAGTGATCTGCTATTTTTTGTTGAAGATTTTAACACACTACGAATCACATTTTGTTCTGATCCTTTCTTTCTAGGGCATAACATGATAAGCAATTTGTAGTGCTTTCCACACTTGGTACATTAGTCGCCTTGCAGTGCACTCCCAGATGGAGCACCTGCTCTTCAAGAAGCCATTTCTGACTCAGAAACTGCTTCTTCCATGTAGGAGCACACCACAGTGTGACTACATGTGGAGCACAATTAACTGCTTCACACGTGAACCTACCTTTGCTTGCACTGGAACTGGTAAGGCTCCAGGCAGGGCCAACTGCACGTCTTTCAGCTTGGAAGATGTGCCAAATGGTCACGTAACAGAGCACATAAGTGCACATGCATGCTGCATCAGGGTTGCTCTGATGATGACACCAGTACACACATAGTGGTGCCCTCACCAGCAAAGAAAGATGGTGGTGTCTGGACACCCATTCATGCTGCAGGTAGGTGTCCAGACACATTGGGGGGGGGGACGGATGGCATGTACTAGCATTCATCAGTGTGAATGTGGGCAACTTTGCCTTTCCAGTCGTCCAGATAGGAAGGGAAGTGCAAATATGCCCAGGTTTTTTAAAAGGGGGGTTAAATCTCTGCCACCATAGGTACTGTTATGTTAATATTTATTTATATTTTTGTTACTTTTGTGACATTTTTGGGGTGAGTTCCAGTGAACATTTAAAAATTAAATGGCCAAAAAAAGCACCGTTGGGAGGGAGAGAGGGACAGAGTGAAGCAAGAATAGAAATGATACAGTTCTAAGGACAATGTAACTTCCATTTTCTTTCAGCAATCTGCAAGGGAAACAAGGTTGCATTGTAGTGAAAGGGACTGAAGTGAAAGTTATTCAGTAGCTTTAGGGAAAGGGGCAGATTATAGGCTCTCCTTTTTCTACCGGAACCCCTGCAGAGGTGGAGGTGTATCCTAGCTGGGATATGGCTGAAGCTGCATCTTTTGGCGGGGGGGGGGCACAATCCTCTCACCTCAACAGTACCCTGAGCTTGCCCTCAGCATTACACAACTCCAAACACACCACATTGCCACTACTGATTGGCTTAACGGTATCCTATCAGAATGCAGGTGGATAATCGATAGTGGTGGAGAACTAAAGGAGACCCGGAGGAGATATCATAAAAGGTGTGAGCGTAGCAGTCTGAATTGAGGACAATCTGAGGGCTGATTATCAGGGATTGGGTGTGAACAGGGTTAGGACAGCTTCAGTTCAGTTTTGTAAGGGGATGACATAGTTCAGCCAGGTGTGATCATGGCTCTAGTCAGAGATATAATACAGAATAAGGGCCAGTACAGAAAGAGCCCAAGTTGATTGGAGCTCCAAGATTCGTTGTAGTTCCACAAAGAGTGTGGAAGGAGGCTACTTCTGCATTCCTTGGTATTCCTCATCCTCTCCAAGGCCAGCCTAATTGGCATGGCCCAAATTAGTATTGAAGAAGATGCTATCAGGACTCTATGGCTGCTTCCTGACCCTGTGCAACTGTGGCCGAGGATTCGTGGCTGAAACTCTGATCATTGGAGGGTGCATTTTTAGATCAGGACACACAGAGTGGGGGATCCCTCTGTCCCATCAGGGCACCCAGCTTTAGTTCCCTAAGACTGTCTGTAGGTGCAGCCTTTGCTTAATTTAATTATACTACCTTCTCAAGGCAGGTGGGCAGGTGGCAAAAGATATTTTAAATGTTTAACTTATCCTTTTTACTTACATGTGAAATACCTTTTTTGTTTGCTTGTTTAAAAAAGAATTAGTGTCAAATATGGTTATTCTGATTTTTTTATTTTTTTTGCAGATACAAACCAAAATGTATTTAATATTTAATGGGAAAAGGAACTGTAAGGAGGGCCACACTCCATGTGGAATTAGAACATTAAGAGCCTGATACATATGCGTGTTTACTCTTGAGTCCCACAGAGTTCAATTAGGCTTATTCCCAACTGAATGATCACAAAATATCAGAATGTGCAGACCTCATTCACTGTGAGCCATGATGGGAGGTGGGGAGACTCATTAACCCTTCCTGGCATTTCTCTGAGAACACTGGTGGTGGCAATCTAAGGCTCATGTTTCATTGCACTTTCAGATCTGGCCCTATATCTTCTAGAGGCGTTTTATTTGTGAAGGGAAGCTTCAGATTTCTCAGTCTGAGTGACTGTTAGGATTGTGTAAACCTCTTGAGTAATAAGAAGTTAGAGCACTGCTACTGCTCTCTTGATTTTCAGTCTTACCCAATGGAAGCAAAAAGGCCATCCTGTCGCAAAAGTGAAGGACTCAGTCAGCTGGCCTCCATTTTGATGGAGGCTATGGTACATCATTCACCCTGTCTGTGATAGACTGCAGTCTTCTGTGGCCACGGTTACACCCTTACTTTAATTCTTCTTCAGCCTGAATTCCAACCTGTTTGGTTGCATTGTCAAAAAGAAAAAGAGCTGGCTTTTTTACTCTGTTTTTCTCAGCCATTTAAGGGGACTCAAAGTGGCTGACAAACTTTGTTCTTCTCCCCACAACAGAATACTCTGTGAAGTAGGTGGGGCTGTGAGAGCTCAGAAGAGAGCTGTGGGTATCCCAAGGACACCCAGCTGGATTTATGGAGGAGGGCAGAATCAAACCGGTATCCCCAGATAAGAGTCTTCCCCCCCCCCTTGATTTCTTTCTCTCTATTCAGGTTTTCCTTCATTCAGGCCAGCACAGCATCAATGTTTTAACCCCCTTCCAGGAGGCTACCATTCCAGCTCCCCGGCTGCCAAGAAAAATACTGCTCTGAGTCTTACTGTGACAGTCCTTCCTCTGCCTCTTCACCTGCCCTCACAATTCCCTTTGACAGCAGCAGAAAGGTGTGACCAAGCCACTCCAGGCTGAAAATGGCTGCCTTCCTGACAAGAGACGTTTTCGCACGGGGGTGAACGGGACGCGTGGGAGACAGCTGCGGACACGGCATCCGCATTGCCCGAGCGCGGCTTGCGCTCCGACGTGTCCGCAGCTGTCTTTTTCGCGTTCGAAATGTAGAGCACTTTAAAGTGCTCTACATGCGTTCCAACGCGGACGAGCCGCCCGCAGGCGTTCGGGAGGAGAAGCGTTCGCGCCTGCTTCTGTCTCCCGAACAGCTGCGGGCTTGCCTCCGACGCCGGCGCGGCTTCGACAATCAGCTGTTTGACAATCAGCTGATTGTCGATCTGCCTCCGCGGCTGTCTCCGCGCCCCTGGCCGGCCTTTGCCGGCTAAGACAGCTCCCGGCGCTTTGAGCATTCGCACACAGACACTCCAGAACGCGTTTACACGCGTTCTGGCGCGTCTGTGTGTGAAAGGGGAAAGCGCCGGGAGCTGTCTTAAGCTTCCCGTCCTACTCCCGTTCCAAATGGAACGGGAGTAATGCGAAAACGTCTAAGGATTAAAACACTAAGGTGTAACTGCAGCTATAGTCTCACTACTCTGCCAGAAACACTGCAAGGCACTTCCTACCCTGCAAATTCCTGGCTCTGCAGAACAGAAGTAGCTGGCTAATTCTACAGCTTGCTGTTGCCCCTCCCTGCTGCTGGGGACTGTGAGGTTGTGTTTAGACATAACAAAAGGGGAAGACAGTGTGTGCCCTTTATATTCCCAAGTATCTAATCCACCTTTTCTAGTGTAGAACATTTATGAGATGAGGGAGGGGCAGACCTCAAGGCCTTCTCTTTAGAGATGCTTTTTGTTGTTGTTGTTGTTGTTGTTGTCTGATCACACTAACACCACCTGCATTCCAATAGGATAAAGTTTACTCCTTTTTGCTTGGCTGTGGTCACACCTAAGGTTTAATCCAGCTTCAGACGACCTTCAGAGCAACAGAACAAATCAGCAGAATGATCAGTAATTTTCTATCCACATTATCTATCCCAAAGGTGAATTTTCTGAGTTATTTAACACTGAAAGAAAACAGCTTGCCATTTTGCTGATGTATTTGCTGAAGCTGGATTAAACCTTAAGTGTGACTACAGCTCTGGACCCACTCCAGCCTTTCTATCCCCCTTTTATAAGGACCAAGGAAGAATTCAATACAACTCTACTTTGATGCTAAAAATTCATGAAAACTTTGCAGGAATCTTATTTCCTCATTAGACAAACAATAGTTATGATTCAATCAAGTAATTCAATAGACTTTTTTAAAACTGCTTTTTAGCGGGTAATTTAGTGGGGGTTCTTAACCCTGGGGGGGGGGGTCTGCACAGACTTGAAGAAATGTTAAGACAGAGTGAAGCAGGGGTGGTCTAGGGTCTACAGATGGAGTGAGGTGGTCTAGGGGTGGGGTTTGGGGAAATAAAAAATGACAGTAGTTCTGGAACATCTGCTCCTTATAGTGTGGCATTTTTTGAAGATACTGATGCTCTGTGGCAGCAAAAAATATTTGAAGGGAGGGAAAGTGAAGGAAAGGTTAAAAATCACTACCATAGATGATCACCGTGTTCGATTTTATTAACTACCGTTGCATTCCACTGTTGCAGATACATGGTTGCAGAATCCTCTGAGTATAGGGCAGGATGGATGGATGGACAGATAGGTGCAAGTTACCATATATAGTTTTGTCTACGGATGTGCACGAATGCAGTTTTCAGCATTTGATTCAATTTGAATATCTGAAGATTCAAATCGATCTGAGTGTTTAAAATTTGAATGTATTCACATCTGATTCAATTCAAATACATTTGAATCTATTCGTAAGAATGTTCAATTTAATTTGCAGATATGAATGTTGATGACATTTGTATGTCAGCAAGCATCCATGTGCATCCATATGCATCGTAGGTATTCATACACCTCCTGTTTTCATATCGTACATATCCGTACAAATGCGTACAGATATGAAAAAGATGCACGCGGATATGTATGTAATATGTTAGAAAGGCTTGAATGATTCGTATGAATGATTTGAAAGATTCAAAATCCTTTAGAATGTTTAAATTCGAATCTATAGATATTCAATTCAAATTCAAATGTATGAATTCGACCAAATTTGAATGTTTCAAATACTCATGCGCATCCCTAGTTTTGTCCTTAAACAAGGACTTAATAACTTTGGCTGAGCAATCATCTGAATTACGATTCAGGACCCAAGATCCTCCGTATAGTTAGGAGCTGGTCTGCCCCTATGTCTGATAGAGAAGTAGACAAAAGGCTGGAGTAGAAGTCATCTATTATATGGGGATTGCAAAATTCAGTTTGCCTTCTTAGTACTGCTGCATTAGCAAAAGTAACAGAATTGAAATACAGAAACTTGCAGTCCAAAGCTGTTTTTTAAAATGCAGGGCACTCAGTGTTATAAGCTAGCAAATTGATGGCTGCTGCATTTTCTTTTTAAAGTGGGAACATACTGTCATTGCAGGATCCATATATAAAATAGCTTATGGCATGTCTTCCAGAATCTGTTTAATGGCATTAAAGGGAATAATTAATTCCAGTAAGGCACTAAAGTGATTATATACGTTGAACCTTTACCATCCTCTACCCGTTTTAGTGGCCATTTCCATTTTCCCCCACACCACTGCCTCTACAACATACATTCAAAAAACCTCTTAGCAAGGCAGTTTATTACTTCTTTTCACACCACTTTTCTTCTGTGATAAATGTAATTATTCTAGACAGTTAATAAGCTGTTTGGCATTTCTTGTACTGAAAAGAATACAAACTCTTGAGTGGGAATAAAGGCTTCACTGTCAGAGTTGGAATAGGAGCTGAAGGGAAGAAGCAAATCCTCCTAAAAACTGCAAAAACTTTGTACCCCCAATCACATGAGAATAGAGCTCACTTGCTGTACTGTGTTCTGGCTGCATCCATAGGTCAGTCACTTATTTCAGAATATCCAAATATGGTGGAATAAGTAGCCAATGTCTGCATGAATGTCTCAGTTTTTGTTTAAATATTATTGTCTGGTGCCATTGAGTTGGATTCTACTCCTGGTGTCTGTATAAATAAATGATTGCCATTGTAGCAATTTATTAATGATTTCTGTCCATGATCTTCCCTTTTGTTATCTTCTTCTTCCCTCTACCTTTCCAAGCACAGTGGTGCTGGGTTTTTGTTTTCTTTTCCTAGTCATTTGCTGGCATCATGTGCCCAAAATATGTGAGCAGGGGAGCTTTGGGGTCTTATGAGTCTAAGACAGATCAATTTGTTCCTGCAGGCCATGACATTCTACAGTAATTGCTTCCAGATCAATAAGTCAAAGGTATTTATCTTCGTTCTCTTGTGGTTTCTCAAGCAGGATCTCCACACCACCCTGGTATGAAGGTGCAGGTTTCACTGGACCCTGGTCCCTTTGGCACAGTTGGTATGTTGGGAGAAGGTAGGCTCCCATGCAGCCAAATATTCATTTCATTCTCAATGTTTGTTAGAATGCTGCAGATAGTGAGGGAATGGTCCATAGGGTTGCATTCAAAGAGCCCCAGAATCGCAGTTAGGCAACAAAAGAGCCCCTGCCTTGATGTTAGTATGGTCAAGAGTGGCACAATGCCACTTTGAAGAACACTACAGCTGTTCCAGTTTTATTTACTGTGGTTCTCAACAATGGGCTAATTATTCTGTTCCTGGGCACCTTCCATGCCAGACCTTTCTCAGTGTCTAACCTTAACAGCCATGCATTATCATGGGAAAGACCAATGCTTTAATTATTCTATTTTTTGTGTAATCAAGTGAATGTCAACATCCTTAATGATCTAAGCTTGTCACTGTGCTTCTAAGATTATTCTCCTTCATTTTCCAATACACTCCCCATCTTTTACTTGGAAAACCAAGAGAACAAAAACTGTTAACCACATCCACTTCCTCGCCATTATCCATCAAGTCCTTAACATGCAAATGAACATTATTTTCATCTTAGTATTAAGCATTAATCCAATCTTTCTGTTTCCATGGGTTTTATAAGTTTTGGGGTTTTTTCTTTAAGCACTTTTCTAATCAGAACAGTGTTGGAATTTTTCAGGTTATCAGTGTCTTGAGCTCCAATTTGAATTCTGGCTGCTGTCTCTTTCAGTTCTACTATGGTTATGATGTTCTCATGGTAGAGGTTAAAAAGTTATGGTAATAATATGCTCTTTGGTATCTGTTATTTCTACAGCTTCAGCTTCATATAAAGATTGTCAAGAAGAATGAACAGTTGTTTTTGTTCCAGGGAACTTTAATCAGAGAGGAGAGGCAACAGGGCTGCATTTTGCAAAGAGGGCTTAGGCATTATAAGAACTGTTCAGAGCCGAGGTTATTACATAAAGCTGATAATTACATAGATTGTGAGCACTGACCATATGGTGTCTTCTTTGTTGTGATCTCATCAAACTACGGCCCATGTATCTCTTTTATTTCAGATTTTCTCTTTCAACAATTGTTCAAAAAATCTTAGGCCTGAATGTACCAATAGCTTCAAAACTGGCCCATTTTCACTTTCATATGAAATTTTACCAAAGGAACCACAACAGGTAAAAAGTAGGGATGTGCACAAATACTCGTAACATTCAAAATTTGTACAAATATTTGAATCAAATGTTGGCATATTTGAAGATTGACATTTAAATTTGAATCAAATATTTTGATACATTTGTATGAAGCTTCGTATAGGATTCATATGGGATATGGATGGGATTCATATGCATTCATAAGGGATTCGTATGTGTGACGCCCATGGCTGACTGCTACCAATTACTGGGCCCCAGCTGGGCATCCAATTCCCACTAGTCTGGCCACTATAACCACAGACTTCAAGTGCCCTTTTCAATAGGTCTCTAAGCCTTTTTCTTCTTCAGCACCGAGCTTCAAAACTTCAGTTACACTGTTATCAGCCACGTTGCTATGACAACACTTCCCCCCTCCCTTCAGCATCTGAGTCAGTAACAGGCCTCAAGCAGAGTAACTTTGAAACTAAGGTAAATGTACCTTTATTTGTTTACAACTCTTAAGTAAGTTCAACTTCAGTACAAACAGTTCATATTAACTTAATTTCTTAACTCAGGACCCTGTCTAATCCCTATCTAGATCCTCCACAGGACCTGGATCTGTACTGTCTAACTTCTTCCTAAGTCTAGCCCCAGTTACAGAACACCAGCTCTGACAGGAAGAGGCTTTTTATAGTCTCTGCCAGGGTTCCATCCCTTCTCATTTGCTAGCTCTCTCTGGGCTCCCCCCTTCTTCAATATGCTAATTGGACTGGGTTTAGCCCCTCCTTCTCTATTTACTAACCTTCCTGGTCAGCGCCTTTTACCATCAACACATGTAACATATACACATATGCAATTAAAGATACAACAAGTGCATTAATCAAGCTTGGGCTTCACAGTATAGGATTGAACATTCATATCAAATTCAAATCCTGCTACTTTTGAAGGGATCTATTCAAACGAATACGGATTTTCTTGCATTCAATTTGATATTAATCGAATAAAAACAACAACACAAATTTGTGCACATCCCTAGTAAAAAGGGGAATTTTATATTTTAAAATTATGAAAGGCAACATCTGCATGACCTGTCTGGAGGGCCAGACAGACAGACAAAAAAAAAAAAATAGCCCCAATTCTGCCCCAAAATTGTCAGGCAAGTCTGTTTGAAGCACTTGCTGGGAAGGTGGAGGTGGAAATTCAACACCTGGCCACCATTTCGAATGTTTAAATTCAAATGTGCAGACATTCTATTTGACTTCGAATGTCCACATGCAATCAGATTCAATTGAATTTCAAATGTTTAGAATATTAGTGCACATCCCTAGTGTAGACTGTACACTCCCTGACCTCAACTTCAAATGGATTAAGCCAGTGCTAAGCAGCAAGAAATGTATCTCCAGATTATCCTGAAAGGCCTATGCATATTTGTGGGGCAACACACAAACATCATCCATTCATAGATAATCAAATAACTTTAGTATTAGGATGGATCTCAAATGCTGCGTATTCTTAAAGTTCCTATTTACTCTTGCTGCATATTATCAAAGTACCTAAATGTATTCAAGAGGACATTATATTGAGCCTAAAACCCTTACCGCTCATCATGCAGTCTCCAGGAGATTTTCTCCTGTCACAAAGTATTTTAACACTTCTTGAAATGAATGTGGCAATGTGTCAGGGAATTTCAGACTGGGGACCTCTCATCCTAAAAGTCTTGCCAAGAAAGATGTGTTGAAGGATCACAAACGCATACAAAGAAGCAACTGAGGTTGTGTTCAGACATAACAAAAGGGGTTACTCAGAAGCACCTCAGAAATCATAATACGTGGACCTCATGTTTCCAAGCCTTCTCTAACCCACCTCTTTTAGCATAAAATGTTCAAAAGAGCCAAAAAAATGTTCAAAAGAATCTTATCTAAACCACCTCAGAGGTGCCTCAGATATGCACTTTTTTATCATGGCGTGAGGGTATATTTTATACAGGCAATATCACAGAACATAGTTTAATATTTCTTTCACTTTATGAATAATCATAAGGCATTTAATTTTCCTATCTTAGTATCTGCAAAGTAAGGCAAAATAGCACAGTACCCTCAGTAGGTCCCTTGGAAATTACAGTGATCAAAGAAAATGGGTTCGGGGTGGGAGAGCTGATAGTTTCAACAAGGAATGTGGGCTGGATAATATGTTTACTCTGTGGGACGTTAACTAAATAATTAACTAAACCCTGCTGGGACCTTAAAAGCCTTTGTGTTTTTCATCAAAGTAATGAACTGCTTCATTTGAAACAAAATCAAGAAATAGACAATACCAGGCGAAACTAGAGGGTAGAGCTGATAGTGTTTGGATTTGGTCTTTCCCCCTGCTTCTCTCTTGAAGGAAGGAAGGAAGGAAGGAAGGAAGGAAGGAAGGAAGGAAGGAAGGAAGGAACCCTGCTTTTCTCACCCATTTAAGGGGACTCAAAGCAGCTGACACAACTTCTGTTCTTCTCTCCACAGCAGAACACCTTGTGAAGGTCACCCTGCTAGCTTTGTGGAGGAGGGTGGAATCAAACCCAGTATTCTCAGATAAGAGTCTGGCTCCCTAACCATTAGACCAAACTGGATCACAAGGAAGGAAGGAAGGAAGGAAGGAAGGAAGGAAGGAAGGAAGGAAGGAAGGAAGGAAGGAAGGAAGGAAGGAAGGAAGGAAGGAAGGAAGGTCTTCCATCGCTATCCTGTTTATTCTGATAATCTTTTAAAGAAAAGGCTGAGTTGAAATTAGCAGCAACTATTAACAATCAAAAATATCAACTATGCTCCATTTGGTTCTACCAAGGGTGCAATCCCCTCCTTCACTTCCTAGAAAGAAGTTCTATTTTTGCAAATACTCTGTTTGTGAATGGGACAAAAGGCATGGGAAGCTCTATGCTAGGGATGTGTGTGAACACCTGAGAGCTGTTTAGGGCTGCATCCAGACTTGTTTATACTGTACAGCAGAATGCAGTCACAATTGGGGCATCACACATGACGACTGGTGCATCCTTGTGGTGTCACATTATCCAATTGTTGCTGCACACTTACCTTAATGCTAAACTAGGGACACTTGCTGCACAGTATAAAGAAAATTTGAATTTTCCCTCCATTTTGGGCAGAATGGCGAGAGCAGCATGATGAGAACAGGAAGGCAGCTCAAATGTGATTGGCTGCCTCAACCTGCGTGATGGTGTGTGCCGACTCAGCTCTCACAGCTTCAGATGGGAAGCTATGGAACTGCTTTATGAGTTGAGATGGCCAGTTGTCGCTGCGCAGCAGGTAAGCTGCACTTTTACCTTTAACTGCAGATTTATTCTGCAACTCTGCAGGCAGCCTAGGTCACCCCAAGCCAGTCTGACTCAGCTGGATTGGTTGCAATCTGAGCCAAGTGGGTGGCAATCTGAATCTGATGCTCCTCTGGTCACTTTGATTCAGTGGCATTGGAGAAGTGCTGAGCGGAGATAGCGGGGGTGCAAGGGAAGCTCTCTGCAGATCAGCAATTCTACCAGAGAGCTAAATCATCTGTTCAGCAGTGCAGTGATTCCAGCGATCAGGTGTTCTTTGTATAGTGGTGAATATCTGTAGCTCTGGGTTAGATTGCTGCATCATAGGATGTCTCAGATGTTCTGCAGCAGTGAGCTTTTCCCTTCTGCAAGGGGGAAAAAGATGCTCTTTGCTGCTGAACAGCTGATCATTTTGATGATGTAGGACAATAAATCGGATGGAGAAAGGGATGGGGGGGGCAAACCTCACATCTGTTAAATAGACAATTAAGGTCCTGTTCCACCAAAACTGAACTACCAATCCTGGGGTTTACAGATCAGCTGAACTGGGGGGCTTTCTGTACTTCCCATCTCATCTGGGGGATGGGAATACTGCACTCCCACTGGCATGCACCAGCATTCACATTTGTGAATGCTAGTGCATGCCATCCATCCCCCCCCATGCATCTGCAGACCTACCTGGAGTTCGGATGCATGTCCAGGTGTAACCATTTTTGTCCCAGAGGACGGCACAACTGCACTTGCACTAGTGTTGTCACTGGGAAGACTGTGATGCCCTGAACATGCACACTCACATTTGGGGTTATTTGAGGTGCCAGCACACTTGTGCAACACTTCAGATGACCCGACCAGCACTACAGAAGTGTGAATGGGCTGTACCAGAGACAGCAAAGGTCATCTCTGGTCAAGGTAAGTCTATGAGTGGAACACAAAATTGTGCTGCACATATAGTTTGCATGCAGTATGCTCATGCACAGAAGGCGTTTCTGAGCTGGAAATGGACCTTTCAAATGCAGATGCTCTGTATGGGAGTGTACTGCACATAAACTACAAGCCCAAGAACAGAAAGACCCCAGAGCAGTCATTCCTACTAAGTGAACAAAACAATCTTCTTTCAGCTTCTGCATAAAGTCAGGGTCAGCACTTTTGAGTCAGATTTTCAATAAATAAGTAAATAAATAATCTAGCTATGTCAAAAGAGCAGTGAAAGCCTTAGTTGGTCAAATTGTGTTGTTATGGAAGTATAAAACAAGTAATTTTGCTTCTTATCCCATGTGTGTCCCATATTTTCCCTCTTCTGAAATCAACTGTGAAGAAAACACCAAGTTTAGAAATATGAACTTTTGACAATCATAAGTGTGACGACCCGGGCAGCTCTGGTACCACCTGCCTCCTTTTAGCGTAGCCTGGCAGGCTAACAGACAGCCCAGGTGCCCATTCACTCTGCCAGATCCTCTTAGATCCTCAGCACAAATTGGATCTTCACTGGCCCTCTGTTTGCTAGTTCTTTCTAGACGTTACCACAAACAGAATACTGACTTTTTAATTAACCAAACTCAAAGGTTTATTGTTACAGAGTAAATAGAATAAAAGGAATAAAATGTATGATTGAATCAGTTATGAGTCCTATAGTCCATGTAAAAGGAACTAAAATGGTAAGGGAACAGAGTAAAGTCCTTCGCTTATTCACCCAGCAAAAGTTCTCATTTCATACAGCGGTTTCCTGACTGAAAAGGGCCGACCCTTTCTTAGTCTGAGGTAAACTTCATATGCTCTCTCACAGCCTCTTAATAACTTCTAGCCCTTTCCCTCTGTTTTGTTAAAGCTTTGTTTTTTTCTTCTTTTTTCTCATAGTGTTCTGTCTCAAAACCTTGTCAGTTCTTTCTATCCCTAAAAACTTCTGTCTATCTCTTAAAATCCTCAGTGTCTCTCTCTGTTAGGCCTGTCAAAACTCTCTGTGGAAAAAAACACTTTCCTCCCGCCTACTATTCAGTCTTTTATACTAATTACTTCTTTTTCTGTTGCCCTCAGGCCAACAAAGCTAAATTCCACTTGACTGGCTCTCTCCCTCTTTCTAACTTAGAGGTGAGGCCTACATACACACACAGGCGCATTGAGCAGCCCTCATCCCTTTTCAAACCCCAGCAGGGACTCCACTCTAGCAGTCTCAACAGCAGCTAATATGAATCCTGGCTGCTGATTGGCTGGAGAGTCCTGCTTTTTGGTGGGCAAAATTGAGCTTGCTGAGTCTCCTCCTCCTCAGCATGTCAATCAAACACACAGCAGCAGCAGGTTAACTGTTTCCTGCCCTGGTGGCTGTTTAGGGGGCTTTACAATAAGCTTAACAGTCAATGTACTCACTGCTATTTTTGTTTAATGTTCTACATATCCTCCACCATTGCTAGAAATAAGGGAATTTAATAGAGTCACAATTTGAGTCTTTCCACATCCCAGGAAAAGTTCTCAACTTTACTGGGAAAACCTATATTTATAGCTATATCTCCAATAATTTCAGTTATAGGGTGACATAACAATGTACATAAAGAAATAAACTGTTATGTTCTTCTTATTTAAGCATTTTAAAAAATTACATTTTGGTAGAACTTACTTTGCTTCAGTCTTAAAATTGCTAGAACTTCAATCACATGTGTAGTGTGATTAGAGTAACTGTTTCATTCCAATTTTCAAGATCAGCTATAAAAACAGCTTATAATAATAATAAAATAATGAAATAAATTCATACAGAAATAGCAGCATAACTAAAATAAATGGATGTCAATAATGTGAAATCTATGAAGAGATGACAATATAGTTCCCCCCCCCTCCCAAGAAAATAGAGATTTTCCCTTCAGATTGTATTGGTACAAGGTATGGAACCAACTGTTATAGCTTTTTAAGTGCTGAAGTGGGAAATAATCTGCTAGATCTAAAAGGCTCCCTTTTCCAATGAAATGAGAATCAAAGTGGAAAAAAGTATCCCAATACTTGAAAGGCTTACTGATTTTCTTTCCATCTGAACCAAATAGAAAAGCTCTTAAAAATGTGAAGAGAGGAACATGATGTTCTTCGTACTGATAAGCTGGATCTGGAAATTTCTTTCCCATTCATTCTCTTTCCCATCTCCTTACAATTGCTTTGTTCCTCATGAATCAAGCTGACCCATGAAAACAAAAGGCTAATTCTGACAAAGAAGCCTTTCCAGTTTGTACTTAGATAAGGGAAAACAAACTTGTATCTAGGGATGTGCAAGAATATTTGAAACATTCGAAATTAGATTGAATTCATTCAAATTCGGACATTTGAGTTTGAATCAAATGCCTATACATTAGTTTTTTAACATTCAAATGAATTTTGAATCTTTCGAATCATTTATACAAATTATTCACACATTTGTACGGATATGTACAGGACATAAATGGGATACATACAGGATATAAATAGGATGCATACGAATTCATGTTTTCAAATACAAATTGAATATTCATATGAATAGATATGAATGTATTCAAATTGGATTTGTATTTGAATACATTCATTTTTTCCCTCTATTCATTCAAATTCAAATATTCAATTTGAATTGAATCCAAAAATTGCATTCTCACAGCCATACTCGTATTAAAAAAGGCTTTAAGATCTTAGGAGTAAAATGATCCTTACATTATTGTAGTGGCTTGTGGACTGGGACTGTGGAACAGAGATATGGGGAAAATGGCCATATATCCAAATAAGGTGGCATAAGTAACTGACTTCTTGGTGCAGCCTGAATGTTCACAAAAGACCAAGTCCAGGTCCAGGCAGTGGGATACATACAACAACTATACACAGATAGTTAAATCAAGCCCCATGAAATCTGATAGCTCTTACCCTAAGTGGATAAACAGGACCATATTTAAGGTAGAATCTGTTAATATACTTCAAAGTAAACTGTATCCAATGGCATTCCTTCTAGAAGAGACATGCATACAATTGCAGTGAGAAGGCAATGACCAGTACTTTGAATTGTGTTCATTTTAGCCACAGGATCAAGCCATCAGTGAGTCTGCTGCCCAGCTGAGCACAGAATCTCAAGTCAAAATGGTTTCTTTTACAGAGTTAATAAATTGTATCATCAACTGTACAAACATTCCCATTCACCCAAGGATGATTCACTATGCAATGCAACACTCTTATTTGTGCAAACTGAACGCTAGTCACGTAGCATGCTGCAAGTACTAAAATAATTGACAGAGCTTTTCAAAAATAACAGACATTCAAGACCAACTATTTGGACAGTTGAGATTTGTAGCATGTCACAGACTGCATTTTAAAATCTTGTTCAGCTATACAATAAACTCTATGCACAAAAATAAACTCTGTTTATTACCATTATGACCTTGCCTAGGGTCTTTCCACACTTGCTAATAGTGTAGACCTGAGAGAGGCCTGTAGGAGCCCCTGATGCATATTGATGGGGTTTAAGGGAGGCCCCATTTTCTCTCAGTACCCTCCATCTGCAGAAATCAGAGCATAGACAGGACTAAGGTGTCCAAAATGGCATTCTGCTCCAATCTACCAGCATACTAGAGTAGGGATATGCAGGAAGCACATTTCTCCTCCTTTGATTTGTTTTGAATCAAGTGGGGTGTGTGTGTGGATGTTTGGATTCATGTGAAGCCACTATATGAATATGGGGAACCCCCATCTCCTCCCTTTCCTCATACCTTGTCCCCCAATTCACCCTTTGCTGCCTCTGGCACACCTTCCTCAGAGGCTCAGCTAGGCCTTCCAGAGGTGCAGGTGCAGCTGGAGAGTCCATCCCCATCTGGGAATTGTGGGAAATCTTAAGATATATAATAATGCACAGCGCTACCACTGGGGATTTGCTTTCCCTAAGGCAAAGTTAAGAGACCAAAAGCTGACTGTTTCTAAATCTGTGTTTTTAAAGAGACAACTCAGTGAGTGCTAGATGTGGCCAAAGATTGCAAGGGCAACTTAACTGCCAGAGCAGAATAAACATGGCTGATGTCCCCACAGCCTGACTTCCAGATATACAATATTCCAGTCCCTTGCCTGTAAGGCTGATGGATTCAACCTGCTGAAGCATTCCAGTTACTGAAGTGGAGCAAAACTGGGATTTGTCTGAGGACCTTTCAAATCCATACAGGCTTGTGCAGCTACCGCTCATCCCAGGAGAGGCTGCATATGGGGGCAGCCAACGCTGGAATGGAACATAGATATGGAAGACAGGGAGACTGCTTTGCATATGTTTTAAATATATCCAGTTTCCAGGCTGAGCTGAGTAGCTAGAATACACCACCTCCTTACACCCACCTCTGTCCTATTTCAGACCAAAATATGCATCTGCCTATGCAAGAAATGAGCTCTTACTCATTGCTTTGAATTATTTTAAAAATGTAAGGAAGGAACTTGGAAATGACACAGTGAAAATAAGTTGCAAATCACTGAAGTCTACTGGGAGGTCAGGCAGGAGTGAGTTGATCCCATGGAGCAGGTGTTAGCAAGAGGAGGCAGAATGTCAACAAAAGAATGTATAAAAATGTGGTTAATCTATCTGAGAAAAAATGGGACTGGTTAAGAAATGTCATCCAGAATAAATCAGGGGTGGAATACAATAGGGATATGCACAAATGGAGTTTGGGGCATTTGATTCATAACAAATCGAATGTTAGAAAATTTGTATTCATTTGAATAGATTCCCTTTGAATGTGGTAGGATTTTATTCAGTACGAACGTATTTGTATGAATTTGAGTGAATACCCAATACGAAAGCAAATACATATCCAATACGAGCAAATACATATCCAACATGAACACATACATATCCGATATATGTATCCTGTTACATATCTGCTCTGAAAGCATCAAATCTGATCTGAATCTGCTTTGAATCTGCTCTTGACTTGTGTCAAATGCAACCTGGATCTGGCGCAGCCCCTTCCCCAGTTTAATGACTGTCTGAACTATTCGTACAAATATCTGGAACATTTGTATTTGTACGAATGTTAATGTATGAATGTCCTAACATCGATTCATGTACGAATGTCTGAATTTGTCCAAATAATGAAGGTTAAAAATATTCATGAACGTCTCTTGAACACAGTGACCAAAATATCTACTGAGGTTCTACAGTTGCATCCAGACTTACAGTATATTTTGCCATCCCTGTGAATCCACTTCCCGTTGGCCAGACCCAATGATTGGAAGCTGCACAGGGACAGCACAGACACTTCCGGTTGTCCTGTCAGGATGGTCAGAGGCTGCGCTGTCTTGGCAAAGCAACTTCCTGTCGTCAAATGGGATGTGCCGTTGCCTGCAGCAGGAGTGCTGCATGTCCCCGAAAAGACAAAGTAAAAAGATATTGATTGATCAGCATCTTTTTACTTTGCACCCTTCAATCAGATGCTGCACCACTGGTGTGGGTAGAAGACAGCTATGCTGCTTTGAGATAAGTCTGGATTCAGTCAATCTCTCCCCAGATATATATTCTTTTCTACTACTTTTCTTTCAGATGTCCTGCTCAGGGCTCACCATTGCTGTTTAAACACACAGTTCTGGGTGACCATTGGGACAATAAACAACCATGCTCTAGTGGCAGGTAGTTCCTGCTACGAGGCTTGGAAAGAGCACATCTTGTATAAAGGTAGCCAGTGCTTAAAAATAATTTTAAAAGCAGAGCATACTTTATACTTAAAAAGGCACTACAGGGGTGCAATTTTTGGGATTCGATTCGATTCAAATACTCAAAAATTTAATTTGATTTGAATCATTTAAATTCGAAGGGGAACCTGGTGAACCCGGCTGCCAGCCTCGCCATGCTGTCTCTGTTGGAGCCAATGGTGGAGGCTGGTGGGCGGGCCCAGCTGTCAAACAGGGAGAGTATGTGCTCTCCCTCTTTGACAGGGCAGGGCCTTCGGAGGCTGGATTGGGGTGCACCAGCACCCTCTCCCATCTGGCCCTGCTGCCACTGCCCCGCGTGTGGGGCCTCTGAGAACCTGTCCCTCTTTGGGACAGATTATCGGAGAAAACGGTTCACTGGCGACATATCCAGAAAGGCCCTTTGAACACCTCCTGTTTGCTGCAAACTGAATTTTATGAAAACTAGTCCAGCACATGTCTAATTTTAGATTGTCATATTGCAGAATAAAATTTCCCTTCAAACAAATGCCACTACTGATGTGCGTACTGGACATATATGCCAGAAAAGAATTTCTCTTTATAAATGTCAAGGCTGCAGTTCCTATATTTTATGCACTCCCAGAAGAAAACAAATGACATTTGTCTTTATTGGTGACTCCATGTGGCTAATCACTCCACATACGCTAAGGTATAGTAGAATAAACAACTCTGTGATGCATGTTGGAATGTTTCGTGCATATAACAGTGGGGAAAACTTGAGGGTTTGAAATAGATTTCAACAAACCTAATTTGATTCTTGTTGATAGCAGGAATTAAAAGATGAATGTAATATATTAATGTGACAAACTATTTAAGCACTTCTTTAGCATTTTTATCACTAAGAAACAGTGGAAGGCCAAAAGGACACTTTGCTCAGAGTCAAATGTTAGAAAATTCATATTCGTACAAATAGACCCTTTCGAATGTGGTAAAACTCTGTTTGATATGAATGTATTTATACGTATTCATATGAATATCCGATATGAATGACTACGTATCAGATATGAATGAATTTATATTGGATACAAATGGATACATATTTGATACATATCCAAGATATGTATCCAATACATATCCTGTAACAAATCTGCTCTGAAACCATCAAATCCAACCTGAATCCATTTTTAATATGCTCTCAATCCATGTCAAATGCATTCTAGATCCATTGCAGATGTGACTGGCGCAGCTGCTTTCCCGCATCCCCAGTTTAACGAACGTCCAAACTATTCATATGAATGTCCAGAAACATTCGCATTTGTATGAATGTTAATGTATGGATATCATAACGTTCAGTTTGTGTACGAATGCCCAAATTCATCAGAATTCATCCAAATTGGTTAGAGTAATGAATGTTACAAATATCTGTGCACATCCCTAGAACAATCCCATCTGTCTGAACTGTGTTGATAGAGGAGCAAACCATCACTTTCCTTGGATTACTAAATGTCATGGTTGACTAAAGATGCTTTGCAGCCTGGGGTGAAGGGTAAAATGGCTCCTTTCCCCTTTTCTTATTAGAGGAAAGAACTGGACAGGTAGGGACTTTTTGCACTCACCTGGTTGGGATGGCCACACATGCTTTGGGCTGATCGTTCCACACGCTGTGTTGGTGCTTTCATCCCAGACTAGCCCAGAGCATGCAAGTCCATCCAGATCCTCTGCAGCTGTGGAGCAGCAAAGGAGTGTCTAGTATGCCCCTAGGAAGTTCCCAGATGCAGTGTTCACACAACTTCCTGGTGCAAATAAGTGACATAGCAGCAGCTCTGTGCATGCTGGGAGATACTATGGCTGTTGCTATGGTGAAGTGGGCATGTGGGATGGACCATCCACACTGTGAGGGTCAGTAGGGAGGCTGAAGATGGTGCCAGTGCTAGCAGTGAAATTAAATGCAAAAAGGCCCATAGTTATTTCATCCGGTGCAACAGACTGCAGTGCAGTTCACAATTAGGAGGGAGTGCATGAACGGAAGACCAGTTAAGTCGATGGCCTAATTTAACTTTATATCACAATAACATCAATCAATATTAAGGCTTGGATTGGATGTGCTGTCTGGAGAATGGGGTTCCACAGACTTCACTAGCATGACAATGCATGTTGTAGAAGACAATTTAAAAATCAATTACAATCCATAGTTTTAAGACTGAAAAAATTATTGGAGTCATTGAAAGAATCAAACCTTCTTGTAAATTTAATTACTACTGCTTGCTATTACTGCAATTACTACAACAGCCAGTTTGGACTGATAATAGATTGAGTTTTTTTGTGTGCCCCCCCCCCTAAAATATCTGAGTATGACCCTGCAGTAAAAAAGCTATGCATAAATTGTCAGGCATATTAAAGTTCACATTTTATAGGCACTATAAGCTATGGTGAGTAATAATTGTGTAAATGGTCATCTCATGTTTTCCTAATTTTAATACAGTCTTTACTGTTATCAAAAGAGTATGGGGCCGTTCCCATCACAAGCTTAAAATGGTTCCGAAACAGTTTTGATCCTCGCAGTCCCCACGTCAGGTTGGCTTAACATGCTTTCCGCATGTTAAATCACCCCAAAGCGTTGTAAATATAAACACTCATTTCAACAGGTCTTTGATAGTATTTGATAGTATTTTTTTTTTTACTGAAGTTCTGCTTCAGGACTTGCACTGATTGCATTAGTCAGAGAAGGCTGCCCAGTGAAATAGTTGCGAGCAGCATTCCTTTTTAATGTAGCCATTGGCACATATTGTGGCAAAGTAATAATGGCAATGTATTTCTGTGTCACTTTTTTGGTTGTCATGGTCACATATCTGTACACAAAGTAGGTTACAGAAGGGGGGGGGACCTGCTAACCCAAACCTGTACCACCAGCCTCTCTTTCAACCCCTTCGTCTAACCAAGCGCCCACATTGTCATACTGGCATGAGGAAAACAGGAGAGTGGGATGCACAAATTTATGCTGTCAAGAAAATTGCACCCTCTCGTTTAGTGGCTGCCCACCATTTACTGGGCAAGGCTGACACAGATAATTGGTGCTGAAGAATGAAAGAGGAGCTGGATCAAGTCACAGACTATCTAGTCCAGCATCTGACCACACACAGTAGCCCACCAGTTGCTTCTGTGCATTCTCAAGCAGAAGACAAAGGCAAAACCTTTACCTGCTCTTGAATCCCAGCAAATGGCCTTTAGGGTGTTTCCGCATTGGCCCCTTAGACCCCATTAGGGACCCATTAGAAACCCATGCGGGACGGATCCTAAAAGATCCTTCCTCTCAGGAGACCCCATTAGGACTGGATGAGGGAGGCCTCTTCTGCACAACAGCTTCCCAATTCCGGCCCTAATGGGGTCTTCGGGGTCCTAAATCTGGATTTCCAGAAGACCTAAAAAATTTGGTCTACAATCCAGTCTTCAGCCTTGAAACTGGATTATAGTCCCACACATCCACACACTTACCATGCAGATGGGGGTCTTCCAGACGGGCCTGGTAGGAGCAGAACTGTGTGCACAGGTGGTGCAAACTCTGCCCTGCCACTGACAACTACGGAGGCCTGCATGGCCTCCGCAGTTGTCAGAGGACTCCGGCACAGTCCGGAGTGGTGGTGGGGTGATGATTGTGCATTGTCACCCCACTCCTGATGCGGGGGGGGGGAGCAGGCTCCCGCTTCCCCCATGTAGCTGCTCTGCCCTCACCTGCCATCCAAGTCTCTTTGCTGGAGCAGCCATGGGCTGCTCCTTTCCAGTGATGGGGCATCCATGGCAGGCAGCGGCAGGAGTTTGCCATCACCTTTGCCTGGCATGGAGGCCCAATCACTGGGGAGGAGAAGTGGTGGTGGTGGTGGCAGCAAACCTTCCCCCTCCACAGCGACAGAGCAGCCACAGGGTGAAGAAGGCTGCTGTTTTGCTGCCACCAGCTCCCCCCCCCCCCCGGAGGCTGCTTCCCCCATCACTGCCGCTACCTCTCATGTCCAGCCTCCTGGGGGAGGGGATCTGGCAGAGTCAGAGTCACCTCCGCCGCCACTAGATTTCCCTTGCCCCTGGTGGCTGTTTCGCCGCTGGAGAGGAGGAGAGGCAGCGGCAGCAGCAAACCTTACCCCTCCACAGCAACGGAGCAGCCACAGGGTGAAGGAGGCTGCCGTTGTCGCTGCCACCACCAGTTCCACCCCACCCCCGGAGACTGCTTTGCCAGAGCAGTGGAGGGAGGGGGATAAATGGTGATCCACATCACCACCTCTCCCCCCAGCCCCGATGGTCCAGCAAAGCAGCTGTCACTGGGGGAGGGGCCGTGGCATCGTGGCTCCGATCACCACCTTCACCACGACCCCTCCCCGATGACAGCTGCTTTGCTGGGCCATCTGCCTCCGCTGCTCCGGGTGACGGCAGAGCAAGTGTCACCTCAGGGGCATGGCAGAGGTGGCTGTACCACCATCACCACACCCCTGAGGGGTGGAAGCAGCCTGATCCAGGCTGCAAAAGGCATGCTGTGCTTTGTACAGCGCCTTTCTAAGCACCCATTCCAAATGGGTGCTAGAGGGCCTGGGCAGAAGCAGAAGGGTTTCCTGAACATCCGGATCTTGAAGATCCGGATGTCTGGGAATACCCCATCTCAAACATCTGGATCTTGAAGATCTGGATGTTTGAGAGCAGTGCGGAAACACCCTTAGAGTAATCAGGCCCGGAATTGCTGCTGCTGCTGCTTCCTCCATCATCTAGCAGCCAATCAAAATTGAAGGTATGAAACCCATAATGGAAAGGAGCTTAGGTAAAGAACTGACAACCTGGCCCCTTTCCACACTTGGCCTTATTCTGGAATATATCTCAGGATAGCACTCTTCTGACCACAAGCTAATACAGACTATGACAGACCTCACATGGGGCTTTCCGTAGTCTGCACTAGCATGCAGATAGCCTGTCCCTATTCTGGGATATATTCCAGAATAAGACCTAGTGCAGAAAGGTTCCTGCTTCCTATTATTCTCCTAGCACAGACAAAAATTTCACTGGCTAGTTCAGAACTCTTGTGGGCAGGATGCCACATTTCTAACATTTGTGTAGGATGTATGATTAATTATGTATACATTTATGTAATGCAAATTCCTGATATGACTGATAATATGAATACAAAAATAAGTTTACTAGTTCAAATAAGTTGGTATTTCTAGTATTAGGCTGTATAACGAAGTACTTTTAGGTGTTGACTGAATGGTCTACTCTACGCTATGCTTAATTCAGAAAACAGAGATTTATTGCACTTACACTGTATTAAACACATCCTCACGTGGTAGACATGGTGATGAACCATCTCAAAGTGTGAAGCCAACTTGGATAGTTATTTGAAGTGACAAAATGGTGTTTATTAAACATTATTCACAGAGAATTAATAGGAATTCATTAAAGTGAAAACTCATACCAGATTATTTCAGTATTATAGCCCTTCCTGCAGGGTGGCAGAAGGAAAGCATTCTAGGGGAAAAGCAGCTGCTGTGCAGCAAAGGTACAAGGAAAGCAGCCAACAAGAAGTAAGTGGCAAAAGGAAAATATGAGGACTTGTTTGCATCTCTCTATTCCCTCTCCTGCCTGGTCTGGACAGTGGGATAACGTTATGGGAGGCAGCACTATGACTTACCTGTAAGAACATAAGAGAAGCCCTACTTGATCAGGCCACAGCCCATCTAGTCCAGCATCCTGTCTCACACAGTGGCCCACCAGTTGCTCATGGGCATCCCAAGCAGAAGATAAGGGCAAAATCTTCACCTGCTCTCAAGTCCCAACAAATGGCCTTAGAGGCATCCTACCTGTCTCCCCAGCCTGGAGGATGTACCTAGGCATCCTCTAGTAGCCATCGACACACCTGTCATCCATGAATTTTTCTAACCCTTCCTTAAAGGCATCTAGGCTGGCTGCTGTTACCACCTCTTCTGGCAGCAAATTCCATAGACTGATGACACTCTGGGTGAAGAATACTTCCGCTTGACTGATCTGACTCTCCTGCCTGTCAGCTTCATGGAGTACCCCTGGTCCTAGTGTTGTGTGATAGAGAAAATATTTTTTCTCAAACATGCATAATTTTATGTACTTCAATCAGGTCCCCTCTTAAATGCTGTCTTTCAAGACTGCAGAGTAGGGATGTGTACAAATATCTGATGAAGTCAGAATTCCTATGAATAGGTACAAATTCCTACATTTGTCCATGAATCGGATATTCAGTTATCTGCTCTGGAATCAGGTGATTGATATTAATTGATACTAGTATAATTTCTGACATATATTTCTCTTAATTTTTTTTCTTCAATCTCCATTCCTTTTTATTTATTCTGGCATCCTTCCCCAAACTTATCTCTCCCCTTCCAAATGGACTGCACTCTCCTCTCTAGAGAGTAGGATGATTGCTTCCATACCCATCTCCCTTCCTGGATCCAAGTGAACTGCATTTCCCATACTGGTCCCCTCCTGTTGCCCTAACATTCTATTTCTAATCCTTCCTCTCTTTAAACTTTCACTTCTTTTTTTAATATTTTCCTCTTTACCTTCTATATGTACATCCACACTCTTTCCCTCTGCTAGCTGTAATACATAGTTTATTTATGTTACATAATCTATAAAGCAAAACTTAAAATTATAAACATCTATTATTACCTCTTCTTCCTTAACCCTTCCACTTAACCTATAAGCTGTACCTTCCTTGTGAAAGGAAGGAAGGAAGGAAGGAAGGAAGGAAGGAAGGAAGGAAGGAAGGAAGGAAGGACCTTTCAGCACTTCACCTTATTCTAGATTACATCTTGGGATAGCTGTCTACATGCTAATACAGACAGAACCAATCTGAATAGGTGAAAGTGACTATGCCTTTGTCAGTCAGTCAGTCAATCAATCAATGCTTATACATTCGGGCTCCTGTATCCACTGATTCAGTACCCACGGTTTCAGTTAACCATGGTTACTGGGTCAGCTCCCCCACCCTCAGGCACCATTAAAAAAAAGCACCCGGAACCTACTTTGGCCTCTGCAGAGCATTGGAATAGCCACAGGATTCCACTGGAGCCTGTCCCAAAATGTAAAGGGGTGCATGGGAGGTCAGCGGGAGGCATATAGTGGCATTGCATGCCTATTCCAATGCTCTCTGGAGGCTGAAATAGGCCTTCCAAGGGACAGAAAAGCAGTTCCGGCTCTGGTATTGCACAACTCCGGAACCGGAAGGCCTGTTCAAGAGTATCCATGTTTTCAGGTAACCACAGTAGAAGCCGGAACATATCCCCAGCGGATAAGAGGGTCCGACTGTAATAGCAACCTGAGTAATAAATGATCAGATCCATGCAGAGTCCAAATATAAATCTGGTGAACCATGTCCAAATTTCTTAGCATATTTTACTGAGCTGGATTTCAACCTTAAAACTTAATTTTATTGCAAAAATAAGGCAAAATACTCCATGATAGTGACTGCCTTTCAAATATTTTACGCTACATTGTCAGAACACCAGGAGGTTTTCTCTAAGGAAGGGGGTGGGGGAAAGGCTGTGAGGAAAATGAAGAAATTCAATGAGTCATAAAGAGAGACAGTTACAGAAGGCCAAGCCATTTCAAAAGTCATCACAGCCTAATTAGTCAAGAGATTGCTTTCAATTAACGCTTGTATGTCAGAAAGCTGGGGCAGAGAATTATTTCTGGAAAAAAAATCATTAGAGATGTTTTAAGACGATCATTGCTTGTTCTTTAGGTCCTGAAATAATTTTTTTTTTAATATAACGCTAATGATTTCTTCCCATAATGTAGTGCTCCATTTCCTACAATGAGATATTCCAAGTGATGCCTTCGCATAAAATTAAAAGTCAGAGTCCTGCTGCTCCTGATATACACAAGATACATTGGCCCCAGCATTGAGAAGTTGCTTCTCTACCAGCTTACCAGGAGGGCATACAAATCTCTCAAAGCTCATGAAGCTCTCCATGAGGGCTTTCATAGCCTTAGGTCCAGCTAACACTTTATATCTTTTTTACAAAGGTTGTGCTGTCTATATCCAATGTTCACATTTTGCCAAATGCACGACATTTGCAAGAACAGCCTTCACTGTTCCCATTCTGTCTGCTGCTGTTTGTTCAAACTGTTTGCTTTGCAAGGTTTATACTGATTTGAAGCCACTGCTATAAAGCCTTTCAAATGTTCATTCTAGTAGTGGGCCTTATGTGAAGGAAACTTTTCACCCGTGTGAAAAGTAGGGTTGCTGATAAGGCCATTTTGCCCCTGAACTGGATCCAGGTCAATGTCAGAGATACAAAAATCTGGGATGATGTCATACATCCTTTCTGGCCAGTCCCATGATGCCTCAACTACGTGAGATGAGAAAAGACCTCTCTTGGTCCTTTTCTGCTTCCTCAGCTAAGTGGATTTGGTATTAGGGTGCTTCCCCATTGGCCGCCAAAAAACGGATCTAAAAAGATGAGTTTTTCGGCGATCTGATCTCCCGAGGATCCGTCACAAATAGTGACAGATCCAAAGGGCCCTTGCGCATCTGCACACATGCAGGGAGGCTGGATTCCGGAGAACAGATGGAGTGGGTGCTATGTGGACGCATCAGCACCCATTCCAAAAGTCCTCTGGCTCATGCGCTACCAATGCCGCCCCCGGAGCCGTGGGACTGGAGCAGTGAGCTGCCAGTTACTGCATGTTTCTGGTGGCGCCCAGTGCACAGGGGAGGGGCTTTGGAAGCAGGCAGTCCTGCTTCCACCCTTCCCAACATGGCAGCCAGAGGGACATCCATCCCTTCACCTGGCTGTGTGCGGAAACGTCCTGCTTCTGCACACATCCAGGTGAAGAGACAGATGTAAGACCTGATTTTTCAGATCTTACATTTAATCTGGATTTTGGTGGCAAAACTGGTTTTAAAAACCAGTCTTGCACACTGAAATGCGGAAGCAGTGTCCGTGAAGAATCTCCAATCAGGTCTGCAGTGTGGAAGCCATTTAAGGTAAGTGTTTTAAATCTTACTTAAGGGAGGGTTAAACTGGTTTCTGCAGCTAGAATCATAGAATCATAGAATGGTAGAGTTGGAGGGGACCTCCTGGGTCATCGAGTCCAACCCCCTGCTCAAGGCAGGATCTCCTAAACCATCTCAGACAGATGGCTGTCCAGTCTCTGCTTGAAGACCTCCATCGAAGGGGAACCAACCACCTCCCGTGGCAGCCTGTTCCACTGGTTGATGACTCTTACTGTTAGAAATTTTTTCCTAACATCTAAACTAAATCTTTTCCCCTGCAGTTTCACCCCATTGTTTCTAGTCCTTCCTTGAGAGAGTGAGAACAGGGCTGATCCCTCTGCCCTGTGACAACCCTTGAGGTATTTGTAGACAGCTATCATGTCTCCTCTCAGTCTTCTTTTTGATAGACTAAACATTCCTAGTTCCTTAAGCCGTTCCTCATAGGACATGGTTTGCAGACCGTTCACCATCTTGGTAGCTCTCCTTTGAACCTGCTCCAGCTTGTCAGTGTCTCTTTTAAACTGGGGTGACCAGAACTGGACACAGTACTCCAGATGAGGTCTGACCAAGGTAGAGTAGAGGGGTATAATAACTTCACGTGATCTGTACTCTATGCTTCTCCTAATACACCCCAGGATTGCGTTTGCCTTTTTTGCAGCTGCCTCGCACTGTTGACTCATGTTCAGTTGATGATCTACCAGGACACCCAAGTCTTTTTCACATGTGCTGCTGCTCAGCCGAATTCCTCCCATTGTATATGTGCTTTTTTCATTTTTCTTGCCCAGGTGCAGAACCTTGCATTTTTCTTTGTTAAATACCATTTTATTAGTTGCAGCCCATTGTTCGAGTTTCTCTAAATCCTTTTGAATCCTCTCTCTCTCTTCTCTGGTGTTTGCAATCCCCCCTAGCTTTGTGTCATCAGCAAATTTGATCAGTTTCCCTTCAACTCCCTCGTCCAGATCATTTATAAAAACATTAAACATAACTGGGCCCAGGACAGAACCTTGTGGTACTCCACTTGACACTTCCCTCCATTTGGATGTGCAGCCATTTAAAGCCACTCTTTGAGTACGATTACTAAGCCAGTTTTGAATCCACCTTATAGTTGCCTTGTCAAACCCATATTTGATCAATTTTTCAATGAGGATCGCATGAGATACTTTGTCAAATGCTTTGCTGAAATCAAGAAATACTATGTCTACTGCATTTCCTTGATCAACCCATTCAGTGATTTTGTCATAAAATGAAATCAAGTTGGTCTGACACGACTTGTTTGATACAAACCCATGTTGACTACTGTTAATTATTGAATTCCTATCCAAATGCTGACATATGTGTTGTTTAATAATTTGTTCGAGAATCTTTCCTGGTAATGAAGTCAGGCTAACAGGCCTGTACTTCCCTGGGTCTACCTTCTTCCTTTTTTGAAGATAGGAACAATGTTTGCCCTTCTCCAATCGTCTGGGACTTCTCCTGTTCTCCATGACTTCTCAAAGACTACAGCAAGTGGTTCAGCAATTACCTCTGCTAATTCCTTCAGTACCCTAGGATGTAATCCATCTGGACCTGGGGACTTAAATTCGTTTAAGTTAGCTAAGCGTTCCCTTACTCTCTCAGTGTTGATTTTGTGTCTTAGAATCATAGAATCATAGAATCATAGAATGGTAGAGTTGGAGGGGACCTCCTGGGTCATCGAGTCCAACCCCCTGCTCAAGGCAGGATCTACTAAACCATCTCAGACAGATGGCCGTCCAGTCTCTGCTTGAAGACCTCCAACGAAGGGGAACCAACCACCTCCCGTGGCAGCCTGTTCCACTGGTTGATCACTCTTACTGTTAGAAATTTTTTCCTGACATCTAAACTAAATCTTTTCCCCTGCAGTTTCACCCCATTGTTTTTAGTCCTTCCTTGAGAGAGTGAGAACAGGGCTGATCCCTCTGCCTTGTGACAACCCTTGAGGTATTTGTAGACAGCTATCATGTCTCCTCTCAGTCTTCTTTTTGTTAGACTAAACATTCCTAGTTCCTTAAACCGTTCCTCATAGGACATGGTTTGCAGACCGTTCACCATCTTGGTAGCTCTCCTTTGAACCTGCTCCAGCTTGTCAGTGTCTTTTTTAAACTGGGGTGACCAGAACTGGACACAGTACTCCAGATGAGGTCTGACCAAAGTAGAGTAGAGGGGGATAATAACTTCACGTGATCTGTACTCTATGCTTCTCCTAATACACCCCAGAATTGCGTTTGCCTTTTTTGCAGCTGCCTCGCACTGTTGACTCATGTTCAGTTGATGATCTACCAGGACACCCAAGTCTTTTTCACATGTGCTGCTGCTCAGCTGAATTCCTCCCATTGTATATGTGCTTTTTTCATTTTTCTTGCCCAGGTGCAGAACCTTGCATTTTTCTTTGTTAAATACCATTTTATTAGTTGCAGCCCATTGTTCGAGTTTCTCTAAATCTTTTTGAATCCTCTCTCTCTCTTCTCTGGTGTTTGCAATCCCCCCTAGCTTTGTGTCATCAGCAAATTTGATCAGTTTCCCTTCAACTCCCTCGTCCAGATCATTTATAAAAACATTAAACATAACTGGGCCCAGGACAGAACCTTGTGGTACTCCACTTGACACTTCCCTCCATTTGGATGTGCAGCCATTTAAAGCCACTCTTTGAGTACGATTACTAAGCCAGTTTTGAATCCACCTTATAGTTGCCTTGTCAAACCCATATTTGATCAATTTTTCAATGAGGATCGCATGAGATACTTTGTCAAATGCTTTGCTGAAATCAAGAAATACTATGTCTACTGCATTTCCTTGATCAACCCATTCAGTGATTTTGTCATAAAATGAAATCAAGTTGGTCTGACACGACTTGTTTGATACAAACCCATGTTGACTACTGTTAATTATTGAATTCCTATCCAAATGCTGACATATGTGTTGTTTAATAATTTGTTCGAGAATCTTTCCTGGTAATGAAGTCAGGCTAACAGGCCTGTACTTCCCTGGGTCTACCTTCTTCCTTTTTTGAAGATAGGAACAATGTTTGCCCTTCTCCAATCGTCTGGGACTTCTCCTGTTCTCCATGACTTCTCAAAGACTACAGCAAGTGGTTCAGCAATTACCTCTGCTAATTCCTTCAGTACCCTAGGATGTAATCCATCTGGACCTGGGGACTTAAATTCGTTTAAGTTAGCTAAGCGTTCCCTTACTCTCTCAGTGTTGATTTTGTGTCTTAGAATCATAGAATCATAGAATCATAGAATGGTAGAGTTGGAGGGGACCTCCTGGGTCATCGAGTCCAACCCCCTGCTCAAGGCAGGATCTACTAAACCATCTCAGACAGATGGCCGTCCAGTCTCTGCTTGAAGACCTCCAACGAAGGGGAACCAACCACCTCCCGTGGCAGCCTGTTCCACTGGTTGATCACTCTTACTGTTAGAAATTTTTTCCTGACATCTAAACTAAATCTTTTCCCCTGCAGTTTCACCCCATTGTTTTTAGTCCTTCCTTGAGAGAGTGAGAACAGGGCTGATCCCTCTGCCTTGTGACAACCCTTGAGGTATTTGTAGACAGCTATCATGTCTCCTCTCAGTCTTCTTTTTGTTAGACTAAACATTCCTAGTTCCTTAAGCCGTTCCTCATAGGACATGGTTTGCAGACCGTTCACCATCTTGGTAGCTCTCCTTTGAACCTGCTCCAGCTTGTCAGTGTCTTTTTTAAACTGGGGTGACCAGAACTGGACACAGTACTCCAGATGAGGTCTGACCAAAGTAGAGTAGAGGGGGATAATAACTTCACGTGATCTGTACTCTATGCTTCTCCTAATACACCCCAGAATTGCGTTTGCCTTTTTTGCAGCTGCCTCGCACTGTTGACTCATGTTCAGTTGATGATCTACCAGGACACCCAAGTCTTTTTCACATGTGCTGCTGCTCAGCCGAATTCCTCCCATTGTATATGTGCTTTTTTCATTTTTCTTGCCCAGGTGCAGAACCTTGCATTTTTCTTTGTTAAATACCATTTTATTAGTTGCAGCCCATTGTTCGAGTTTCTCTAAATCTTTTTGAATCCTCTCTCTCTCTTCTCTGGTGTTTGCAATCCCCCCTAGCTTTGTGTCATCAGCAAATTTGATCAGTTTCCCTTCAACTCCCTCGTCCAGATCGTTTATAAAAACATTAAACATAACTGGGCCCAGGACAGAACCTTGTGGTACTCCACTTGACACTTCCTTCCATTTGGATGTGCAGCCATTTAAAGCCACTCTTTTAGTACGATTACTAAGCCAGTTTTGAACCCACCTTATAGTTGCCTTGTCAAACCCATATTTGATCAATTTTTCAATGAGGATCGCATGAGATACTTTGTCAAATGCTTTGCTGAAATCAAGAAATACTATGTCTACTGCATTTCCTTGATCAACCCATTCAGTGATTTTGTCATAAAATGAAATCAAGTTAGTCTGACACGACTTGTTTGATACAAACCCATGTTGACTACTGTTAATTATTGAATTCCTATCCAAATGCTGACATATGTGTTGTTTAATAATTTGTTCGAGAATCTTTCCTGGTATTGAAGTCAGGCTAACAGGCCTGTAGTTCCCTGGGTCTACCTTCTTCCCTTTTTTGAAGATAGGAACAACGTTTGCCCTTCTCCAATCGTCTGGGACTTCTCCTGTTCTCCATGACTTCTCAAAGACTACAGCAAGTGGTTCAGCAATTACCTCTGCTAATTCCTTCAGTACCCTAGGATGTAATCCATCTGGACCCGGGGACTTAAATTCGTTTAAGTTAGCTAAGCGTTCCCTTACTCTCTCAGTGTTGATTTTGTGTCTTGATTCTCCTAGTCCTTCATCAGTACAGTGAAGGACTGTTGCATGTACATTATCCCTCTTGGAAAAAACAGATGCAAAATAGGAGTTCAGAATCTCTGCCTTCTCAAGATCACTTTCGATCACTTCTCCATTCTCTCCCTGCAGACTTCCCAAAACCTCTTTGACTTTTCTTTTGCTGTTGACATATCCCCAAAACCCTTTTTTATTATTGTTTTTAGTCTCTCTTGCAAGCCTCAGTTCATTTTTAGCTTTAGCTTTTCTGATACTTGCCCTGCAGATTGTACTGATTTCATTATATTCCTCCTTAGATATGTATCCCTCCTTCCATTTCTTAAACATTTCTTTTTTCTTTTTTATCAAGTTTTTAAGTTCTAGGTTTATCCACCCTGGTCTCTTTAGATGTTTTCCATTCTTCCTTCTTTGAGGAATTGTTAATGATTGCGCTTCTAATATTGCATTTCTCAAAATATCCCATCCTTCTTGGACATTTCTATCCTTTAGTACATTTAACCATTTGATCCCTCCTAACCTCCTCCGGAGTCCATCAAAATCCGCCCTTCTGAAGTCCAACTTTGAAGTCTGAGTCCTCTCATGCTTTCCTTCCCTTATTATCCAGAATTCAAGGATAACATGATCGCTGCCTCCTAATGCCCCAGAAACTCTGATATCCTCCACCATTTCCTCTCTGTTGGTAAGAATTAGATCAAGGATAGCCAATCCTCTTGTTTCCTCCACCACCTTTTGGTACATGAAACTGTCAGCGAGAGAGGATAAGAACTTATTAGACTTGTGACTTTTTCCTGAGCGAGATTCCCAACAAATGTCTGGGTAGTTAAAGTCTCCCATAATCACTATGTCATGCTTTCGTGAAAGTTTAGCCATCTGGTCTAGGAATAGGTCATCCATATCTTCTGTTTGTCCAGGGGGCCTGTAATAGACTCCTACAATGGTATCCTTTCTGCTGCTCTCTCCTTGAATTCTTACCCATACCGATTCTACTGAGCTTCCACTCTCTGAAACTTGAACCTCTGAGGAGACAATTTCTTTTTTAACATACAGCGCAACACCCCCTCCTCTTTTGTTAAGTCTGTTTCGCAGAAACAAGTTGTAGCCTTCGATGTTTGTGTTCCATTCATGTGTGTTATCCCACCAGGTTTCCGTAATACCTATGACATCATATTTATCTACCTGGGTCAGGATCTCCAGCTCCCCTTTTTTATTTCTCATGCTTTGGGCATTGGTGTAGAGGCATTTTAGTTTGTAATTGATATCTATTGCGAGCTTGCCTCCTCTGTTTTCCTTACAAAATTCATTGGTACTATTTCTGGGAGTAAGAATATCGCCTGGTTTGATTGACTGAGTATTTTTGCTTGACTTTTTGTTACCCTTCCCCTTTTGTTTTAGTTGAAAGCTCTCCTAATAACCGAAGCAAGGCGCTTCCCGAATACATTCTTTCCTGTCCCTGTAAGGTGCAACCCATCTCTTGCAAGGAGTCCGTCATATAGGTAGTTTTCTCCATGGTTCAGAAATCCAAATCCTTGCTGCCGGCACCACCGACGTAGCCACTTGTTCACCTCAAGAATCCTATCCCTTCTACTTTTATCGTGACCATCCACCGGAAGGATAGATGAAAAGACTACTTGTGCTCCCAGTTCCTTTACTTTTCTGCCAAGGTCTTCAAAGTCTCTGTAGATGTTTTCAAAGTGCTTTTTTGCCGTATCATTTGTGCCTACATGTATGAGTAATAATGGGTAGTAGTCTGTAGGTCTGAATAGCCTCGATATGCTATCAGTTACATCTTTGATTCTGGCCCCTGGGAGACAGCACACCTCTCGTGAGTTTCTGTCAGGTCTGCAGATAGTTGCCTCTGTTCCTCTTAAAAGTGAATCTCCCATGACCACTACTCTCCTCTTTTTCTTTGCATTACCATTTCTTCCTCTCCATTCCAGAGGTTTCTCAGTGCCTATTGGAGTAATACTTGTGGACCTTGTCGTCGACTCTTCAGATGTGTTGTTCTCCTGACTGAGTATCTGGAACTGGTTGCTTAATTGCAAGGGTGCCGAATGTCTCCTGTTCTTCCTGCTCCTTTGGGTCACATGCTTCCATAACTCAGTTTCTGCAACTACAGAACGATGTTCTTCTATCCCTTCATTTTGAAGTGTTTCCTCCATGCTGTCGAGGAAGTTCTCTTCTTCTCTAATCTGCTTCAGTGTTTTGACTCTCTCTTCTAGACTTTTAACTCTTTCCTCCAGGAGAGCCACAAGCTTGCATTTGTGGCAGGTAAAATGTGGCATCTGTTGTGGTAGGGTCGTAAACATGCCGCATACATTGCATGTGACAATACAGGTGTTCTCGCCTTCCATATTGCTTTTAGGGTAAGGATTTTAAAGATGTGATGCTAAGGTATGAATGATTTTTTTTTTTATCCCACTGTACCTTTTTTTAAAAAAATATTTTTGTTTTTTTGTTTTTTTTGTTTTTTTGTTTTTTGTTTTGTTTTGTTTTGTTTTTTAATTTCGCGCGCCGTTAGGCGCTTGGGCCGTTTCTATTTAAGCCCTGCTGAGCAGAGTAACTCCTCCTCCCTGAGGGTGTGGCTAATTCCTATTGGTCCGCTGCTCTGATTGGTCTGAGAAAGCTTCTACCTCACGCCGTGTGCTCTAAGAAAAACTTCCTGTTTCTATCTCACGCCGTGTGCTCTGAGAAAAACTTCCTGTTTCTATCTCTCGCCGTGTGCTCTGAGAAAAACTTCCTGTTTCTATCCCACGCCGTGTGCTCTGAGAAAAACTTCTTGTTTCTATCTCACGCCGTGTGCTCTGATAAAAACTTCCTGTTTCTATCTCTCGCCGTGTGCTCTGAGAAAAGCTCCTGCTTTCACTTCACCCAAGCTGGAACTCTCATTTTCAGGTGTCTCTCATAGCTTCCACTGGCCCCAGACCTCTCCACCCACCTTGGAATCTATCTAAGCTGCAGGGTGGGGGTTCGCTGATTCATGGAGCAGATGGCTTCCCAACATGCATAGAAGGATAGTGTCCTCTGTCAGTTTGTCCAACTCTCCCCAGCACCTTATATCCTCTTCTGCAGACTGCACTAGGGACGTGCACTAATATTCCAAACATTCAAAATTCGATCAAATTCATTCAAATTCGGACATTTGAATACAAATCAAATGCCTATACATTCAAATTTAAACATTTGAACAAATTTTGAATCTTTCAAATCATTTGTACAAATTATTTGGACATTCATATATATACAGATACGTATGCATCTTATTCTTATCTGTACGCATTTCTACGGATACATACGGGCCAAAGATGGGATGCATACAGGATAAAAACTGGATATGTATGGATGCGTACAGATGCATATGGACACATTTGAATGTAGTCGGCATTTGTATCTTCAAATACAAATAGAAAATTCATACGAATAGATTCGAATGTATCTGAATTGAATCTAATGTGAATACATTCAAATTTTAAACATTTAAATCAATTTGAATCTTCGGATATTTGATCTGAATCGAGTCAAATGCTAAAAATTGCATTCATCCACATCCCTAGACTGCACACGCCTTTGTTCTCCTTTCCTCCTGCTCTCATTCTATATGGAACTGATATGTGGTAAGCTATTGTAGTTCACCTCAGTTCCATAGTTTCTCGCCATCAAACATAACCCAAAAATCATGCTTTAAAAGGATATCGCATAGTAAAGCTCTTCCTGAGTAATCGATCGAATGGCTTGTTTGAAATGCCTTTGGAGACTCAGGTTGCCTCTATACAAAAGACGGGAGGAAGCCAACTGGTAGAGGAAACTGGCCAAAGTCAACTGAGGTGGCTCCCAGTGGCTTTTTATGTCTGTTTAGTGGCCTTTTGTGATCTTAGGCTGCTGCTTGAGGCAGCTTCAGGTTGGTACAACTGGCCAGACAAATGTCTGAGATCAGATTGATGGGATAGGACACCATCTGAGTGGGAACATCTAAACTTATGTCAGCACGCCTTGTCCACAGCCTCACAAGTGGATCTAGGGTATTGGTGCAGCAAGCATTTATCTGTCCTGACCTGGGGGAGCGCAAACATTTATGCTAGAAATACTAGAATGTCAAAAAGCAAAGACCAGGGTTTCCAAGGTGTTTTCAAAGTCTGAATGACATTTCCTAATACTGTTGCTTGTTGTGCACATGCTGAAAAATTGCAAGCTCAGAAATACAGTAATAATTTTTCACCAAGTTGAACATGTCTTATGAAGTAGCAGCTTTTGAATTACGAATATCTTGTCAGCAGCTTTAGAAGGATAGTCAACAGAGCAGGACTTGGGGGGCGGCGAGGAGTTTATTACTTTTTCTGTGTAATATCTGAATCAGGAGAGGCAGCTGAAGTGCTCAACAGGTGCCTGGAGGTGGTAATGGGTTGGATGGGGGCCAATAAATTGAAGCTGAATCCAGACAAGACAGAGGTGCTGTGTGTCACAGGCTCTCGGGTCCATGTAGGTGGGAGATACCCTGTCCTTGATGGGGTTGCAATATCCTGGAAGGGACAGGTGCATAACTTGGGGGTACTCCTAGAGTCCACACTGACGCTTGAAGCTCAGGTGGAGGCCGTGGCCAGGAGTGCCTACTCCCAACTATGGCTGGGGTGTCAACTGAAGCCTTTTTTGGGCAGAGATGACTTGGTCGCATCCATGCTCTGATAACCTCCAGGTTAGACTATTGCAATGCACTCTGCATGGGGCTGCTGTTGAAGACGGTTCAGAAGTTGAAGCTAGTGCAAAATGCAGCTGCCAGGGTGCTGACCAGGACAGCTAACCGGATGCACATCACGCCGGTCTTAAAAGAATTGCATTGGCTGCCAATTCACTACCGAGCCCAATTCAAGGTGTTAACTCTGACTTATGAGGCCCTAAATGACTTGGACCCAAAATACCTAAAGGAACACCTTTTCCCATACCAACCTGCATGTGCCTTAAGATCTGGAGAGGAGGCCCTCCTGGTTGTCCCACCACCTTCAGGAGCTAGGTGGGTGGCACTCAGGAGAGGGCCTTTTTGGTAGTGGCCCCCAGGCTATGGAATAGTCTCCCCCTTGAGATGTGTCTGGCTCCTTCTCTGTTTATGTTCAGGAAGGTGGTCAAGATGCACCTCTTCACTCAGGCCTTTGGCTAAATGTTGGTTAAATTTCCCCCACTGCAAACACTACTGTTTTAAATGATGTTGTGCTGTTTTTAACATGTTTGGTTTTTAAATGTTGTGATGGTTGTTATTGTTTTGATATAGTTATTTGATTTGCTGGATTTTATAGGTTGTTACCCACCCTGAAACCTTCGGGTATAGGGCGGAATATAAATATAAATAATAAATAAGAGGTTGTCTAGTAATACATTTTTTAAAGCCCCATAAGGGCACTTGCATAGACATAAAGGCAAAATTATAGATATATTTATATATTTATATTTATATGTTTATGAATTTAGAAGGTACAATCTATCATTATTTTAATTTATTTTATTTTTTATAGTTACATTTCTATCCCACCCTATACCAATGTGTTTAATGAGACCAATATGAAACAATGGCAAGATCTGTGTGGTGCTTTATGGCACTGTAACTAAAGTCAGCCTTGAATAGCACGACAGTCATAGCACTTTGTGCAATTCCCAGCTGCCAAAAATCCCCCATGCAGTTGATTCCTGCAAATAATTCAAGTTAAATAGTATATTTTCATTCATAGAAGTATTCCATCAATAATACTCTATTTGAGAGGCCTTGTTCCCAGACATAAACTCCCAACTTAAACTTGTGGTACTTGGATAAAAGTTACCATGTATGATACTACAGCAAATGTTTTGTGGCTTTAAGTTCCAAGCACAATCAGTCTTTCAGCAATTAGGAAATAAAAACATAAGCTAATTATTGTAATTTAAAATGTTTATTTTCTATCTTTTATACAGTATATCAGGGAAACATATATAAATCCGTAGGCACAACTTACATGATAATTTCTATTGAATAAAATATTAGGTAATGAAACTGCAGTAATAAGTACATCTGAATGATAATTATATATCTTAGCTTAAACATTTATATAAAATTCATGCTTTATGAGCAATATTCTTGTCCATATGATGGTTTTCATGATATTAAGATCCTTGAAAGTTTTTAACACAGTTGAATTTGTGTGTGCATGTGTCTACATTTTAAAACATCTCAAGTATCACATCTGAACTAAATTATAGAATAATGCTGTTTAACTATTTTTCCCCTAAGAGTTAACTTCGTCTATTAAAAAATTCATTCCAGTACTAGATAAACACAGATATATGTAAAATCTATTATAAATTACAAGGACAACAGAAAGGTGTAATAGAAAATATATCTCCCTTAAAATGACTGGTCCAGGAATAAATATTGCTTCTATATGGGCCTTGCACCATTGAATGCAAGGCCATGAAACATAATCATGGCTTATAATATTAAGTGAATGGGATCAACATGGAATAAAAAATATATTACTGGTATGTGTAACAGGGGTCCCCCCCCCCTCTTCTGGGAATGTGACTTATTTGACAGAATCTTAAGTGCAAATTTAACTAAAATAGCTTTTATTAGAAAAGTTGAATGCTTAAATTTCATGCTTTATGTTTCATTGGTGCAAACAGATTTAGACCTACAATTTCTGACAGCCTTTAGGGATTAAAGCAACCCTTCCTTCATGTTACATAATATAAGCTGCAGAGAGTTAAGAAGGATTTATAACAGCTTTCTTTTTTGATATTTGGTACATTTGTAAGAGAAGTACATTAACGGCTGTGCTGGGCTAAGTCTATATTGTAGCTATCTTAATATTAGTGGTTAGTGGTAGGAGTGTCTTTGTAGCATTCCAAGGAATATTTCTCAAGCCCCACACCTCTCAAATTTGTGAAAGACTTTAGTTCACCCTCCAGGACAGCCATCAACTTAATCTAAGGTTGGCTTGATTATGGGAATAGTGACACAATTTCCTTACAAGTTAAAAGAATTTTAAATATAAGGTATGAACTAGTGGTAATGTCATCTGTACAGATCACCATGAGGTGGTATGCATCTGTTTTGCTCCATGATTTAACAGGGTTGGGTTTTTTTTTAGTTTATCAAAGACTGCATCCAGATGTCACTTATTCCACTATATTTGAATATTCCAGAATAAAGCATGGATATTCCCCAACATCTATACTTCATTCCAGAATATCCAACTATAGTGGATAAATAACCAATGTCTGTATGCAGCCAATATTTGATGCTATTGTTTAGGAATGTGCTGTTTGTCTTCTCCCATTTTTGGTTAGTCATGTCTGAATGTTCATGACTAGGGATGCACACAGATATTTGAAACATTCAAAATTCATATGAATTTGTCCAAATTTGGATGTCTGTATTTGAATTGAATGTTGAGACATTTGAAAATTGACATTTGTAACTGAATCGAATGGTTTGGAACATTTGTACAAAGCTTCATTACATTCGTGAATGGGAAAGCAGCTGTGCCAGTCACATCTGCAGTGAATTCAGAGTGGATTCAAACTGGATTCAGGGTGGATTTGATATTTTGAGAGTGGATAAGTAACGGGATACGTATGCAATTAGTCTTGAAGATTTGTCTCAATCAAATAGAATCCTACCACATTTGAAAGGCATCTATTCAAACAAATACGAATTTTATTACATTCAACTTGATACAAATCAAATGCAAAAACAAAACCCATTTATGCGCATCCCTTTTCATGACCTCAAGGCTGTGCTCATACCGTCATTTTAAACCTTCATCAATCCATCTTTAGGTCTGACCACTCACACTATTACATTTCTATCCATTTTGTTTGTGGACTTTCCACTGTTCATTTGGACATTCCAGTATAAAAAATATGAAAAGGTGTGAACGATCAGACTTGAAGATGGACTGAAGAAGTTTTAAAGTGAAGGTGTGACCATGGCTCAAGGGTCATAGCACACCAGGCCCCTCTGTTCACTGTTGTTTCCTGCCCTCTATTGTTCCCAAGCTAATATTCACTGCTTCCATCTGAAAATTTGGCAGGGTTAGGGTCTTACATTCTTCCACATTCCCAATAAGGATGTGGATTTATTTAGCTATAGATGCCATACTGACAGGTGACAAAAGTATTGTTGCATTTGGGACGAGTGTGTCAAAAAATATTTTTAGAAGAGTTGGCTTTTCTACCCCATTTTTCTCACCCATTTAAGGGGACTCAAAGCGACTGACAAAGCTTTCTATTCTGCTCCCCACAACAGAACACCCTGTGAGATAGGCGGGGCTGTGATTGCTCAGAAGAGAGCTGTGGCTAGCCCAAGGTCACCCAGCTGGCTTCATGGTGGAAGGCAGAATCAAACCCGGTATTCCCAGATAAGAGTCCAGCTCCTTAACTATTAGACGAAAGTGGCTCACATTTTTAGAGCCTTATCCAGAACTGTCTTCTTCAGAGAGAATATGATTTCTGTCCAACATATGCTCATGAACAATTTCTGTAGGCCCTGCAGCCCTAAAGATAAACACTTGGAGAGGATGGGGGTTCCATCACAATCCAGATTGTAATGTTATATCCTCCATAGACATCTAGTGCAAAAATACATAGAGGTAAGGAGTAGGGATGAGCATGAAGCCTATTTCCCCCATTCAATTCGAAGCGAATTAAATGGGGGGAATATTCACCTTCATACAGATCACACACCCCATGAATATGGGGGGCTTCAACTCTGTGCCTGAACATCCATCAAATGTCCACACCCAAAGGGAACCCCCCCAACCCTCCCTTCCCATCCTGCTTCACCTCCTCCCACTCACCTGCCACCACTGCTGTTATTGCATGCTCCTCCTAGGCCCAAGTAGCCCTTGGAGTGCACATATGGTGGTGCAGGCTGCAGTGGCTGTGGGCACAACTGCTGTGGCCAAAGATAAGGGAGCACAGCCTGGGGAGGATTAGAGGATGGGGGTGGGGAGATCTGGCCTTAATCGAAGCTTCTCCAAAGCTTCAATGACGGCCATATCCAGTCAATTTACAGGTGAATGAGGGCCTAAAATTTGAACCCCTTCTGATTCACAAGCGAATGTTGAAATTCGTACAAATTTGAATTAATTTTGAATGACATGAATATTTGTGTATATCCTTAGTAAGGAGAAAGCAAACACCTTCCCCCACAACAGACTTCTGTACTTTGAGTCTGAATAGGAGCAAAAGGCCAATTCATATATTTAGATGCATTAGCAGAGTCTGCGCTAATCTCTCTTCTTGCAATTTTCTGAATTCGCCATCCCTCCAAACTCAAGGGATGGTTTTCTGCTGCTTTTGTAGGGTGAGGGAGACACTTATCTGAAAATCTCATGAAATACTTTCTATGACTTTATCTCTGCCCCCTAGAAAAATGCATCTGCCAAAAAGCCTTAAAGAGCACCACATGCATTAAAGAACACCACATGCTCTATCCATCTCATTGCAGTCTGCTGAAATCTATCACCATTTTTGCATTTATGTGGCATATCCCAGTACAGAATGGGCTGTCCTGTACCAAGACAGGAAATCCATCCCAAGCTGGGACTGATTGCTCCTGGTGCAGAACAAGTCTATCCGCATTGGGATGGCCTTTTTTGCATCAGCCCCCACCCTAGACCCAAAGCTTGCAACATCTTTGGGGGTGGGATAGGAGGGAGGGGGTTCTGAATTTTCCAAAGCTCCCAGGGAGTCCACATTGGTGGTGCAGCTCCCTGTATTAAAGCAATGGAGTGCAGAGATGACAGAGCTCACAGCATTAAAGTCTTTCTCATGGGCAATGTGCATTCAAAAGTAAAGGATGTATTTAAATAGCTTTTGGGAGACATTTAAAATGCAACGTGCGCACTATTTTTATAAACACTTAATGGCATTTTCCAGCTTTGGAGATACACAACTGCCAAAATTTTTAAAATGTTCCATTTCAAAGTAGCTTGTTCTCCACACAGCCTTAAAACAAATATGTTCTGGCTTACGTATGGCAAAGTGAAATACATACACACAAAAGTTTCAACCAGTTTGCTCATGTTCTGCAAACCATACGAAGATCACAGGTCATCTGCCCTGATGGACCTGTGATTTCCTGTATATGAAATGCAGGCTGTCCTTCTGAACTAGTGTATATCTCAGCCAACGTCTGAGTAGTAAAACTCAGTTCTTTCATCCCCTAGGGACTGAGGTCTGGCATGATGTTAAGGAGATTTATGAACAATGCCTTGAGTAGGGTTGTGCACAAATGCAGTTCCGGCCTTCGATTCGTAATGAATCGAATGTTTGAATATTTGTATTTGTACGAATGCACAATTTTGAATGTCTGGACATTTGATTCAGTATGAATGCATTTGTTTAAATATTCTATAGGTACAGATGCATATCCGATGATATGCATTCCATTTTATCCCGTACTTATCCATATGGATGTTTACAAGGTGTGTATGGATACGTACAGGATGCAAACGTATCCATACCATCAAACAAATGTCTGAACTATCCATTCATATGTCCAAAACAGTCACATTGATACAAATACTGAAGTACTAATATCCAGACATTCAATTCGTATAAGTATGTCCAAATTTGTGCAAATTTGTACGAATAATGAATAGTACAAATATTCATGCGCATCCCTGGCCCTGAGCAATTCCCCTGTAAATGTTAAGGTGAAAAACGAAGGTAAGAGATGTCTTATATCTATGACTGGGGACTGCTAGCCTCTTATGGACCGGAGCACTTGGTGCCAGCCTCGAGGTGTCTTAATGCAGCATGGTTTACCCTTTGCTATGCTTGATGCTAAGAAATGAAAAGTCTCTGATTTTGAAGAGGCAGCACTGGCGTGCTTTTGCCACCTTAGAAGGAGGCTATTTTCAGCACATTAAAAAACGCACAGCTGGGCAGAGTGCAGGGCAGGTAAGTTGCTCATGCAGCCACTGTCAATCTACACAGTGGTGGCAGTCAGTGGAGCTGTTCTCCCCACTTTGTCAGAAAGACACGTCTGAGGAATCTTGATGGCCATCAGAGGCATATTGCATGCCAGGGGGCACTGCTAAGCATGCATATGCCATACCCGTCTGGCGAATGGTTGATGCTCTCTTTGTCCTATGTGGATGCAGCCTATGGCACTTCTAAGCTGCTTTATCTGCTGTGTGAATGCAGCCTATGCTGGGTAAGAGAGGAAATCTGCAATCTGGGAAAGCCATTTCATCCTATTTCTAAATTTAGTTCTAATCCCAGATCTGGATCTTATTTTTAAGCTAAATACAACTTTCAGAATGCTATGCACACCACATTAGAATGAATCTTAAAATCATTAGCTCCCTGTCCTTGTTTGGATATAGTGATAACTGGTGGGAGAATCCTAAGCTCAGCTGTTCTGTTTTCTACAATCTTGAAACTAAGCATTACAAGCAAACAACCATTCGTGTCATTGTTATTGTCACCATCCCATTTATAAAATAACTTCTTGAAAGTCCTGCAGTACTTTTACCCTGCACAGTTTAATTCTGGTGTGTTTCTTTTAAAAACTTCTATTAATAAAGTGGTCTTGCTCTTCCCCCCTCCCCGCTTCATGGAGTTCAAGTCCAAAATTTGGTACAGTCAGAAAGAGGAATTCAAGGTAATTCCTGTGATGGAATTTACTTTTTTTCTTCTTCTTCACATAACAACACATTTGCCTTTCAGCTTTTCCTTCCTTTTCTGTTGCTTGCTCTTTTTGCCATCAATCTGTAAACTTACAGTCCTCCGTTTCTCCAAGTTCAGAAGCTCTTGGAACAACTCCTTCACATTGTGATTCATCTTAGCAGAGGTCTCCAGGAAGGCACATTTCCATTTCCTGGCCATGGCTTCCCCGTCGCTGGTCTGCACCTCTCGGTTGTGGTCCTCATCGTTCTTGTTCCCCACCAGCATGATTGGGATGCCGTCTATATCTCCTTTGATCTGACAGATCTGTTCATAGATAGGTTTGAGTTCCTCCAAGGATTGTCGACTCGTTATAGAATAGACCAATATGAAAGCGTGTCCTTTGGAAATGGACAGGCGCTGCATGGCAGGAAACTGATGGCTTCCTGTTGTGTCTGTTATCTGCAGCGTGCATATGCTCTTATCACAGCTGATCACCTGCCTGTAGGTGTCTTCAATCGTAGGGATGTAACTGTCTCTGAAAGTGCCTTTAACAAACCGCAGGACCAGTGAACTCTTCCCAACGCCTCCTGCTCCAAACACCACAACTCTGTAATCATTGCTTTGCTCAGGCATGTTTTTTCAAGATTCGTGAAGTTCAGTGAGCAAAGAAATCCTGCAGGGGAGGAAAATATGAATAGCACATTACAATGGGCAGAGAAATAATGATGACTATTTTAAAATCAGGCTGAGAGAGATGGAAAGACAGGGTATGTTGTTGCAGAGTGCAGAAAGGAGAAATAAATAAGCACCCTACTTTTAGATTTCAATCTGTGATTTGAAATAGATCAATAAATTAAAAACCCTCTAACTGCATCATTTCAGAACCAATGTGAAGGAGCAATTGTTATTGCACAAATGCAGTTTTTGGGATTCAATTTGGTTTGAATTGAATATCTGGATATTTGAATCGATTCAAATGTATTCACATTCAATTCAATTAAAAAACATTTGAATCTATGCATGCAAAGTTTCAGTTCGTATTTGCAAATACAAATGTCAACAACATTCATATGTGCCCATATGCATCCATACAAATCTCGTATGCATCCCGTTTTTGTCCTGGACAGATCCGTACAAATGTATACAGATGCAGGAAAGTACACATCGTTTACATATCTGTACACATACAAATGTTTGAATAATTCATACAAATGTTTCCAAAATTCAAAATTTGTTCAAATGTTTAAATTCAAATATATAGATTTTGATTCAAATTCAGATGTCCAAATTCAATCAAATTTTGAATGTTTTGAATATTCATGCACATCCCCAGTTATGACTGGACCAATTCTGACAGAAAACCTCTTCTGAACATTAGAGTTGATAAAAGACATGGCAGGGTTGAGGATTCATATACCCAACCTCTGAAGCATACATGTTTATAGAAGCATCAGACAGTTTGACAAAAACCTGAGCTTATTCAAAACAATATGCCTGCTAACTTAAGCTCACCATTTTGCAATATTCTGATTCAACATAGTACATTTTCTTTATCAGAATGCTATTATTTTGTCACATTTTTTTTAAAAAAGAAGGTAACATGGCTATCTAAGAAATAAGTATTTCTTTATTTCTTATTTATTTATTCTTGAATTTTTATCCCACCTTATACCCAAAGGTCACAGGGTGGGTTACAACATTAAAAACCAGTGAACATACAAAATGAGCAGATGAAACCATAACAGTGTCTGAATGTGTGGAGGAAAAGTCATTCCTTGTTTAGCCAAAGGCCAGGGCACAGTGCAGCATCTTCACTGCTCTCTCCTGAATGCATAAACTGAAGGTGTTTGGCACACCTCAGGAGGGATACTATTCCACGATCTGGGAGCCACCACTAAAAAGGCCCTATCCCAGGTGTCCACACCTTTTGCTAATGAGGGTGGTAGGGATCAAGAGCTCAGCAACATTCAAACCACTAACCAGTCATATTCCTGTGCCTTCTGACTAAGTTGGGTATCAGGAACCTAACACTGTGGCTACCTCCAGACACAAGCTATATTTTGCTGTGCCCTTGACATGACAGTGGGAGGCCCAGGCCTAACTGAGGCATTCCCAACACAGCCCCAATTTAACCAATCTAAACCTTGCAATATTGTGATTATGGGAAATCCAGCAATGATGCTGGATTCCCAACAATGGTGATGCAACCTTGATGTCTGTTGAAGCTTTTATGATGGGGCTACCAGAAGACAGTCCAAAAACAACAAAGGGAAGTGGGCAGGCACTTGGTTGGTCTCTGGTAGCCCTAACCAACCCCATCATAAAAGCTGCCAACAGATGTTGTGGTAAGCTTGGGATTGTTCCTCACTTCTGGTGAGAGGCAGCAGGAGGCAATTGCAGGGTCCTACTTAGACTCTGCACTGTCTCTTGCCATCTGGAGGCAGCCTGTGGTTGATAGGCCAGAAAGTATCAAGCAGAAGTGGTGAAGTGGATCCTGCTTTGCCTTGCACTACATTTCTTTGCTTGCTTATTTTCTGAAATTTACAGCTTTAAACTACTCTGTCAGTTCCAAGGCACTGCAAAATTTTGAAATTGCTCGAAACAATGCGACACTATTAGAGGAAATCCAGCAACCAGTACAAGTGTCCTAAGACAGCTTTCAGAGTGAGCCAAGTGGGGGAGGAGGGAGAAGAAGAGTGAATGGACACTTGACTGCCTTCCCTACAGCCCTAATTGGAGCAACTGTGAATGGTGCTCATCAGCTGTAAAGATAGGCAAGGGGTTGTTCCTTACATCGGGTGGGGTGACAGCAAGAGACCACCAAAGGAACTTGTTTAGATCCAAACATTTGCTTCTTCTGGGAGGCAGCCATAGTTCTAAGAATTAGGGGTGTGCACAAATGCAATGTTCAATATTCAATTCAATTCAAATACCCAAACATTCAATTCGATTTGAATGTTTAAAGTTTGAATTTAACCACCTTCAATTTTAATTAAGCAAATTTGAATCTATTTGTTTGAATTTTTTATTCAAATTTGCACTTACAAATGTCGACAACATTCGTAGATGCCTGTACCCATCTTCCCTGGGTCTGTACACATTCATACACGTCTGTACATGTCTGTACACATCCCATAGTTATCCTGTATGCAACCCATTTTCATCCAGTATGGATCCGTACAGATGTGTACAGATGCGGGAAAGATGTGGATCTTCAAGTACACACCGTGTAGGAACCCAAACACATATGAACGTCCAAATAATTTGAACGAATAGATCCAAAATTCAAAATCTGATTTGAATCTTTAAATTTGAATTTAAGGACATTTGATTCAAATTTGAATGTTGAAATTCAATCAATTTCTACTAAGGATATTCAAACTTTCATTCTCATATTTTACAATGAATCCCTGAAAATACTTAGGATGGGTAAGTAACAATACTTGGTTCACATAAGTGATGCTGTTTTAATTAATTATAACTCAGGCTGCACCCAGACATCAGTTACTCATATATTTTGAATAAAGCATGGATATTTGGCTAATTCCAATATATTTTGATATTCTGGAATAAAGCATTGGTATTCCAGAATATCTATGCTTTTTTCTGGAATGTCAAAATATAGTGGGATAAGTAGGTGACATCTGAATTCAGTCTTAGCCTCATTCATTTCTACATCAATCAGCACATTTCAAAAATATTGAACAAAACTCACATTATTTTTTAACTCTAGCTGATGCATGCACTTAACCCAACAGGTTTAGTGCATCCTTTGGCACCATGCAGTTCTGGGATTTTGTATGAAGAGGGGCTTTGGATTACAGTTCTTTATCTATGTTGTGTTATCAGAGGGGCTTTCTTCTTCATTTATATTGGCTTACATAGCGAAGGATAAGGTAACTACTTTACCAGTTAAGTATGGCATGTAAGTAAAAGGGAATCACTATAATATAAAATTCTTAGACATCAGTGGAAGTAGTGATTAAAATAATCTCACTAATGAAATATTTAATTACAGTCCCTGAGCAAATGGTTATGTTCTTCTTCTTGGCTTGCACGTATATCCCCATACAAAAGAAACTCACTGGAATGTGCAGAAGGCAGGATATTAGTCAGGATGGACTTCTTTTTGTTTCTTACTATTCTTTTCTCTTTTTTTACATTTTTGCACAGTGCTGGAATAGTTTGATGAATTAAAAAGAATAAAGTTGTCTGTTTCCTTTTGATTATTTTATTAACAGTGTTTTTTTTTAATTAATCTCTTATAAGAGGTCGTGCAGTCTGGTGCACTATTTTCTTTTTTCCTGCCTTTTCCAACAGCCTGCACTTTCCTATACCTATGCTACTGTATATTGTAAGCTTATTTCTAGTTCCCAGTTTGCTAAACTCTGACATCTCCTTTCTTTTAAAATGTACCAACTTTTTTCCTTAGCAATGATAATGTTATCATGTAGGATGTTGCCACAGGCAGAGTAAGTTCATTCAGTCAGAGGGTAAAGCTTTCCAAACATGGATTGCTTTCACTTTGAATCCTCTTTAGTCTTGTGATTATATACAACGAATATGACTGTTAGTGGAAGGAAGAAAAGATTTAGCTTAATTTTCACAAATACTGCTCAAAATCAACAAAACCTTTCAATTGACCTTGTGGGAGCTCCCAAAACCAATACCTTTTCTACTAAAGTTATGATTGCTGCAGTTGGCTAAAGGAAAATCTCTAGCTGATACACTTAGGAGATTTTAAAAGGCCTTTTCTGCACTTACTGTGCTTAATCCAGATTAGTGAAACCGGATTAGCTAGATCCAGATCAACCACAGCAGGAGGCATCTGCATTAAGTAGCTGGACAGCAGCAAATGCTTTATATGGGGAAATGCAGTGTAAACACATAAGCATTGATCCACATGGAAGGGAGGGAGGGAGGGAGGGAAGAGCTGGCTTTTCTACCCCAGCTTTTCTCAGCCATTTAAGGGGACCCAAAGTGGCTGACAAAGCTTTCTGTTCTCCCCACAACAGAACACCCTGTGAGGTAGGTGGGGCTGTGAGAGCTCAGAAGAGAGCAGTGACTAGCCCAAGGTCACCCAGCTGGCCTCATGGAGGAGTGTGGAATCAAACTCAGTATGCCCGGGTAAGAGTCCATCTCCCTAACCACTAGATCAAACTGGCTCACAAGTCTCTCTTTCCTATTGCTAAAATGGAATATTCTGCACTCTGAGAATATGGCAGACATGGACACTAACAGATCAGTGTCCATGAGCAAACAGAGTGACCAAGGACACTATGCTGTGTGCCCTTGGTGTGTATCCTAATTCACTGGACTTAGAAGTGTAGTACTATCAGGCCGCTATCGGGCTACAACGGGTGGAGGTCAGCATGGCCATAATAATCTCCATAGGTACTGAGAGCAGCATTTTCAAGAGCCAGAAGATTTTTTTTCTTTCCACACAGTAAAAGGAGGGAGGCAAAATGCAGCCAATCCGTCATTCATTGATCACAAAGCTACTTTTCTGATTAAGCAAAGCAATTGGCATGTTTTCAATGAGCAATCATTCATTTTGCTATTTGGAAGCCCCAAAGAGCCAGAGAACAATGAGTTCTGATGTTCCGTATTTTGAGCTGAGTTACATTTAAGCACTGAGTACAAAGTATTTGCATCAGCAGCTAAAGCATCATCCAAATATATATCCATTCTAATGTTTATGGTAAACGCAGATTTCTACTGTTAAAAGAATAATTATTTTCCCTCCCTCTCCCAAAGAGAGCAACCAAAAAGGCAGTATGTATTCCACTTATCTGAAATGTTCTGTTTTGTTTTAAATATTGTATCAAGGGAGTAAAATAGAAACATTACAAATCTTGAATTATTAAGAATTGCAGTTGTGTACCAAAAACCTGTCTGAAGATCAGCAAGGTTTGAAGAAAGTTTGGACTATAATGATCATGACCCTTAGGCACAGTGACCATTGGCCCATGTGGCCAAGTCCCAGGATTAGGAGTGTGCACAAATATTTGTAACATTCAAAACTCACACAAATTTGGACATTTGAATTTGAATCAAATGTTCGCACATTCAAAGATTGACATTCAAATTTGAATTGAATGTTTTGATACATTCCTATGAAGTACATGTACAGCACTTTAGAAATAAACTATCATCATCATCATCATCCCCCGATGGGTGTGGCCTTGTCGCGGCGGTGGGGCTTGAATGCTACAATGAAGCTGAGAGCTGGGCTGGCGGTAGTGCAAACTACTGGAAGGTTCAACCATGCCAGAGAGGTCGAAGCAGAGGAGCCAGACTAAGTGCACCCAACCCATTTATCACAATGGAGACACAAACAAAAAAGAAGTCTATACTGGCTCGGTCATCGCCCAGGATAAAAAGGACTGTGGTGGTTGCTGAGGAACCTGGGCAACCATCAACAAATGCGCTACAGGAACAAAATTCACAAACAAGGAAGCGGCAGAAATTCTCAAGGCCAGAGAATCGTATAGTCATGAAGTGCTACTACAAATCAGAACCTGGAAAACGAGGCTATCAAAAACGGATGCACCACCTATGGAAACAAGAATACCCAGACTCGAAGATAACAGAACTGCGGCTAGCTGATCAGAGAAGATTCATAAGCAGGACTAAACTGTTCAGTGAAGCTGAACTCAAAGAAATACGAAAAACTAATGAAACTGAAGCACCGCAGCCTATTGTGGCAGCAATAGAAGCTCCAACAAGACCAGGAGTCACTGATCAACTAGAACCTGATGAAAATCTGGAAATTCTGCAAGAAGAGGAAGAACAGCAGCATGAAGTCATGGATGAAACACCTGGCACATTGTCTCAAAGACAGCAGGAACTGAAGGACAGAATAATGGCTCATACAGCATCAAGTACAGAGCGAAAGCGACTGCCAACCCTAAAAACTATAGGCAGAAAACAACTTGTCCCACTGATGAATGACATCAACTCTGCCCTTGTAACTGTTCAGGTAGCATCGATCGAAGAACTGAACCAGCTTGCTTACAGTACAGCTGAGATAATAACAGAAGAACTAGGGTTACTGCAGCCAAAACCAACTAGAAAATCAACCGGAAAACCAAAGTGGGAAGTTCGACTGGAACTGAAAATAAAAAGCCTGAGATCAGATGCCAGCAACCTAAAAAATATGAAGGAGCAGAAACTGAACAATGAGAAGACTAAAGAACATCTGATCAAAAAATACTGGCTGAATTCAAGGAAAATTGATGAAGCTTTGGAAATCGTGAAACAGCAGATAACAGCTACAGCCAGGAAAATCGAAAGATATGAAGCAAGAATCATCCAGTACAGGCAGAACCAAATGTTCCAGTCTAATCAGAGGCAGTTCTACCAGAGCCTGCATGAGCAAGTAGACAAAAAAATTGAAAAGCCAGAGAAAGAAGCAACAACCAACTTCTGGAAAGATCTGTGGGAGGCTGAAAAAGAATACAACAAAAGTGCTGGGTGGATAAAGGATTTCGAGAAGAAATTCTCCAAGAACAAAATGCAGCAGCTGGAAATAACACCTGAAATGGTCATGAAAAGAGTGAAGAAAGTGAAGAACTGGACATCCCCTGGCACTGATCAGTTGCATGGCTTCTGGCTCAAATACCTGACCAGCCTGCATGCAAAAATGGCCGAACTGTTCAATGAAATGCTGCAAACAGGAAACATCAGTGAATGGCTAATAACTGGCAAAACATACTTAATATAGAAAGATGCAGCCAAAGGAGCCATACCAGGAAACTACAGGCCGATAACTTGTCTACCTACTATGCTTAAGCTGCTGACAGGCATAATAGCAGACAGGATTCAAGACTACCTCGAAGACAACAACATCATTCCAGTAGGGCAAAAAGGAAACAAACGGAGAAGCAGGGGCACAAAAGACCAGCTACTGATTGACAAAATGATTCTGGAGAACTGCAAAAGCCGAAAAACAAACCTGCATATGACTTGGATCGACTATAAAAAAGCTTTTGATTCACTGCCACATGGTTGGATCATAAAGTGCCTGGAAACCATCGAGATCAGTCAGAACATCACAAAATTTATAGAAAGGGCAATGAAACGCTGGAAGACTGAGCTTTTTGTTGGAAATGAAAGCTACGGACTGATCAACATCAAAAGGGGCATCTTCCAGGGGGACTCATTGTCCCCACTGCTTTTCATCATCGCTATGATCCCGCTGTCACTCATCCTACAGAAAACAAACCTGGGCTATCAAACTGCCAGGAATTCACAGAAAATTTCACATCTACTGTACATGGATGACTTGAAGCTTTATGGAAAATCCGAAATCGAGATCCAGTCATTGACCAACACAGTGCGAATATTCAGCAGCGACATCAGTATGGAGTTTGGCCTGGACAAATGTGCACAGTGGCACTGAAGAAGGGGAAGATTACTGAAAGTGAAGGCATTGAAATGCCAAATGGTCAAGTCATTGGGTCCCACCAGTCAGAAGCCTACAAATACCTGGGCATCCTGCAAGTGGATAACATTAAGCATGGCCATGTGAAATTTGTGGTCAGTAAAGAGTACATCCAAAGGACTAGAAAAATCTGGAAAAGTAAACTGAATGGCGGTAACACCATTAAGGGCATAAACACCTGGGCCATACCAGTCATTAGATACACTGCAGGAATTGTGAACTGGACTCAGCATGAGTTGGACAACTTAGACAGAAAAAACAGAAAACTGATGACGATCCACCATGCACTACATCCTCGGAGTGATGTCGACAGGCTCTACTTGCCCAGGAAAGCAGGTGGTAGAGGACTTTTGCAAGTGAAGCAAACAGTGGAAGAAGAGAAGCATGCATTAGCAGATTACGTGGCAGAAAGCAAAGAATCAGCTTTGATTGAAGTCAACAACCAGAAGCTTCTCAAGGTGCAGCAAACCAAGAACCACCGGAAAACTGCAAATCAACGCCGAACTGACAGCTGGTGCAATAAAACACTGCATGGGCAGTTCCTGGAGAACATCGAAGGCAAAGTGGACATGGAAAAGACCTGAGGCTTTTTCGCACTGCAACGCGTTCCGTGTGGAACGCGTGCAGGCGGGAAGCTTAAGACACTTCCGGGCGCTTTCACCATTCACACACAGGCGCGCCGGAACGCGTTCCGGCGCGCCTGTGTGTGAACGGTAAAAGCGCCCGGAACTGTCTTGGCCGGCAAAGGCCGGCCAGGGGCGGGGATTCGGCCGGCAGCGCTGTCGCCCATTGGGTGAGAGCACCCAAGGGGCGGCAGCGCTGTCAAGCCAGCCGCCGCGCTTCGTGCCAGGTCTACGGGCCCGGATCGGGCCCTGGGGACCTGGCACGAAGATGCCCGGGCACCCGGGCACCCATCATGGGGCCCGGGGCAAGGCCCCTATGGGGCAGGATGCCTTTGGAGATCAGAGCCCCTGACTCTGATCTGCAAAGGCTTCGCCCCGCGCCCCGATCTCGCCCATCTACGGGCTGCAGGCGCCTGGATCTAGGCGCCTCCAGCCCACAGATGAGTCCCCCGCCCCCCCAGTCCCCAAAACCCCCACCCCAACCACCCTCCGACCCGGATCGGGCCGATCTTCGCGGTGAAGGTGCTTACAGCGAGGCACCTTCACCGCGAAGATGATTCCCCCCCTCCCCCAATAGGGGGCCTAGGTGGGCTGTGTGCTGCGCGATCCCAGCATGCCCCCCTCAGTCGGACGGCGGACGGCCACGAGGTAGGTGATCCGTCGCGCGCGTCCCATCCCCGGGCCCTGGGGGAGGTGGGGAATCATATTCGCGGTGAAGGTGCCTCGCTGTAAGCACCTTCACCGCGAAGATCGGCCCGATCCGGGTCGGAGGGTGGTTGGGGGTGGGGGTTTTGGGGACTGGGGAGGTGGGCGGCTGATCTGCGGGGCACTCGCGCCCCGCAGATGGCCACGATGGGGGAGGGGGGGATCCTTGGGGGACCGGAGCGATGCGCTCCGGCCGCCCAAGGCGTTCCTTGCCCCCAGCCAGCCCAACATCGACCTCCTGCCACCCCAGAAAGGGGCGACAGGACGCCGATGCTGGTGGCTCGTCGGCTTCGGCAGTCCCATTGGGGCTGCCGGACCCAGGAAGGAGCCACGTCTCGGCGGCCGTTGGAGACGACAGACGGGACGCACCGAATCGGGGTTCCCGTGTCCCATCTGCCAGGGTCACTGACCCTGGCAGATGGGAAAGGGGAACCCCGATTCGGTGGGTCCCGTCTACCGGCTTTGCCGCGCCGGCGCAATCGCCGGCCCGGCAAGTTGGGCCCTGGGGGCGTGCCGACGGCTGTCAGGGAGAGAAGCGTGAGTGAACGCTTCTCTCCCGGAACGCGCCGGGGCGGCTCGTACGCGTAGGAACGGATGCAGAGCACTTTAAAGTGCTCTGCATCCGGAACGCGTGGAGGACAGCTCCTGACACGCTGGGACGGAAACCCGGCCGCAGCAATGCGTATGCTGAGTCCGAAGCTGTCCTCCACGCGTTCGGGAAAGGCCTGTGCGAAAAGGCCTCTGGTCTTGGCTTACGAGTGGAACATTGAAAAAGGAAACAGAAGGACTGATTCTTGCTGCACAAGAACAAGCAATAAGAACAAATGCCATCAAAGCCAGAATTGAAAAATCAGGAGAAGATCCAAAGTGCCGACTCTGCAAAGAAGTGAATGAAACAATCGACCATATACTCAGCTGCTGCAAGAAGATCACACAAACTGATTACAAGCAGAGACATAATGCTGTAGCACAAATGATCCACTGGAACTTGTGCCAAAAATATCATCTGCCAGTGGCAAAGAACTGGTGGGATCACAAGCCAGAAAAAGTTGTTGAAAACAGGCAAAACTACTTTGGGACTTCAGGCTTCAGACTGACCAAAAATTGGAGCATAACACTCCTGATATTACAATTGTTGAGAAAGAGAAGGTGTGGATCATCGACATTGCTATTCCAGGTGACAGCAGAATTGAGGAGAAACAGTTGGAGAAACTCACCAGATATGAAGATCTGAGAATTGACTCTGACGAAAACCAGTGAAAGTGGTCCCAGTCATCCTCGGCACACTGGGCGCGGTGCCAAAAGATCTCAGTGGGCACCTAAAAACCATTGGCATTGACAAAATATCCATCTGCCAACTACAAAAAGCCACTTTACTGGGGTCTGCTCGCATAATTTGCCGATACATCACACAGTCCTAGGTGCTTGGGAAGTGCCCGACTAGTGATATAATACGAAATCCAGCATAGTCATCTCGTTTGCTGTGTGTAACTGCTGCTTTTACATAATAATAATTCATATGAGATTAGTATGGGATTGAACATTCATACTGAACTTGAATCCTACCACTTTTGAAGGAGATCTGTTCGAATGAATAAGATTTTTCTTGCATTTGATTCAGTAAGAACTGAATTGAAGCATTCATGCACATCCCTACTCAGGATGCTACAGCCCCACAAATAGAAGAGCAGGAGGGGAAGAAGGTCAGGAGGCAAATCCTGTTCCTTAATGGGCAGAAGCACAAGTTCAGTGGACTGTAACTGGTAGCAGAGGAGCTGCTAGTGCTGAAAGCTGGAGATTCGCTTCAATGCATGGACCAGAAATTGTGGACAGGACAGACAGCAGTGCCATCAAGCCCATTATTGGATCTGGAAAGGTTGGGGTAGGGAGGTTGTGGCAAGACCTCCTTCTTCCAAAAGCCAAAGATGTGTACTGCATCTTTGGTTCCTCTGTTACTTCCTTGGCAGCAGTGCCCAACCTCACACCTCATGGAGAGAAGAAGGCCCACTACAGGCTATGAAACTTCCAATCTGCCTACACAGTTGCCACCATCTACTTCTGCAGAAAAATGCACTCTTAGCAAATGGTCTGGTCATGTGATGCAACTGCTCCACCTTGTCTCTTCTCAGGTCCTTTACTTTCTTCCCCTCTCTTCTCATCTCCCCTCTTTTTCACCTTTGCCTACTCATCCTCAGCTGCTCCAGTATCCCACATCATCCTGGGAGGCAGAGATGCAAGGTAGGCGGGAAGTGGTGGGTGTACTTATGCCATGCACTTTGTCAGTCTATAATGCCTTTTTTGCTTCAGTGGGACAGATGGCAGGGGAGATGGAGGTGCTATTGCTCCTCTGCTGTGCATTGAGTCCAGGCCATCCCACCCACCTACCCAGCTCTGCTCCTGCCTTTACCCCACCTTTACCCCACCTCTGGGCTCCTGGCTCCTCCTCCATTTTTCACACAAGACACCTGAACTCTAAAACTTTTCTCCATACAGTTCGAAAAACTACCTCTGGCTAAATGATCCTTTACAGGTTAGAAGCAATGTGCTTAAACAAGCATCATAAGATAACCCTAGTGACTGAATTAGCCAAGTTTTCCCCAGTCCCAATGATTCTCTGAATCCATCCAAACAAAGCAAGCCATGACCAGAATGTGTTGGTGGATGTGTTGGGGATGGAAATCTTTGGAAATCTCATTATGTGAGAAAAAGGGTAGCTTGGTGTGCAGCTTAATAACCTTTTCTTAAAAAAAAAAAAAAAAAAACCAGCCAAATAAAGACAAATAGGTCAGATTTCGGGGGGGGGGGGAAGGCAGGCAGGACCTCTTTTTATATAACTGTACAAGAAAGAAAAAAGATTTAAAAAGAAAAATCCAAGCACACTACCGTTGATTTAATTTTATATTTGTCTTCCATTTGTACTTATTCTAATGATTTCTTGAAGTTTTCAGATTTATATGCTATTTTTTAAAAAAAGATAGCTTTGTCTTTCTATAGAAAGTTTTGTATATGTCTGATACTTTTGTAGACATTTCTAGAGTATGTTCCCTTTCTGTCCAGTTCCAGTAAACTCCAGTTCATAAGAGGAATCTCACAGCTGAATTTCTTGCCATAATAGTCGGGATATGCAAATATATATATATGGGGGGGGGGTATTCAGTTCAGATCTAATCAAATGCAAGAAAATCTGTATTTGTTCAAACAGATCTCCTTTGAATGTGGTAGGATTTGAATTTAATACAAATGTTCAATATGAATTCGATTCAGATCCCCACTACAAATCCCATATGAATCCCAAACGAAGCCACAAGGAAGCTTTGTACAAATGTATCAAAACAATCTATTTGAATTTGAATGTCAGTCTTCAAATGTGCCAACATTTGATTTGAATTCAAATGTTCAAATTTGGACAAATTCGTAGGGATTTTGTGTCAAGGAAATGCAACATGGGACATGCAGTAATAGAAATAAAATATGTATGTGAGAGTCAGAATGACAAAGCATAAACAATTAAGAAAGCACGCAGGTGTAAAAGATAATGTAATTTAGAAGTCTTGAGTTGGGTTGGACTTAAGTATGGGTTAAACAAATTGAGCCAATCAAAAGTAAATGTACACGCCCACTGGGTGGAAACTGACTAGTGGGTGGAAACTAACAATTGCTATAATAGTTGCAAGATTTGCTGATGTGTTTGGGGTGGAGTAGTGGGTAGAGTTTGTAGAGTAAATAGGATATTGTGGTGTATAGGGCATATAGTGATAGTATTTGTATATAGTAGAATAAAGTTTACTTAAGACTACTGAGTTGTGGTGGTGTCTTGGATGAAGATACAAGAAACAACAGTTTCCTGATGGTATTTGGAGACGTCTGGAAGAAGGAGAGACAGAAGGCTGGGAGAGTTTGCCAGGGGTCTCAGCCTATTCTCAGAAAACTCTGCTGCTTGGAAGAAAGCAATAACCACTGACCAAAACTGGTCGGCTTCGCTGCATAACAAGGTGGTGAGTTAAAGCCTGGGGGGAATAGCTAAAACTCCCATCATCCCTGACATTTTGAATGTTCCAAATATTCATGCACATCCCTGCAGAGAAGTGTTATCTATTCTGCAAGGAGGACACAATGGAGTGGGAAAGAGCCTTACTGACATCTCTGCCTACCTGATTAGATTTTCAGTTAATCTGCCACACAACTATTTGTTCCTAAGAGTCACATGTGGAGAAAAATAAAGCTACATGCCGAGGAACACCACTATAGCTGCAGATGGGTACAACAGACATTCACATTAATCTATGGATAATCCTTTGCAGTCCCACATTTCATTCTCTTCAACACAACTGTTTTTCACCAAGCCCACTAGACTGTATTTGGTGGCCTTAACAGCTATTATCTGCACAGGAAAAAAGACATACAGGAAAGTTACTTCCCTTGTAACACACATTTCTAGGTACTTATAACAGCAGCATTAACTATATAAATTGAGAGAGAAAACTTGACATTTGGGGTTATTGGGAACCCAAATGGTTTGTAGTCCCTGGACCATAGGTCATATGTACATGTGTGTAAGATATTTCTGTGTTAAATCTTATTTCCCTGGTCTCAGAATTGTGTAAGGCAGGCTTTGCCAATCTGGAGCTCTCCTTGTTAGAGATGGCAAAACATCCAGAATTCAAGAGATTTTAAGTCCTAGCAGTGCATTCCAAGCAATCCAAACATGGTTCAAAATACTCTTCTAACTAGGTGCTTGATTCAAGTCTGGAAAATTAACTGACACATTCCAAATTAGACTTTCCCAAGTGTTATGACAGCTGCATTATTACTCTTTTGCAAATTGGTTCAGCCTTTTTTCTCCTTCCATTACCTCTTTGACCTGGAGAATTATGAAAGAAAAGAAAAGAAAGACACCAAAATAATCAATTTTGCCCTACCTATTGTCCTCTCACAGGGAACAAGAGATTCAGAATGCATTCTATAGCCAAAATACTTGCAAATTCTGGTAATTGGTAGGGGTATTTTTCCCCACCCTCAGAACACAACAGAATGGTGGAATTTGCATTCCGCTTTTATGGTGCCTCGAAGATGCCTTAAGAGTGCAGTATCCGAATAATAATACACCCTTATTGTGCAGAAGAATGGCGCAGCATTCACACAGACACCACATTGTTCCCCTACTATGCCTCTATAAGTGCCTTTATGGTGGTTTAACAGCAGAACTGTCTGAGATTTCAGAGCTGCTTCTGCCTTGTAGCTAGGAGTGTGCACAAATATTCAAAGGTGTTCAAAATTTGATCAAATCTGTTCAAATTTCAACATTCAAATTTGAATCGAATGTCTATAAATTTGAATTTAAAAATTCAAATGAATTTCAAATTTCAGATCCATTCATTCGAGTTATCCAGACATTTGCATGTGTACGGGGTCGCATAAACGTATCTTTCCCATATCCATGCACATTTGTATGGATCCGTACAGGACAAAAATGGGTTGCATACAGGATAACTACAGGATGTGTATGGACACGTATGGATGCATACAGGATGTGTAACGATGCATACGGGCACATAAGAATATTGTCAAATTTGAACTGAAAATTCAAACAAATAGATTCAAATGTGCTTAATTTGAATCGAATTTGGTTAAATTCAAATTTTAAAGATTCAAATAAAATCAAATTTTTGGACATTCGATTCAAATTGAATCCTAAAAATTGCATTTGTGCACACCCCTACTTGTAGCAGCAACCCTGGATGCCTCAGACTCAGGGGATGCCCCTATTCAGACTCAGGGGATGGCCCATCTTCAACCCCTCATCTTCAATGATGCCCATGTCTAATTTTGCAGGCACAGAGAAACCCTCCTCTCCATCTCTCAAATTGCAGTGGGGGAATCTACAGCTGTGATTTAGACCAAAGGGTAAGGGAGCCTTCCTCCCACCCATGGAATGACTGGCTGTAATTTTCAGACTGGAGGGTGAAGGTTACCTGTCCCTCCCTCAACTTGGGGAAGAGAGGATGGAAGTCAGAGGATGCCTTCAGCCTCCAACCACAAAATGACAATTAATAGAGGCAGGTGACAGTTCTCTCCAATGTCCATCAAAGATTTGGCTTAGGATTCCTTCTCAGCGAACTGATAGATAACAGCATCCAGCAGCATGCAGGAAACATGCTGTAAATTTGCGAGAAAATATTATTTATCTCGATTCAGTGAAGATGGGTGATATGTTTGCATCACCCTTCCCCTTCCTGTGTGAATCCTGCTAAAGATTGTTATATGCAGAGTCATAGCTACAAGAGAATCACCCCCTCACTTCCACATTCTTCCCAGAAAAAAAACCAAAAACAAAATGAAACATAACCATCAGCTGTCAAGAAACCAACCACCATCTTGTCAATCATACAGTTTCTGACCCTTCCTGCCAGCCACACACATTTTCTGCTCACTTCTCAGCTACAAAATTGCCTTCGCTGCACTGTTTCTCAGTGTCCCCAATGCCCTGGATATATACTTGTGGAATATTTTTGGAAAGTGGAAAAAGCGGAGCTAAATTTGGACCCAACTTCTGATGGGTTGCCATATTGGCCTTAGCATGCCAAGCAGAAAGACCTCCCTGGGCAAGAAACTTTTAAATTCATTTTTATTTTATTTAGTGTTCTCTTTCATTTATATTCTGCCCTTTACCCTAGAAAGAGCACCAGGGCATGATGACCATTCATCATGTCTACTATCAAGCCCATAACCAACCTCTGAGGCAGGGATAATGCTCTTGGGAGAGATTTCCTGGAAAATCCTGGAAGAATTACAAAGAATTCCAATTTCACGTCCAAGAAAGTCAATTTTGGGGCCTCCAGAGGGATTTTCGCACTGCAACGCGTTCCATGTGGAACGCGTGCAGGCGGGAAGCTTAAGACACTTCCGGGCGCTTTTACCGTTCACACACAGGTGCGCCGGAACGCGTTCCGGCGCGCCTGTGTGTGAACGGTAAAAGCGCCCGGAACTGTCTTGGCCCGGCAAAGGCCGGCCAGGGGCGGGGATTCGGCCAGCAGCGCTGCCGCCCATTGGGTGAGAGCACCCAAGGGGCGGGCAGCGCTGTCAAGCCACCCGCCCCGCGCTTCGTGCCAGCTCTACGGGCCCGGATCGGGCCCGCGGGACCTGGCACGAAGATGCCCGGGCACCCGGGCACCCATCATGGGGCCCGGGGCAAGGCCCCTATGGGGCAGGACCCCTTTGAAGATCAGAGCCCCTGGCTCTGATCTCCAAGGGCTCGCCCCGCGCCCCGATCTCGCCCATCTACGGGCTGCAGGCGCCTGGATCTAGGCGCCTCCAGCCCGCAGATGAGTCCCCCGCCCCCCCCAGTCCCCAAACCCCCCACCCCCAACCACCCTCCGGCCCGGATCGGGCCGATCTTCGCTCTGTGGGTGCCTACATTGAGGCACCCACAGAGCGAAGATGTTTCCCCCCCCTCCCCCAGGGCCCTGGGAGGACGTGCACGCGACGGATCACCTACCTCGTGGCCGTCCAGCGTCCGACTGAGGGTGGCATTGTGGGATCGCGCAGGACGCAGCCCACCTAGGCCCCCTATTGGACAAGCTTGTCCCACAATGCCACCCTCAGTCGGACGCTGGACGGCCACGAGGTAGGTGATCCGTCGCGCGCGCGTCCTCCCAGGGCCCTGGGGGCGGGGGGGAAACATCTTCGCTCTGTGGGTGTCTCGATGTAGGCACCCACAGAGCGAAGATCGGCCCGATCCGGGCCGGAGGGTGGTTGGGGTGGGGGTTTTGGGGACTGGGGAGGGGGGCGGCTGATCTGCGGGGCGCTCGCGCCCCGCAGACGGCTGCGATGGGGGCGGGAGGGACCCTTGGGGGACCGGAGCGCATCAACCAAGGCGTTCCTCGCCCCCAGCCAGCCCAACATCGGCCTCCTGCCACCCCGGAATGGGGCTGCAGGAAGCCGATGCTGGTGGCTCCCTGGCTTCGGCAGCCCGATTCGGGCTGCCGGACCCGGGAAGGAGCCACGTCCCGGCGGCCGTCGGAGGCGACAGACGGGACGCATCGAATCGGGGTTCCCCTGTCCCATCTGCCAGGGTCACTGACCCAGGCAGATGGGAAAGGGGAACCCCAATTCGGTGGGTCCCGTCTAACGGCTTCGCCGCGCCGGCGCAATCGCCGGCCCGGCAAGTCGGGCCCTGGGGGCGTGCCGACGGCTGTCAGCGAGAGAAGCGTGCGAACGCTTCTCTCCCGGAATGCGCCGGGGCGGCTCGTACGCGTTGGAACAGATGCAGAGCACTTTAAAGTGCTCTGCATCTGGAACGTGTGGAAGACAGCTCCGGACACGAGGCGGCGCAAGCCCTGCTCGGGCAATGCGAATGCCTCGTCCAGAGCTGTCTTCCACGCGTACCGGAAAGGCCTGTGCGAAAGGCCTCTGATGAGTAACATCAGTAACATAAAAGCAAAGGTACTTGGAGTGAGGTGTTCTCAGTACATTGATGATGCCCATCTCTATCTTTGAGTCATGGGAGGTGGCTCAGGTGCTCGATCATTGGCTGGAGGCATTAGTGACATGGATATGGACCAATAAACTGAAACTGAATCCAGACAAGACAAGTCATGGGGTCTTGCAGCCATAAAGTTAAGAAGTGCCCAATTCTGGATACAGTTGCTTTTCCCCAGAAATAATGGGTACATGATCCACGGGTGTTTCTGGATTAATCCCTGTCATCTAAGGCCATGTGGCAGCAGTAACCAGGAGTGCCTCCCTCCATTTTTGACTGGTTTGCCAGGTTCAGCCCTTTCTGGATAGGAACAACTTCGCCACAGTGACCTACGCTCTGGGAACCTCCAAATTATATTACCACAATGTGCTTTATATAAAGCTACCCTTGAAGACAGTCTGGAGATGTACTGCAGACTGCAATATGAATGTGCACAACTTTTTTTTTTTTTTTGTATTCATGTTTGGATATTCAGTTTGAATGTTTAGAATCCAAATGCAACAAAATCTGATTCGAATTGAATACATTTGAATCTAATTGTTAGAATGTTAGATTTGAATCTGAAGATACGAATGTCAACAACATTCATATTTGAAAATACGAATGCCAAAAACATTTGTATCTGTTATAAGTATCTTTTCACATCCCGTTTTATCTCATATGCATCCCATTTTCATCCTGTACTATCAGCGCAAATGTGTACTGATATGAATGTAATACATACTGTACATTCAAATGTTTCTAATCATTTGAACAAATGTTTTAGAACATTCAAAATCAATTTGAATGTTTAAATTTGAATGTGTAGACATTTTATTTGAATTCAAATGTCCACATTCGATCGAATTTCAAATCTTTAGAACATTCATGCACATCTCTAGACTGCAGCCCAACTGCTAACTGGAATTTCCAGACAGATGCCCATCACTCTAGTCCTGAAGGATCTGCAAGGTGTTAATGATAACATATAGAACCCTAACTGACTTGACTTTTAGTTATGTGAAGGAGAATCTTCTCAAGTACAGATCTCCTTGATTATTAAGTTCACAAGGTGAGGCCCATCTTGTAGTCCGATCTCTCTCCGATATGTGAAGGAGTGAGTGACACATGACAGGGCCTTTTCTATGGTAGCCCCAAACTTTGGAACAGCCTCTCTCTGGAGCTTCACCAGATGCAAATTTTGTATGTCTTTTGGTGTTCAATTAAAGCATATCTTTTCACCCAGAGTGAAGTTTAGCTTCCTCTAGGCATTGTTATGACCTGAATTCAAGTCAATAAATACAATGTATAGGAAATATTTTTTAAAAAAGTATCTTCAACAAAATTGCAACACTATATAATGCATAATACCACATGCCAAATGTTTTGGGTCTCATCAGTTATACAAAAGGGAGAAACCAAAATGCTTCACGTAGAATTTACACCATTTTAGTTTTGTTCTGTGGTTATTTTATGTACTAACTAAGAAAGGTGATATGGAAAAGAAATGTGGCTTTCTGCATAGGAAGCTGAAATTCCATCACCGCATCAGCAGTATTCATGATCAAGAGCACCTCTTAAGTTTCAGCTTCTTCAGTCACATCCTAATTCACCTTCCTGGATCCAAGGCACAGGAGGGTGCTGACCCAGGTGTACAGCCATGAGATTGTCAAATACTGCTGTCCAGAGACACTTACAGCTAGGGATATGCACTAACAAAAATTAACACCTGTTTTGCAATCAAATCAAATGTCCAAAAATTCATTTCATCATCGAATTGTTTGTTCAAATGTTTGAACATCCACGTTTGTAGATGAACATTTTTCACAGCTTTTTTTTGTTGTTGTTGTTGAAAAAGCCTATCTTCATCAGTAAGATCAGTAAGATTTTCATATTCATGAGCCTGGAGAGTTGTCTGGATGTTCAAATGTCCGTACAATTGTTTCAATGCAAAAATTTGTGAATTTGAATATTCAGTCAGATTTTCAAATGCGAATTCGTGTGTGCACATCCCTACATGGGGCTACCAGCCCATCCATGACCTCTGGCTGCACTGCAGAGCTCACTCCTTCATTCAGACTGGGCAGTCAAGCATCTGCCCTAACTTAAGCTGAAGGGACAAGGAACTCTAAGGCTGTTTTTCCACTAGCAACAAAGACCCCATTAGGGCCCCATTAGGAACCCGATGGGTACGCAATTGGTATGGGTCAGTTACATATCTTCCACACAGAGGACCATTTAAGGACCCCATTAGGACCCCATTCTGAACATGCTGTACCCATGAGCACTGGCAAAATCCAGATTTAATGGGGTCTTTGGGCCCTCAAATTCAGATTAATGGGAGACCCCTTTAATGGTGTCTTTAACCCAGTCTTCCGCCATAAAGACCAGATCAGAGGCTGTTGTATACCGGGGCAATGGGGTACAGGGGTGGGCTTAGAGGCCGCCATTTGCAGCAGGGCGGCTCCAGCTCTGCCACACCACTCACTGCTACGTAGGCCCGTACCCCCTTTGTGGCTGTCTATGAAGCTCAGTGTAAGCTTTGTAGTGGCTACATAGGCAGCTACAAGTGACCCCTGATAGATGGCTACATGAGCCAGTTGTGCTGCGCCACTGGTGGACCCTCCTGCTCGGACCTAATCAGAGCCTCAGGATGAGTGCTGCAGCGTCCACATGGCAGCCCTGTTTAGCGCCCATTGCCATTGTGTGCTAGACAGCCCATGTGGATATATGGGGCCCTCACCAAGACACGGATATTCAAGGACCGGATTCAACGAGGACTAGATATCAAAGATCTGGATATTCTAAATCCGGATTAATAGAGGTACGTGCAAGAACAGCATCAGTGTACAAAAATCCCATGCTTATCTAAGGGAAGGAAAAAGAGCTTCACAGAAGTTTGGAGTTGAGGGATGTATAAACCCCCATGCTATGTGTAATATTAACATGACCAGATATGTCTTGCTATGTGCAAAGGTTCAGTTCTAACCTAGCAACATAAATGCTAAACTAAGAAACACTGGGGAAGTTGGAAAACAGTATTTCCCACCCCCTGACCTAGTTCAGTGTCCCTTCTAGGTAACAGTTTATAAGGGTGCAATTTACATGTCATGGCCACTGTTGAGGAAGTCATTGTTTCATTGATGACGGTCAGAGTGAGTTAAGCAGGCTGACGCCAGTAACTGTAGGATTCCAGCCACCAATGCTGGTTTATAGGAAGGTTGCAATGGCATTCAAACCCTCTCACACCCCATTCACATGCAGTAAAAGAAGAAGAATCACTCCTGTGCCACTTCAAAACAGTATAGAGATGGTTCACAGGCAGGCTTACTCATACATCATTCTGCCCATCTCCTATCTCTGAACACTCTAGGATAGAAAAGGAGGATTACAGATGGGATTAGAAAAAAAAGGGAGGGTTAAGAAAGGATTAGATAAATTCATGGAGGATAGTAGGAATGTGCATGAATGTATTTTTTGACATTCTATTCGTAACTAATCGAATATTAGAAAATCCATACTTGTTCCAATAGGTCCCCTTTGAATGTGGTAGGATTCTATTTGATATGAATGTATTTGTATGAATTTGTACGAATATCCAAAACATATCCAGTACAAATGAATATGTATCCGATATGAATAAATATGTACCTGATACGTATCCCCTAATATATCTGTGCTCTGAAAGTGTCAAATCCAACCCGAATCCACTTTTAATCCGCTTTCAATCCATGCTGAATGCAATCTGGATTTGTCGCAGATATGACTGGTGCAGCTGCTTTCCCACCTCCCCATTTCACAAATGTCCAAACTATTCATACAAATGCCCAAAACATTTGCATTTGTATGAATGTTAATGTACAAATGTCGAAAGCATTCAAGTCATGTACAAATGCCCGAATTTGGACAAATTCATACAAATAACAAATGTTGCGAATAATTTTGCACATCCCTAGAGGACAGTTGTATCAATGGCTACTAGAATGGATGGCTTGGTACATCCTCCAGGCTGAGGAGACAGGCAGGATGCCTCTCAAGGCCATATGCAGGAATTCAAGAGCAGATGCAGGTTTTGCCTTTACCTTCTGCTTGAGGTGCCCATAAACAATTGGTAGGCTACTGTGTGAGGCAGGATGCTACCATCTCTGAGGTACTTTTGAGACACTTTTTGCTTGAGAGTGGGAGCTTAAGATTTTCTATTGGGCCAAAGGGTTCAGGTACTTAGGTGAGGTAACTTCACTGAAGACCAATATTTTATCTTCACTACAGTGTGACAATCACACATCTTTCTAACAGTTCAATTATATTCTCTTATTCTATGGATTATTATAAAAGTGTTGGAGGAGTAGATGATCCTTGCAGTTCCTTCCAATTTTACAAATGCCAATTTCTTCACAGAATTGTAATGTGTATTATGTAATATGCATTTCATTCTCCAAGGCAAAAGTTGCAATGTCTGATACAAACTTTATTCTGATAGTTATCAAGTCCATAACTGCTTAATTTCTATCCTAATGTACTTTTGGGCCCTCCTATTGAAGATTTGCCATTCCATTTGTTCACTCCCATTGTGTTTGGTAGGACTTTTCACAGATTTTCAAATTGTTCCAACTATTTCCTTTATTCATGCCAATCAAAGATTTTTACCCCTGATAACAATTTAATTTCATTTTTCTAAAAACAAAACAAAACAAACCACCATAGGTTCTCTTACCTTGTTTTAAAATGCAAACCATTATACTTTGTTTCTATACATATATAAGATGAAAGGGAAAAAAGCAGAATTTAAATAGTAAACCAAACCATTTGGAATGCTTTGGCTTTTACATGGCAAATTCCTAGACCTCTTCCCTGTAAGTCCTGAAAAAGGATTTGTTTGCAGCATTTAGACAAGACTTCTCTAAAAAGAATTTTACAGGTTTGAGTAGTGAAATTATTTTCATTTTCCATTTGCAAGATTTAAATGCATCCCATGGAGGACATATGAAGAAACAACTGTGCAGTTCAGCGAGTCTCATTACTGCTTAGCATTGATTTTTAGTCAGAGCTCCTGAGCATTAATGGAAGAACCTTATGCAACCTGGAAATTGATGTTCTTTCACCCATGTTGTTATTCTACAGAACATCCATCTTACAGAGGATGAATGCTAACAGTGTGGGATTCACCAGTCATTCCAACACACACACACACACACAATCACTTTCTGAAATGTCTAAAATGATTTTAGGAATGTACTCAGAGCCTCTCATTTAGGGAATTTAAAATATAATTACTAGCATTTTGCTGACAAATTTCACTAACACTTTGTAATATTCCTTGCTTTCGAAGGAGGAAAGCACAGATGTGCAGTACAGTAGGTTAGAGGAAATTCAAATCCTTGCTATTACCATATTCTTTGCTTACAACTGAATTTTTTTATTTAGCACGTTTTTGCCTCAGGAGTCTGAAGAATGATCTGAAAAGAGGATACTGATCTACAAATGCCTTAAATTAGACAGAAATCAGACACAGAAAAAAAGCATCTCTGAGGCAGCTTGGAGGTGGGATTTTTTATGCACCAGCCTGCCCCTCCCCCTTTTCTGAACATTTTGGGCTAGAAAAGGTGGATTAAAGAAGGATTGGGGACATGAGATCGCACACCATAGACGTTTTCGCACGGGCGAAAACGGAACGCGAAAAAGCCAGCTGTGGACACGTCATCCGCATTGGCCGCGCGCGCCTTGCGTCCCGACGTGTCCGCAGCTGGCTTTTTCGCGTTCGAAATGTAGAGCACTTCGAAGTGCTCTACACGCGTTCCAACGCGGACGAGCCGCCCGCAGGCGTTCGGGAGAAGAAGCGTTCGCGCCGCTTCTGTCTCCCGATCGCCTGCCGGCTCGCCTCCGACGCCGCGCGGCTTTGACAATCAGCTGTTTTTCAAACAGCTGATTGTCGATCTGCCTCCGCGGCCGCCGGCGCGCCCCTGGCCGGCGTTTGCCGGCTAAGCCAGCTTCGGGCGCTTTGACCATTCGCACCCAGACGCTCCGGAACGCGTTTACACGCGTTCCGGAGCGTCTGTGTGTGAACGGGGAAAGCGCCCGAAGCTGGCTTAAGCTTTCCGCCTGAACGCGTTCGGTTTCGAACGCGATTCAGTGCGGAAATGCCTCATCTCTCTGAGGCACCTCTGAGAAGTCCCTTTTGTTATGTCTGAACACAGCCTTAGTTGTGGAGACAATTAATAAAACATGAATATTCTGGAATATCCAAATATAGCACAATAAGTAACTGGGGTCTGTGCTTGAATTTTACCAACTTTCCCAGGTGATCATTCTGACCACCAAAAAGAGATGAATTACTATGGCAAACAAGAGCTAAATGCTCACCGAAATTTTTAAAATGCTTTTCTGAATGAATTGTCTGTCAGATTTTTCAACAGGCAGGCCAGACATCCTTGTCTAAAACACACATTTTAAAATTTAAGGGAAGAGGTTTAGCATTCACAGAAACATTTGGTGTGTTTGTGCCTACACAATACATCAGGCTCCAAAAATATACATATAATGTAAGATTTAAAAGGTTACACAGCAATTGTCCTGGCTGGACTACACCTATGTGTTGAACAGTTGTCCCATTATCTCCTGTGAACTGCAATGAGAAGACATAGCAATCCAAACATAGCCTACAATTTAAAGGTGAAATCTTGCAATATCAGTATCTTGAGAAAAAGAACTCCTGACCTGGATTTTTCTGGAAATCAGTTTGAAAATGCATGCATGTGGAGGGACTGGCAATAGTGTACCTCCATGGCCATCAAGAGGAGGAGGAGAATAATTGGCTTTTCTACCCTGCTTTTCTCACCTGTTTAAGGGGACCCAAAGCAGCTGACAACACTTTCTATTCTTCTCCCCACAACAGAACACCCTATGAGGTGGGCAAGCCTGTGAGAGCTCAGAAGAGAGCTGTGACTAGCTTAAGGTCACCCAGCTGGCTTTGTGGAGTACAAAATCAAACCCAATATTCCCAGGTAAGAATCTGGCTTCCAAACCACTAGACCAAACTGGCTCACAGTCTGCACAACACCCAAACAAGTAAGGGTCCAAGCTTGTCCTGTGTTTTTGCCCTAAACAAGATCCCACATCTTTTGCAGATTGGAGACAACCTAGCAATGAAAGAGAGAGTCCTTCCAACAATATGTAAAGGAATATCTTCTTCCATATCGACCTGCCTGTGCCCTAAGATCTGGGGGGAAGGCCCTCCTCGTTGTACCACCACACTCAGTAGTAAAAGGGGTGGACACCTGGGATAGGGCCTTTTCAGTGATGGCTCCCAGAGTGAAATAGTCCCCTTCCTGAAGTGTGCCAGGCATCTTCACTATATGTGTTTAGATGAGCTATGAAGACACACCTCTTTACCCTGGTCTTTGGCTAAGTAAAGAAACAGCCTTTTCCTCCCCACATTCAGGTACTGCCATGGTTTTAATATGCTTAATATGTTATGGTTTTAATATGTTCATTTTATATCTTTCAACCCACCCTGAGACCCTCGGTTATAAGGCGGAATAACAACAATGACGACGACGCAAGTGAAAATTGTTCAGAATTAAAGGAAGGATGCCCTGGTAGAAAAATAGGAGAATAGGAAAATCTTTTATTTGTTTACCAGATTAAATTATTTGTCCTTTGTCCAGCAGGATCTACTCCAGGTCTGCTCCACTTGTAGTCCTGTCCAGATCTTCTTGAACTACAGTACCCAGCATTCCATGCCAGACCTCATGTAGTTTAGAAACATTTGAAGGCCCACAGGTGGAGCAGCTTTGGTCAACTCTGTCTGCTAGTGTTGATATGGCCACCAAGAAGAAAATGAGACTTTAAAAATGTTTTCAGTCAGCTATCATGGCTTATTTGGACACATAAGAATAGGAAAACCTCAAATTTCATCCACGTGCAGGCTGCATCTCCATTATGCAGTAAAGGGACCTTAATCAAGCCCTCAGGGCAGCTGGTCTCCATTGAGAGGAATGGAAACTGGCTTCATTTAATGTGCTCTTGCTGCACAACGGAGATACAGTCATAATGTGCCTCTAATGCACATTAATGGTCAGAAAATGTACTTCAAAAGTGCATTTTCTGCCCTATTATTGGATTAAAGATGAGATGGGAACATTAGCATCTACATAAGAGGAACCCAGCTAAATTGAACCACGACCCGTCTACTCCAGCATCTCGACAGTGGCCCACCAATTGCTTCTGGGCATTCTCAGGTAGAAGACTACGTAAGGCAAAACCTTCCCCACCCAGCTCTCCCTGCAAATGGCCCTTAGAGGCACCCTGCCTAAAAGTTGCTCCAGCCCAGAGATGGTTCGTCTAAGGCCACTTCGAGCTGCTTTTTGAAAGAAAATGCCACTTCGGACAGCAAAGATCCCAAAACAGAAAATGTCAAAGGCCTGTTTAGAACTCATTGATATGCATGGCTACCAAGCTGGATTGCTTTCCTGTGACTTCAGTAAATTTAGCCTTGTACCTTACAAAAAGATATTCCCTAAAGACCTTATGCAATTTGCAAAATAGTGCAACTGGCAAAGCCAAAGGTACACAACAGATAGGGACCCTTCATACAAAGCTCTGCGGCTAATGAAAAATTCCTCTTGCTCCAGCCTGCCCCCACACAATGAATAGGAAAAGCAGTGCCAATGTGGTACAAGTGCGTTGAAAGGGGGGCTTAATCCTCCCCGGATCCCCCTCTCCTCTGTTTTAGAGCTTTGAGAGCACTCTCCCCCCCCAAATAATCCTTCTAAAAGTGTGTGCTGATGTTTGGGTGTGAACCTGCAATCCTACTCGTGAGCAGACCTGAGACCTTTCTGCACTGAGTCTTATTCTGCATTATATCCCGCAATAGGGGCCTGCCATCCATATGCTATGGTGGACTACTGGAGGCCCTGCTCGAGACCTGACATAGTTGGCACTGGCTAGCAGAAGGCAGGCCCCTATTCCTGGATATAACCCAGCATAAGGCTCAGTGCAGAAAGGGCCCAGGAAGATAAGTACCCAAGTTCTCTCTCCCTCCATTTCTACCTTGTGGTTCATTTTCAAAGGGAGGCTGTAGCTCCACTTACTAGGATGGGGAGCAGCAGCCCTTCTGCTCAATCATTTATTTCCATCAAAACACAGAGGAGAAAGCGGAGGAGGGAGGGAGAAACAACTGACATATCACTTCCACTTGGCTGTCATCCTCTACCTTCCTTTTCATTCCAAAAAGACGTGTGGGCTCTTGGTGGCCAAAAAAAGAACAGAGCTACTTCCATTTTCCCCTTAAGGCACTTTTATTTCCTGGCCACGTGGAAGGCCCAGAAGTAGGGATGTGCATGAATATTTGTAACACTTGTTATTTGTCTGAATTTGAACATTCGTACACGAATCGAGTGTTAGGACATTTGTACTTTAACATTCCTACGAATACAAATGTTTTGGACGTTCGTATGAATAGTTCAGGCATATGTCAAACTGGGGAGGTGGGAAAGAGGCTGTGCCAGTCACATCTGCGATGAACCCAGATTGCATTCAGCATGGATTGAGAGCGGATTAAAAGTGGATTCAGGTCAGATTTGACCATTTATGTTATGAGTTATGTATCAGATAACATATTTGTTCGTATCAGATACATATTCTTTTGGATCAGATATGTATCAGGTATCCGTATGAATCTGTATAAATACATTCTAAGGGGATCTATTCATATGAATATGGATTTTCTAACATTCGATTTGTTGCAAATCAAATGCCAAAAATAAAAAATAAAAAATTCATGCACATCCCTATCCAGGAGTAGCTAGTGTTCCATCCAGATGGGGGAAATACAATACCATTATGACACTACTATGGTGAAGTTCCTTCACGTACCATAGGCTACCCTACCATAGCCCTGTTTTTTCCCACCCTAAAATCTACAAAGAACTATTGTTGAAAAACTCAGAGCTGGTCACATGTTTTCCAACAAGAGTTCTTTTTTAGCAGGGGACTTACCTTCTGGGTAGAGCTGCCATCATATCTCCATCCAAGCACATGCGTTAAGGCCAAAACAGGCACCCATGCACGCACAGAAGTGGTGGCAAGCACATCCAGATGGCCAGAAATGCATGTAATTTAAGATACACCAAGACAGTGCCTGCTGCGGTGCTGGAGAGGGATCACCAGAGATCAATATTATGCCTTATCCTTCGCTTGGCCACTGTCTGGAGGCAACCTTAAACTTCGTCCAGACAGCACTTATTTTGCCTTATTTGCATAATCCAGAATAAAATACATCCAAACACATTTTATTCCAGAATATCCATGCTGTGGAATTTTCTACTAGAAGAGGTAGGTGGTGACTGCAGCCAGCATGGACAGCTTTAAGAAAGGGTTAGACAAACTGAAGGAGGACAAATGCATCCATGGCTTTCAGAAGGAATACCCAAAGGCCATTTGCAATGAGCTCAGAGTAGGTGAATGTATTGCTTCTGTCTTCTGATTGAAAATGCCTAGAAATAATTAGTGGGCTACTATATGAGACAGGATGCTGAACTAGATGGGCTGTGCCCCCATCCTGCAGGATTCTTCTTATGCTCTTATGTTCTCTGTTCTTCTTTCTCTGACTTCAACTGAAAGCTCATTGCTGGTGACACCACACATTAACTAAGTAGAAGAAAAAAATTGATGACCGACAAAGATATACTGTGGAGGGGAAAACATTTGGAAAAATAATCAAGCTTGTAAATATTTGTTTCTTGCATACTAGATAATGCTAACTTTATAAATAGTTGTCTTAACACACACACACATACACAGAGGATCAAAGAAATAAGCCTATCTAGTCCAGAATTATAATACCATGCTAATGCCCAGAGGAAGCCAAGTCAGTGTTTCCCCGTTACTGAAATTTAGACTAGAATCTCTAATCAATTTGTCTAATCTCCTGTTAAAGCTTTCCAGTTTGACAATCAGTAACAAATTCCATACAGGGCTCCACAACCACCGGTCCACGGACCAGCGCCAGGCCGTAGGTTTTTTTTTGCCAGTCCGTGGTAATGCTGCAACAAGCTGCCCCACCCCATCATGCCCCTGCCCCACCTGGCCCTACCCCACCTGGCCTGTGCCCCACCATGGAAAAGAAAGCCGGTCCCTGCTGCAAAAAAGGTTGGGGACTCTGCATTTCCTCAACATCCAATTTCATTAGAAAACATCAGATTCCAATGTTATGAAAGACAGAGAGGAGGGGAAAAATCCTTTCTGTTCTTGTTCTTTATTCTGTGGACCCATTTTTATATGCTTCCATCATGTCTCCCCTTAGTTTCTTCACATATGGAGAATTTCTCAGTCTATTCTGGACACGGACTTCTAGGCAAATTTATTTAATTATCACATCACATATATAGCTTGTATTGAGTTGAATTCTATCATAAACAATAATATATATATTTAAAATGATGGCTGCATTCAAGTGAGCCACAGCAGGATGATGTATGATTACTTTTTCCAGAACTGAAGCCAAATTGTCCTCATAAAACATGACACCTGTACATCACTTCAGCATTTCCCTCCATCTTTACAAATTGTTATATAATTTAGTGACATCTTTTATAAAATATGCAGAATGATTGTTCTTCAAGCATCTTTATAAACAAACAGCTGCCTCATTTTTTTGTTTTAATGCTATGCAGATTTCACAATAAATTCTACAGAATCCAAAGGATTTTCTTTCCCTGAGCCTGCACAGTCAATTGCAGAAGAGAAAAAGCTGCAACATTTGCATACACACACACACCAGATGTTTATGGTTTAAGTCAATACTTGTGAACAAAGAATCAAGTTTAATTCTGAAGACAAAATTGACAAGAAGGCACATATGCAGAGAAAAAGCATCAATGTACATTAGTATCATGGTATGCACTTCAGTTAAAGATAACTGAATGAACATGCAAAAGTATATGGAGAGCACTTTGTAAAGCTTAAACTCTTTTGCATTTTCTGATGATAAAAGTCGGAAGAACTAGGAAAACAGGTTTGTTTAAGCAATTAAACATGGGAGGGGATGAGCAACCCACATCTGAGAAACCATCTCTGAAGTTTATCTATTCTAGACATGCCGAGGACTATTTGTTCAAATTTACAGCCTCACTTTCACTCTTTAATTCTAAACATGTTCAAATACACAATCTCATGGCAGCAATCTCTTCTTCAAAAACCAAAGGTGTATGGGACAGAGCCTGACCCATAAATGCATTCCACGGCCATATGAAAGATACTGAGGTATAAAGTTCTTCCTTTCTTCCTGCATCCCACTGTATCTTTACATCTACTTGCTTTACCAGCACAAATTTATGACTTCCATCTCACCACTACCCCTCCCCATAAGCAGATGGGGCTAAGCATTCCTCACACATTCATCTGGATGAGCGTTATAGCCCATAGCCAGTGGGACGCATTTCTTCATTATGCAACATTCATGCAGAATAATATTCTTCTCAAAACAAAACAAAAGTGATGCAGCTTACCTGAGGAAAGCAAAGCTGATTTAAAAAGATACGCTTCAGTTTCTGCCTGTCATAGTAGCCGAGGTAAAGCCTTTCTACTGTGCCTGGCTGATTTTTTTTTTTTTTTACTGGCTGATTATTCTTTTTTTTCCTCCCCCTACCAATTGTATTTTTGCTCCCTCCTTTGTGTCTGATTGTGCTTTAGTCACGAGCCTCCTGCTTCCTTCTTGATACCTGGACCACGATTAACGCTATCTCTCCAGTCCAATTACTTTCTCCCTCCCTCTTCGTGGTAGTGCAGCTCTAGCTCAATAAATGCTGCTTCAGCTGCTATTAGTACCTAAATGGCAACCGCAACTCGCATCTAAGCTTTTAACTGCCACCTACTGAATGAATGTGGGATGAACATCTTTCCGAAGGGCTGGGTCCTTCCCTATTTTGCTCACTTTGGTAATAGTAGCAATTTATGCCATGGAATTTGCCTTACACTGCTTCAAAAATCTTTCTTTCTTTCTTTCTTTCTTTCTTTCTTTCTTTCTTTCTTTCTTTCTTTCTTTCTTTCTTTCTTTCCAACGCATATTAATAAACAACCAGCTTCTTTTAGCTTTGATCTAAGGAAACAATGACTGTGTTCGCAGCTAAGTTTTAATCCGACTTCGGTCCACTTTCAGAGCAGAAGGCCACATCAGCAGTCATTTTCTTTCCACATTATTTCACCCAAAGGTGGATTTTTTGGAGTTAGAAAATGCTGAAAGAGATCAGCTTGGCATCTCACTGGTGGGTCCTCTCACTATGAAAGCAAACGGAAGCTGAATTAAACCTACCTTTGGAAGGGAAATCTGTGGGCGGGCGGGGTGGTGGGAAGAAATATCCTTTGAAATATTTCTGCTCAGTTCTACTATAAATCGGGTACAATGTGACTTATTATTATTGTATGGTTGGAAGAGTGTTATTGCTGATGCCATTCTTTGTCTTATAGATATTTTTAAAAGGAAAAGGGATGGGACAAATGTAAGACTTATTTTTAAATTACCCATAATTCATTGCTAAAAGGAGAAGATGCTGAGAGTGCAGTCTGCACGAGGAGGAGGCACTCAGGAAATTGTTTTAGGGTGCTTCCGCACCTGCTGGCAAGAAACGGATTAAAGTAAATCCGTTTCTCAGTAATCCGTCCTCCCGAGAATCCGTCCCAAATAGGGACAGATCCTCGGAGGCCCCGCGTGTCTGCACGTGGGCTGCTGGGAATTGTAGACCACAGCTCATGCGTGCGCGATTGGCGGCAGCCCTGCCGGCCCCAGAATCGAGACGGCGACAACAAGGTAAGGTGGACAACGGGACTCTCGGTGGGGTGGGGGTGGGAGTAGGACTCGCCTTCCCCTGGCCAGAGAACGTCCCATCACCGCTTCTTTTGCCAGGGGGAAGGCAGGGAAGCAGGCCACCGGACTCGGCCACCAGTCAGAGACGCAGAGCATGCGCCGTCAGGGCCGGTTTAGGATGGGTGCTGGGGCATCCACACAGCACCCACCCCAATCCGTTTCCCCATCCAGTCCTGCCACCACCGCCCCATGCATATGTGTATGCATGGGGCCTCCGAGAATTTGATCCTCTATGGGTTGGATTATTTTTTAAAACGTTCCACCTGAAAACGGATCTTTGAGATCCGTTTTCCAGAGGCATGTGCAGAAAGGCCCTTAGTCTGAGTTCAGTATGGTTTGGACTACTATGGGGGACTATTTTTAATCTGGATTGATTTCTTGTCAGTAATCTAAATATACCTGTCCCCACTGCAGCTTTTTTAGTCCTGGCTTTGGGACTATTTTTAAATGTTAAAAACAGGGCTTTTAAATCCCCCCCCCCATGGAAACCCTGCCTGCAATAAAAGCAGAAAACTTGAAGTTTTAAAAATAAATTCAAGCCTCACTTTCTTTTTCACATCTCTCACCCCTTTTGAGATTACTGGCAAAAAGTGTGTTCACGCACATTTGCAACACAACATAAAAAACAGGGCTTTTTACACACACACACACACAAACTCTGCCTACAATAAAAAAGCAAAAATGAATGGACAGTACTTCAAATGTGAACAGAATGACTTTCTTTTTCAAACCTCTCCCTTTTGTGATTACAAATGTATCAATTCAAGCGTTTATAAGTTTCTGTCCTTTTCAAAAGATACATGTTTCAAAAGATATGTTTCCAGAAAAAATCATTTAAAAGCCTCTTTAAATAAAAGAAAAATAAAAGCCCCTTCTACCCCCTTTCTGTCTTTTTTGTACTGTGTGGTGCTTTTGTCATAGAATCATAGAATCATAGAATGGTAGAGTTGGAGGGGACCTCCTGGGTCATCGAGTCCAACCCCCTGCTCAAGGCAGGATCTCCTAAACCATCTCAGACAGATGGCTGTCCAGTCTCTGCTTGAAGACCTCCATCGAAGGGGAACCAACCACCTCCCGTGGCAGCCTGTTCCACTGGTTGATGACTCTTACTGTTAGAAATTTTTTCCTAACATCTAAACTAAATCTTTTCCCCTGCAGTTTCACCCCATTGTTTCTAGTCCTTCTTTGAGAGAGTGAGAACAGGGCTGATCCCTCTGCCCTGTGACAACCCTTGAGGTATTTGTAGACAGCTATCATGTCTCCTCTCAGTCTTCTTTTTGATAGACTAAACATTCCTAGTTCCTTAAGCCGTTCCTCATAGGACATGGTTTGCAGACCGTTCACCATCTTGGTAGCTCTCCTTTGAACCTGCTCCAGCTTGTCAGTGTCTCTTTTAAACTGGGGTGACCAGAACTGGACACAGTACTCCAGATGAGGTCTGACCAAGGTAGAGTAGAGGGGGATAATAACTTCACGTGATCTGTACTCTATGCTTCTCCTAATACACCCCAGGATTGCGTTTGCCTTTTTTGCAGCTGCCTCGCACTGTTGACTCATGTTCAGCTGATGATCTACCAGGACACCCAAGTCTTTTTCACATGTGCTGCTGCTCAGCCGAATTCCTCCCATTGTATATGTGCTTTTTTCATTTTTCTTGCCCAGGTGCAGAACCTTGCATTTTTCTTTGTTAAATACCATTTTATTAGTTGCAGCCCATTGTTCGAGTTTCTCTAAATCTTTTTGAATCCTCTCTCTCTCTTCTCTGGTGTTTGCAATCCCCCCTAGCTTTGTGTCATCAGCAAATTTGATCAGTTTCCCTTCAACTCCCTCATCCAGATCGTTTATAAAAACATTAAACATAACTGGGCCCAGGACAGAACTTTGTGGTACTCCACTTGACACTTCCCTCCATTTGGATGTGCAGCCATTTAAAGCCACTCTTTGAGTACGATTACTAAGCCAGTTTTGAATCCACCTTATAGTTGCCTTGTCAAACCCATATTTGATCAATTTTTCAATGAGGATCGCATGAGATACTTTGTAAAATGCTTTGCTGAAATCAAGAAATACTATGTCTACTGTATTTCCTTGATCAACCCATTCAGTGATTTTGTCATAAAATGAAATCAAGTTAGTCTGACACGACTTGTTTGATACAAACCCATGTTGACTACTGTTAATTATTGAATTCCTATCCAAATGCTGACATATGTGTTGTTTAATAATTTGTCCGAGAATCTTTCCTGGTATTGAAGTCAGGCTAACAGGCCTGTAGTTCCCTGGGTCTACCTTCTTCCCTTTTTTGAAGATAGGAACAACGTTTGCCCTTCTCCAGTCGTCTGGGACTTCTCCTGTTCTCCATGACTTCTCAAAGATTACAGCAAGTGGTTCAGCAATTACCTCTGCTAATTCCTTCAGTACCCTAGGATGTAATCCATCTGGACCCGGGGACTTAAATTCGTTTAAGTTAGCTAAGCGTTCCCTTACTCTCTCAGTGTTGATTTTGTGTCTTGATTCTCCTAGTCCTTCATCAGTACAGTGAAGGACTGTTGCATGTACATTATCCCTCTTGGAAAAAACAGATGCAAAATAGGAGTTCAGAATCTCTGCCTTCTCAAGATCACTTTTGATCACTTCTCCATTCTCTCCCTGCAGACTTCCCAAAACCTCTTTGACTTTTCTTTTGCTGTTGACATATCCCCAAAACCCTTTTTTATTGTTTTTAGTCTCTCTTGCAAGCCTCAGTTCATTTTTAGCTTTAGCTTTTCTGATACTTACCCTGCAGATTGTACTGATTTCATTATATTCCTCCTTAGATATGTATCCCTCCTTCCATTTCTTAAACATTTCTTTTTTCTTTTTTATCAAGTTTTTAAGTTCTAGGTTTATCCACCCTGGTCTCTTTAGATGTTTTCCATTCTTCCTTCTTTGAGGAATTGTTAATGATTGCGCTTCTAATATTGCATTTCTCAAAATATCCCATCCTTCTTGGACATTTCTATCCTTTAGTACATTTAACCATTTGATCCCTCCTAACCTCCTCCGGAGTCCATCAAAATCCGCCCTTTCCTTCCCTTATTATCCAGAATTCAAGGATAACATGATCGCTGCCTCCCAATGCCCCAGAAACTCTGATATCTTCAACCATTTCCTCTCTGTTGGTAAGAATTAGATCAAGGATAGCCAATCCCCCTGTTTCCTCCACCACCTTTTGGTACATGAAATTGTCAGTGAGAGAGGATAAGAACTTATTAGACTTGTGACTTTTTCCTGAGCGAGATTCCCAACAAATGTCTGGGTAGTTAAAGTCTCCCATAATCACTATGTCATGCTTTCGTGAAAGTTTAGCCATCTGGTCTAGGAAGAGGTCATCCATATCTTGTGTTTGTCCAGGGGGCCTGTAATAGACTCCTTTTGTGAGCATGGCAAGGGGAGGGAGCTTTCCATCATTTAAAAAAACACCCACAGCTGGCTACCATTGGCCACAATGCTAGACCTCCACCTCAGATAGCCTGGTATTATCCCCATGTGGGGGAAAATAAGCGGACTCGGCTCCCAAAAGGGGACTTAGTCCTGTTTTCATCAGGACTTCTTTTTCTCTGGATTTAGGCAGGATAGTCCTCATAAGATCCTGGAATAAGGAATTGCATGGGGACACTGGGTGCCAAATTTGGATTTGATCCAGATTAATTACAGTAGCCATGGAGACACTCCTTCCTGAATTCGAATTGAATTAAGATTAAAGTGTCCATCGGGACCCAGCCTTAGCAGCAGGAAAGTAGTAGGAGCTTAAAGAAACATAATACCCTTTCCCAAGGGTCTATGCATGCTGAATTGCAACTTCCAACATGAGGTAGCTTAAGCTTTTGTGGTTGAGTGCAGATGAAAACCCAGAGATTTCTAGGTACTTCTAGCCCAAGACCCCAGCTAATGCATTACACTCGCTCTCTTTTCACACACACACATAGACTGCGTACACAGATGTTGCATAGCAACATGATTACTTTTCCTACCTAGTATTCCTCCCAACTGCCAAATTCAGAATATATGGATGGGTGGACAGGTGGACTGCATTTTGAGCCTTCCTCACACACTCAATACTCACTGCACTTATCTTGCTTTTGCTTTTGACACAACACTCAGTTGACTATCTGGCACTGTGCTGCTCTAAATAAGAATTCCCTTTTGCAAATATAAGTCTTTGATGAGAGACAGGCAGGTGAACACCAAGGTCTCTTTCTCCTTTTATGTGTTCCTTTAATATATTAAACACTATCCTCTTGCATTTGTCCATGACTGCATTCTTCAAAAGAATAGAAAGAAATAGCTTATTCATTCGTGTATTGCTTTGTCCCTTGCTGTGGACCATGCAAGGAAGATTTCACAATTTGAAAAGCTAATGCAAGTGCCAGTATTTTGTGCTTGTTTCTTGAAGATAAGGCCATTACAAAGTCTGTACTATGTATACATTCCTTCTTGACTCCTTCTGGTCTCAAATCATCCATGAAAAAAGTGAGGTAGAAAAGCCAACTCCTCCTCCTCCTCCTCCTTCTTCTTCTTCCCCAAGGACTTTGGAAAACAATGGTTTAAAATCCTGCTAAACCAAGAGGACTCCTGAATGAGCTCAGAGTGCAGATTAAGCACCTTCACTAACAATGTGGATCCTGATAAGAGGAACTCAAGGTTTAGCCCTGTGGTTCTATTCAGTTTGGGACTCCTGTGCCTGAAACTTACATTTATGTGCTAATATCCACATGGTCCAAGTTTGGTTTGCTGCTGTTAGCCCTTAGAGGCCAATAATCAAATAACTTTATTTAGGCACAAGCTAAAGTACTACAAAACTGTTTCTTCAGGTTTAGTAGCCTCATATCATCCAAGTAAATTCTATCCCCTTGATAGCCCATCATTCTATGGAATTTACTACCAGAAGAAGTCATGACAGCACCAATCATAGATAGTTGTAACAATGGGCTAGACAGAATCATGGAGGACAGGTGTATCAATGGCTACTAGAATGGATATCTGAATACTGCCTCCAGGTTGGAGAAACAGGCAGGATACCTCTAAAGGCCATTTGTGGATATTCAAGAGCAGCCACACTCAAAAAATGCCCAGCAGCAATTGGCAAGCAAATGTGTGAGACAGGATGCTGAATAGATGGGTTGTGGCCTAATCCAGCAGGGCTTTCCTTATGCTCTGTTACATTTTTATAGATAAAGAGATAGGTCTTTTTAAAAATGTGAATGTAGGTCAATAGCAGAAGGGAGGGCATCCCATAGAGAAGGTGTAACCACAGAAAAAATCCCACTGCAATAATAGATAGCAATTTAGATCTTTGGAATAGCTTAATTATGTGTATGGCTACAGCAGCAAGAATAGTTCATGCAAAAAGATGGAAAGATCTAGAAATACCTTCAGTGGATAATTGGTTAGTTAAACGTCCAAATTTGCTGAGATGGACAAACTGATGAACTTCTTAAAAGAAAGAACAACAGGTAAGACGACGAGATAAGGCGGAGGGCGAGAGAGAGGGACTCTCGGCAGGGTGGGAGTGGGAGTAGGACTCACCTTCCCCTGGCCAGAGAACACCCCATCATCACTTCTCTTGCCAGGGGGAAGGCAGGGAAGCTGGCTGCTGGACTTGCCCACCTGTCAGAGACGCAGAGCATGCACTCTACCTCTCTGACAGCTGGGCATGCGCCATCAGGGCCGGTTTGGGATGGGTGCTGGTGCGTCCGCACAGCACCCACCCCAATCCGTTTCCCCATCTGGCCCTGCCACCACCGCCCCACAGATGTGCGTACATGCAGGACCTCCGAGAATCTGACCCTCTATGGGTCAGATTCTTTTTTAAAACGTTCCACCTGAAAACGGATCTTTGAGATCCGTTTTGCTGCGGCACGTGCGGAAAGGCCCTTATTCTCTTCTTGTTGTAGCATATTTTTAACAACTATTCTCCTATTCCAAATTGCCATGTTTTTACCAAAGGAATACCATGTTCTTTTAGCAGCTACTGAGATCAAGATCTATTATATTAATATATTTTCACGGAGATTTGCTGAATGCCTGCACATTCAAACTCCCCCAGCATTATTTTAGCAATTCTGCCTTCTTTGTTTCTCAGAAAAGGTACTTTTACAGAAAGTTTTTTTTAAAAAAAAAACAAGAATCTATTACACTGAGTTGGCACTTCCATGTATCTCCAAGATGGAAATGAGACAAAAAGTAAGTGCAGATGATTCTCTGAATCACCTGTTACTCCATTTGCATGTAGCCATACATCTCTAAAGCTTCTTAGAAAATGTGGCACGCAACCCTCAGCTTCTCATCGCAACTCACTTTTTCTAGCCTGTTATGATTATAAAAGGTGGAAGAGAACCATCATGAAACCCAAGAACTATATAGAAATTGCCTCATAAGTGCTTTTTCTACTGCATGTAAATATGATCCAAGTGAGTGGGCTAAAGGAAGCTGAACCATGCTGTGGTAGATGGGGTCCAGTCTTTCATTTCATCCAATGTCTAGGGGAGAGTGACACACATGGAGTTCATGAGGCACCTCTCCTTATCTCCTCAGTTTATGTGTATGATTCCTCTGTCTAGCGTTTTTCTGCAAATATATTAGTATTATTACTTTAAAAATTAATCACACAGAGAAGAAAAGCACATAAAAAAGGAAGGGGCCTGGAGGTGGGAGGGAGGCTTTAAAAAGAACCACAAACACTCATCCTCAACTCCCTTGAGTGACGCAACACTATTGAATAAGAGAGCAGATAGATCTGATGCAGCAAAAGGGATGGAGAGCCAAGAGTTCCATGGAGGAGGCTCAGGTCGATCATGGAGAAAGGTGTGAGCAATGTAGCCCAAAGTCAAGACCACCTGAGGATGATGTATAATGACCTAGGTGTGAACAGAACTGGTACAACTTCAGTTCGAATTATGAACAGGACATCTTCCTGTCTCATATAGGTGTGACCAGGGCCTGGGACAGAAGTGGCACCATGAGGTGAATAGGCTCCACCCAGGCCATCCTGATTGCCCAAGTGTGGACAGGCCCTTCATCAGATTTGACACCATTAGGTTCAACTATTACAGGTGATAATTGTTGACAAGGTGATTCCTTGATTCTTTTATATATCTTAGTACAATAACACCATGAAGACATTTGCAGTTGGCTAGATTAAAATTGTCAAAACTTTTAGCACAAATGAAGATGAATTTCGAAAAAATGTCCTTCAATTTATAGGATAGGATAAATGTGATCAAGACAAATTTAACTTCGGTTTTGAAATATATCCATTCGTGTCTTCCTGTTGTGATACTGATGATTTATGTTAAAAGTGTCTGCAGATTGAGACATTTTTGTGGCAAGGTCACACTCTTCTAGGTTCTTCTATCTATATTACAGTTGTCCCTTGAATAAAGTGATTTAAAGTTTCCAAAATTATAAAGCATATCATTTGGCATGTACAGAATTCTGAGCTCATCCGCTTAGAAAACTAAAGTTCAAAGTATAAAATCATTTTGGACATAACTAGAGAGCTGTTACAATGTTCATTTAATATCATGGCTATTATTAATGGTATTATTATTATTAATTGCCATTCTTTTATAATCCTAAGGCAACTTACAGGTTACAAGGGGGGGACTGCAAAATAAAAAGACACCTTACAAAAAATCTTTGTGCTGGATCCTAGCAACACACAAATAAGCAGGACAGTTGGAATTTTTAAAAATAATGCCATTATACAGTATGCCTGGAAGAAGAGATAGGCCTTCACCTGGTACCCAGCAGATGTTAAATCTAGAACTAAGTGGACATCTCAATGGACAATATTCTACATTTGGGGAGTCACTGCAGAACTACCCATCTCTGGTTTCCATCTTTCTAGGCTGTACTAGATGCCCATAGAAGATGTCTTCAGGCCTAATCTATTTCCAGACAGCAAGATCTTCAAGATGTGCAGGATCTCACATCATCCCTGTTTGGTGGCAGGGCAATATCCCTCAGCAAGTCTGGGCCCTTACCATTCTGGTGATTTCTCCCATGATGCTTCAGTGGCAAAACTGCCCAACACTGGACAAGCACCCACCCCCACTTGTGCACTGGGTAGTTTCTACAGGAAGAATCCTGTAAAAATGGATTGGAATTCTTCGGAAACACTGGGATCAAAACTCTTTATCCCACAATAGATATATCCCAGGATTTTCCTTCACTATCCTGGGACTATATTGGGATTGCCATAGATGTGTGTGGATGGCATGGATGTAGAACATTGAGTCACAGAAATGGTTTTGACAAGAGAAACTCGCTCAAGAAAAAGTATTTTGAAAAATTCTCAGATCGAGGGGATTATATTGCACTTTTGTGTGTAGTTGCATCTATTTTGTTTGTCTTTTATCCCTTTAATATTATTTAATCCTTTGTGCTTAATTATCCATTTGTTTGCCTTACGGTGCCTCAGCATCGATCATTTTCTCCGATTAACATTGTTTTATTGTATTCTTTGAAAAAAATTAAGCTGCTGAAGAGATCAGAATTTTAAGTTATCTTATTACTAAAGCAGATTTCAATCTATTGTGCCTATCACAAGCTTGTGTCTTAATCTGTCTCCAGATGAGCTGCAAACACACCTAGGGTGATTTTGCACTTCCCTTCCCATCTGCTGGATGGGAAAGGAATATAATCACCCAACATTAACTAGGGGTGTTTTTCCACTAGCACTAGAGTACCCATTAAGGACCAATTAAGGACCCTTAATGGGTCCTTTAGTGCTAAGTGGAAAAACACCCTAGTGCTCGCAATCACCTGTGTTCGATTGCACCACAGCTCATCAAGTGCCAGTGTGCTTGCATGGCACCTCAGACGACCCTGCAACACCAGGAAAAGTGTGAATGCTCACTGCTGGATGTGCCAGGTAATGAACTGGGTAACATTAGTAAAGGTGTGGAGCACAAGTCCATGCTCCACACCTAGTACGCAATTAGGGAACTTCTGGGAAGGCAGGGGGCACCTGGAGGCTGTAACAGGCTCCTCAAGGTTCAGATACTTTCCCCCAGGAGTTGCCTAATTATGCACTATGGACTGTAGTGCAAATAGAGGACTAGAGAATTCTAAACTGCTTCCAGTCGATCATACAAAGTATAATCTGCTGGTTGGCTCGGGTTTTATGTGGTTCAATCTTGTCTCTTTTAAAGTAGTGCCCATTGCTAGTGATGCCCCTGGTACAGGTTATGTCCTGGATTTGTGACTGGCTTAGGGGCAGGAAGCAGAGAGTAGTAATAAATGGAAAATTCTCAGGGAGAAAAGAGGTAAAAAGTGGGGTAGTAAAAACCAAAAGAGATTGCCAAGAGCTCCAGAGGGATCTCATAGCATTGGGTGAGTGGGCAACCAAGTGGCAAATATGCTTTAATCTTAACAAGTTCAAAGTAATACACATCGGGGCCAAAAATCCAAATTATGTCTATAAATTGATGGGGTCTGAGCTTTCTGCAACACACCAGGAAAAGGATCTCGGGGTTTTGCTGGACAGTTCCATGAAGGTGTCAACCCAGTGTGCAGCAACAGCAGCAGCAGCAAAAAAAAAAAAAAAAAGCAAAATGAATGCTGGGAATAATTAGAAAGGGAATAGAAAATATGTCAGCAAGTGTCATTTTGCCTCGTTATAAATCTACGGTGAGGCCACATTTGGAATATTGTGTACAATTCTGGTCACCACACCTCAAAAAGGATATTCTGCAGTAAAGGGCAACCAGAATGATTAAGGGTCTGGAACACCTCCCTTATGAAATCAGGCTGCAGCATCTAGGCCTCTTCAGTCTGGAGAGACGGAGTTTAGGAGGGGACCTGACTGAAGTATGTAAAATTATGCATGGTATAGAAAAGGTGGATAGAGAACATTTCTTTTCTCTGTCGCACAACACTAGAACCAGGGGGTACTCTATGAAGCTGAGGGGTAGGAGAGTCAGATCCGACAAGCTTTACCCAGAGGGTCATCGGCTTATGGAATTTGCTGCCAGAAGAGGTGGTGACAGCTACCAGTCTAGGCGGCTTTAAGGTAGCGTTAGACAAATTTATGGATAACAGATGTATCAATGGCTACTAGAATGAATGCCTAGGTACATCTTTCAGGCTGGGGTGGGGTGGGGGAGAAGCAGTACGCTTCTAAGGCCATTAGAAGGCCATTTGTCCTTGTCTCTGCTTGAGATGCCCATGTGCATTTGGTGGCCCACTGTGTGTGACGGGATGCTGGACTAAATGGCCTGTGGCCTGATCCAGCAAGGCTTATCTTATGTTCTTATGAAACAAATCTATTTGTATGTATTCATAGAAACATTTGATACATATCTGCTATGAACAGTGTATCTGCTATGAATAGATACATATCTGATACAATAGATACATATCTGCTATGAACAGATACGTATCTGATACGAATAGATAACATATCTGATATGTTTCCCCAGCACAACGAATGTCTGAAGGATTTGTACGAATGTCTGGAAACATTCATAATATTAGCATATGAATATCGTAACATTCAATTCGAGTTCAAATGTCCGAATTCGGCCGAATTTCAAATGCTACAAATATTTGTACATACCCCTACTATATAGATTGGAAGACATTACAGTGTTGCTTGGAAGTGCTCGGTCAAGTGCAACTTTTCTCAGAAAGTGTTTGCAACAAAGTAAAATGGCACTTTGGAAAACAATCCTGGCTACGTTAGCCAACAGCCTGGGCAGATGCTGGCAGCTCAGCCGTTGTGCCCATTTTAGTTGTGAAAGGAAACAGATATTTTCTGCATCCTCTCCTGCCAGTTAAATCTTCTTTTCAGAAGCAAAGATGAAGTGCTAATGAGCTTTTGAAAAATTCTCCTGTGGAGAGAGGGGAGAAGGTGTTAAATCCTCAGCTATTCATTGCACTTCTAAAAATATTCCCCACATGTTAAAAACTTAAAACTGTAAAAATGCTAATAAAGGGTTTGATGACAGGAGGAATGTGTGGACTTGGTGAACTGTTATAGGCACAGGTATCCAATTAATCTTCTGTAACTTCTTGAGTTTGTTTCATATTATGAAGTATTTTGTAATGCCTGTTTGTTTATCCTTATAACAATCCTGCCATGTTCTGTGTTATGCCGTCTTCTCATTTTCATGCCTGAAACACAGTGGGTATCAGTGGTAACACAGCTTCAGGCTCCTTAATGACTCTGCAATCCATCTGCCTGGCCTGGGTGAATGTTTTGGGGCTGAAGAATCTAGCTGAAATGTTAATGGAAGAAACTCAGCATTTCAATGTTCTACCATTTGCCCTCCTTACTGGAAGACATCAAAAAATGCTGCTGCTTTCAGGCTTATGTCCATGTGACCAAGATTAGTTGGAAACATGGCTCAGGTATCATTTCTGGTCTGACTGCAGAACCCAGTTAATTTTTCCAATACTGAAGGACTTCCTGAGCTTTCCAAAAGAACGTTTTGTAATGTTACTCTTGGCCCCTGTTCACACCTTTAGTTTAAGATGACTTCAGTTCATCTTCTGGTCGCATTACTCACATTATTTTTATTCAATTCCTTTTCCAAGCCGGCTTCTTTGAGGCATCTCAGAAACACTGTTTTGCTGTGTCTGATCACAGCCTTGGTTTAGGTAGGCTGCTGGCCACTACCTACCACAGATGAATTTGTTCCCCCAAGTATCCCACTGCAGCTGACTTAGGGCAAAATCACTAGAGTTCAATCTGACCCTTTAGCACCTGTCCAGCTGCAGGAAAATCATCATTTCCTTTTCAGTTTCAGATAGAGTGACTAGATTATTTCAGCATTTCTTGGCTTGAGCTCAATATGAAACCAACTGTGAAGAGAAAGGATCTGTAGGTGAACTAGAATTTTGTCATTAGTGTGGGAATATTGTCATTATTTTGAAGTAGTTATCTGTGATGCTCACATTTCTCCCTCCTAATGGTTGTAATCTGTGTTGATTTGCATTGATGAGTTGGAATAACAGAGGTTGCCATAGCAACCATTGGTTCTGTGACTGACATGTCATGCTTCCAAATGCACTTTGCAGGATCATAACTACCACTGAGCAAACCTGGCTCCTCACCAGGGACACTTTTCAACATTTGACTGGCTGCTGAGCTCGGTGTTTATTTATTATTGCACTTGGTGGCATGTCTGACCTCCATCTACCTGGTATGAGAGGCCCATCTTGGTTTCTTTGCCAAGAGCCCACTTCACCCTTGCTATGCTTCCATACATCACAGAAAGGGTATTGTTGGTGCTCATTACAAATATTGCCTGCAAAAAAAGGAGGATATGCATTAAGAACTGAGTGAAGATCAGACCTTCCTGTCCCAAACGAACTGTATTGCACAAACACTGGGGGGTTTTCTACTGACCTCCCTTAATCCAGATCTAAGATGATCCAGATCTAAGGAATGGGTCCTTCAACTAATCCGGATCTAGTAGATCCGGATGAAGGGAGGTACCCAATGTGTTCCCACGGGCGGTGCAGCACCCAATAGCAATGGGTTCTAGCCTGCCTGCAGTGGAAACACCAGAGCACGCATGTGGCAAATCCAGATCTACCCATGTGGGGCCTGCCCATCACCCCAGGTGTTTGGGGGGACAGGGGGTGCAATCTCCGTAGATGCTCTGTAGATTCTTCAAAGATTCTCCAGATGTATTTTTCACCAGATTCCCATTTTGTCACAGAGCCTGTAGGGATACAATCACACAGGACATTGGGGGGGGGGCTTTATTTCCAGGGGAATGCCCCATTTGTGGGGACTGGGAATAAAAATCTTGTCACACAGGTTTTAAAAGAATAAGTGCCCCAAAGTCTCCTATCTTACTTCTCTCTTTCAAAACATAGCAGCCTTTCCATGGCCACAGGAGTTCACCATTCATTGGATGCTGCTGGCCAGATTTCTTGGTCTCTGGTGTGCTCCAGCAATCATTTCCAGTGGCTACAGGACCCTCTATAGATTCCTACCCCATTTGGCCCAAATAGGACTCTTACCCCCAAAGCTTTTCCTTTCCCATTTGTAGAAGGGACAGATAAACCAAGGCTTGGGAACAGAGTAGGTGTTCCTTTTTATGTGTGTCCCCAGGTTCTCAGAATTGCCCTGGGGACTTAAAAAAAACATGTGTATAAACATGCCATCAGTGAATGCCCAGCTTAAAATGCTTTTTTTCAAAATAATAAATATGTAACACATATTTCATTCCTTGCATCAGTCAAATGGACTGATTTGTTTAGAAATTTGTGCCTGGCTATACCCTAAATGTCTCACTGACAAACTGGATGTGGATGGAAGATAAACCTAGGGTTTATTATTGTAGCCTGTGCATGGTTTTTGTTCCAGTCTGTCTTGAAGAAATGCAGTGGGTCCTATTCTACCCTAGTTGTGCCCTTGGCTCTTTTCTCTCTCAATCATTTCTTTGTACCATGTTCAGTCCCAATTAGATGATAATAATCGGATACACATTTTCTTGTCTGACGTTACTTGTGCTCAGTGCATTCCAGGAATTTAAATACGGCATTAGCAGCTTAGTGTTATAGTTTGTTCTATCCAATAACTCTCTTGAAAGCCAGTAGCAAGAACAAATGTTAGTCAATGCTACCTGAATCAGTTGGGTTGGCAAAGACCGAGGGAGTGAATATACATTAACTGCTGCCACTTCTTCATCCTGTGCATAACAAGGTATCACAAAGTACAGCCAATGTTCTCCTCCTCCTCAATTTGCTGAAGTTTCATAGATAAGTCTGACAGATGCAATGCATTTTGGGACGGCTTTTAAATGTTTCCTTTCAGAATATGTTTCCCTTATAAATATGTATGCTGGGAAGAACACTGTGTAGATGTGTAAAAAAAAAAAAAAAAAGCACAACAAAACAGATTTATAGGATTGATTGGAAGAAGGAGGAGGAGGAGAAGGAAATTAGGAATGTTGTTCCTTCCTTGCCCATATTTCCTGAGATCACCAAGAGTCCAGAAGAAGGAATATTTAATATAACTGCATTCATGGCAGAAGCAGGAAAAATGAAAGCTGCAAATTTTCCACGACAGTTCTTTCTCTCATCCTCACCTCCTCTTCCTCCTTCCTCTCAGACTGTTATCCCACAGGTCTTGTCATCTCTCATAGGCAGATATGTCCAGCACTGGCCTGCGAGTCATAACCCATGAGTGACATTTTAACTAGGTATGCCTAGCAGGTGCAGACTGCCTTTTCCTATTTGACTGAACTTACTAAGTAGCAATGGCAGGAGAGCAGTAGGAAAAAAACTGGGGTTGGAGAAGCAATGAGCAAATGGCACATGTTCCTGAATATACCTGGTTCAGAACTCCTCGATTTTGATCTATATTTGGTGTTTTTTTTCCTATTTTTTTAAAAACTAAGTAATGAATAGGGATGTCCACAGATATTCGAAACATCCATTATTAAACTGAATTTGTTTGAATTTGGACATTTGAATTCAAATCAAATGTCTATACATTTAAACTTAAACATTTGAATGAATTTCAAATCTTCCAACTCACTTGTATGAATTATTTGGAAGTTTGTATGTGTATGGATACGTATGCATTACATACGCATCTGTACGCATTTGTACGGATACGTATGGGACAAAACAGGATGCATACGGGGTAAAAATGGGATGCATATGAATGCGTACGGACACATACAAATGTTGTCGACATTCATATCTTCAAATACGAATTTAATATTTGTACAAATAGATACAAATGTATTCTATTAGAATTGAATGTGACTGTATTTGAATTTTAAAAATTCAAACCGATCTGAATCTTCAGATATTCAATCCAAATTGAATCGAATGCTGAAAATTGCATCTGTGTACACCCCTAGTAATGAAATTATAGAGCTGGAAATTTCATGGTCAATACGAACTGACAGCATGCATATACTGTTGACCCACTATCTTCTGTTAGTATTTCTCACTATCACAGGAACTAGTAGTATGTTTTTGCTTTATTCTTCACCCTTGTTCACTCTATTTTGCAATAATTGTTTGCACCTCTGCTGATTGCTATAGTAATTCTTCACTGATAACTCAAATGTACAGAGCAGTCCTCTGTTGTCTCCAGACAGAGCTGTTTAAATTCGTAGTTTAGCTATAAACCGATGCATATTCGTTCCAAAGGGATGGCATTACTTGAGATGGTACAATAGTCCTGCGATGGTCATATTGGCTCTTGGACACATTCCATTATAACATGCAAATTTATAATAAAAACATTTTTATTGCACCCTATACCTGATGGTCTCAGGGCAGTTTACAAACGAAATATAAAAGTTAAGATTGTCCCCTGGCAATATTTTCCTTCCGTGCTTATGTATTTTGCTTTTCTCTCTAGGGCCCTTTCTGCACTTGGCCTTATTCTGGAATATATCTTGGGACAGGAGTAAGGATTTGCAAAAATGGGTTTTTTGGGCATTTGATTTGTAATGAATCAAATGTTAGAAAATTTGTATTCGTTCAAACAGATCCCCTTCAAATGTGGTAAGATTTGTGATAGAATTCTATTCTGTGGCATCTGTACTTGGAGGAGGTTGCTGCAGCCAATTTCCCCTGCCTGCCCAGAAGTTCCCTAATTATTCACTAGGTGAGGAGCATGAAATCGTGCTCCTAACCTTTACTAACCTTATCCAGTGACTTACCAGAAGCATCCAGCAGTGAGCCACACTGGCACCTTGGATGATTATAGACGCAACTGTGCATGTGCAGAGAGTCAGCATCATCATGGTGACGGCACTGATACATACACAGTTGCAGAGGGTGCCACAACCAACATGGCAGCATGCAGAAAAGGACTGGCCCCAAGATCGGTCACAGGTGAGTGACCCATCATGTGGGGCTTAGGCTGTAAGTGACTAGAACTCACAAGTGCAAGTGCAAGCACTAGTCAATTGGTGTTTTTCCACTGTCACTAGAAGTACCCATTAATGGGTACTAAATGGCATTTTTGTACCCATTAATGGGAACTTAATGGGTACTTCTAGTGACAGTGGGAAAACATCCAATTGTGGATGATTAGACTCCTTCCCCATCCAGTGGATGGGAAGGGAAGTGCAAAATCGCCCCTGGTGTAAACATCAGGTTCACAATCACACTGGTGTTGATCAATATGAAAGTCATTTTTATTATGTGCCATGGAAAGAGTCACCTTTTCCTCCAAGAATGACTTTCTCAAAGTATGCCTGATTGCTACCCTAGACCCAGCCAGAAGCTGAAATATGCTTATGAATTTATGCATTAAAACATTTATCCCAATTCAGTTAGGTAAAGTTAGATGTTCTGATGCCAAGAACTAAGCTGCCTAAATTTACAGTCAACTGCTTTGGAAATCTCTGTTCAATAGCATCAACACTGCTTAAATGACTGATGATTAGATTTTAAAATTAATACGGAAAGTTGGGAATCTATTATAAATATGCTAAAAATAGAAACTCATTCAGCTGGGATAAATAAGCATTCTTTCGCCTTCATCTTTTAAATCAACTCATCCACGCCTGTAGTGGATCAATCTGTCATGGCCAATTCCATTACACAAGGGCAGAATTACGCAAAGCTGAATATTCTGATATGGATGTAGGCCCTAATTGGCTCTCCAGTGCTACCCAATGACGTGAAGTTAGAAAACTAAAAGTGAATGTTTTAATAATGGCTTGTCCTTGATAAAAATTATCATTAAAAGACTGAATATGATGGGTTTCAAGAGGTCATCCTTGAACAGAAAGTGCTGCGAGCTGAAAGTAGGGCATGAAAAATTAGCAGTTCTATAAAGAACCTTTTGTAGGCATCTACAAAGGCAAAATAGAACTCGGAGCTGCTGAGGTGTCACATGCAACCATATTTATAACCATTCTGAGCTTTTCTTCTGCAAACCCTTTTGCATCTATTTTTGCAGAAAGGTCAATTGTCATCTGCTCGAAAGTGTGAGGAAAAGCAGGCCCTTTCTTGCCTTAATGATTCGGAACATGCTTGGAAACTGTGAAACAGAATGTCTGCAATTTATATGTGATTCAAGAACCACTCCCTTTGCACTCTCGACAGGCTGAGAGAGCTAAGGGAACAGCAATCTAAAGACAAAGAGACAGCTTCCGAATGCTGAAGGAACAAAGTCGGTGTTTTTCGCTTGAGCGAACAATTAGTGTGTGCAGCCGCTAAGCAAATTTCTATATAATATTCACTTCTAAATTCCCTAATCCAGATCCATCCCTTCTTCTTACTCTCCAGCGCTAAAAAGGGTGGTGTGTGTATTGTCGTTGAGTGGGCTGTTTCAAAGTTTACCAAGGAAAATCACCCTGCTGTCTCTCGATCCCTTGTCAGAAGGGAGTGTCAGTATGACATCCATCTTTGTCTCTTTCTCAGAGCCTTTCTGCACTTGTTCTGGCAAGACAGCCATGGGCTGTTCACACATAGTGCATAATGCCGGACCTCCATATCCGCCGGAGATACATACTGGATCCTACTCCGGTTAACAAAAAATTGCAGGTCATCCAAATGTAGGGAAATGCACTCAATTTCCCATAATTTCACATAGGTTTTGACATAGACCATGACTTCTGGTCTGTCCCAAGACTCCAAGAAGCTTCAGGTAGGCCTAATGGTGCTGGTGGAGGTGAGGCAAGGTGAGGCTAATTCAGTCACTGTGGAAAACTAAAACTGCGGTTACTGGATCTGTGGATATGGAGGTCCAACTGTATGCACTGCTCACAGCCACTTCTAGGATGCCAAAACATTGCCACACATACTAAAACATTACCCGCATGTATAGCTATAGAACACAAAAACACACTCTACAGCAGTGGTTCTCAACCTGGGGGTCGGGACCCCTTTGGGGGTCAAACTACCCTTTCAGAGGGGTCGCAATGTCCTCCCAGCTGCCCCGCGCCCATGGTTGGGGGTCTCCACAACATGAGGAACTGCATTATGGGGTCACGGCATTAGGAAGGTTGAGAACCGCTGCTCTACAGCTATACTAGCCACTGGCCAGGATATATATCTTATTTTGTGAAATGGCACAGCTCTGTTAGCATTTCCTCCAGGGGAATGGAGCCTGGGGTAGGGCAGTGGAACCACAGTTGTGCGGTGCGTTACCTAGTCACTACTGTAAGAGTGCCGCGCAGGCCCGTTGTCCCAGCAGCCACATTTATCCAGAGCTTGGGGAAAAATTAGGCTGAGTAGTAGCACAAGTGAAAAGGATCTGGGTGTACTGGTTGACCACAGAATTAACATGAGTCAACAATGTGATGCAGCTGCAAAAAAGGCAAGCACTATCCTAGGATGTATCAAGAGGAGTACAGAGTCTAGATCACGAGAAGTAATTATTCCTCTTTATTCTACCTTGGTCAGACCTCATCTAGAGTACTGTGTCTTGTTCTGGGCATCCCAATTTAGAAAAAACATTGACAAAGTAGAGTAAGCCCAAAGGAGGGCTACCAAAATGTTAATTGTCTGGAAACCATGTCCTACGAAGAAATGTTGAAGGATTTAGGAATGTTCAGCCTGCAGAAGATACCCAGCTCTATCTCTCTGTGCCATCTGAATCAGGAGAGGTGGTAGAAGTGCTTGACAGGTGCCTGGAGGCAGTAATGGGCTGGATGAGGGCCAATAAATTGAAACTGAATCCAGACAAGACAGAGGTGCTGTGTGCTACAGGCTCTCGGGTCCAAGTAGTTGGGAGATACCCTGTCCTTGATGGAGTTACAATATCTGGGAAGGGACAGGTGCAAAATCTGGGGGTACTCCTGGACTCTGCGCTAACACTTGAAGCTCAGGTGGAGGCCGTGGCCAGGAGTGCCTACTCCCAACTACGTTTGGTACGTCAACTGAAACCTTTTTTGGATAGAGATGACCTGGCCACAGTTATCCACGCTCTGGTAACCTCCAGGTTGGACTATTGTAATGCGCTCTACATTGGGCTGCCCTTGAAGATGGTTCGGAAGTTGCAGCTAGTGCAAAATGCAGCTGCCCGAGTGCTGACCGGTACAGCTAACCGGACGCATATCACACCGGTTCTAAAAGAACTGCACTGGCTGCCAATTCATTTCCGAGCCCAATTCAAGGTGCTAACTTTGACTTATAAGGCCCTAAATGACTTGGGCCCCAGATATCTAAAGGAGTGCCTTCTCCCATATCAACCTGCCCATGTCTTAAGATCTGCAGGAGAGGCCCTCCTGGTTGTCCCACCGCCTTTAGTGGTTAGACGGGTGGGCACCCAGGAGAGGGCCTTCTCAGTAGTGGCCCCCAAGCTATGGAATGGTCTCCCCTTGGAGGTGCGTCAGGCCCCTTCTTTGTTTACATTCAGAAAGGCGGTAAAGACGCACCTCTTCACTCAGGCCTTTGGCTAAATGCTCTTTATTCTTCCCTCCTTCCAAACACCACTGTTTTAAACTGTTTTTGTATTGTTTTATTCTTATTCTTATTATCATGTTGGTTCCTAAATATTAAGCTGATTTTATTATTGTGTGGTACAATTTCAGTGTGCTTGTTCTTAAATGTTGTAAGCCGCCCAGAGACCCTTGGGTATGGGGCGGGATATAAATATAAATAAATAAATAAAATAAATAAGAAGAGAAGACTGAGAGGACACATGATCATGGTCTTCAAGTATCTGAAGGGCTGTCACAGTGCAGAGGGATTGTCCCTATTCTTACTAGCACAAGATGGGAGGACTAGAAACAATAATATGAAGCTTCAAGGCCATAAATACAGATTAGGTATTAGGAAAAACTTCCTGACAGTGAGGGTGATCAGTCAGTGCAATAGGTTGCCATGGGAAGTAGTGAGCTCTCCTTCACTGGAGGTCTTCAAGCAGAGGTTGGACCTACATCTGTCTGGGATGGTTTAGGAAATCCTGCATTGAGCAGGGGGTTGGACTTGATGACCCTAGAGGTCCCTTCCAACTCTATGATTCTATGAAGTGCTGGCTAACTTCAGGATGCACTGGGCACCACAGGGTGCAAACTACTGATGCATCTCAGAAGTTCACCAGCCTGCAGGCCTAAGTAAGATGTGAAAAGGCCCTTGGTTTTTGTAAAGGTACACATGAAAATCTACTTATGAATGTTTCTTCAAGAACTGGATGGCAAAAACTTTACTATGGCTTTTCACATAGGTGGCAAGATCCTAAGGGTGGGACACGTGTGATTCTGTACCCTAAGAGTTGTCTGCTAGAGCACTGTACTGGCAGAGTGATGGGAAGACCTTTTGCAGTACTTCCCATCATGTACTTTCCTCTGAGCTGTCTGTACTTACCTGGTTCAGCACTATTAACTTTGCAGGGCACAAAAAAATGGCCAACCTCTGCAGCCATTTCCAATGCTCTGCAAAATGTCTCAGGCGGAAACACTGGTGTTCTGGTGGCTGGGATCAGCAGCAGGTAGGCATCATGTCACAGCTGGGGCAATTATTAGTGCAGCAGTCAGAGGCAGTTGATCTCTGATTACTGTGCAGCTTCTGCCATTGTGCAGAACCTGATTTTGCAAATTTCAAACAGAACTTGTTATTTGTGTCATTGTAAGGAAAATGGTTAGTTTTCTGCAATCTAAAGATGTGGTTGTTGCACAAGCTTTCTCAAGCTTTATAGTTTGTTCAGATATCTCCTATAAGGAAGTTAAGATGACATGTCTGTTTTTTGCAGTTCTTGACGGAAGCTATATTGAGAATGTTTGCTGCACGCTACAGATGATGAAGAAGACAAATGATACAGTGATACAGTGATACAGAACTGAGACAATTAATTTGTGTTCTTGCAAGGCAAAGTGCCACCTGCTGTAGACAAAAAAAAAATATCTAGCACAGAACTTCACTACCCTCTATAGGAATCCAGACAAATACACCAAAACATAAATATTTAGCAGTTGTCACAGCTTTGGTTAGGGTGAAAACTGGAATTTGCAGATTGTTTGCAAAGATTTATTACACCATCTACATAACCTGAAACTGCTGTGCAACCTTCTTTTGCATTACCAAACTCTGTTCTTTTCCTTAACCACAACCCCACTTTTCCTTTTCTCTGGGGGCATCCCCATGCTGAAAAAACTGTGAGGTGATCGGAAGATCGCCTCGGTAGTGTCCCCAAACAGAGTACTAATACGTGGCACATGGGAGTCAATACATGTTTTAAAAAAAACACTTCGCAAGTGTTTTCCATGCAAAATAGGGGGTTAACACGTATTGCCCAGGGGTCATGCGGACGCTCCCAGGTTATTAGCAAGTGGGGCTTTGTTGTCCCTGCTGCTAACGCTGCGATGGCAACGAGCATAGTCCCGCAAAAATGTAGCACAGCTGTGTTTGTGCGCATGACAGCCCCTCTATCCACCTGGCAGTTGCCAACCTGGATGCCCTATACCCACCTGACAGTTGCCCAGCTGACTGGTGGGTCTAGGGCACCCAACTGGGCAACTGCCAGGTGGATAGAGGGGCTGTAAAGAGCAGGGAAAGATTTTTAAAATAGACGTGAGAGCCATTTGAAACAGACGGGGCTCTCGCCTGTTTTTTAAAATCTTCCCTGCATGTGAATTGACATCGACTCAAATCCCCGTTGACCCAAACCACATGGGGACCCTTTATTGTGTGCTACAACATGGATTTTTATCACACTTGTCCAAAGTGCATCAGCCAGCTTGCATGAGGACATGCCCTCTAAAATCTCTAAAATCTATTTTTTCATCTACAGTGAACAATCACTTGTTTGCATTTGTGTGGGCACATTCTCACTGTTCATATCCTCTGAAATAGAATCTGTTTCTGATCCCCTGGAAAGTATTATGTTTGTGAAAACCTCCACAAAGTATTCTGTTTGTGAAAACCTCCACATTAAAAGGATATTTGTGTAGGATATTTGATCAACTTCATATTGTATAACAAATTTCTAATTGTGATATTGAATAGTTTTTCTTTAATATGGGAATAATAACATTCATTACTGAAAGTGAATTTTCACTATAGTTTGAAATACAATATTAATATACTAGAAGAAGAAGAAAAAGAAGAAGAAGAGTTGGCTTTTCTACCCTGCTTTTCTCACACATTTAAGGAGACTCAAAACAGCTGGCAAAGCTTTCTGTGAGATAGGTATGGGGCTGTTAGAGCTCAGAGGAGAGCTGTGACTAGCCCAAGGTCACCCAGCTGGCTTCATGGAGGAGTGCAGAATCAAACCTGGTATTCCCAGATAAGAGTCTGGCTCCCTAACCATAAGACAGCATGTAATAGCTACTCATAGTATATATAGGAACGCATGTGAAATAATACACCTCATAGAAGAGAGTGATGGTTGATTTCACAGAGGGGGAGCAAATGTACAATAACTTTGTTTCTTGCTAAGTACAAAGAGCCCTGTAATAGCTGTTTAATGTTCAGGATCAAAATTGAAATGTCTTCTGTGGCAAAGGGGCAAGCATGCCAGTTAAGTGGGAGGAAAGAATCAGAATTCCCACACTGACTTATATTAAGCAATTACTAATTTCACACTACCCAAGTGACTCACTTGAAAAGATGTGAAGGAAAAGATCTTAAATTTTCTACATCTCAGATAAAAGCAATTATATATCTTATTTTGTGAAATGTCTTCTGACTGGCATAACAAGAAGAGAGATGGCATTTCACCTAGACTTCACAAAATCATAGTACAGTCCAAGAAAGTGCTAAATCACCCCTCAAAAGATGCCATCCAGCCTCTCCATGTGAAATCCTTGAGCACAGACAAAGCCATTACTGGGTGAGGTACACAGTTCCACTGCTCAACAGTCCTTACAGTAAGGAAATTGCTGCTGATGTCTAGCCTGAATCTCTTCCTTTTTTGCACTAGGCAAAAAGGTGAAGATGGGACGCAGGGTGGGGACTCCCAGATGCTGCATTGGCACTGCGCAGAATTGCTGCTTTACCAGAAGTGACTCTGCGCATCCAAGAGCTCCCCCCCATGTGCACAGTGCTGGAGCAATTTTAATTAAATGCCAGCTATGTTTTTGATTGGTTTCAGCATTCTGAGGTGCAAACACCCAACCATTCCAGAACTTAAATTCCTTGGGATGTTTCCCCAGGGAAATACTGCTAAAAAGGCCTTTTTCATCCTACTAGCATTCGTATGAATTCAGATATTCAAATTCAAATCAAACGTTGGAACATATGAAAATTGACATTTGAATTTGAATAAAAAGTTTTGATAGATTCGTACAAAGCTTTGTTACGGATTCGTATGAGATTTGTACGTGATTCGAATCTAACCTTTGTAACAACTTCATATGGAAATGGATCAATTGTATCGAATTTTGAGCCTACCACATTCAAAGGGATGTATTTGAATGAATATGAATTTTCTTGCATTTGGTTCAATATGAATAGAATACAAAAAATAAAAATAAAAAAATCATGGACATCTCTAATTCCAAGTAGTCTTTTGGAAAAACGTTTTAATAATTTCTTCCTGTCTTCTGGGATAGTGAGCTGGCAACCCAGAAATAGTGGGGCTGTTCATTACAGGTGAGGTGGCAACTAGCATGTGTTATGAGAAAAGCCCAAAATATTCATGCACAGTGTAATCCCCCATCAAACTCTACTTTCCATCAGGAGTTGGACAGTTGGGGGAAATTGGTCTATTGGTTAGGGAGCCAGACTTTTATCTGGGAATAGTGGGTTTGATTCTGCACTCCTTCACGAAGCCAATTAGGTGACCTTGGGCTAGTCACAGCTCTCCTCTTAAAACTTTTACAGAATTACCGTGGGAAGCTCTTTAGTAAGACGGTAGCAATTAACTTTAAAAAACTGAATAAATCTTGAAGAATTTGAAAGAACATATTTAAGCCAACTGCTGATGTGACAGCAGATGGGAATGTATTTATAAACTGCACACTGTAGGGCATTGCCTGAATTACTCTTGCAAAGCAGCAGACTGAGGCTTCTATTTTTTCAGATAAGGAAACACATGTTTGTGGGCTGTTAATAAAATCTCAGCACTGGGGAACGTATCAAGAAAAAAAATCTTCATGTGATTGTAAAGTTAGGGACGGGAGAAAAATTAAATGCTTCCTCAATTTTTGCTGACCATTAGAGTTTAAGATAAGAATGAATTTCTGCTTGCACTTATTTGTTTGCATGGAATTCCCATGCCGGTTTCAAACCCATCAACATAAATGCATACGAACTAGGGATAAGCATGAATATTTGTAACATTTGTTATTTGTAAGAATTTGTATGAATTCAGACATTCATACATGAATTGAATGTTATGATATGCTTTTTATGCATGTTTCCAGATATTCATACAAATAGTTTGGAAATTCATTAGATTGGGGTGGTGGACAAATGGAGCACCAGCCACATTCGCAATGGATCCAGATTGCATTTGACATGGATCGACAGCGGATTAAAAGTGGATTCAGGTCAGATTTTACGTTTTCAGAGTACGGATATGTTGTGGATCCGTATTGGATATGTATTCATTAGTATCAGATACATATTCATTCGTATCCGATGAATATTGAATATTTGTACAAATATGTATGAATAGATTCATATTGAATAGAATTTTGCCACATTCGAATGTGACCTATTCGTATGAATACAGATTTTCAAACATTCGATTCATTATTAATTGAATCTCAAAAATGCATTTGTGCACACCCCTAATACAAACATATGTCTTGTAACATTCATACCAATCACAGTGCACGTAGCCAAAGAACAACCACAAGGACTGCTCCAACAAGTTTACCAAACTATTGCAATGCGCTGAATTACAAGTTGCTAAACACAGAGGAGGGCGCCAGCTTCCAGCCATAGGCTGGAATGTTAAAGACAGGGTGAGAAATCTTGCACTGTCTCTAACACAAACTTTGAAAGCAACAGAGCAGCAGAGCATTGATGTGGCATCAGGATTGCCTGCCAGCCTCCTCATGATTCTAGCAAATCAGGCAGAATCAAAACTTCATATGCAAAGAACAGGAAGATCTGATAATATGTAGAACTGGGCATTCGCGTGGAACCGGCAAGGGGGGATGCTGGAATCAGGAAAAAAATTAAAGAGAAGGACTTGATTTGGCATAATCAAGAATATTTGACATTTCAGATTCCTAAGCAGCATCAAAAGGAAAAATGAATGTGTCAACCTCCTAGATGGTAATTTTCCAGTCCAGGAAAGCTGAAAATACTAGGTGTCTGTTGCACAATCCTCACCTGTATGAATTTATCTTCAATCACATCTTTGCCTAAAAGGAGTGGCTGAGAATGTCCTTATATTCTGGGAATTGACTGTGGTTATACCAGGAAGCTTCTTGTGCAAGAAAGAGTTAGTGGAGCATGATGTAATAGGTTTGTTATTATGACTAGGAATGTGCATGAATTTTTTTTTTGTATTCAATTTGTAACAAATCAAATGCAAGAAAATTCAAAATTTGTTCGAATTGATCTCTTTTGAATGTGGTAGGATTCTTTTCGATATGAATATTCAATCCCATACAAATCCCATACGAATGCATACAAATCCCATACAAAGCTTCATAAAATGCATCAAGATATTTGATTCAAATTCAAATGTCAATCTTTGATTGTGCCACCATTTGATTCAAATTAAAATGTCCAAATTCTGCCAAATTTATACAAATTTTGAATGTTATGAATATTCGTGCACATCCCTAATTATGACTGATTTTTTTTAAAAAAAATCCCTTAATGTAGGTTGTGGTCACACTTAAGGTTGAATCCAGCTTCAGTCCTCTTTCAGTTTGAGAGAATACAGCAAAGTGACAATCTGTTTTCTTTCAGTGTTAAATAACTCAGAAAATTCACCTTTGGAATAGATCATGTAATAAGAAAATGACTGGTCACTTTGCTGATGAGTCCTCTCACACTGAAAGTGGACTGAAGCTGGATTAAACCTTATGTGTGACCATAGCCATTGTTTCCTTACAAATAGTCGTATTAGCATTAGCTTCAACTAACTGAAGGGGGGGGGAGAGAATATTTGGGAGTTAGTGTGTCAGTAGCTCTAGCTGTAAAGATCAAAATAAGACCAACATTTCAAAGAAAGGCCAAAACCTCAATAGCAGCTGCAGTCATGGTATAAAACCTTCCAGATCATTCAGGAATCTATAAGAACCAAGGGTGCATATACCCTTGGTGTCTCCATGAACCCAAGGTGGTGTGTCATATGAAATGCTACCTCAGTGGGTGCTACTGTTCTCAGTGAAAAGAGTTTCTGTCCATGTCTGTCTTTAACATGTTCCTACATGATCTACATGTCTTTAACATGATCAGACTTCTTGCATTGGACAACTCATGTACTAAGATAGTTCCATGATTGTCATGAAGGCCATAAAATCCTGAGCCAGCAGACGGCAGAGGTTGAAATCCTATGGACCAAAACTGACGTAGCTCCAACTTTGTATCAAAGACAATCCAGTTAGTCCTGTCCCAGAAGCTACTTAGGCTGTGATCCTGTGATTAGACTCAGCGAAATAAATAAATGAATATACTGTATATAGAAGATAGATGGATGGACGGACGGACGGACGGATGGACGGAAGGATGGATAGATAGATGGATAGACCTCTGATACAAATTAATCTGCATCCAGACATTCCTTACTAATTCCACTATCCATGCTTCATTCTGGAATATCTATGCTTTATTCCAGAATAGCCAAATCCAGTCGAATAAGTAACCAGTGTGACCGGATGCTGCCTTATTCCGGAATACCCAAATATAGCAGAATAAGCCAGAGACTGTAGGCTCAGAGGAGACTCTGAGGTGAGATTCCTGCAATTCCCCTTCCACCAATCTACCTGCGTCAAGAGCCCAGGGCAAAGGAGAAAGGTGAGAGCAAATACCTGCCCGCATGCCTAACATTTACTTTCAGGCTAAAACAAGTGGCATGGGGGAGTGTGAAGACTGTATTGCATGCGGGCTGGGGGAGGGACGTGAAGTGGAGTGGAACAGAAAATCAGGGCATCCAATTTAATGCACTGATGATGATGGTGGTGATAAAAATGGGTTCATTCCTGCCAACAGAAGCAGGAAGAGGGGGATGATGGGCTGGCGCAGGTAACATACAAGCACGATGGGAATAGTAGTTCAAAAAAAGAAGGCGCTTGCGGCACGAAGCGGGAACTTCAACGCCACTCTGCAATACTTTGAGACGGGTTGTTTCTTTCCCCGAACGCCCCAGGACCTCTGCGTAAGTCTTCTCGGTTCCCACGCCTTCCCTTCCAACCAGGTGAGACAAAGGAAAGCAATCGAAGCCGAGGCCCGCCTTTCGCTTGGCTTTCTTGGTCTCGCCGTCGAGCTGCTGAATTCGCGTTCATGATACGAGAGCAGAAGATGAGGCTCTTCCACGCGAGGAAGACACGGAGAGGCGGCCGTCGACGCTGCCGCTGCCGTTTCGAGGAAAGGCAGCAGCCGAATGGGCTTCGAACGAGGAAGTAGCCCTGTGCACTAGATTAGAAAGCCAGACACGGAGCCGATCGCGGGGGTAGCAAGCCAGAAAACGAGGAACCACCGCGCTGCCCCAGACCGGTTAGACCGCAAGGAGAAAGGCAAAGGGCGCAGCAGCAGCAGCAGCAGGAGGGCCAGTCCAGGACGGTGGTGGTTGTTTGAAGCGGACAGTAGAGGCACGGGCAGCCCGGTGGATGGATAGATGGATGGATGGCCCCTTCCACTGAGAGCCTCGTGCCGTCTTCCATCCTGGGGGCTTCGCGCCCATTTCAGACAGGTAAGAGGTCTTTTGACAGCCTGGGCAGAAGGGGAGATGCGAGGAAGAAGGATTTTGGGAATCCACCCCAAGGGAACAGTCACCTCTGGGCTGTGGTCACACACCCAAGGTTTAATCCGGCTTCAGTCCGCCTTCAGAGGGAGAGAGCACATCAGCAAGGTGACCAGAGATTTTCTGTTCACACTACCTATCCCAAAGGTTGTTGAACACTCTGAAAGTGGACTGAAGATGGATTAAACCTTCAGTGAGACCACAAGCCCCATGACTTCGGTTGCTAAAGCTTTGGGATGGGCTGAGTGAATTTGGGGAAGGGGTTGTGAGCATAAAAGGTTTTGCCATGAGGGAGGAAAACCTGCTCTCCACCCCACCTGTTCAGGTGAAGAACCCCCCCCCCTAACCTGGCTGACCAAGTTGGGAATGAAACACTGGTCCTTTCTGCACTGGGTCTTATTCCATATTATATCTCAGGATAGGGACCTGCTATGCACATGTTAGTGCATGCTATGGCAAGCCCTGGGCTGGTTCTTCTGTACTCTGAACCAGCATGAGGATGGTAGGTCCCTAGTCTGAGATATAAACCAGAATAAGGCCCAGTACAGAAAGGGCCACTGTGCCCAAGGCAGAGTCAGCTGTGATTTCAGGGAATGTATGATAGTAAAACTTTTGACAGGACACCAGCATCCTTCACTGTCAAAGATTCTGTGTTTTTGGGGTGAGCTAGCATTACTTCCTAATCATCTTCGGGATTCCTGTTATGGGTGTGGCGTGCATGTGCCATGTGAATGTTTTTTCCTGTCAAATTCAGTTCAAGGAAGGCTCTCCAGTCCCCCATCAAAATACTTTTAAGCTCCAAAATAATCTGCACCTTGAATATTGACCAGGAGCTCCCAGGTTAGCAAGAGAGGTACAAGATAAGATAGGGTGGATCTTGAAGAAATTAGCTACACTTGATCTGCTTATGATTTAAAAAAAAAAGTTTTGTATTACTTTGAATGCTTTCGGAAGGACTCATCATACCTGTCATTCTGGACTCTTGCGACATATCGTTCAGCATGTTCACAATACTGCTGTGAAGTCTGAAGTAATCACTATATTTCCAGAAGGCTGTGCCAGTAAGCATGGTTGATTGTTGAGCTTTTCCGGGTATCTTCCACATTATCTTCCACAATAAGCAGTCAGATGCACTTTCTTACGAAAAAGAGGTGGTCAATAAAGATTGGGGAGAGACCAAAGGTCACTGTGGTTAAGGATCGTCAGAGTTGTGGCAACAAAAGGGAAATTTTTCCAAAGTCTGGTTATAACCCTGCATTAACTATACTTTACTGACCTAAAGGTCAAATTCTGCCTGTATCCACAGCACTCTTGAAAGTTGCTTGTGTGCTATGTGTCTGATGATAAAAGATTGTGTTATCTGGAGAAGGCTTCTGTGAAGAGCGCACTGGCAGCCCTAGCAGGTGACATTTTATTGTATTTTATTTTGCTGTTCCTAACACAATGGGTGTTTCTCCACTGGCAGTAAGTACCCATTTTAGCCTGTTTCAGATTTTCAAAAATCCAAAATCCGATCGAATGTTTAAATTTGGATTTTTGAAAATCTGATTTGAGTTTGAATGTTGACATTCAACGGATTCGAATTGGATTTTGGAATTTTGGAATATCCGTGCACAACCCTACCCACAGTTAAGTGGAGGAAGAGGTCAGCAGGGGAGTGGCATGTGGTTGGGCCTAACTCTTAGTCTAGGCTCCCATGTGAGCTGCCATCTTTATATTTCATTTGTTAGCTCCCTTAGTTGGGTCAGAAAGATAGTGAAGGAACTGGTCAGCACTCTGCTCACCCACTCTGCTCAAATCAGATCATGGAGTCGAAGAATCAGTTAACTGCTTATTTTATTAACAGCCATCCACAGTAAGCTGGGTGGACAGCATCTGCCACTACCAAGCACTTCACGCCCAGGACTCTTATACCTTCCCAACCACACCCCAGTGCATAGGGCACGTCTCTCAGCTCAAACCACAAAGGGCCTGTTAATGCTTCAGTTTCTCAGAATAAAAGTGAACGCATCATAGGGTGTTTTTCCACTGGCATTAAGTACCCATTTTAGCACCCATTAAGGACCCATTTGGCTGAGACCCAGATGACCCCATTTCTACTACAGACCCCATTAGGGATACATCTGTTTCCACCACAGCTAGGGAAATCTGGGTCATATGGGTCCTTCAGGACCTATAATCTGGATTTCACGTAGACCCCATTAAAGGGGTCTACAATGGGGTCTTCAGCCATAAAATCTGGATTATAGGGAGCCTGTTTCCACTGCAATTGTGCAATGGTGTCTAGAGGAGGGTTGAGGGAGGGGGCACCCATGGGGGTGCCCCAAAATCAAAATGCCGGAGTCCCTCTGAAGTTATTCTGAAGTTGACTTTAGAAATTAGCAAAGGCCCCAAAGGGGTTTTTCTGCAGAGCCTGTGGTAATCTCCAAAGGCAACTTCAGAATGACTTCAGAGGGATTTCAGAGCCTTTGCTAATCTCCGAAGGCAACTTCGGAGATTGCACCCCGTCTCCCAAAACACTTGGAGTGACAGGCAAAGCCCTTGTGGGTAGATCCGAATTTGCAAATGGGTACTCTGGTGTTTCCATAGCAGGCAGGTTGGCACTCATTGTTACTGGGCGCTAGACCATCCATAGAAACACATTGGGTACTTCCCTTAATATGGATCCACTAGATCCAGATTAAGGGAAGTACCCATTCCTTAGATACAGATCTTCTTAGATCCAGATTAAAGGAGCGTGGTGGGAAAACAGCCATAATTCCAGGTTATCACGGGTCTGTAAAGCTCAGCTACAGCTGCTTAGAGGCATGCTTTTTGCCTTATATGAATTTCTCTTTGACACTGATATCTCATCTACTACTGCAAGCAGGTTTACAGAAGCTAAAATGGTAGCACTTCAGTCATGCTTCATAGGCAGTGCTACTGTATTTGCCTTGGCTCTCTTTATGTTTCTCCCCTAGCAGAAGCTGGATATATCCGACATCAGCAATTAGCTTACTACATACCTTGAATTACCTTTGCAAGCAGGTTACAAAAGCGATAGCAAAGATTATGGTTAACTTGTCCGGGTTATGCTTAGCTCAGCTCTTTCAATAGTAACCATAAAATGCCTGTTTCTTGCTAAAATCGCTTAGGACAGTGTTGTAGAGGTGATCATTCAGTCTGATGTCTGGGAATGATGTGCCCTGCACTCCAAATATTGCTTGATTACATATAGACTTTGAACCCCATTGCTAGTGTCACATGGGAAAAGAAACACTTCCCTTAGTTTTCTGTGTGTAATAATAATGCTAAAGTAAGAATCTTGTCATTTTTTTCCACCCTCAAAACAGCCTTTGGTCATGCTGTTGTAGTTCCTCCTTGAAGTTCCTTATATCATCAGTTCTTAAAAGTCTTTCATAATGGTTGTCAACAATGCTACTCTGAATTATTCATGTTGAAATAATGCTTTGTTTCGGTTTCAGTATTAGAATTCTTTTCTGGAGACCAACGTAAGTGTCCTAAAAAAGGCATGTTTCAAAGTTCTCCACAATTCTTTTGAAGCTACATATTATAGTGTGTGTCTAAAATTGATTAATGAGTTGGAGTTGTGCACGATAGAAAATTTTTAAAATCTCGAATGCAAAGCTAACTTGAATTGGTGCAGAAAAAGCGCCAGATTTAATGAACATTAGATCCATTTCAGCTGCAGAGATATACCTTGTTTCCAACATGGAACGTTTCTTATACGTTTTTCTTTATAGGGAAACTACCTTGGGTGTATTTTTTAAAAGTGCAGTTATTTTTAGATGAGCCCATATCCTGCATTTTTTAGAGGCTGGACAGGACTGTTCCAAAAGAAGGTGAAAGTGGGTTCCCTCCTTTCTTTTCTTAGAAGGCAGAGCCAGTTTTTTCCCTTATAACAGCCCCTTGCCATCTTTGGATTTGAAATCATACAGAGCTGCACTGGATACTAAATACGTTACATTTTTAAACTTCTGCTTGTTTACCTATTGGAAGATTTCTTTTAGGCCATACGAGTTCACTGGGTAGACTAAGGATGGGCAAAAAATGCTTGCACCCTTTGCAATTCATACAAATTGCAAAAGTTTGGAGCTTCGCATTCAGATAGAATATTGGCTATATTAAAAGGCTGATCTTTGATGGTGGCAGGGATTCAAAGCGAATTCAGAGCCCAGCACGTTTGAAGTGGCTCCATTTACATGAATGTGAAGTTCAGTTCAGTTCAATTCCATTCCCTTTGATGCATAGCGAATGGCTAAGAAAACTCTTGCACACCCTTGGGGTAGACACTTGCTTTTTGTTCTTTTGCTTGCACATGGTCAGTCTGCACATTTGCGCTCAAGTGCTGCAGTGTAAATGGGTAGAAAGTGTTCAAAGAATGTCAGGTTATAGGGACCATTAGAACATTGGCAGGGAGGAGTTTTAAATATGGTGTCATGAAAATGGAGCTACTTTTCCTGCACGTAGTAAAACATGGAAGGTTGTTGTAGTATGACAAGTAGGCAAGTGTCCTGAATGTGTATTATTGGTTGTTGTATGATCCTACCTGAGAAAGAAGCACTTTACATTGAAGTTGAAGCAGAAGGTAAGATTTGTGTGTAGCTAGATTCTGAAACTACTGGATACAAAACAAATTTCAGGTTTCGGGACAAACTAGTATGACTAGAAACAGAATTAAGTGTATCACAGGTCACCTGAAAAGTGTGCTGCATCCATACAAAAGTTAAAAGAAAAAAGGCAGCTCAGAAGAGGTTTACAAGTAATAACTATTGCATACTGGAGTTTCCATCTCACCTGTAATCCACATTAAAGTTCAGAAAATGCATTGCTTTTTAAAAATGTATGCTTTTTAAAAATACATTCTGAATCTGACAACTGGCCTGCCAGTATTGTGTACCAAAGGCCAGGGCAGGGATGCATTTTTAGCTATGCCAAGGATTAGCACCTATGTTTTGTGGTCATGCAAGTTCTAGATATTCTGAACACAGGAGGAAATGGGGAACTTTCCTAGCCTGAGGGACTGAAGGTGATAAGGTCTGGAATAAACTGTCACAGAGGTACACTATAAGTGGCAGCTGGTGAAGGTGGTAAAAGTAAGATCTTGTGACTCAAGAGTGTGTGTGAAAGGGAGAAGAGCAGTGAAAGTGTGATTTAAAAATCAGGAAGGTTGGGGACATAACAGAAGACAGCAAAAGTGGAATCAAGGTTAACGAAGGAAAATATTATGGGAACTGAAACACTGGACTATTCTAACACAAGAAAGTGCATCAAGCAAGTTAACTGCAGAACACTCAAAAACTACGCTCATTTGTTCATACTTTTCTTTTACATCATCTTTGAATTGGTTGAAGGCAGATGCTACTCACTGATTGGCGAGTCATACGCCTGGCTTTTCATGTTCCTGATTGGTTGCTTGTATCAGTGGTTTCCAGACTGAGTGCCTACATGTACCTCATAGCTTCCTGCCCAACTCGACCAAAATAAGAGTTGCCCTTGGTGTTATTATTCCCAGTATGAGGAAAAGACAATCATTCTCAGGCTTCAGGACAGGAGGGTGCAGGGGTGAAATGACTGGTGTCTCAAGTCTCATAAAGGGCTCCCCTTAAAGTGTGTCTGATAGTACCCTGGGTCACCTTGAGGTTGAGCAATTTTGAGTAGATCCAGTCATAGAGTATAATTGAAGGGTTGAATTCCCTTCCCAACTGGGCCTACTTTGAGGTCTCTAGGCACCTCTAAATGTTTCTCCCTGATCTGTAGTCTACCAGTGTTTAGGCAGAGATAAATACCCCAATGGGCAGGACTCAACAAATAACAACTTCAAAAAACAAGTAAAGAATATTTGAACAGAAAGCAATCACCATGGGAAAGCTACTAGCAGAAAAAAGCCACCACTTAAAGAAACAAAAGCTACCAAAGAAGACAAAAAACACTGAATACTAGCAGCTACATATCCCAGCCAAGAAACAATATTTGTACTGATATCTGTTCTGCTAGCAAACCATCTCCAGAAAGGAAGATTCAGCTCAAAAAATTACTACAAACCCTGAGGTATAGATAATTACTCACTAGCAATATTTATTGTCTATCAGAGCAATCCAATGCATGCCTAATCAAAGGTTAGATATCACAAGTCTTACATCAAGTAGGTCTATATGAAAACCAACATGACATATAAAAGTCAGAGAAGAATAACATTTGTGATTGTAGTGATGATTAATATTAGATAGTATCCCATAGAATATAAGTTTCTTCTAATATGGGGTATTCATGATTTTCCACCACCTTATTTTGTAGATGGATTTTTTAATATGGCACAGACCCCATAAGTAGTATGGTACATATTTTTGGCTTTTTGGATATATACAATATTATTCAATGCATCTCCATACAGTATATGGTTATTCTTGTCTCTGTAGTACCCTTGTTTGCATATCAGTATAATAGAAATAGCTGTAGCTCAGTGATAGAACAAATGCCTGGAAAGCAGAGCCTTGCTGGTTTTATTCCCAGTACCTCCCAGACAAAGATAGCAGCCACTTCTATATCTGCCAGGAAACCTATATGAATATGTCTATATGGTCATTTGGATCTAGACCTGATACAGTGGTACCTACCGTAACTACAACAGTTATTTCTGTGTAGCTATCTCACTGTTTTGCAAGTAGTGGCATGTCATAAAATATTCAAACCAGTTGGGAGATCATAGTTATGATTTCACTGAACACTTTCTAAGTAGTAGTGGCTGGGGTTGGCTGGTACAGGTAGCAGCAGACAGGACTGCCATGTGCCAGTTTGTTTGATGTTCATGCTGCGTTAGCAAATATTTTGATCTAGCCCAAAATGTGGAATACCGGGCCTTCCAGGAAAAGAGAAACAACAGTACATAGTTAGACCAAAGTATGTATTATATCTGAGAGGAGTGCTTCCTGCCTTCATAGATTTATATCTGGTTTTTTCAGCTGTTCAGTTCTCTTTAATCTGAGTAGTAATAGTTGAAATGGGGAAATGCTGAATGGCCACTGCCACGATGCCCAGCGATCCAGTTAGTGCCTGCCCTCTCTGAGGAGTAGCTTGGCCCTATTAGGATGCTGAGTTCGTGCAACGGCCAAGTGAATACTACAGTGTGGACACAAAACACTGGTAGCAAGCGTTTCAACAGTAAACAAAATCAAGTTTATTATTATACACAAGCAATACTATAAAAGATAAAATAAGGTTCAGGTATTTGTTGGTTTAACTCAGTAAGTCTCTTAAGGTTAGGAGCTACCCCTTTCCCTAAAGGAAAATAGTTCCCCTTTTAAAAGACAAACCTCTCCACGTTCCTCTCCCTCTCTGACTTGCTTGGCCACAGCTCAAGCCAAGCCAGTGTACCAGAACGTGGCCCTAGATGATCACAAGGCCCAGTCCGTCCTTGCTTGTCCAATCATCCAGCCTGGTCAGTTGCTAGCGAAGTCTCCCTCGGAGCCCCAATCTTCCTCGATTGTCCCCTTCAGAAATCGCTCAGCCAACAGCCCACTGGTCAGCTACTGGTTCCAGCTCCCTCAGGATTCAGCTCTTTTCCTTTCAGCTCTTGTCCCAGCATGAAGACTCTTTCTGCTGTACTCTGTGTTCATTTATACACACACCCCTGATCCTGATTGGCTCTAGCCGCAATAAAATGCTGCTGGAGACTCCTAACAGAGGTTGCTGTCCCTCCAGCCTGATTGGTGGGAACTCCTATTCTAGCCCCTCCAGTACTCAGATCCCCGGACAGCTTTTCCCTCCAAAACCTTACACCAGCCAATCACTGCAACAGGGCCCGCACAGGATTTCCCGCTCGTTTTGCAGCCCAAATCCCAGGGTTTGCAACAAACTTTGCAACAAGGCTGGCTATTGCAGCGAGCTAGAAGCCTGCAAAGCCAGGAAGCAAAACAGTTTGCAGCCTGTATCCCTGAAACCGTCACAGCCGCTATTTTGCAGGATGAAACTAAAGACTGTTTAGCTGTTTTTGCTAGAGAGCACTGTGTATTTAATTGTCAAAGAGCTTCAGGTTTGTGGCTTCCTGTGCAAGATTAAGATAATTTTTTAAAAAAATAAGAGCATTACAATCTAGCATAGAATCCCAGACCACAGTAAACAGTGGCCAAAGAGCTGCAGCAGAGAACATAAGAAGTGGAGAGCAAAATCCCAAAGTCCTGATTTTTTATGACTCACTGCATATTAATGCTCTTGGATTTGACTGTGTGTAACCCAGTACATTAAAATTGGGTGGGTGGGTTGAAAAAGGTTATCAGTGACTAAAACCTTAAGTGTGGTTAAATACCATCATTTATAGATTTATACAGATAGATGCAAAATGGTGGCAGTGATACAATATACAAAGAGTATACCTCCCAGAATCCTTCATTTTAAATGCTGTGCCAAGACAAAGCACAGACACTTCTAGACTAGATAGAAAGCTATGATTGGCATATCCTTATCAGTATATAGGCTAGACATACAGAAACACGGTCATGAGATTTTGTTATTTTAAAATATATGATGTACTTTTAAAAGTCAAGCCTCTGTTTTGGCTGTAAAAGAAAAGGTACAGGATTTGTCTCAGGAAGGAAGCAGCTACTTACATCTGCATTTACAAAGATCAGTTGAGGAAAAAGAATAATCCCAACACCTCAGTTTGACCACTGTTTAGAGATTTCTGTACCAAAACAAAGTAGAGAAAAGTAGCTATTGTGCAACAGAGACCAACCTATTATATACAACAAATATCTGGAAACTTCCCCTCAGGAATGCTGAATAAGGTTAAACGAGTTGCAGGTGGGTACCTGGGACAGGGGCTTCTCGGTAATGGCCCCCAGGTTATGGAATAGTCTCCCCCCCCCCAAGGTGTGTCATGCCCCTTCTCTGTATACATTCAGGAAGGTGGTGAAGATGCACCTCTTTGCCTTGGCCTTTGGCTAATGTGACTATATTTCCCCACCATCACCACCATAGATATTAGTATTAGTATATGCTTTTAAATATGTTGGATTTCTTAAGAGTTTTTTATCAATATTGTTTTTAATATATATTGCTTGTAATCTGTTGTTTTAAAACTTGTTACCCACCCTAAGGCCTACGGGTATAGGGTGGATATAAATAAAAGTAATAAATAAATAAGTTCCAATTAAACCTTTTGTTCTACTTGATTAGGTTGTTGCTCACAGTGGAGCCAGGTCAACAATTTCAGATGTGATGCAACTAGGATCCTGTCAAGTCATGTACATCCTTTGTTTCCACCCTTCCGTTGACCTAGCCCCTCCTTTCTCCACCCTTTTGTTTGTTTGTTTGTTTAACCTTACCACCCAGACTTGTCATAGACTCCTGACTCCCTCCCCCTGGGCTGGACTTTGGAACAGGACATCTGCCCCCCTGTCCAATAATTAATGTATTAAAAAAGTGAACCAGGAACAGTGTGGTACAGTTTTTCTCCCATCATGCATACAGTCCCCCACAAGTCATCCATTGCTTCAATGGTCATCTGTCACTTCAGTGGTTCTCTCCTGTCACAAACCTCCCATTTCCATTGTTTGATCTCCGGTTCCTACTCACCACTGCTTTGATCCGGTATCCCAATCCTCCTGAAGAATCCACTCTCAATCCACTTTAAATCCACTCTGGATCCATCGCATATGTGACTGGTGGAACCACTTTCCTGCCTCCCGCAGATTCACGAATGTAATGAAGCTCTGCATGAATGTTCCAAAGCATTCAACTTGAATACGGATATTAATTTTTGAATGTCTCAACATTCAGTTTGAATACGAATGTCCAAATTTGTCCAAATTTCAAATGTTACAAATATTTCTGCACATCCCTAATCTGAACCAAGTGGTGACAGCACCTGCTGGCCCTCTCAATCTTCTTGCAACCAAACTGCTGAGCACAGGGAAAAGACAGAACAAGCAACATTAAAGCAAGCAGGTTGTGAGGAGAGTGGACATTACTATCTCATTTCGAAAGGCATAGGCTGTGATTGCAAGAAGTTCAGGGGACTATCAATTTAGGCACAGTCCACACAATGGGTATATTTCCGCTGCGCTCCTTAGATCCGGATCTAAGAAGATCCGGATCTAAGGAATGGGTACATTCCTTAATCCGGATCTAGTAGATCCAGATTAAGGGAAGCACCCAATGTGTTTCCACGGGAGGTGTAGCACCCATTAGCAATGGGTGCTACACCTCCCTCCCATGGAAACACCCATTAGCAATGGGTGCTAACCTTCCAGCCGTGGAAACACCCATTAGCAATGGGTGCTAACCTCCCTGCCATGGAAACACCCATTAGCAATGGGTGCTAACCTCCCTGCCATGGAAACACCTTTGCACCCATCTGGGGAATCCGGATTCGCCCCCAAGGGGTTGGCCGTTACCCCACGTGTCTCGAGGGACAGGGGGTTGCACTCTCTGAAGTTCCTTCGAAGAGATCAGTGCAGACTTCAGAGCTGCTCCGGAGTCCCTTCAGAATGTTTCCGAAGTCAGCGCTGATCTCTTCGGAGAGACCGGTGGCGAGACTCCGAAGACAGCGCTGATCTCTTCGCAGAGACTGGCGGCGAGACTCCAAAGTCTCTGCCGAGCGCTTCAGAGGGACATTGGAGGGAAGTCCGTGCTGTCTGCACTAATAGTGAACAGACCTCGCTGACAGCTCTGGAGCCTCTTCGAAGTGTTTGCCAATCTCCTTGGAGTGACTTTGGAGTCATTTCAGAATGATTTCAAAATGTCTCCAAAATCACTTTGAAGCTGGGATTTTGGGGGCAACCCCCCATGGGTGCATCCCCTCCCTCTAGCCTCCTCTGGACCCCATTGCCTGTTTCTTCTCAAAACAGGCTCCCTTTAATCCGGATTTTCTGGCTGAAGACCCCATTGTAGACCCCATTAATCCGGATTAAAGGCAGAAAAGTACCCATTTGATCCGGATTTCCCAACCGGCAGTGGAAACAATTGGGTCCCAAATGGGTGCCGTGGTGAAAATGGGGTCATCTGGCTCACACCCAAATGGGTCCTTAATGGGTGCAAAAATGGGTACTTTCTGCCAGTGGAAAAACACCCAATGTCTTTATGATGCTGTGAAAGCAGCATAGGGAGCATTGTCTCCCAGACCCTTCTTCCTCAAGGCACATTCAGTGTGCAGGAAGAGTGCAATACCTGCTTGGGTGCTGCACTCTTCACACCTCCCATGGTGATTTGAACGGTGGAGGGAGAGAAAAACACTTTTTTCTGGAAACTGCTGCTGCTGCATTACCACCGCTATCAGAAGGGACTTATCAGTCTTCTCAGCTGATGACTGATGAGATCACTTCCAAGGAGATGGCCGTTGATAATGCTAACCACTGGACTATATGCATGGACTGGGAGTCAGAAGCTCTGATGGGCCATGATTATCTCTGGTGTTGATTCCAAGAGGCATGGACGAGGGCTTTTACTCAGCAGAATACAGTTCATATGTGACTTACTGTTGCACTATGCTGTAACCATGTTTGGCTGAGTCATGTAACTCCTGATAAGAACAAATAGCGCAGCTGAAAATAGTTGCAAGAGGGCTGGTTGTTGGCACACCTCAACACTGCTGTATGTATATGTAATTGATGCCAGAGGATTCCTGGACAGAGGCAGTGTTTCCTGCTCTAAAACTAATAAAAAAGACTCTTCAGAGAGGCAGAGGCCCTGTCCCCAAAAGACTTATTAGCCCCTCTCGGCTTCCTCTGCTGTCACTCTGTTATAGCTGACTTTAAAAGTCCCCTCCACTTCCGGAATAAGCGTTCCCATGGTAGCCGTGATCTAAACGGACTTTCCGTCCTGAAGGAAGCCTGTTTCCTTTCCCCGCCTCTTCCCCCACCACCCTCTCTCTTGTTAAAAGGAAAAATAGCCAGATCTCCGTCTCCTGAAACGGCTTCCCGCCCCTAGCAAAGGCAGATGATCGCTCATTCATTCACTTTCAGCACTTACTTTCACTCAGTTCTCTGTTAGAAAAGGCTTTCTGCCCCGGCAAAGTCAGCGGCTGCAGGCATTGGCAGCGCGATCCTTCGCTCATTCTCTTTTAAGGCTTTCACAGATCACTGATAACAATGTTGCAATTCTGAGCAATTCTGGCTCTTTTTACAAAGGAAAGGAAGCGAACCTGCTGCATTTCTCAGACGTGTGAATGCTTTTTGGCTGTGTGTGCAGGCAAGCAATCCCCGCCCCTTTTGCCACGGAGCGTCCTCAAGGCAGATATAGCGAGCAAAACCTGCGAATCACCGAAAGAGCGCTGGAACTCTTCTTTAAAGTGCACGTATTTTATCGCGGGTGTCTCACTTTCCTAAGCATCCTAAGCGCCTTGTAAAGCCTGAAATGGGGCCGCTCAGAGGCAAAAGAAGAGTTCCAGCAGACTTTCAATTGCATGGGGACAGGGCCAGAGAGTCTCTTCAGAAGGAAGGCTCCCTTTTCCGTCAGCTTTGTCTGTAATCCTTTCATTTGCACCAAATCTCTTTGATGTGGTGTTTCCCACAACTTACTAAGAGGTCTGTCTTGTCCCTTATGCTTTTTATTATCAACATGAAGTAATTGTAAGATGTAATTGGTGGGTTTGCAGGGCTTTCCTTGTAATCAAAGTGCATCAGCAAGGACATTTTTTTTTAGCAAGTCTGTGGTGTCTCTTTATTGTTATGTGGTCTCATATCACAATGAAGCATCTCAGAGGTAGTAGCGTGTTGCCTTTGTGTTCTAATCCCATTTCCAATCCTCCTCCTCATGACATAGCAAGGAGAAAACTAATCTGTGAATGAACCGAGCTTGGAACTATGTCTAAGCCAGTGGTTCTCCACCTTCTTAATGCCGCGAACCCTTAATGCAGTTCCTCATGTTGTGGAGACCCCCAACCACGGGCGTGGGGCAGCTTGGGTGAGGATGGGGTGGGAAGATGGGAGACTCGTTGCAACCCCTCTGACAGGGTAGTTTGACCCCAAAAGAGGTCGCGACCCACAAGTTGAGAACCGCTGGTCTAAGCCATTTCTGACTTGCCTCAGAGATTTTTCTGTTCCTGTGTGAGATCACAGCCAAGTATGAAAATTTTCACATACTACCCAAGACCCTAGAAAGATCTTCAGTATATTATGGAATTAAATGTCACTAGTTTCATTTTGCCCTTTGAAATCATTTCTTTTCCAACATATTTCCTTTTTTTCCACCAGGTATAAACTCATAACTGCAAAGAGTTTAGCGAGAAAATAAAAATGGCATATGTTAATTCCGTTAGCCACCTCCCATATTTTTTTGGCAATATAATACGCGAAGAAGCTGAAGATTATCTGATTCAAGGAGGGCAGTGTGATGGATTGTACCTACTGAGACAGAGCCGAAACTATCTAGGTGGCTTTACGTTGTCTCTTTTCTATGAGAAAAATGTGTACCATTACCTGATTGAGAGGGAATTAAATGGCACTTATGCCATTACTGGAGGAAAGTCCCACAGGAGCCCTGAAGAACTCATTCGCTACCACTCAGTGGAGGTTGATGGTCTTGTCTGTCTGCTCAGGAAACCATGTAATCGACCACCAGGAGTGGAACCAAAAAAAAGTCAATTTGAGGACTTAAAAGATACACTGATCAGAGCATATGTTGTACAAAGGTGGAATTTGCATGTAAGTTGTGTTTGGTTTGTTTATTCTGTGCTGTTTATATTGTATAGTTTAGCAGTAGAGACAATAGTACTTGTTCACCTCTAATTGGTGCCTTAGGAGGAGTTACCACTGACCTCCCTTAATCCAAATCTAAGATGATCCAGATCAAAGGAATGGGTGCTTGAACTAATCCGGATCTAGTACATCCAGATTAAGGGAGGTACCCAATGTGTCCCCATGGGCGGTGCAGCACCCAATAGCAATGGGTGCTAGCCTGCCCACAGTGGAAATGCCAGAGCACCCATATCGTGAATCTGGATCAACCCATGTGGGGCCCGCTCGTCACCCCAGGTTTTTGGGGGGACAGAAGGTGCAATCTCCATAGATGCTCTGGAGATTCTCCGGAGTGATCTGCCACAAACTTTGAAGATTCTCCAGAGCCTTTGGCAATGATCTATAGGACTGGCATTGCTCTCACATGGGGTTCTATTCAGAACCTGTGCTGTTCTTTGGAACTGGTTTCAGAGACTGTGCACAGGCTTTGGAACTTTGGGTTTGGGAGCACCTCCCCCATGCGTGCACCCCCCAGAGTCCCCCCCTAGACCCCATTGCCCAATCGTGGTGGAAACATTCTCCGTATAATCCGGATTTGATGCTTGAAGACCCCATTGTAGACCCCATTGTAGGGGTCTACAGGAAATCTGGATTATAGGTCCTGAATGACCCATTCAATCCAGATTTCCCTAGATCTGGTGGAAGCAAATGTGGCTCTAATGGGGTCTGCAGTGGAAATGGGGTCTTCCTGCTCTGAGCCTAATGGGTCCTTAATGGGTCCCTAATGGGTACTTAATGGGTACTCAGGTAGTGAGGACAGGCTGGCAAACAGGTGCTATGGTATGTTGCCAATTAAGGTCATTTTACTCTGATGGGTTCTGGCTGTGAAGTTCTCCGTAGGGATGTAAGACTTAGTAGGGATCTAGATTATTAAAGTTTGACATCTTTATCCCATTCTGTATTCTTTACCTTTGCTTGGGATGCTGGGACAAAGGACTGTTTATATTCTTATATCTCTTTTCTGTTCTCAATCCCTCACTGACTCTGCAGGGTCCTGACCTTGAGCAAGCCATTATTAATCAAAAGCCACAGCTGGAGAAATTGATTGCTGCAACAGCACATTTAAATATGCCATGGTTTCATGGGAGGATATCACGAGTGGAATCGGAGCAGCTTGTCCTTCTAGGAACAAAGACCAATGGGAAATTTTTGTAAGTAAATATTCCTTTACCTGCAGAGAAAACTGTGACAACCCACGTTTGCAGATAAAACCATGACAATCTTTGGAATTACAGAATCACTGAACTAAAAGGACCCATTTAGGCATCGGTTTAGGCTTTGAGCAGAATATACAACAGATTATTTTTATATTCCTCCTTCCATTCTAAGGTCCTAGGTGGGTCACAGCATTTAATAAAACAATGAAAATAAAATAAAATAAAATATAACTCTCCCACCTTAGCAAGACAACATCAAACACCTGAGTGTAGAGGTTGATCTGGTGCCAAAAACTATGTAATGAAAGCTGTTCCATCATACTTCAATGAATCAAATAGGGGAATCTGCTTTATTGTTGTTTAGTATCCTTATTCGTGTCCTCGAGCTGCATTTTGGGATGGTTGCGAACTGTTCATAATTTTCTTCTCTTGTAAAATAGTTTCAAGTATTTGAATATCGCTATCAGGCTTTCCTTTAGTCATTTCTTCCCAAGTTTACCCTTAGACGAATCTCTCAGTCTCTCCTCACAGGACTTTGATTCTGGTCCTCTGATCATCTTTGTCCCTTTCCACACTCAGGTGAAGTACTTCGGCACTGCAAGGATGAAAGATCCTGGGCTAAGCTTGGCAACAGGGTAGAGATGCCGTAGCTTTTCTTGTCCTTGGAACTGACTTCCTGTCCAAGGCCAGGGTCTGGCCCAGGCCCCATCATTCTGTCTGGTGCAGAGTGGCAGAGCTGAATGGAACAGTCTTTGAGGCAGCATGTTTACCTCATCGCCAGGGTTTCAGAAATGATCTTCAGAAGCTCACATAAACTTAAAAAATGGGCCTGTCTTCTTTTCCTTGTTGTGGCCATGTGTGGAAGCACTGAAGGCTGGATCATCTTAGTGAAGGCATCAGGTGACCCCAGAAGGGTCCCCCAATAATGGTGCATGAGACCGGATTGTTCCAGGAAAGAATCAGCGATATTTATTACCTGCAGGGACGCACACCCAAAGGTGATGCGTCCCCTCATTTCAAGCCAACTGTCTTTTATACAAAATTACAAACAGGTGTGTCTCTCCTTCATCATCAGATAAAAACACTCAAATTAATATAATTCTTAATGCACAGTACCTGGGTGGGGACTGAGAAGGACAGGCTGCAGCTTCTGCCCTGCCCAGTCTCCTGTACTCTGTAAACCATAAGTTTCAAGAGATAAGGAACTTCTGACGTAAGCAGAAGGAGAGCAAGAGAGGGATAGTTTAAAACAACTTTTATCCCTTCTTATTAGTTTTGCTTATGATCAATACATTGCAAGCATTTATATTATAATTCTTGCTCAAAGAAAAATACCTTTTCTGTCCCGTTAGTCTTGCTCCTAATTTGAACAGAGTCCCTTCTGTCACTCTGCTAGCTTTGAGTGTCTTGAAGCTAACGTACCAAACATTTTACACCTCAGTAACAATTAGCGCCTAGTCTTTGTCTGTGTTTAAAGATAAGGCACTTAAGAGGCATTTTAGCTGTTTGGTAGGCATATCCTACAAGACAGCGAAAGGGAGTTGCAAACAACTTTCTAGCTGTTAGATTATTCCCTATTAATGGTAGAGAATACCATTATATTTATATCTTCACTCTGATATTAAAGTTCTAACTTAACGCAAGCAGAGTATTACAGAAGCAAATTTGCATTAATTAAAGTTCCTTATTTCACCTTAATTCTTCTCCTAACCACACCCTGTTGCTACCTAATTTTGTAAGTGTAAATTCTCCTCCTTGCCTCCTATGCCTGACATCTGTGGTCAAAAGATAAGATAAAGAACACAGGCGGGCAGGCGTTAACTTGGAGGGGAGAATTCAGCTTTTGACCCGGTAATGACAAGCATCTTGCTGTATTCTTTCAAACAGGTCTTACCTTTAATTAATAAGTGCAATTAAAAGTAATTAAAAGTATAATTAATTGATTCAGCTCCTACATTCCCCCCTGTTTTACGTATCAATTAAGGAGATCTTCCTAATCTGATACGAATCAATTTCTTCCAATTTCATTGAGAGGGGTATGTTTCCACATTGCCAGCACTGGAGCTGTCACTTCCGGGGATAAAAAGGTGTTTATCACCATACTTCTTATTACCCAGCAGAACAGGCAGAATGCAAGGCAATAAGGCATATCCCAGACAATTAATAATTATTATTGTTCTCTTCAGACCTCTGATCCAAGGGAACCAATCACCAAAAGCTATTTCCCACCTCTAGCCTGTTCACTTTGAACCAGCATGTGGGCCAAAGCTTCCGTGATCTTAGTGACTTCACTAATGACTTTCCCTTGTTCAGATGTGAATCTGAATTTCCTCTCCATGTGTGGCATTGAGGGTTCAAAATGGTCAAATTTTTAATACTGCAATTGTGGGGCACAGTCTGTTCTTACTGTGACCCTTTTTCTTTAATCCTAAGTTTTGGTCCCATGTGGCCCATTAAAGACAAACCCCAAGGGGCACCACTAATGATCCACATGTAAGCACTTGATCAAGCTTCTCTTTCCAAACCACATATCTTGATCATTGGACCAATACTCACGATGCCAGGACAGGCTGCCAACCAAGAACTTTAAGGTACAAAGTTCTATGAAGACAGACACTAGGCCAGTCATATTCCAGAGACCGGACATCTCCTTAAATGGTCAGACAGCCACGCCTGTGTAGATTGTTTGCTTGGGCTGAAACATATTACTGACTGTTCCAAACGATAGATTTTATAAAGCATAATCTGAGCTATGCATGCAGTACAAACTGGGGTTTTAACAGCTCTCCCCAGTGATAAAAATGCAAAGCACAGAAAGAAAATAGCATAACCAGCAAAATACAGTTACTAGAAAACATAATCTTCCTCCTTCCAGGTCCCTCTGTCAGGCGTACATCTTCCCAAAGCTGGTGAGGGAAGAGTAGACCCAAACGATTGGAGTTGCACCAATTCCTGGCTGATTGGGATCTGGATTACTGGTCACTGGATGCATTGTTCAGAGTGCTGGGTAGATGGTATGGTCAAGGTCATGCCTGGACTGGCACGTAGAGATAATAACCCCCTTCAAATAACAATTCGAGCAGAGAAAATATTGTAATCTGGGCTTTTCCAAAATAATAATAACGGTGGACAGACCCTGACCCCCCCTTAAAACCTTATCTCTACAAGAATTCTTCTTCTGTCTTGTGGCAACATGATAGAAGAAAAACCTTCGGGAATACTTGAGGTCATCGGGTAGTGTCCTTTCAATTCCCAGACCACAATGCTCTGCAGTTCCAGTTGTGGCAAAATCATGCCTTTCAAAAATAGCCTCTTGCTCCCTTCTTCTTCTTCTTGAGATGGTAAATAAGTACAAGGGAATAGTTATGTGTCCTTACCATTCATCTTCCAAGTTTTAGTTTGAGCCACTGTGTGAAATGAGCTGGATCCAGCAAGGTCCTTTTTCTTCGTGCTCCCACACTTTTCCATGGCACAATCTTCTTCTCCAGTCTTGCAACTTCCGGCAGGACAACAGCATATCCATATGCATCTTCTCCTGAGGTACAAACTCAGACATAGATTATTGCTGCTTTAGCATTCCTGTTGCAAAGTCTGTGGGAAGGACACTGAGGCTTTTTGAAGAGAAAACAGTTCCAACAACAGGGTTTAGATCTGGTCATCCGTTCACATTCGTCTGTTCTTGAAGCAAAAATATTCAAAATTCTTTCCCCATATAATCAAAAAGTAAGGCTTATGCGCCACTTTATGAAGACTAATTTCATTCATCCCATTACCTGTTTGCCCATCTTGGGATTTCCCTGAAAGCCCAGGTGACAAGTTTTTCTCTGTCAAAACTTCAAGTACAGCAATTACAATACACCAATACATTTCTACCTCTTTGTTTTTCCTACTTTGCTGACCAAGAGCCTAAGAGACTCAGTATTTCTTTTACATATCTCCATTATAATGACAACCTTAATTTGGATCAGTCAAATTTTAAAATCACAAAGGTAAAAGAGAATCTTTCCCTTAAGGCTTTAGCAGTTGGTTAAGTTCTTTAATAAGGTGTTTTAACTCCTTTATAATTACAAATAAGAACAAGAATCAATTGGTCTTGGCTGATGTACCACACCTAAATAAGGTCTCTTCTGTGACCTTAACAAATACTGGAGATTATTTTGATGACTTACGCCACTTCCATGTAACCACATTTCTGTTTCAGTTACCCTCAGATCTTTTGTTAGCCCAAGTTCCTGTAGATCATTTTCTGTAGGGCCAGATAACGAGAGCAGAGAGGATCCCTGGAGAAATTGCCCACATCCTGAATTGTGTGAGATGAGGGGGCATAGAGATCACGCGAGATGCAACTTTTCCTTTTTGCATTACATTCCTAAAAACAATGACCCAAGAACTGGATCTTTCCATCCTAATTGAGACGAATCCCAATTGGTCAAAGCAATATTTCTCAGTGTTCATTAGATCCTGAACAAATGACACAATACAAGATTAGAACATAATATAATCCAATATGCACTCACTCATTCTTTCCCAATAGTGTAGGCACTTCCAATCAAGCATCAAAGACATCACAGTTCACAAGTACATTTTTATTTCCCCTTTCACTTTTCTTTTCTTTTTGTGGTTTGCAGTATATTATAGGCTTCCCTTTTGGGCAAATAAACTGCTTCCAAAGATGCAGTACTTCTGCCACATATTCAATAGGAAGGTCCTAAATACTGAGCAATCCTCTTTTGTCTTCCAGATTGCGTTGGCAATGTGACTGCCTTTTAGCCAGCTTTACCTGAATAGACATGGTCTAGGACAGTTCTGCACTCCCTCGGTCTTGTTTTCACCAAGGAGGAGCAGCACTGCCAGCTTAATTGTACTCCAAAGGTTCTGGAGGACTAAAATCCAGTTCTATCAGGTAGACATCTGCTAGTGCTGGAGGATCCACAAACTGAAATACAGTTTGCAATTCCTCTCGCAATGCAGAACTCAGTCACAATCACCTATATCCAATTTTGATCACAATGTCCTTATAGTTTTACTCCCGAACACTCATTCACTTGTCTTTTAACCCATGTTATGCATCATTACAGTCAGCAAAATTCCTTCTTTTTCCTAGTTCCTCAATTTTCATTACACATGCTTCGTTTGTGTGTGTGTGTGTTTTCCACAAACATGGATGCACCAGGACTTGCTTACTGATAGAAAAAAACCTCTGGGTAATTTACCCTCTTTGGCAGCCGAAGTATTTTCTCCCAGAATGCAAGATCTGTGATCCTTCAGACCCAGTAACACAGGTCCTCTTTTCTATCAAATGTGGATAACACGCACTGAACATATACAAATTATAGACCTTCTAATTAGTATTTTACCTCTGACAGATAAACAGACAGGCAGTCTCTTGTGTCACCAGAACTGACTGCTATTACACAGAGACAAATAAATCCATATATTACTACTAGCTTTTAATTATTGCTTATCATAACACCTAAGCAACCAACTACTTTGTTATTGTTGTTTTCTTAAACGTTAGGCAATATTAAATCTATTTGAAATACCTTTAAATTTTAAGAGAAACACAAGTCTGCTGAACCCAGTATTTTCAGTCCTCAGTCCACTATTTTCCATTTATGTTGACACACATCCTCCAAGGAAAATGCATTTTTTTCCTGTCAAGACTCCAGCTGGTAAATTCTGGGTTAGGGCTGGAAACACATGATTCTAAAGAAAACATACTCTTCCATAAGCATCCTTTTGGATGATCTCTGGCGTCCCAGAGACCTCTTCAAGTGCTTAACACTTTGCTCCTATATTTCTTGAGAGAGATACCCATTTAATAAGGTTTACTGATGTATAAAAACAGTGTTCACACAAACCGAGTCCCAGCCTTGAGCTCTCTGTCCTGGACTGACAGAAGCAGTTTTGCCTTTTCTTCTGCACCAGGATTTCAAATAAAACTTTATTTCTTTATTTTTCAAATTTGCACACATTGCAATCCAATTTCAAGTCACCATTTATGTTACCATTCTTTCAGACACCCAACTTTTTGCATATAGAAGAATTGGCTCTTCTACTTGATTTCTATCACCCATTTAAGGGCACTCAAAGCCGCTGACAAACCTTCTGTTCTTCTTCCCACACTAGACACTGCGTGAGAAAAGTTGGGGCTGTGTGACCTCCAAAAAGGGCTGTGACTAGCCCCAGGTCACCCAACTGGTTTTATTTATTTATTTATTTGTATTTTATTTATTTATTTGTATTTGTATTTCTATCTATTTGTATTTTTATGGAAGAATGCAGAATCAAATCCAGTATTCCCAGATAAAAATCCTGCTTCTTAACCATGCAACCAATTTTTTTAGCTCGGCTTCACTCAGTTTTACTCAATTTCCTTCAAACCTGATTTCGGTTTGAGGTCCAGAACTTATTTACTGAATCTGATGGTTTCATTTAACTAGGAGATGTACCCAATTTCTCCTAACAATTTTCAAACTGAAGAAAACTCTTCAATTTTTCAGCTTACAATTTAGAGACAAAATGTTGCATATGTCTCTTTCTTTCTTTACACAGAGGGGTCAGATGATTTCATAGACCAAAAACTGTTAATGGAGATCACTGCTTACCTTATTTAATTGGTGGGTTCCAGTTGATAAAAATAATTTCGTCCATCCCTCTGGGGATTCATTATGAGTACCTCAAAAACTCAAATTTCTTTTCTTCTTTCTTTACTTTTTCCCAGTTTAATTCTGAGTTATCAACAATATTTGAAAGTGGTCCCAATTTATACCAGAAGAAAAAGTATCACGTTATTAAAAACTAATTGCAGATGTTTGCAATTCATCAATGGAAATAAAATCTGATAAAAATCATAGGTTTTCTCACTCAATGCAAGGAATATATTCATGAAAAGAAAGCCTTATATGTCTTTCTACTATTAACCCATATATTCTAGGTATATAAGTCTCAGGTCAAATACATCCCATGCAATAATTCCATTCTTTCAAATTTCTCTAATTGTAAAATTCCAAGTATGCAAAATCAACCTAAGTCCATATAAATTTAACTGGACTTCTTCAGTAATCTTGGAACATTTTCACTCATTTTCTTTCAGTTCACAAAAACAACACATTCACACTGTCTGAATCTGCAAGGCCCTGCAAAGAAGATTGGCCAGTTCCTCTTTTTAAAAGGCACCCTGTCAAATTCAGACAGACATTCATATTTACAAACATTTCCTCTTTCTGTATCAGATCTTCAAAATGCAAGAGGACTTTTCCAGTGCGTTCGGATTCCATCCCATCCTTCAAGGGGTTTTCCAGTATCTGTCCCTATTTCTACGAGAGATTTGTCAGGTTTCAGGGACAAGAGGCTCCTGGTTTGATAGTAAAGCATATCAAACTTTTTCTTGGGACAGCCCGCAGTTTTGGGAGCCTGGGGAAGTAATGGCCATGGAGATTTGAGGCTCCATCTGGTGCCTGTACCACAGCCCTTCCTCCTTCATTATATGCCTGACAAAAGATAAAAAGAGAACACAAAAAGACACAACTTTTGCCCAATTTCCAAATGCAGAATTGCAGGGCTATTCATATACGCATGTGCACCAAAAGGTCTGAGACCTAATTTTATCCGGATACGTGCTTAGAAAACTAGCCGTTTCACCTGACTCTTTTTCTCTTTTCCATTCCTTTCTTGTGGTCAGGGTAGTAGGGCAGTTTTCGAGAGGTGATCAATCTCCCCTTCCACCGAATGCGGTGGGTTTAAGCAAATACAGACCATAGATATACTTTCCTGATCTTGAAGACGGCCGTCATATATTTCAGTTACCCGGGTTCCAAAGCTGTCGTTTCCTCAATCCACTTGGGTCCTCCTGATCGCTACGATCAGCCCTCACACAGGCAGGAGCGTCCGCCTTCCACTCCTCCGGAAAAAGGCACCGGTGTCGCGACTTTGGAGCTCTAGTTGTCCGCCTCCGCCTGTTGAGGGTCTGGTTAGGATCAAAGAGTGGGCACAAAGGGCCCCTCATGCCCCACGTTACGGGTGCCAAATGAAGGCATCAGGTGACCCCAGAAGGGTCCCCCAATAATGGTGCATGAGACCGGATTGTTCCAGGAAAGGATCAGCAATATTTATTACCTGCAGGGACGCACACCCAAAGGTGATGCATCCCCTCATTTCAAGCCAACTGTCTTTTATACAAAATTACAAACAGGTGTGTCTCTCCTTCATCATCAGATAAAAACACTCAAATTAATACAATTCTTAATGCACAGTACCTGGGTGGGGACTGAGAAGGACAGGCTGCAGCTTCTGCCCTGCCCAGTCTCCTGTACTCTGTAAACCATAAGTTTCAAGAGATAAGGAACTTCTGACGTAAGCAGAAGGAGAGCAAGAGAGGGATAGTTTAAAACAACTTTTATCCCTTCTTATTAGTTTTGCTTATGATCAATACATTGCAAGCATTTATATTATAATTCTTGCTCAAAGAAAAATACCTTTTCTGTCCTGTTAGTCTTGCTCCTAATTTGAACAGAGTCCCTTCTGTCACTCCGCTAGCTTTGTCTTGAAGTTAACGTACCAAACATTTTACACCTCAGTAACAATTAGCGCCTAGTCTTTGTCTGTGTTTAAAGATAAGGCACTTAAGAGGCATTTTAGCTGTTTGGTAGGCGTATCCTACAAGACAGCGAAAGGGAGTTGCAAACAACTTTCTAGCTGTTAGATTATTCCCTATTAATGGTAGAGAATACCATTATATTTATATCTTCACTCTGATATTAAAGTTCTAACTTAACGCAAGCAGAGTATTACAGAAGCAAATTTGCATTAATTAAAGTTCCTTATTTCATCTTAATTCTTCTCCTAACCACACCCTGTTGCTACCTAATTTTGTAAGTGTAAATTCTCCTCCTTGCCTCCTATGCCTGACATCTGTGGTCAAAAGATAAGATAAAGAACACAGGCAGGCAGGCGTTAACTTGGAGGGGAGAATTCAGCTTTTGACCCGGTAATGACAAGCATCTTGCTGTATTCTTTCAAACAGGTCTTACCTTTAATTAATAAGTGCAATTAAAAGTAATTAAAAGTATAATTAATTGATTCAGCTCCTACATTAGGACAGTTGTAGAGGTTTACTGGTAATCTGGGATAAGAATTCCTTGGGACAGTTCTGAGGCATTTCCGCACTGAATCGCGTTCGAAACCGAACGCGTTCAGGCGGAAAGCTTAAGCCAGCTTCGGGCGCTTTCCCCGTTCACACACAGACGCTCCGGAACGCGTGTAAACGCGTTCCGGAGCGTCTGGGTGCGAATGGTCAAAGCGCCCGAAGCTGGCTTAGCCGGCAAACGCCGGCCAGGGGCGCGCCGGCGGCCGCGGAGGCAGATCGACAATCAGCTGTTTGAAAAACAGCTGATTGTCAAAGCCGCGCGGCGTCGGAGGCGAGCCGGCAGGCGATCGGGAGACAGAAGCGGCGCGAACGCTTCTTCTCCCGAACGCCTGCGTGCGGCTCGTCCGCGTTGGAACGCGTGTAGAGCACTTCGAAGTGCTCTACATTTCGAACGCGAAAAAGCCAGCTGCGGACACGTCGGGACGCAAGGCGCGCGCGGCCAATGCGGATGACGTGTCCACAGCTGGCTTTTTCGCGTTCCATTTTCCCCCGTGCGAAAACGTCTCCGGACCAGGATAACTCTAGTTCCATGTGGACCGAGGCCCTTTCTGCACTTGGCCTTGTTCAGGAATATGTCTTGGGATAGGGTTTTGTTGCCTGAATGCTAATACAGATTATGGCAGGCCTTGTCTGGGGCCTGCCATAGTCTGCACTAGCATGTGAACATCAGGCCTCCTATTCTAGGATATATTCCAGAATAAGGCCAAGTGCAGAAACATTCAAAGTGTACTAGGAAAGAGTCATTTTAATCTTCTCTAAAGCCTGTTCCAATTTGAATTGCCCTTCTTAAAGTGAGGCTCTGAACTGAACATGATACTGAAGATGGGATCTCTACCAAAAGCTGAACAGAGTAGAATTAGTCTTTCCTGCATTTTAAAATTTATACTTCTCTTAATGTAGTCCAGTTACATTTGTTTTTTGTTTTGTCATCTGCTGCCTCAAAATTATATTGTCACTACATATACAATGAGAATTCATAGATACATAGATTTATTCCATAACAATGATCCTCCTTCCATTTATTTGCAGAATTCGGGAAAGAGATAGCAGTAATTCTTATGCACTCTGTTTTCTCAATGAAGGAAAAGTGGTACATTATCGTATTGATAAAGATAATAAGGGAAAGCTCTCAATCCCAGGTGGAAAGAAGTTTGATGCTCTCTGCCAGGTTTGTGAAGCATGTGAACTTTGTAAATCTTCACTGTAATTTTTCTTAAACAAGCTTGATATTTATCTCATTCCCAAATTTAAAAGAAATGGAAAACAGAGGAAATATTGGAGAAATTTCTAACTTTTAATCCACGTATTTTATCTGCATGTATGCATTGTGTTCACATGAATAATTTCCTTGTTCTGTCTCAGACAAAAGAACAAATGCTGAATTTAAAGAATATTCTACCTGCTTTGTATTCGTGTGATATTCTCTTGTGCAGTCATGCCTCGTATGATGACATGGTTTTATGTAATACAGCTTTGCTTTTACTTGGTTGGTAAAGTGTGATTTTGTTTGTTTAATGCAAATATGTAAACCGAATACCATGATTTGACCTGTGTGAAACTTTTGACTGTGGGTCTGTTTTCACCTACCTAGTAGTGAATTCTGGTCCTTTCGTTGCTCCAGCCTGTTCACACCTAGGGCCTGTTCGCACTTGGCCTTTTTCTGGAGTATATCTCAGGATAGGGGTCTGTGGTCCACATGCTAATGCAGACCCTAGCAGACCTCACTTTGGGCCTGCTGAAGCCTGCACTAGCATATGGACAGCAAATCCCTATTCCAGGATATATTCCAGAATAAAACCAAGTGCAAATAGGCCCCTAGTCACTGCTGCAGCTCACCCAGAGATGCTTGAGGCTACCCCAGAGCAATCTAGTGGTGGACTGCCAAACAACAAAAAAAAAAAAAAAAAAAAAACAGTCCACAGCTTCCCTGAAAGTGGCTGGATCATTCTTGGGGATGTGGCTTTGCATTCTTATTACGGCGAGTAAACATGATTGCATGGCTGCGGCTGCACAGTCACATTCAACTGCTGGTTCGCCATGGCAATGTCCAACCTCTCCTAATGTTGCTTTGGATGTTGCCTTTGTGATCTACATAGCCCTGGGCTGGCCATTCACACTTACAAGCATTGATGGCCGGGTTTAGGGCTAGTTTAGCACTTGTAAGTGTGAAACACTGCCACCATGCTGGATCCTAACTAGCCTGGTATGGTACTGTTGTGCCATAGCAAGCCAATAAGCACATACAGGCTATGTGCCTCCATTGGTGGCAATTACTTGTGTAATAGTGGCAGCTACCGCACTGTCCATTCGGACTGTCCTAACTGCTGCCTGAGAACATGGCGTCTGCATAACCCAGTGATCCCTGGTACACAGGGTGAGTAGTTTAGCCACAAGGGTGTTCCATTTGGAGCATTCCTAAGTTCCCAGGCCATTTGGCAAAACCAGTCTGTGAAGCCCAGTGTTATTTTTTGCTGGGCCCTGGAACTGCCCAAAAGTGAGTTGCTTGTGGCATGCAGCTGAAACTCCTGTGGCTTGCAGCTTTGGAGGACAGGACAGGGCCATGGCAATCCACAAGGTGTGGATGCTACCAGTGTTTTGCAGTACATGTCAGTTTGCAGGGACCAAATCACAGAAGTCTTTTGTTGAAGTTCAAGCACTGCAGGAGCCTAGTTTCCCTTTAAAACAAAGTTCACTTGGCTTAACTGATTTTCTTTTAAGGGAAGTTCATTTTATGTCTCTTAAAATGTGTGCACGTTTCCTGCACTGAATTCTTTTAAAGCAACAAATACTTCCTTTAAAAAAAAATGATAGGAATAGGGCTCACAGTTCTCATTTCCTTGAACTTACAGGGAATCCCAATGTGAACGTCACAGAGGGGTTCAGCAAATGCCAATACTCAGAAAGGCTACAGAGTCCATTCTTCTGACTGGATGTAAAATGGCTGAACTATGGTCAGCCAAGGACAAGGGTGCCAGATGCTGACGTTTCCCTTTCTTTGAAAAGGATGGTCTTTTTGGAAGATGGGGGTAACCCCTCAGAGGTTTCCCCCTTTGACGGCATTGACAAAGAAGGAGGCTGCCTTTTCTATCCTATATCTTCACCTAGAATGCCATACTGAAGTTCATTTGCCCAGGGCCCTCCTGCTCCTAGGTGAATTGACTCTGTGTGTGTGTGACGCCTTAGGCCCGTCCTTTACCACTCAAATATAATAAAAGTGCAAATAATCACCCACAAAACCTTATCTCCTGATAATATTTTGGATGAGTTCTCTGCCCTTTTGATGATTTTGAAATGCACCTTCTGTTTCATTAAGTTCTGGAGCATAATTTCAAAATTGATTTTTTTTTCCAGCACAGCTATATGGGGGACCCAAACTGAATGATAGGATTTATTTCATTCATACCATCTAATATTTTCTGTTTTATTTTCTTCTTGTGACAGCTAGTGGAACATTATTCTTATAAAGCAGATGGACTTCTAAGAATCATCACAGATCCAGTTCCAAATGCATACTTCAGAAATAGTAAGTGAATGATTTATTTTTAATATATGAACGTTAGAGCCACACACATCCTATGACTTAAGGTATTTATTAAGCTTCTAACCACTGAATCAAGTTCTGAACACTGAAAATTAATAGCAGCCATCCATGATGTTTTCTCACTTAAAGGCAGTGGGATTGTTCTGCAAAAATTATATCCATTCACCAATACTTATATATGGCCAGCAACCAGTATAGGATCTGTATGCAGGATCCATATCCAGAATCTATACGCATTCATATCAGATATTCATACGAATTCATTTGTATCGAATAGAATCCTACCACATTCGAAAGAGATCTATTCAAACAATTACAAATTTTCTAACATTTGATTAATTATGAATCAAATGCCCCAAAAAACATTCATGCACATCCCTAGTAAGTTTTGCATATTAACTATCTTAAGTGTTTGTTCTAGTGTACCTATAGCTTAAGGTCTAATGGCAACTGAGAAATCTTGGCACTTTCTGCATTGGGCCTTATTCTAGATAATATTCTAGAATAGGAACCTGCCATCCACATGTTGGTATGGATTATAGGGCCTGCTGTAGTCTGCACCAGCATGTGATGGCAAGTTGCTTTTCTGGGATATCATCCAGAATAAGGCTCAGTGCAGAAAGGGCCATTAAAGAAATTCTTCCTGGAAATGTCACAGCTGCATAAACAAGCATTAGGAGTTCTATGCTAATAGTAGCATGTAAGTATTAATAGTATATTTAACAGTTCATTTAACCAATGAAAACGTTAATTCTTTCAGTGCTTGTTCCGTGACAACATTTTTTTAATGCAGCCATGCAAAAAATAAGACTGTGTCCTAGAAAGTGTGTTGCCTTTGTGTGTCTGCTAGAACCATTTGTTTAGAGGCAAAATTAATATACACAGTAATCAATGTGTCTTATTTATCTTAGGCAATATTGATTATACATCTCATGACACCCAGGTAAGAAAAAATAGCAAAGGCAGACTCTCTGCCAGTGATCTTTACCATAAAATCTCATCTTTCTAAAAAATCCTTTAAACTCTCCCTATATTCTTGTTGATAATTAAACGGTATCATTTCAAAGTACATGGGCAGGGAGAAACCATATTCTAATTCAAATGGAGCCCAAAAACTTCAGTGATATTTCCCTCTGGTTCCTAAGTAACTAAAGAACCTTGGGGAATAGCACATGCTGGAAGGGTTTTCTTCCCCAGCCTGGAAGAGCTTATGCTAATACATAGCATTCATGAAAATGCCCAAAATCTTACTATTGTCTCAGCTTCTGTTCGGATCCAGCACAGCTGCAATTAGTTTGGCAAAAATTTCAGCTGAAGCCTATTAAAATTTCCAGATGAAACAGAAAAAAAAATTAAGACTATTTCTCTGAATAAAAACAGGAATCCTGCTGGATCAGGCCACATCCTATCAAATACAGCATCCGATCTCACACAGTGGGCCACCGACTTCTTCCAGGCATTCTCAAGCAGATAATGAAGGCAAACTTTTCACCTCCTCTTGACTCCTTGCAAATTTCCTTTCAAAACTTCCTGCCTATATTTCCAATAGGGATGTGCACAACTATTCATAGCATTTGAAATTCATACGAATTTGGACATTTGAATTTGAATTGAATGTTTTGATACACTTGTATGAAGCTTTGTATGGGATTCGTATGCATTTGTATGGGATTCATATAGGATTGAACGTTCATATCAGATATGAATCGTACCACATTTGAAGAGGATCTATTCAGATGAATACAAATTCTTGTGCATTCGATACAAAAAATATTCCTGCACATCCCTACATTCCAACATGAAAGTGGTACTTCAACATCAATTCTTTTTTTCCCCAAAAGTTTATTTATTCATGAAAAAAATACATATAAATTGGAACAATGCTCAGGACTCGTAAAATTAACTTAAAACTAAACAAAACAACCAGTCTGGTATTCTTAGTACAAAATATTCCCTAAACTAATAATAATCAACTGAAAAAGTCATTTTAGCAGTATGAGGAGACAATGGGATTCCCCCCCCCCAAAAAAAAAACAACAGGTAAAAGGTTGACTAAGGATTGCCATATCTCTTGGAAGGTATGTTTGAAGTATATTCCTTTCAAAAATTGTGTTTGAAATGTGATTAATTCAGATGTCACATATTCTCCCAGCTTATTTTACCACTGTTGCAAAGTGAGGAAGCTATGAATTTTTCAATTGGTTTTGCAGTTCAAATGTCTATAACCTTTAAAAAGAATCTGTGCATGTAGTACAAATTTCAGGTGTAGGATTAATTTATACCACCCAGTTTACCGAAGAAGCTATGTTTCTTACATATGCATTAAGAAGTTTATCTGCATTCACTGCACTGACAGAAGATCTTTTCAAGGTCCTAAGGTAAATGTTCCTTGATGTCCTGGCTCTTACAATGCTATTTTAAGTAGTAAGCCAAGAAGATTTCTGAACTTCAGCTGTTATCCATGAAACAATACATATGTTTATATACTATAGACATAATGATTTTGAGGTCAGATTCAACTTTGTACCCAAAGGTGAATTCAGAATATCATAGCATTTAGAGTGGCCAGAGTGTTGGTGCGAGAGAAGAATTAAATTGGCATGATCCCCAATGATCAGTTTAGTACTGATCTAAGCCCTGAAAAAAGTAAAACTAGCTTAGTATCAAGCATTTCCTGCTGGTATTAATTAAGGAAAATTTGAGTGGTTCAGTAGTTGCTTAGCTGATGTAGTCCGGTTTGGTAGCAGAGCTGTCTCAGCAAGAAGCCAGCAACAGCACCTGCAAAAGATCTTTGTTCCCATGCAGTTTGAAGCAGTTCCTCTAGGTCACTTTTGCAGGGCTTAAGAACATAAGAACATAAGAGAAGCCTTGCTGGATCAGGCCACAGCCCATCTAGTCCAGCATCCTGTCGCACACAGTGGCCCACCAAATGCTCATGGGCATCTCAAGCAGAGACAAGGACAAACCTTCTCCTGCTCTCGAGTCCCAGCAGATGGCCCTAGAAGCGCCCCATTTCCTCCCCCCCCCCTCAGCCTGAAAGATGCACCTAGGCATTCGTTCTAGTAGCCACTGATACATCTGTCATCCATAAATTTGTCTAACCCTACCTTAAAGCCATCCAGACTGGTAGCTGTCACCACCTCTTCTGGCAGCACATTCCATAGGCCGATGACCCTCTGTGTGAAGAAATACTTCCCCCTGTCAGACCTTACGCTCCTACCCATCAGCTTCATAGAGTGCCCCCTGGTTCTAGTGTTGTGCGATAGAGAAAAGAAATTTTCTCTATCCACCTTTTCTATGCCGTGCATAATTTTATATACTTCAATCAGGTCCCCTCTCAAACGCCGTCTCTCCAGACTGAAGAGGCCTAGACGTTGCAGCCTGGTTTCGTAAGGGAGGTGTTCCAGACCCTTAATCATTCTGGTTGCCCTTCTCTGCACCTTCTCTAGTTCCACAATATCCTTTTTGAGGTGTGGTGACCAGAATTGTACACAGTATTCCAAATGTGGCCTCACTATAGATTTATAAAGGGGCAAAATGACACTTGCTGACTTATTTTCTATTCCCTTCCTAATTATTCCCAGCATTGAATTTGCTTTTTTTGCTGCTGCCGCACACTGGGTTGACACTTTCATTGAACTGTCCACCAAAACCCCGAGATCCCTTTCCTGGCGTGTTGCAGAAAGCTCAGACCCCATCAGTTTATAGACTTAATTTGGATTCTTGGCCCCAATGTGCATTACTTTACACTTGTTAAGATTAAAGCACATTTGCCACTTGGTTGCCCACTCACCCAATGCTAAGAGATCCCTCTGGAGCTCTTGGCAATCTCTTTCAGATTTTACTACCCTAAATAATTTAGTATCATCAGCAAATTTTGCTATTTTACTATGTACCCCTTTTTCTAGATCATTGATGAATAAATTAAAAAGCATTGGTCCCAGTACTGAGCCTTGAGGGACCCCACTTTTTACTTCTTTCCACCCTGAGAAATTGCCGTTTACTACTACTCTCTGCTTTCTGCCCTTAAGCCAGTCACAAATCCAGGACAGAACCTGTCCTTTTATTCCATGGCTGGTGAGTTTACTCAGTAGCCTTTGATGTGCTTAGTTTGGCAGCAGACCCTACCGTACTGGGACATTATCTAAACAGAGTTAGATTATTATAATAACACAGAAAATTAACATATTGTTCATGATACAGTATCTCATGATACAGGAAGAAACATTCGTGATTCACAGTTGTTGGAGGGGTTTTTGAGGCATTTTGCACTTTTTAGCCTAATCCATCCACACTTTGAGTGCTGGATAAGCCCCACACCATGCCAACAGCACTTGAAGTGCAGACAGCTGCAGCAATGTTTAGCATACACCTAAATGTTCTCATGGCAATCTGGATCCTGCTGTTCTGGAGCCACCTGACTTCTCTTGGTCAAGCTGTGGGCTGCTTTTGGAATTAAACTGATGATAGACAACCATGAAGTTCATCCCATGTCATTGGGGATGTCTGGCAATCCAGCTGTGATTATAACTCCTGGCGTTTTTTATGTGCCTGGCAGCAGCCTGATTTTCATCATGTATTTTGTAGGCAGTGCTTGGTTTTCTGTAATACAATGTATTAAATGTTGCCCTTAATACTAAAAGACAAGGGCTAAATATGTACACAAACCTATGTCCTATGTATATATAGACAATTTTTTTGTATCTCAGCAGCTGTTACCTCATCCTGGATATCATGATGTTTTGACTTTCCCTGAATTTATCCCGTATGATCCATCATACTTAAATGAAGGTAGGCAGTAACATCTTCTCTGGTAATCATTATTGTTCAGTTTAATGAAAAGAAGTTGTGGGGTAGCCATATTACAGTGTAGGAATGTGCACAGATATTCAAAAAAATTGAAAATCCAATTTGAATTCGATGAATATCAACCTTTGAATCAGATTTTCAAAAATCCAGATTTTCGAATTTGGATTTTCAAAAATCCAATAGATTTTCAAATAATGCAACTGAATTTGTCTCCGTATATAGGACCTGAATATTGGGTCTATTTGCGCTTATAATACAGGATGCAAACAAAATGCAAACACGGTAAAAACTGGATCCTAACAAATTCAAAAATCGGATACGAATGTTCCCAACATTTGTATCATTCAATTCAAATTGGATTTTCAAAAATACAGATCCGGATAATCCACATTTGAATCGGATTTTCAAAAATCCAGATTTTTGAATTTCGATTTGATTCAAATATTCTATTCGAATTCAAATGTAAAAAATTGCATTCATGCAGATCCCTATTACAATGTAATTATATTCAAAGCAATAGTTTTTTTTAGCTACGTACTTATACCTCACTACTTTGGTCCTTGGGATGCTGATGACCAAATCATGTTTGGTTCATTGGTTTTGGCCAGAGTTAAGAATCCAACAGGATTTTATGACCCCTGGGTGAGCTGTTGTAGTTTGCTGTAGCATTCAGACAGCAGGCCCCTTATACCAGGACTTAATTTGGAATAAGACACAGTGCAGAAAGGGCCAGATTTAAAGTTTCTGCAGAGTCTGCTCTTTAGAATGCTGCCCTTGCATAATTCCTTCTGTTGACAGATTTCCATAAGGATGTTGGGAGAGAAAATGCAGTCCAATATAAGCAACACAAATAATGCATTAATTAATAGAACACATAATAATCTAAGGGTACTGTGAAAAGGTGGTATACCAATATAATTTATTTGAATAAAGTTGATATCTCCAGGGAACAATCAAATCAGAAAGATCATTGGAAGAGATTGTTACAGACTATTGATAATAATACTGCCCCACATCTCTTAAAAGATGGGATTGAAAAACTGAGTAAGTTATATCTACCATAGTGAATATAATAATGGCCCCCAGATTATGGAACAGTCTCCCCCTTGAAGTGCGTCATGCCCCTTCTCTGTATATATTCAGAAAAGTGCCCTGGCCTTTGGCTAATGTGATTATATTTTCCCCCTACTGCACATATTATTATATTAATATTTAGGATATTGTTTTAATTATTCTGAATATTTTAAGTGTTTTTATGTATATTATCATTCCTAACGTTTGCTGATTTGTAATCTGTTGTTTTAAAGGTTGTTACCCACCCTGAGACCTTTGGGTATAGGGCAGGATAGAAATATAAACAATAAATAAAATAAATAAATCTGTGAGGGGAGGGGAGGCTGGAATGACATTTCTTTATGTATAAAGTTCTGAAATGATTCTGTTGTATTAAACTGAAATGTAATAAATACTTTTTTAATAAATAGAAAAAAACAAAATTACATATACAACAGAAAACAAAAAAAGTTGATTCCATGAAAAACATGTGATAATGTAATCTGTTCTCCTACTGTGCAGATGAAGAGTTTTTGATGAACTTAGATGGCTACGTCAGTGTCTACACAGACCCAGAAGAGATGAAATATAAAAGTGTTATCTTGGACCGAAATTTACTGGTTCTGGAAAATCAGGAACTCGGCTCTGGTAATTTTGGCACAGTAAAGAAAGGTGTCTATCAACTGAAAAAGTAAGTTTTCACATGTTGTCTTCTTACCCTTCGGATGGTCTCTTGGTATATAGCTTTTGTGTTCCTATTTTTAAATATTTTATACACTGTTTTCTGCCGGGCCATGATAGCTATATTAAGAAGTGTTGCCTCTTTATAACAAAAGATCCCTACTAATAATATCATGAAGATGTGCACCTGCCTTTTAAAAGTGCTATAAATTGTTCACATTTTTTAATAACAAAAAAACTATGGTCCCTTCTCCACTCGTCCTTATTCTGGGTTATATTCTGGAATAGGGACCTAACATCCACATGTGGTACCTGCCATAATCTGCACCAGCATGCAGATAGCAGGTCCCCCTTTTGAAATACAATCCAGAATAAGAACCAGTGCAGAAAGGACCTCCATACCTAGACAGGTGTGTCTCTAGTGACAAGCCTATTTGATCCTTGGCTTAGTGCACCAAAGACTGAGCACATGAAATGTCTTTCTCCTGCTCTTCCAGTGATGTGTTCTGTATTGCACTTAGTCTCTCACATGTATGTTACCCAGTGAGTTATCTCACATGTGCACCCAGCCTTAACCTTTGAGCTGTGCCCGCTCTGTTTCTGCATTATGGTGAGGACAGAGTGGCCCTGCAGATTGCTTGAACCGGTCTACATGCCGAGTGCAGACAGCGTCAAAGTGCCTAGAAGGAAAAAAGATAGCAGTTATTCATTCACTAGTGCTAATGATGGGATAAAACTCCAGTAAGTTAAAACTCTGCTGCTAAATGATTATTCTGCCTATAATTATGATTTCTGAATGTTGGTTTGCACAGGGGTAAGAAGATAGTGGCTGTGAAAATTCTCAAGAATGAAAGTTCTGACCCATCCGTAAAAGAAGAATTGCTAAGAGAGGCAGATGTGATGCAACAGCTGGATCATCCACATATTGTTCGAATGATCGGAATATGTGAAGCTGAATCCTGGATGTTAGTCATGGAAATGGCTGAACTTGGCCCTTTGAATAAGTACCTGATGAAGCACAGGTAAGTTGAACGTCATTGAATTCCAGAAGATTTAATGAATAAAATGGAGGAATATGTACACAGTAGCAATACAAGCACTGCAGATTTCAAGCTGATTTACTGATCTATACATTGATTAATAGATTCAACATCCAGCTCTAATATATGGGTTGGTGACTAATAGGGATATGCACAAATTTTTTTGGCATTCGATTCGAAATGAATTGAATGTTCAAAAATCTGTATTTGTACAAATAGATCTCATTCGAATGTGGTAAAATTGTATTTGATATAAATCTATTTGTATGTATTCATACGAACATTCGATACGTATCTGATACAGACATATACATATCTGATACAAGTAGATGCGTATCTGATATAAACAGATACGTATCTGATACGTTTCCCCAGCTTAACAAATGTCCAAACTATCCATATGAATGTCCAGAAACATTTGTATTTGTTCAAATGTTAGCATACGAATATTGTAACATTCTATCTGAGTTTGAACAACCGAATTCAGCCAAATATAAATGTTACAAATATTTGTGTACATCCCTAGTGGCTAATAAAATAAAGCACTGATTGGTGTTTCTAAAATGTGTTAGGGATTTTTAAAGTTATAAACTGTAAATTAGTGTGATATATGTATGTGTGACTGATACATTCTTTCATCCTGTTAAATCCTAAGGTGAGGGAAAATGGGCAGTTGGAGCAAAAATAATATTTGTATTGATGAAAAATCCAGTAATGATTGTCATGCCTCCAGAGCATCTTTGATGTTCTGAGACATATGTTTAGTTAAAGTTATTATAGACTTTGCTATGTATTAGTGCAGGAGGGGAAATTGAGATCTACAGCTTTAAGAAACAAAGGGATTGTGGCAAAGGCGCAGGGTCATATACTGCCTCTCTAGTCAGTTCTCCTCAGTTGGGTAGTAAGAGTTCAGTCAAGTCAGACCTGAAAAGAGTAGTGTCCTTTGACAAAGAAAGATAAAGCTCACAGATATAGGTCTTAGGTCAAGAAGAAATCAGACCATACAAACAAGACAAAGCAAGCATTTGAGAGACACTATGTTAAGAATTCAATTTCATGTTTAATTTGTATTTGTAATAAGTAAAGCCTTTGAAACTTTAAGAAGTTTGTGGACAAGTCTTTTGTTCTGGCTGTGTTCCCGAAGGATAGAAGGCCTTACTACACCCAAAGTTTCACAGCATTGCCCTTGAGACAAAACAATGATCCTATTAATCCATTTAAATTTTCAGGAAAATTTCCCATTCAAAATAATAGAGAAATTTCCTATAACTTAAAAAAAATCATTCTTGAATCATTCTAAATAGAAACTGATTGATAGCCTTAAATTAATTTTAGTAATATGGATATTCTCTAAGCAAACTATGTTGGGAAATTTCTCTGTATCATTGGTATACCTTCTCCTTTCTTGAAAAGCATCATTGTGCACTTTGGGGGACTTTTAGATTGTATATGCATATACTGTTAAGTTTTATCTATCTCCTCCCATCTCTTAGATTCATATAAAAACATAGATATATTAAAAATCTGTGCCAGTGAAATAAAATGAAATGAAAATTTACTGTACTTGCTCAAGTTTTATTACTAATGTATTTCAGAGAAGTAACAGAAAATACTATCGCACAGCTGATGCATCAAGTTTCTACAGGGATGAAATATTTGGAAGAAAACAACTTTGTGCACAGAGATTTAGCTGCAAGAAATGTGCTGCTGGTGACACAAAATTTTGCCAAAATCAGTGATTTTGGACTTTCAAAGTGCCTTGGCTCTAGAGACTACTACAAGGTGATATTTCATACTGTAATTTATTTTGGCTGACATTTCTCATGCTGTCACCTGTCATGGCAGCATAAGGCCTTATTTATTTATTTATTTATTTATTTATTTATTTATTATTATTATTATTATTATTATTATTATTATTATTATTATTATTATTATTATTATTATTATTATTATTATTATTATTATTATTATTTATCAAGTTTATTTCTTGAGTGCTATTAATTTTTTGTGATAAATTAATTTTGAAAATAGTTAAACCATTTTAAAGCAGGATCTGTATGGGAGGGGAGAAGAGCATTATAACTGGTCCTCTTATAGGTATCCAGATTAGCAAAATAAAATCCACTGTTAGAGAATCCAAGACACCCTGCCTGAACTTACCTGCTGTGAATCCAAGACATGCCATGCGAACTTTAGCAGCCTCACTGCAGCTTTCTCAGAGAAAGCTGCGATACCTCTGTGGTGCGCATCACATGGGATGGGGCAGCCAATGGAAGCTGAGCTGCAGGCTCAGCACTTGTTCTCTGTTCCCACCGTCCTGTCCAGACTGGCAGGAACATTCGAATTTATCTGATACTGCAGAGCAAGTGCCCATAGTTCCGCAGTAGGTAAATTCAAAGTAGCGGCAGCATTATGAGCCATTGCTATACAGTATCAGGTGTCAGGTGTGACTTTCATGCCCAACTGTGCATCAGAACATGCAGTATCTGTAAGTCTAGACATACCCATAGTGGCAACATTTTGCATAGCTCTCCACTTAAAGCAGTGTCTTGATATCTGCAAGCCACCTGCTGTCCCTGCCCATCAAGATTCCCTGAATGTGATCTTGGCAGTAGGGGTGCAGCCCTCTGCCTTTCTAGATCAAGCCACGGAATCCCCCCTTCAGCCTCGATGAGGTTGCCAAGGAGAAGGATAGGTCTCCTCAAGGGTCAGTGATGCAAGGTGTGACGGTTTCTGGGTACAGGCTGCAAACTGTTTTGCTTTCTGGCCTTGCAGGCTTCTAGCAAGCTGCAATAGCCAGCCTTGTTGCAAACAGCTTGTTGCAAGACCTGGGCAGAGGCTGCAAAATGGGCGGGAAATCCTGTGCGGGCCTGAGTGCAAGGATTGGCTACAGCTGGTGTTTGGAGGGAAAAGCTGTCCAGGGATCTGAGTGCTGGAGGGGCTAGAACAGGAGTTCCCACCAATCAGGCGTGCAGGACAGGAGTTTCTAACAGGAGTTTCCAGCAGCATTTTATTGCAGCAGTTTTCCCCAGGAGGTGACAGCCAATCAGGGCCAAGGGAAAAAGGTATAAAGGAACTCAGAGTACAGAAGACTATGTCTTCATGCTGGGACAAGAGCTGAAAGGAACACAAGAGCTGAATCCTGAAGGAGCTGGACCAGTAGTTGACCAGGTGTCTTCGTGCTGGGACAAGAGCTGAAGGGAACAGAAGAGAGCTGAACCTGAGGGAGCTGGACCAGTAGCTGACCATTGGTCTTTTGGCTGAGTGATTTCTGAAGGAGACAATCGTGAGGATTGTGGCTCTGAGGGAGACTTCACTAGCAACTGGCCAGGCTGGATGATCGGTTAGGCAAGGACGGACTGGGCCTTGTGATCACCTAGAGCCACGTTCTGGTACACTGGCTATGTCAGGGGGTAGTGGGGTGCCCCCCCTGTTGTGATAAATCTCCACCCGCAGAGTCGCACTTGGTTCGTGCTGGCTAGAAATCAATTCTTCCGTCTCTGTATGCCTCTCAGCTTCAGCCTGTCAGGATTCCTCCAGCGTAGCTCTCCAGGGTGCTGAAGGCCTGGGCTTCTCCGATCTCCGATTCTGCTGCGGCTTGCCCCTCCTTCTCCCCCTCTCCAGTGTAAACAAAGGAGACAGAGACACCGTAAATTCTCCGAAGAGGTTTATTGTGTAGCAGTTGCAGTCCTTACATTTTAGCATTCCTCTCAGTCTCCATCAGCTAAGCAAGTGCAAGGCAAGGCAAGGCAAGGCAACACACAGCCGTATGTGCCCAGTTTTTATACTTTTCCACAAGGTCATTCTGACTCAAATGACACGTCTAACTCCTGACTTTTTGTTGCCCAAGCCAGGACAATCTCTTATGTTGCAATGCTTTATGATGCTGTCATCAGCCTTGAAGAACTGGTGCTTGTTTGCACACATCACCTATTTTGCCTTCAAGGAGTCTCCTGACTAGATACTAAGATACTAGGTTTAACAGCTAGTTACCTCTCCTGCTTCCTGTGTGGAACTATTTCCTAATTCACGTCTATGCATTTTCCTTTATACTGGCCTTAACAGGCTAGGCTGTGCAGAGCAAGTCAGGGGGGGAGGAACGTGGAGAGGTTTGTCTTTTAAAAAAGGAACTATTTTCCTTTAGAGAAAGGGGAGATGATAGGCTGGGAAGCTGGTAACCTTAAGAGACTCATAGACTTAAACCAACAAATACCTGAACCTTATTTTCTTTCTAGTATTGCTTGTGTATAATAATAAACTTGTTTTAGTTTACTGTTGAAACGCTTGCTACCGGTGTTTTGTGTCCACACTGTAGTATTCACTTGGCCGTTGCACGAACTCAGCATCCTAACAGGGCCAAGCTACTCCTAGAGAGGGCAGGCACCTGCTGGAACGCTGGGCATCGTGACACAAGGTCATAAAGGGCACTTACAGCAGTGTAGATGATTCTGCACTCATCTACCACACTGAATGGCACATGAAGGGAAAGGGTCCTGCAGACCCTCCCACCTTATGGGGTAGCCTTATAGAGACATATTGTAGGTCCTGCCTATCTTCATTCACCTTCATTCCTGGTAGATGAATAAAATAGACTGCTGGAGCTAATGGCATTAAATGTGCTACATCTGATCTGTAGATCCTGGCAGCTTGTCCTAAGTAAAGACATCCTTGGCTTGAAAGGTCTGTGCTGTGTTGGGGAAACTGAATATATCAATAGCCAACCCTTTTCAATCAGTCCTACTTGCCTTGGACCACAGTTATTTGAAGGTCCTGCTTCCTCACCACTTGGTAATCCTAATATCTACAAGCGAGGCTGTGCTTGGGACTGTGATTGTGGTCTATAGTGTGACTGCATGGAACAAAAAGCTGCCTTTATTGTGGAATGAGAAGTTTTAAATGCCCTCCTCAAAGTAGTCCTGCACGTATTTGCTGTAGATACAGGAGTCATCACCTCAATCTTTCAGAAGACGGCACGCTTAAAATTGATGTATATACATTTTTTTAAAAAAAAAGTTTCTTGTGGATACTGTTTGTGGATACTGTTGTAGATAGTGCTTATTTCATTTCTTTTTTGGGATCCTTCTAGGCAGAACATTATGGGAAATGGCCCATCAAGTGGTATGCTCCGGAATGCATGAACTTCTTCAAATTTTCAAGCAAGAGTGATGTTTGGAGTTTTGGTGTGTTGATGTGGGAGGCTTTTTCCTATGGGCAAAAGCCATATATGGTATGTTTCCAAATTAAATTTCCATAGTCTTTCCATCTTTGTCCATATTTAGCCAAAACCACACTTCTAATCTATAAAAACAACAACCATGTATCTAATATATAAGAAGGGCAATCACCAGAGACTGGAGGTGCACCTGCTTCATGTCCAAAGATGTGCAGAGAAAAACCTAAAGTACAAAATTCTGAAAGGATGTTCAAGGAGACAAGAAGGAGATAGAAGACTATATAATACATACATACATTTTTTAAAAACTTTATTTAATCCATTTTCATTTAAACGGATATCATGGGGAGGAGAAAAAGGGGAGTAAAAAAATGCAGGTATGTATTTATTTATTTGCATTTTTATGTTGCCCTACACCCAAAAGTCTCAGGATAGGGTCGAACATTTAAAGACCAAATATATAAATGAGCATAATAAAACAATACAGAGCCTGAAAGTAGAGAAGATGATCATGCTGCTCCAGTTATGGTAGAAGATGGTATCTGACTATTCTACCAAGTTCAAAAGAGATTAATGTCCCTTTTTCAGGGTATGAAAGGTGGGGAAGTTGCGCAGATGATTGAAAGAGGAGGACGTATGGAATGCCCAGCACGTTGCCCACCAGAGATATATGAGCTGATGAAACTGTGTTGGACTTACAAGTAAGTATAATCTGTCATCTACCTACCTACGTACCTACCTACCTATATAAAATCATACCCTGCCCTTCACCACATGTCCCAGGGCAGGTAACAATAAAAATAAAACATTTAAAATATTAAAGAAACATCATTAAAGTTATTACCCCTGTGACATTCCCTTCAGCCCGGGCAGGCCTTCACTCCTTCTGACTAGTGAGTATTTACACATAAATTAGTTTTATAATTATTAAAAGCACTGGGTGTTGTTTCCCTAGCCCCCACAGGCTAAAGAGTCCACCACAGCTTTTCCCTTTCCCTAGGCGCAAGGCCTATAAGCCTCAAAAGAACGCTGCTGGCAGATGGTCATTATGAAGAAATGAGAAAATGGTTTATTGCTTTACAACTTGTGAATAAAATGGACAAACTAAGAAACTGTCAAAGTCTTCTCAGAGTCAGTCTACCCAACAACCTATGGCACCACAGGCTGCTGACGGGACTCCATTAGGCTGTCACACTAAGCTCTGGAACCCTGTTTCTCTCTTGGTGGTTCCCTTAGGCACAGAACTGTCTCACACACCAGTCCTTCCTCTCTAGAAACCAGAGCATAAAACCCTGGAACTATCTTGGAGTCTCCCTCAGGCACAGAGCAGTTACACACACGTCCTCCCTCCCTGGAACCCCAAGCATAGAACCCCCTTAACTTGGCTGGGTGGTTCCTTTTATATCCTTGGTCCTGAGCAGGCTCAAGCCTGATTGGCTGTTTGTGGGCAACTGCCCCCCCCCCTTACCTAGATTCTAGCACTTTGATGAACAAGGCATTTCTTTGCTTTCAATTCAACAGAAAGGTAGTTTGTGCTATTATTATTTGTGGTTGAAACCCTCCTCTACAGCCTTCCATTATATGGCATTAGTGGTAAAAAGACTGGAAACTGGAAGAGTCTTTAATAATAGTAATTGTTGATACTAGAACAAGGAATCCAAGAATGTGTGTATCTATACAAATGTTTGCTTTGTTTTGCAGTGATGATGATCGGCCAGGATTTTCAGCAGTGGAACGCAGACTACGCAGCTTTTACTATGACATTACACAATAATGACCTTTATAAAAGGAGACACTACACAGAAAGCAGACAAAAAGAAAATTTACTCTGGAAAACGGTGTAGGTATCAAGATGCTTCAGAATGGAAATTCAGAAAAGACCTCTGGAACTACTACTGGAATAGTATTGCACTGTTGTTTTCCAACCATTAAGAGTACATTTTTTTCAAAGTGGGACCTTAATTGTTCCTTGAACATTATTTGTGCTATTGACTAAGGATCAATGTGGATATCCCTGGGAAATGTGTGTGTGCACACACAGAAAGACAGTCGCACACAGAGCAAGCTGTTCCTACAGAACAAGACTGGGTACAGGTATGGGGAACAATGGGACCTGTTAAGCTTTTTTTCTATTGGGTAGGTCCTAGGGACCCTAAAGTTGTTGAGCTAGTAGGACATGGCTATGACTGCCTACCACTCAAACTCCAAATGAAATGTCTAGAAAGTTTTTCCTTTGTCGATCAGTAAAGGAAAAAAGGGGTTAAAGGTGATCCACCGTGTTATGATCCAGCTGGGGGAAAAAGTTCCCAAGCTTAACTTGTTTAAAATAAAAAATCAAAACAAAATGCTTTTTTATGCTATTCTGTTTCAAGCCAAATAGACTTGAGCTCAAAGTATTGTCACATTTATGTGTTGTTATGGCACATTGCTACAGCTATTTGTAGACTGGTGATTAGAGATCAATTTTGAAATAGAAGGTAGATCTACACTTACCTCTTTGGGCCCAGGAAGGCTGGGCCAACTTATCTCAGGATAACCAACCTGCCCCTACTGGGCACAGGACATGACAATCTGCATTGGGAAAGCTGTGTCGGCCCCCATACTGGATGCAAAGCTTGTGCCAGCTTTGTAGCTGGCACTGGGGTCTCCAGAATTCCTAGTGAGGACATTTTAGCTGCACACCCTCTTGCACCACCAAAAAGGGGTCCCCATTGTATGCTGGAGCACAGAGGCATGCCAGCTGCACATCTCCATTGTCTAGCACACTACTCCTAACATGTCGATAGGCCTCAGTGTTGAAATCTACTGGTAAACAGTTTAGACAGGCCAAACTAAACTGAAGCGAGGGTTGTAGAAGCAGTCATGGCAAACTAGTTTAGTACTCTTGCCAAGAACATTGCAGCGATCTAGGAGTGGCACTTTTACATTAGTTCAGCAATAGCTGCAGAACCTATGTTTTGTCAGGCAGACTTGGGAATAAAGAGAAAATAATTACACTTTGGAGGCACTGTTGTATCTCCTTAGTTGTTTTGTCTGAATACTTGAGCTTCACATATTTGTGAGTTGGAAAATGTATCAGGTCTCCATAGTGCTGGCCCTTATATTTGTGAATGGAGGGACAGTTTAATAGTCTTGCACTGGGGCTTTTGTATCTTATTTTTGCCGCTTCCTGTCTGCTGGCTTCCCCCTACCCTGTGCGTTCTTTCTCAGCCTTTGCCACCAGACTTTTGTAACCTTTTCTTCTGTATCCCCAGCCACACCCTCCGTTTCACTTCCTTCCCTTCTCTGCTCATTAATATTATTATTAAAGCCTCATCCCCTGCTAGCTTCTTTTCTCTTCCCTACTCTGTCCGTTCTTGCCTGCGCTCCGGCCACCGTGCCATTTTTCCTGTCACTGTCATGGTTGAGGTATTCAGGATGCCCCTCTAGTGGAGAAAGGTGAGCAATGCTGCTGCAGCTGCTCAGCCACTTACCAGAAAGAAGAAGAAGAGTTGGCTTTTCTACCCCACTTTTCCACCCATTTAAGGGGACTCAAAGTGGCTAACAAAGCTTTCCATTCCTCTCCCCACAACAGACACCCTGTGAGGTGGGTGGGGCTGTGAGAACTCAGAAGAGAGCTGTGATTAGCCCAAGGTTATCCAGCTGGCTTCGTGGAGGAGTGCAGAATCAAACCCAGTATTCCCAGATAAGAGTCTGGCTTCCTAACCACTAGACCAGTGGTTCTCAACCTGGGGGTCGGGACCCCTTTGGGGGTCGAACTACCCTTTCAGAGGGGTTGCAACGAGTCTCCCGATGACCTTCCCTCCCACCTCCCAGCTGCCCCCCATGGTTGGGGGTCTCCACAACATGAGGAACTCCATTAAGGGGCTGTGGCATTAGGAAGGTTGAGAACTGCTGCACTAGCACTGAAGCTCATTCCAGATTCAGGGCCATTGCAAGAAAGCTTTGAATACTCCAAAGGCTAAGAATGAAAGTTTTACCCTGTTCTGCTACCAAAATAGGTTCCCCCATGGTACACCGGATCATGGAAATGTGCCATCCAGTGCACCTCCCCCTATCAGCTTGGAGGGGAGGGGCCTCCCTTAAACGGCAACAGTGTGGAAGGGAGGCCTCTGGACCTTTTCCTATCACAGGACAGTGTCTTATGTGGAAAGGGCCTTTTTAAAAAAGCTCCCAATTTGCAAATGATTTTGGGAGTAAGAAAAGCCCACTGTTGACTCCCAACCACCTCACATGTTCCTCTACCCAGTAGGGAATGTAATACTTCTAATTCTGGGTATTGGAACCATCCCCATTACCAACACCCTCCCCTTTCACAGGGGTTCAGTGTTTCAGCTTTGCAAATTTAACTTCCAAGGTTTTCCTGGACTTTAGTTCTCATGAATACATAGAAGCAACTGTTAACATTTTTCTTTTTACAGCATGAGCCCTCTTAACAAGAAAGAATTAGATTATCCTGTAGAGAGTGCCCAGGGCACAAAAATACACAGAGAACCAAATACAAACAACAGTGTCAATCTACTACTCATCTAGTTTTCCAAAAAAGATTGCAGATCTCTCAGAGAAACAGAACGATGGTAGAAGAACGGTTGCCTTTTTCTCTTCTGAGTTCTCACAGCCCCACCTATCTCACAGGGGGTGCATTCCAACACAGGATTTAGGAAAGCTTGGATTGGCTTGAGTTCTAACCATCCCAAAAGTTTCAAAGGGATTGCCTGCTTCTGTGGACTAAAGGTCCCAAAACGTGGAGAATCCCTGTTAGGATTAAAAGAGTACTCGCTGCTGGATCTGCAAATAATCCTCACTTTTTCTCAATGGGAACAGAAACAGTGCTTTGGAGGCATTCCCCATCTGAAAGTGGGGAGGGGTTGAAGAGTGAATGCCTGTGAATGCACAGCGCTTGTCGGTTGGGGGGAGGAGGAGGAGGAGGAGAGAACTGGGAGAGAACGAAGGCTCTGCTACTGCACCGCCGCCTCCCACCACCACGCTAATCTCCACCACCGCCACCACTTCCCTGCTGCCCTTCTCCTCCTCCCACACGCCCAGCAACAGCAGTTCACACTGTTCTGATCTGCCACTGTTGTGCCAAACAGGGACTACAGTTCAACAAAAATTCCTCTTTTTTAAAAAAAGCTGCAATTAAAAGATATGAAAGTCCATTACCACCAGCTTCATCACCTCCGGGGCTGGTTCACCAGCTTTCCAGCAACACTGGGACAGAGGGGAACATTTAATTTTCCAGTCCTATATTTGTTGGTTGTGTTTGCTTGGAGATTTCTTAGGAGGGGTGGTGGTTGGAGTTTTGTTTTTATTCAGCTCCTTCTCTGCCCCAGGATCTTCTCTGCAAAAACAGATTAAATTGGCCAATTGGAACCTGGACAGGGTGTTCTATTGTGGGGAGAAGAATAGCAAGCTTTGCCAGCTGCTGTGAGTCCCCTTAAATGAGTGAGAAAAAAGGAGGTAATTGCAGATGGACCTGCCCAGATGTTGAGTAATTGTAAGCCACGAGCCGTAGTGTGAACTGAGCCCTAAAAATGCTCTCTGGCACTGTCCAGCCCAGGTCCCAGAGTTCTGGTAGGTGTCAGGGCTATGTAGCTAAAATGGGGAACTATTGGGGGGGTGGCTGTGAGACTACAGTGAATTTGATCAGGATACATACAATTATGAAAGAGCTCCCAAGCATATAAGAAATGGGCAAAATTACAATTCAGCCTTGAATTAAAGCAGTGATGGCCAACCTATGACACACGTGTCACAGGTGACACGCCAAGCCCTTTGGGGTGACACACATGGTCACCCTGGCACCTGGGCGTGGAGCGCTTGCTTGTTCTTGAAGTGTATGAAATACCAACTTAGCAAATGAAATTCAGCAACAAAAGTCACTAATGAATTATTTGTTTTTGCTTTTAATAAAATGCATATATCAGAAATATAACTTTTTTACTAGAGCTACAAATATCACAGAATTATGGATATTTCTAGATGTGACACAGCACCCGAGTTAAGCTAGGTTTTCTTGCGAATTTTGACACACTGAGCTCAAAAGTTTCACCATCACTGAATTAAAGAGTCTCTGGACCTTTCTGCACTTATTCTGGAAAATATCCCAGAATTGGGGACTGTTGTCCACATGCTAGTGAAGACAACGCAAGGCCCCAGGTGAGGCCTGTTATAGGCTGCATTTGCTTGTGAACGAAAAACCCCTATCCCAAGCTATATTCCACAACGAGGCCAAAGGTGGAAAGGGCTCTCTTGAGGGAGGTGAACTCTGCATGAGTCCTGTATTCCACAGAATTAATTGGTCTTACACTTTTTCTGTAATGTTCAAATGAGTTTGGTTATATATTTACATATCCATATATGGTTAACCACAATCTTTTTGTCTACTCATGTTTCACAATTCTATATAAGATTGCTGAGTTGCAAGTTGCCGCTAGATATAAAAACTGCAGTTTACCTTGGGCTTTCTTTGGCCCTGCGTATCTCTTTGTCTGCAGTAGAAAGCCTGAACGCTGCTGAGCAGCTGCAATTTTGGCAATTATGATGTTCAAAAAGAACCTGTAGCGCCCCTAAGGCTTCCAGTATTTTACTTGCTGCTCTCAGCTCTCCCAGGACAGTAAGTCGGAAGGATAATTATAATTATCCAAAGTAAATCCACAACACTACAATAGTGATTAACGTAACATATTCATTATGTATCCTATAATAGCTGCCTAGAGCTTTAGAGCACCATGGGCTCATCAAGCAGAACTTTTATTGGTTCTGTATTTCCATCCTTCATACAAACGGGGGGGGGGGATCTTCTTTTGCTCTCACCACTGTAGCTTTGCTGAATCCTCACTTGATCAAGTGATTGTTTCTCTAGCCATACAAGTTGCTTCACCGTTTTGCTAATTCTCCCACTTACTTTAGCTGCATCCAGGCATCAGTTACTTATTCTGCTATATTTGGATATCCCAAAATAAAGCATGGATACAAGTAACCAACATCTGGATTCAGCCTTTCTGTCTTTGTAAATATAGTGATTGATTGAGTTTTGTTAATCTTCAGTAAATAACATTGTCTTTAAATGGCCTAATTATTCCCTATTCCCTGAGGATCAAATGTCCGTTGAGTATCTGTAAAACCAAACTTAAGGTTCTATAGATCCTCCTCATGGGAACACTCATCACACATGCCGTAGACAGTTCTTGTTACATCCTTAAACTAAAATCAATGTGATATTGATTTCAGTAAAAGAAAAGAAAGCGGGAGGTATTTACTTGTATGTTGATACCAAAGAGATCTCCCATCCTTATTAATGGGTAGTACTTTGTGTTCAAAGGTACATTTGCTCTATCGGAAATCATCATTTGAGTTATCCAGCCTAGGATTTCATTTGACCTGCCACTATGCATTTTATTCAGACCAGGGACCTTTCTGCACATGATCTTGTTCTGCAATATATCCCAGAATAGGGACCTGCTATCTACATGCTAGTGCAGGCTATGGAAGGCCCCAAGTGAGGCCTGCCATAGTCTGCATTAGCTTGTGGCCAGCAGACCACTATACAGAGATATATTCCAGAATAGAGCCAAGTGCAGAAAGGGCCCAGCATTCAGACTCAATGTATGTAATCGATGTTTCAGAAACTAATGTAAAGCAATTGTTTCAGATTTTTTAAAAAATTTGAGTTTAGTACCACTCCAATAGTCCCTAATAACAACGGGATGAAACTTCAAGGGAGTCAGTGCAGATAAAGTATTAGGAAAAACTTCCTGATAGTGAGGGCAATCAGTCAATGGAATAGGTTGCCATGGGAGGTGGTTAGCTCTCCTTCACTGGAGGTCTTCAAGCAGAGGTTGGACCTACATCTGTCTAGGATGGTTTAGGAAATCCTGCATTGAGCAAGGGGTTGGACTTGATGACTCTAGAGGTCCCTTCCAACTGTATGAGTCTATGATTCTGATCACTCCTAGATTAAACTTGAACTTTACCACTTGTGTGGTAATCTTTTTCAGTCACAATGTTACCTAGTGAATGCCCTAGGTCCACAATCCATTGTTTTCCAAATATTGGTAGGTTACAACTCCCATGTAAAAGAAAATACTGCCCTCCATTCACATCATCTTGTGTTATGGACCCTTGAAATGGTGTAGTTCTTACTAATGTTTCTAACAGTTAGCCATAATTACCCCAGGATGTTATGCAAAGCATTCAGAACTCAGTCCTCAGAGGATTATCTTGTTTCTTTTGTCTAACTGTGTGAAACAGGACATATAGGCTGCGTCTTCATGGCATGCGTTATTTCGATTTAAATAATTCGAAATAACTGACCCGGAACAAAGCTGTCTACACGACTTGCAAATTGATCCGTTTCGAGGGCATTCCGATTGCAGCCTTAACATGGAATCAATCCTGATCATCCCCACAATAGCCCTGTGCTCCCGCCCATTGCCAGTCATGGTGCCCTGTGATTGGTCCTCCCTCCCAGGATCCCACCCTCCCTTCCCTTTGCGTCATCCATGCTCCGACGGGGATCCCCTGCCCGATCCGTCCCCTTCTCTCCCCTCCCTTTCCCTTCCCAGCAGCAGCATCAGCATCAGCATCCATCCATCCATCCATCCATCCATCCACCCATCCACCCATCCACCCATCCACCCATCCACCCATCCTGGCGCTGCGGCACAGGCAGCTTCGCCCTGGGGCTCCTCGGTGCTTGCATCCGCTTTGTCCGACTCCACCGCTGCCGCCGCCACCGCGTTCTCCGCGCCTTTCGCCCCGCTGGCCGGAGCGCGCTCGCAGCCCGGGCCGCCCCTGCCTCCCCCGCCGGCGGCTCCGGCGCCCGCCGCGCCATCCATCCATCCATCCATCCATCCATCCATCCATCCATCCATCCTGACACTGCGGCGCGGGCAGCTTCGCCCTGGGGCTCCTCCACTGCTGGAAAAGGAGGAGAGCCGAGAGGCGGGCGAGCTCAGCGTGCCCACCGCGGGGGAGGGCAAAGGGGGCTCCTCGCTCGCTCTTCAACCTGGGGCCGGGAGGGAACTCGGAGAGCGGGGAGAGTGGGCTGGGAAAGTTCCACGGGGACTCCCCTTTCCTTTCCTTTTTAAAGTTCAGAACTGCGCAAAACTGCAACATTGTTATAAGCTACATCGCTACAGTGTAGCTTTGCAGGTAGTGGCTGTTGGATTCTTTCAATGGAATCACTCTTTGGAAGAGAGCTATTGGGGGAGGGAATCCTAAACATGACGTGCCTCGAATACGGACAAGCCATTGGTTACAGTGCGATTGGGGGCGGGACAGCCTGGACACGGAATCTCATCCCGGAAAACGATACTGTCCACACAGTAAAAAATGAAACATGTATCAAGGGCACGTTCCGGAGTGAGAGCTGTTGAAATCAGGATTTATTTCAAAACGGTTTAACGTCGTTTAACACGGAAATACCGTGTTAAGCCGAACTGCCGTCTGGCCGAGGAGAACTCAAAACATTTTGAATTCGCGATAACGATCCCGTGGGGATGTGGCCATAGTAATGCAGAATCTTTGGATTATCTGACTGCCCTGAGGAAAAAAGCAGACAGTGCTCTGTACCAGTTTGGTCTTGTGGTTAGAGTAGTTGGACTAATCTGGTAGTCTCCTGGTTCAATTCCATACTCCTACATGAAGCCAGCTGGGTGGCCTTGGGCTACTCTCAGGTCTCTGTCACAGCCCCACCTACCTCTCCGGACATCTGTTGTGGGAAAAAAGTTTGCCAGCTGCTTTGACTTAAAAAGAGTGAAAAAAGCAGGGTATAAAAGACAACTCTTCCTCGTCCTCTTCTGTATATGCCTTTAGAATAAAAACATCTGTTCTTCCTTCACATCTTCTCCGCTCTATCTTGCTTCTCTGTGAATCCCTCCAGATATCTCCACGTAATAAATTCCTTGTAATGTCAAGGTTTGCAATGAAGTCTTTTTTTAGCCCACTTGGTTAAACAACATCCCAGAATTTCCAAGTTCATTCCTGAGCTCTGGCTAAATTAACTGTATGTGATGGAAGTTGAAGGCCAGGAGAATCAAATATTAAGAAAGGTTGTAAAAACCTATGCTACTTGCTATAAAATTGGTTTGGATATTACCATATATTTGGATTCTCTGGAACAAACTATGGGTATTTCAGAATACCCATGCTTTATTTCAAAATAACCACAGGGTGTTTTTACACTGTCACTAAAAGTACTAAGTACTAAGTACTTAGTACTAAGTACTAAGCACTAAGTACCCATTAAGGGGTACGTAATGGTATTTTTGTACCCATTAATGAGTACTTAATGGGTACTTCTAGTGACAGTGGAAAAACACCCATAGAGGAATAAATAACCAATGTCTGGATGCTGCGTAGAGGTTGCCCTAACAATAATTGGTTCCCTGACTGACATGTTAACCTTCCAAATGTGGTTTATCTTTCTAAATCTTTCATTTGTATTATGCTCAATCTTAAGTGCTTTATAATGGCTGCATTGCTCACACCTTTCTCCATGATGGACCTGAGCATCCTCCATGGAACCCTTGGCTTTCTACACTTTTGCTTCATCAAACTGTCTCCTTTCTGATTGGATGCTGCTGTGTCCCTCAAGGGAGGTGAGGGTGTGTGTTTGCGGTTCTTTTGTAAGCTAGCTCCACCACCTCCACACACCCCTTCCTTTTTTATGTGCTCTTCTTCTCCGTGAAATTAATTTTTAAAATAGTAATAAATTCGTGTAAAAACAATAGAGGAAATCATACACGTAAACTGAGGACAGGAGAGGAGAGGAGAGGTGTCTCATGAACTCCACACATGCAGCCCTCCCCTAGACACTGGCCAAAAGGAAAGACTGGGACCCCACCCACCACAGCATGGTTCAGCCTCCTTTAGCCTGTGCCCCCCACCCCACCCCGCTCACACTGAAGAAGAGAAGATGGCCTAGAATGCCAGGACGGGCTGAGTCCTCTGGAAAAGAGGATTCCAGTTAGAACAATCTAACAGGTGAAGGCCAGCTTGGAAAATGAACTGAATAAAAATAATGTGAGTAATGCGATCTGAGGACTACCTGAAGTTGCCTTAAACTTAAGGTGTGACCAGGGCCAATATTTCAACGTACATTTTCTGGCATTGGCTATATTCAGTGTATTCCAATGTATTGTTTTTCTTCTATTCAGTAATTCTCTTGAAAGCCAGTAACAAGGAGAAATGTTAATACCCGTATATTCTGGCATATAGGACGACTGGGTGTATAAGATGACCCCCAACTTTTCCAGTTAAAATACAGAGTTTGGGATGTACTCGCCCTATAAGAAGACGGCACCCCGCATATAAGACGACACCCGACTTTTGAGAAGATTTTCCTTGGATAAAAAGTTTGAGAATGTTTTCTGGGATATGCCAGAATATACTGTAAATGCTACCTGAATCAGTTTGGTGGACAGAGACGAGAGTGAGCAAATTTCCATCAACTGTTGCCATTTCCTCATGCTGCTAGTATCACAAGATACAGAAAGCCTCCTTTCTTCAGTCTGCTGAAATTTTATGGATACATCTGACTGGGGCAATGAATTTTGGGAAAGCTCTTAAATGTTTCCTTTCATAAGATGTTTTCTTTATAAATATAGAGCACAGTATCAATGTGTAAAGAACGAAGACTTTCTTTTCTATTTTGCTAATGTTGTTTTTATTTCCCCATGTATTTCGTAGGCCTACGAGAAAGGAAAGAAGATGTAGTATTTGTACAAACCTATAGGAAGAGAAAGTCTGGTGACAGGAAAGAGGAAAGCTGCAAACTGTTTGTTCCCATGCTGGTTTCCCTTCCCCATTAACATCTCTTTCCTTCTTTCAAGTTATTACTACACAACTGTTTCCAACTCTTCCAGGTATGAGGATGTGATGGGCAGATGTGACTTAATTTCATCTTTTCATTGCAGTTGGCACCAAATGCAAAATAATCCAAATTGGATAAAAATCTTCATTGGATTTTTGTGCAAGGATTACTGTTCTTTTAGGGTATAGAAGCTGAGAAATCCTTAATAGTTCCAGTTGGTAAAGTTGTGGAATAGACTCCAGCAAAATGACTATCAAAGCAATACTTCTGGAAAAAAGAGAGAACAATATCAGTTTACCAATAAAGAAATGAGGTGGGGAAAAGAGGGGGGGGGGATAATGGCTTCATTTTTCAAAAGGGGGGCTTTTTTCCTGTACATTATTTTCAAATGTACATTAGCCTGAGGACCATGAATCCATTGGTTAACCAAAATGGGCTGTTCATGGTCTTCTGTGGGCTTCTAGCTTTCCATATCACATGATATAGCAACATAGTTTTATGTGCCTGCATATGTTAATTAAAAATTAAATAATATTATAACAACATTACCCACTAAAAATCTCTGTAATGGAAGGACCCATTCAAGTGTCAGGGTCTCTGCACCCTGTTGTGTATTGGGCTCCTGTACTTAATTGGGAGCAGCTGTACGTAATTTGGGAGTTGCATATATTGTGAACGTTGTACGAGTTCGCAGTTGCTGCTACTGGTGTAGAGCTGTTACTTGGGTGTGTATTGTAATAAAGAGGACTGTGATTTACTATTCCTGGCTGCTGGAAATGTTTGTGCAAGAACACATCAACTGGCGACGAAGATAAAAGTGGAAATTTATGGCTCTTCAAGGTCAGTTGGAGGAATTTAACCCTACGTGTCCCGGGAAGTGGGAAACGTACGAGGCAAGATTTGAGTTCTATCTAGTGGCTAATGGAATTACAGAGCCAGAAAGAAAGCGTGCAGTATTTTTGAGCTCATGTGGTGCAGAGACTTTTGAATTGGCACAAGCCTTGTTGGCACCTGTGAAGCTGATAGAAGTCCCTGTTAAGGATATCTTACTGGCTTTGAGAGAGCATTTTGTTCCTGTACCGTCGGAATTAGCAAGGAGATATGCATTTTACAAGAGGAATCAGCTTCCTTTAGAGAGCATATCTAAATTTATAGCTGAGTTGAGGCTCCTGGCTCAAAACTGCAATTTTTATAATTTGGAAGAAATGTTACGTGACAGACTTGTGTGTGGACTGAGGGATGAGGCTGTACAGAGACAGCTGTTTGCAAAGAAGAAATTAACATTTAAAGAAGCACAGGACGTGGCACTGGCGGCTGAAGTGGCATCCCAGAGTGTAACTGATGTGCGACAAGACAGAGAAACAACTTGTTTGATGGCACATGAGGCTCATGGGTCAGCATCTGGTGAAATAGACATTCATAAACTACACTTAAAGGAGAAGCAGCACACAGCATTATCATCTAAAGGACTGAGAAGGGGTGTGGGAGCTGCAAAGGAGTGTGGGAGCTGCGGAGCCCTTCATAACCAACAGTTTTGTAGATTTAAAGATGTTCAGTGTCTGTTGTGTAAACAGTGGGGACACATCAGAAGAGTCTGTAAAGTAAAGGCAAATCGTGGGGTGGGGAGGGGCAGATGGGCCCCAAGCCACCAGACAATGTATTCTGTACAAGCGATGCAGATGCCGGATGTACATCTTGAAACCAGTATGGACTCTGAGCTGAATAACATCGTAATTAACCATGTGCAACCCCCAACGCAGCGTAAAGTGATAGTGACTGTAAGGGTACAAAATGTTTCTTGTGAAATGGAGGTGGATTCTGGGTCTGTATTCTCCATTGTGGCATGGGAAACATATAAGAACTTTGCCCCTCAGGGAAAACCAGAAATTCAGCCTTTTGATGTGCCACTGAGAGATTATCAGGGAAATCGTGTGGCACTGATGGGGAGCTGTGTGGTTAGAGTACAATATGGACATTTTGATGGCCCCTTGAGGCTGTTGGTGGCACAGGGGGCCCGAACCAGTCTGTTGGGATTGGAATGGTTTGATAAGGTGGGAATTACAATCGAAGGGATCCATAGGGTTAATTCATCTATGTGGGATGCAATGTGTGATGAATTTAGGGAGGTATTTGATGGGAAACTAGGACAATATACAGGTCCTCCTGTGTCCCTACCCTTGGATCCAACTGTGGCCCCGATCCGATTAAAACCGAGGCAGGTGCCATTTGCCTTGAAGCCAAAAATTGATGCCGAGATAGATAAATTAGTGGCTCAAGGGATCTTAGAACCAGTTATGAATGCAAGGTGGGAGACTCCAATTGTGACACCATTAAAGCCAAATGGGGAAATTCGAATTTGTGCGGATTATAAGTGTACCATCAATAGAGCCCTGCAGCATCATTCGTATCCAGTGCCAATTGTTAGTCAACTGCTAGCGATGCTAGGGGGAGGAAACGTTTATGTGAAATTGGACTTAGCCCAAGCATATCAGCAGTTGAGAGTGGATGAAGAAACAGCAGAGGCTCAAACAATCGTGACCCATCGTGGGGCTTTTAAAGTGAAGCGCCTACAATTTGGAGTAAGTGTGGCCCCTGGGTTGTTCCAGAGCTTAATGGAGGGAATGTTGCGGGGTCTTCCAGGGGTCATACCATATTTTGATGATGTCTTAGTGGTGGGCACATCTGAAGAAGAGCTGAGGGCCCAGGTACGAGGGGTGCTGCAAAAGTTTGCCAGTGCTGGATTGAGGGTGAGACGAGATAAGTGTGTGTTTGGGGTGAGACAGGTGGAATTCTTAGGATTCAGGATTAACTCTGAGGGAATCCACCCGACCGCAGAAAAGGTTAAGGCCATTCAGGATGCACCAGTGCCGAGGTCAAGACAAGAATTGCAATCATTTTTAGGCTTATTGAATTTTTACCACGCATTTTTGAAGCAGAAGGCTACGGTAGCTAAACCCCTCCATCAACTGTTGGAAAAAGATGTTGGGTGGCATTGGGGGCATCAGCAAGATAAAGCGTTTCAGGGGGTGAAGAAACTTTTGACATCTAACAGTGTGCTGGTGCATTTTGACGAGCAGAAACCCCTGATACTGTAATGTGACGCGTCACCTTATGGGTTGGGCGCAATTTTAAGTCATGTACTGGAAGATGGCCGGGAAGCTCCTATTGCATATTATTCCAGAACATTGTCAGAAACTGAAAGGAATTACGCTCAAATTGATAAAGAGGCATTAGCCGTTGTGGCAGGGGTTAAGAAATTCCATGATTATGTGTATGGCCGGCCTTTTGTTATTGTGACTGATCATAAGCCATTATTGGGACTTTTTGCAGCCAGCCGGCAGACACCACAGATATTGTCACCAAGAATGTTAAGGTGGTCGGTATTCTTAAATGCTTATGAGTATACCCTGAAACATCGGCCTGGGAAGGAAATCAGCCATGTGGACGCATTGAGTCGGTTACCTATGTCAACGGAGGTAGGGGATGAGGTGCAGGTAACAGAAGTTTTATTATTAGAGACATTACCGGAACCCCCAGTGCAGGCGAAAGAGATAGCCGCAAAATCTGCAAAGGACCCTGTGATCGCCCGAGTTTTAAACTGGGCATGGAAGGGGTGGCCAACGGAAAGGGTCGAAGAGAAATTCAAGCCATTTGTGCTGCGGCAGAATGAGTTATCAGTGCATAAGGGGTGTCTACTGTGGGGAAATCGTGTAGTGATACCAAAGGTGCTTCAGGCAAGAGTGCTAGAAGCATTGCATATGGGTCATCCGGGCGTTGTCCGAATGAAAGCTTTGGCCCGCAGCTATGTGTGGTGGCCAAAAATGGACAGTGAGGTGGAAGAATGGGTCGCAAGGTGTGAACAGTGCCAACTGTCTCGGCCCGCACCACCTCGGGCCCCCATGATGCAATGGGAGACAACAAGGTCCCCATGGTCTCGATTACACCTGGATTTTGCAGGGCCGTTCCAGGGTCAGTGTTTCTTGATAGTAGTGGATTCTTATTCCAAGTGGTTGGAAGTTATACCGGTGACTACAATGACATCACAAACGGTGATCAGATCGCTGAGGCAATTGTTTACAACGCATGGCATCCCAGACACAATAGTGTCGGATAATGGGGCACAATTTACGTCAGAAGAGTTTCAGATCTTTGTGGCAAATGGATTGATCCGCCACGTGACATCTGCGCCATTCCACCCAGCCACTAATGGACAGGCTGAACGAATGGTAAGAACAACCAAGGAGCCCTTAAGCGAATTGTGGAGGGAGACTGGCACCAGCGGTTGGCGAATTTTTTATTGTCACAACATATAACACCGTGTAGTGTCACTGGAAGAAGTCCTGCGGAGTTACTGATGAACAGACGCTTGATAACATTATTGGATCGAATGCACCCAGATTTGGTGAGAGAACCATGGGAAAAACAAGAGTGTGAACAAGAGGCTCCCAGGACATTTGTGCAGGATGATCCTGTATTTGTGAGGAACTAAGGGAGCGGGCCAAAGTGGATTCCGGCCGTTGTAACGCAGGCCACTGGTCCTTTATCATATAGGGTGGAGACAGAAGAGGGCCGGGTTATCAAGCGTCATGTGGACCAAGTGAGGAGGAGAGCATCAGTTTCACAGCAGGCAGAGGGGATTGGAATTCAGAGTGAGGGAAAGGATGATGATCAGTCCCCAGTAGAACAAGTAGAGGAGAAATGTGGGGAAACGTCCCAGAAAGAGCCTGAATGTAGAGAGGGGGAAGAGTTTCAGGAGCAAGGAAAGGTGCAGGATAAGACACAGGACCAGGGAGGAGGAATGGTACTGCGGAGATCGCAATGCCAGAAAACACGCCCCCAGTATTATGGATTTTAGGGGGGAGGGGTGTTGTGTATTGGGCTCCTGTACTTAATTGGGAGCAGCTGTACGTAATTTGGGAGTTGCATACATTGTGAGCGTTGTACGAGTTCGCAGTTGCTGCTACTGGTGTAGAGCTGTTACTTGGGTGTGTATTGTAATAAAGAGGACTGTGATTTACTATTCCTGGCTGCTGGAAATGTTTGTGCAAGAACACACCAACCCGTAACTGAATTTTATCTAACTGTTTGGATCCATCTAGTCAAATTTTGCTGATCAAAGGACCTCAATCTGTGGCATTCTTTCCCATGCTCTGAGGCAATGGATTCCCACAATGGCACACATCTTCAGAAGTAGACTTTTGGCTAGTGGTTAGGGAGCTAGATTCATCTGGGAATACCAGGTTCGATTTGGCCCTCCCCCATGAAGCCAGCTGGGTGACCTTGGGTTAGTCACAGCTCTCTTCTGAGCTCTCACAGCCCCACCTACCTCACAGGGTATTCTGTTGTGGGGAGAAGAGCAGAAAGCTTTGTCAGCCGCTTTGAGTCCCTTTAAATGCGTGAGAAAAATGGGGTAGAAAAGCCAACTCTTCTTCAGAATTATAAACGGCATATTTTGTTGGAAAATGTTTGTAGAACTTTTTGGCCAGTTTGCTTGGAAATGATCACACCAACTATGCAAACAAAAATAACAACAACAAAAAAAATTCTCTGACGAAATTCAGTTAAACAAGGCCATTTAGATGGGGCACACAAGGAGGAAATTGTTTAATACTACTAGGGGAAGCAATACATTAAGCGATCAGGTCCCAGTCTTTTAGAATAGCAAATTCAATGCAGCCAGGAAAGGAACAATCAATGTAATTAAACTACACAGCACTAACTTCTGATGAAGTCTGATGTGGATCTTTGCGTATGAAGGCATTGCAGACCCTCCTTCCTTTACCAGCGCAGAGCATGTTGAACTCATGCCCTGTTCGTGTGCTTCCATATGCAATTGCTTGGCTACTATGGGAATATCTGCATGGTATGGACTATCTTGCACTAGATTGGCCCACTCCAAGCAATCCAGATACGCTAAGGGCCATTCACTCATTGCAAAGCCAAGCCAAGCCCGATTCTCAGCCTCTGAAATTAAGAGCTGGCACTGTCTTGGACAGATGCTGCTTCTGGGTACACAGCAAAATGGCATTGGGCTCACATGTCCATGGCCCACATGTTGTCAGCTGGTCCAGTAACTAGGCATGCACTGTTTGCAAGCAGTCCATGGTTGGAGTAGATTACATCACCATTTTCATCTCATAGCTCACAGTATACTTTATATTGTGCAGATGAATTGATCCACTGTAGGGCATGGTCTTCTCCAGTTCACTGATTCATAGTGTAGACAAAGTGTTCTAGGATATCCAGGTCATATTGCAAGTCTACTGTGGACACATCCTATGATAGCTGCCTATTGGACTAGATGGGCCACTGGTCTGACACACCATTCTACTTCCTACAGTATAATGTTTACATATTTGCGGAAACCTTGGCTTAAACCCTGTCCTAACAACTAGATCAGATGTTCAGAGATAAACCACTAAATGACAGTGTTGAGCAAGACAAAACATATACACACAATCTCTCCCCTCCATTGCTCAGCTCAGAGATAAACACTTCAACAGGAGGAGGACACGTGTTCAAAAGAGAGAAGATCTGAAACAGATTGTGCTGATTTGGGTGCAGATGGCTTTCACGGTCAGGCACATCTGGAGAGAAAAGTGGCAAAGGGATGAATGTGTAACATGGGTGAGAAGATTTGTCTGGGCAAGAGGGTACTGCTAGATATCTCAGTGATGGCCAACCTATGACACGTGTGTCACAGGTGACACACCAAGCCCTTTTGGGTGACACACATGTTCACCCTGGCACCTGGGCGTGTAGTGCTTGCTTGTTCTTGAAGTTTATGAAATACCAACTTTCAATTGAAGATTTAGCAAATGAAATTCAGCAACAAAAGTCACTAATGTAAAGAATTATTTGTTTTTGCTTTTAATAAAATATGTATATCAAAAATATAACTGTTTTACTAGAGCTACAAATATCACAAAATTATGGATCTTTCTAGATGTGACACAGCACACGAGTTAAGCTAGGTTTTCTTGGGAATTTTGACACAACGAGCTCAAAAGGTTCACCATCACTGGTCTATATATAACTGGTGCTTCCTTTACTCTTTGTGGTTCATATGCTTATCGTGTCCTCTCAATAAATAATTTTACTTAGCAGTTCTGAGATGGTCTTGGTCCAGCTGCGGAAAGCTTTTATTCCCTGAGGATCCCTAGATAGTGGGGAGGAGGTATCCTCCTACCTCAACAGTAAAGCAATCTTGATGACTACAAGAACACTCAAATGCTGATCACGCAGATGGTGAATGCAAACTCAGTGGATTTTCATCATTTGCATGCAGGTATTTTTTTTTAACCAAAATTTCACTTAGAATAACAAAAAGCATATTGGTATATAAGGAACCTTATGGCCACCTAGACTTTTTTGAGGTTTCTGTGCAAGGAAGTTGTGAGACCACAGCAGGGGCTATTGCTCATACTTGGTTAAGCGAGATGGACACTGTAGGTTTGAGTTTCCGTTTTTGTCGACTGTGAAAGCAAATCTGTTTTTCTTGTAACTTGACGTTTTATCTATTATGCAAGCATTTTCACATTTTTAAATTTTGGATGATGAGAAAAATTCAGCCATTACTCTTTAACAGTTCCAAGTGCATGGATTTGTATAAAGAATAATATATTAATACACATGATATATAATTTATAACTTTGCTATCCTTTTTATTTAGCACCATTTCAGAACTTCTACTGCTTGAGATGCCTTCTTACAGAGTCTCAGTAGAAGATTAAACAATCAAACCCTAAATCTACTTTAACATCTAAAGCTAAACTTTAGATTTGCCTGTTGTCAAAACTCCTCATCTGTTGTTGCTATCACGCACAGCTTCCTACTTGTCAGACTTGATTATCGATCTGTTCCCACTTAGCTTGCAAATCCATCTGAAAAGCGTTCCTTGCACAAATTCCAGCTATTGCAGTTTTCCAGTGTGATGAATGGTGTGAGGGAAGCTTTTTAGAAGTGATTTCCTAGCAGCATGAACCTCACCAAGTGCACAACTTGCTCTCAATGTCATGTGAATGTCATGTGTAGTTTGCATACATTTTGTGCAGTTCTGAGTAAGGCTACATTCAGATGAGCCATCAATGTCATCAGTCAGGAAATAAGAGGGAAGATCCTCTTCTGGCTTGATAAGTGGAAAACGGGCAGGAAACAGAGTAGTAATAAATAGGCAGTCCTCAGAATGGCCCCCCCTAAGGTTCAGTATTGGGACCAGTGCTTTTCAATTGATTCACAGCTGTTCTAAAAGGAGTAAGCATTGAGACAGCTGGTTTGCTGACCACACTGAATTACTCAGGATAGTGAGAATACAAACAATTGTGAAGAGCTCCAGAAGAGCTTCTTGACATTGGAGGAAGTGGACAACCAAGCAGAAAATGAGTTTCAATGTTAGCAAGTGTAGGATGATGCACACTGGAAAGCAACCTCCCACCCACCCCCAATTGCAGCTATGAATTGATATGATCTGAGCCTTCTGTTGCTATCCAAGGTACCTTTGGATTTGGATGGAAAGCTCAATAAAGGTCTCAGCCTAGAAGAAGTTGGACAGATTCATGGAGGATAGGTGTATCAATGGCTCCTGTAATAGAGGCATAGGTACTTCCTCTGAGAAAGAGACAGGATGCCTCCAAAAAACATTTGTCAGAAGTTGAAAGCAGGTAAGAGCTTTGCCTTTAATTTCTGCTTGAGAATGCCCAGAAGCAAATGATGGGCAACTGTGTAAGAGGAGATGCTGGATTATTTATTTTATTTATTTATTTATTTAACTTTTATCCCGCACCATCTCCACCTTGGTGGACTCTGAGCGGCTAACAAGGTTAAAAATAAATGGGCTTCTCTTATATTCTAAAGGAATAGCTCGTCACTAACAGTATTAAAAGCCCTACCAGATGGCCATGGATCTGGAGCAGTTTTTCTCAGGAGCCATAATGAAATTGCATTTTTTTTTTTTAGAAAGACACCCTGAAAGTAAAATTTCCCATGCTTTGCCTGGAGTGTCCTTTCTGGGTCTGGGCACAAGCACTGGCTGTCACTGGAATGTAGCCATTTGCCCATCCATAAATCATCCTTTTAGCTGGAGGTAAACACAGCCTACATGTTAATGAGATTTCCATATAGACATTTAAGTCAGAGTAGTGTTTCACTCTTTTCTTGGGATCATAAGGGGTTAATCTTCTCAAGCCGAAGAGCTGTACTGTACTTAGCCTAGGTCAATTCTCTGGAAACAATATGCCAGGAGTGTATATGACCAAACATAAACGTAAATGTGTGTATATCACATAGGTAGGGTATGTGCACATGTCAGAATATGGGTGTGTTCCCTGATGGCTCCAAGCAGAATACGTATGGGTTATGCTCATCATGCAAATCCAGGACCGACCACTAGGGGGCAAAGCTCCAAAAATATAAATAGAACCTCCATAGCCAGCCTCAGTTGACTATTCCTCAGTCGCTTCATCCACATAGCACCACTGAGCTGCTGACTCTTCGGAAATATGCCTTAGGCACAAGTTAAGAGCAGGGGCACCCTTGTTGGTAGATGTTTAGTTGTAGTTTTTAGCCCTAAAGCCTTTATTTATTAAGACAAGCCTATTAATGTTTTTTTAATTGGATTTTATCTCCCATGTACTGTAAAGACAGAATCCTGATTCTGTCTATTTTGTCTTAAGCTTTCCTGTTCTTTGGGTGGTCTCCCCCTTGCACTCCCAGTTTTTGGGGAATAGCCTTTACTTTGAACTGTGTAGATCTCCGTGTTTTCGAAGGTTATTTGTTGTATTTACTTTTATGTTCTATGGGGGTGAGCTCAACCTCTCCACTGTCACCAGCAACTGTGCTAAGCATCCAGAACGAAGGGTTTGTGTGAACAGGTGGAAATTCTTTCTGCTGAATTAATATAGAAGAGAGTTTCTCCTTATTGTTCTATAGACTGCAGGTGGGAGAGCTAGAAATTTTAGATGGTAAATAAACTTTATCATGAAGTTTGATTTTAAAAAGCCAGCAGGTTCCTCACCTGAACATGTGAAGCAACTCTTAAACTCATCTGAGTAAAAGCAGCCACAGACTTGGGCCCTTTCTGCTCTAGGCCTTATTCTGGATTATATCTTGGAACAGGAATATATGTCATCCGTATGGTAATGCAGACTATGAAAGTCCTTCCCCACGGCCTGCTGTAGTCTGCACTATCATGTGGATTGCAGGTCCTATTACAGGACATAATCTGGAACAAGGCCCAGTGCAGAAAAGGGCTTAAGACAATGTTGAAATCCTTTGGGGATATCATGAAAGTTACAACAGAAAGCAGAAGCAGATACAAATTTCCAGGTGTTAAATGGTTCCTTTCTTAAAAAGCAATCAACCATTCAGTCATTGCAACTAATACAGTAAACATGCCTCACAATAGAATAGATGATGTAGAAGACAGCACAGTTGCCAGATAAGAGGTGTAAAATGAATTTTAGAAAGGATTTGTGCCTGCATTTTCACTGATCTGAACAGAAACTCAGGCATTTTGGTATAGTGAACTTATTTATATCAGAAAGCAGAGAAGCTCAATGGTTTTTTCAGTCAGAATGGATTCTAGGGATCCCAGAATAATTCATATAGTAAGGTACATGCTCTGTCTTATCAGTTTGGTATAAACTATAAGGTGTGTGTGCATTTTAATTCGGTTTCAGTCCACTTTTAGAATGAGATAATGCATTGGCACAATAGAAAGTTGTTTGCTTTTGGTTTTATCTAACTGAGAAAATCACCTTTGGGTTAGATAATATGGAAATAAAAAGATGAGTTGCCTTGCTGATGTGTCCTTCCATTCAGAAGGTGGACTGAAGCTGGATTAAAACTTAGGATGTGGTCACACCTAAGGTTTAATCCAGCTTCAGTCCACTTTCAGAGTGACAGAATATATCAGCAAAATGACAAGCTGTTTTCTTTCAATGTTAAATAATTCAGAAAAATCACCTTTGGGATAGATAATGTGGAAAGAAAATTACTAGTCACTTTGCTGCCGTCTTACTCTGAAGGTGGCCTGCAGCAAGATTAAACTTTAGGTGTGACTAAAGCCTTAGGTGTTAATGCAGCATACAAGAAAGAAAAACCTGTACCTCTAGAGCAGTGGTTCTCAATCTGTGGGTCACGACCCTTTGGGGGTCAATCTGCTCTTTCATGGGGGTCATCGAAGACCATTGGAAAACACATAGGAACTGAGACACCGTTCTTCTATCCATCTCCAGGCGGGTCTGCCCACATACGAGTACCTGGCATGATGACATCACTGCGCCAACCCCATCACATACACCCCATGCAAATACAGTAGAGAGCAGTTACTGTATAGAAAGCAGCAGTATTGGAGGTCAAACAACACTTTTATATTCGGCTGTGGTTGTTGGGAATCCTATGCTTTTATTAGGTTCAATTTGTAACAAAAATGCACCCTGCATATCAGATATATCCATTAAGGTTTCATAACAGTAGCAAAATTACAGTTATGAAGTAACAACAAAAATAAGTTTATGCTTGGGGGTTAGGGTTACATTGGAGGTCACCACAACATGAGAAATTTAATAAAGGGTCATGGTATTAGGAAGGTTGAGAACCACTGCTCTAGAGCTACTTGATTCTGAGGAAAACAGAGGGGGAACTACTCTGGTGTCCTTTGAGTAAGGTAAGGAGAAGAATGTTATCAAATGTGTTCTGGCACTCTGTTCTTGTGCAGAACCTTTGGGATCTCTTCACAAAAGTTTAGTGACAAAGCAAAAAAAAAAAAGGTACAGCACACAAAATAGGATCCATAAGAACATCTCACGCAGTGGCCCACCAATCGCCCATGGACATCTTAAACAGAGATAAAGGCAAACCTTCTCCTGCTCTCAAATCCCAGCAAATGGCCTTAGAGGCATCCTCCTTGTCCCCCAAGACTGAAAGATGTACTTAGGCATTCATTCTAGTAGCCATTGATACATCTGCCGTCTATAAACTTGTTAAACCCTTCCTTAAAGCCATCTAGGCTGGTTGCTGTTACCACCACCTCTTCTGCCAGCAAATTCCATAGACTGATGACCCTCTCAGTGAGGGAATACTTCCCTTTGTCTGATCTGACTCTCCTACCCATCAGCTTCATAGAGTGCCCCCTGGTTCTAGTGTTGTGTGATAGAGAAAAGAAATTAGTCCACCTTTTCTATACCATGCATGATTTTATATACTTCAATCAGGTCCCCTCCTAAATGCCATCTTTCCAGGCTGAAGAGGCCTAGATGTTGCAGTCTGATTTAGTCAGGGAGGTGTTCCAGCTCCTTAATCATCCTGGTTGCCCAGAATGATTCAGTATAATTTGAATAGAAGAGAAGCCCTCCCTGCTGGACAAAGTAAACTAGTAACTTCCCTTAATCACACCTAATTAGTTGGGGTTCCTACAAAGCCATCTTACTCTTCCACAGAAAGATCCCCAAAGATTCGTGTTTACATATTTGAAGACCCCAGAAAGGAAGAAAGCAGCAAGAAGCTCAACAAGCCTTGTCTAGTAACATGGAGAGAGAAGAGATTTTATAATAAACAACACATTTATGGGAAATCAACCTAAGGCCAACAAATATCCAGGCAGTGTTATGGTTTTAATGTGTTCATTTTATACACTGTAAACCGCCCCAAGACCTTTGGGTATAGGGCAGGATAAAAATCCAAATAAATAAATAAATGTAAATGGGGTGATCTAATGATCATCCAAGTGTCAAGTTTGTTTGGGTACTTTAGGTGCTTTCTGCAGTGGATCTTATTCTGGGAGATAAAGAGAGAGTTCATAGTTTTGCAATGGTCCATAACCCCTTTACAGCACTCATTTTTTTAATCTGCAATACAGAATTCTTGGGAGTATTTTTGGAACAAGAACATTTGCCTGTCCATGGGAAACACTTATTTCGCTTGCTTTATGGTCTGATTTTAATCTGTTTTATGAAAGCTATTTTGTGAAGGCTGCCTGAAGAGCTGTGAATAAATAAAACATAAAAACAAGTACTTAGGAAACATTGCAAACCTCTTTAGGGGGAAAAATAGACAAATATCAAGCACACTGACTTTCTGAATTTCAGAAATAAACAGTGTCATCCTAACCTTGTTGGCTTGGAAGGAAGTATAATGTTTTCCTGCCAGGAAACTGAAATTATCAGGACTTCTCTAAATGTTCATTTTGCATTTCAAAGATTTTAAAAAAGGACATTGTTGCAGTGCACAGTACGTGCCACCTTGGGGTGCCTTGTCCTTTAGTAGAGTGAAATATATACAGCGGAGATAAAGGAAATCAAGGAAAAACCAGTGAACAGAGTATATTCCATTCAAAACTAGACTACAAAAAGACAAAAGGTATAAATAGAAGTAAAAAAAATGTTCAAAATCTAAGTAGCCATAATAACATAATACCTTCAAGTGAAACAATTGGCACAGTATTCTGCAAAGTCAACAGAGCCATGTACTTTCTATGCACTTCCATCTGTACTGCCTATAGCTGATATTTGTTGTGGTTGGGTACCATCAAGTCATGGCCAAGTACTGGTTGACTGCATGGACACCTCCATGGGTACCTCTATGCAGTTTTATTGGCAATGATTCAGATATAGTTTGCTATTACCTATTTCAGGAGATAGGCTGGGGATTAAATAAGCAGGCAGTTTGCTCTACCCCTGAGCTACAGCCAGTTCACCGTTGCTGACTATATATGGGGGAATTTATATAGAGACACACATACCATTACATGGCACAAGCCCAACAGGTGGACAATCTCCTTAAATGAAGGCTGTGTTCAGACATAACAAAAGGGGACAGTGTGGCACAGGTGTTCCCAGCCTTCTCTAATCCACATTTTCTAGCACAAAATGTCCATGAGAGTGAGAAGGGGTAGACTGGTATCATCCTACCCTGAAGCCTTCTCAGAGCCTTTTTTGTTTTGCTGGGTCTGATCGCAGCTAATGTTACGGTACCCTTAGCTAAAACAGGCAATAATATTCATGCATGCATGCATGCTTTTATGCTGCATACTCAAAGGTTTCACGGTGGGTTGCAATAATAAACACAATGTCAAAAGAACCTAAGTGTCTGAATGTGGTGAAAAGCTGTTTCCTCAGCCAAAGAGCAGGGTAAATAAGTGCAACCCTATCCAAAGGGAAATGGTCTACTTCAAGGGGAAATTAGGGAGAAACCATCATTGCATCCAAACATTCAGGCCAGCAGCACAGTACTTTTATTTATTTTTACTTCCACACACTATTTTGGTGGCGGAGCCTGATGCTCCAACAAGTTTTTGAGAGAAGAAGAAAAAGAGTTGGCTTTTCTACCCCGCTTTTCTCACCCATTTAAGGGGACTCAAAGCAGCTGATAAACCTTCTGTTCTTCTCCCCACAACAGAACATAGTTCTTCCTCCTCCATGAAGCCATCTGGGTGACCCTGGGCTAGTCACAGCTCTCCTCAGCCCCACCCACCTCACAGGGTGTCTGTTGCGGGGAGAAGAATAAGAAGCTTTGTCAGCCGCTTTGAGTCCCCTTCAATGGGTGAGAAAAGCGAGGAAGAAAAGCCAACTCCTGTTCTTCTTCCATGAAGCCAGCTGGGTGACCTTGGGCTAGTCACAGCTCTCCTCTGAGCTCTCACAGCCCCACCCACCTGACAGGGTGTCTGTTGTGGAGAGAAGAATAAGAAGCTTTGTCAACCGCTTTGAGTCCCCTTCAATGGGTGAGAGAAGCGGCGTCGGAAAGCCCACTCCTCTTATCTTTCTGTCCTTCCCCACCAATGTCCCCTTCAGTCCAGGCGCGGCTGCTTCGACGGCAGGCCCGAGGAGCCCGTTTCCCCTTTTTCGCTTCCCGCCCCCTCCCCCAGCCGGGCCCGCCGCCGCCGCCGCCGCCGTCCTGTGAAACCTTCATAAGCAAATGAAGGCGGCAGAGGATGGGCTCCTTCTCGGCCCGACGAGGAAGTGGCGCTCAGCCGAAACGCAGAACTAGCGGAGGAAATCGCTGCTGGGCTGGCGAGCGAGAAAATGAGGAAGCGAGCGCTCCAGTCAGCCTGAACGACGGCAGGGCCGGCTGCCCAGGCGCCTGCTGCTGCTGCTGCTGCTGCTGCTGCACAGGGGCCCTGCCCGGCCAGCAGCGAGAGCGGCAGGCGTGGTCGGTGGCCGAGAAGGCGAGACCCCTGGCCGGGACGCCGCTGGGGCGAAGCGCCATCCTGCGGTCCGGGCTGGGCTGGGCTGGGGCGGCGGGCGGATTGCGCCCTGCTGCTGCGCCTCTGGCACGGCGCCTCAGACCACGCAGGAGCTCGGGGCGCAGCCGGAGAGGCGCTTTGGCCGAGAGAGACGGCCCTCAGAGCCGTCGCCTCCACCGGGTTCAGGTAAGGGAGAGGCGGGAGGAGGCGAAGGTGGCCTGGAAACCGGGGCGCGCCCGCCGTCGCGTCGCTTTCTATCCGTAGCGCGTGTAGACCCAAAGGCTAAGTTGCGCCTCTGTCTGCACTGGAGCGGACCTTTCTGGTGGGGGGACAGAAGAAGGGCCTGAGGGGGGGTTGTTGTTGTTTGCCCCACCTAAGCAAGACTCGACGACTCATTTTCCCCTTCCAACTAGATAAACTGGACAAGCATCCCCCAAACTGAGGAACCGATTGACCCCCGTATAAGAGAGGAGGAAGAGGTGAGGCTGAGAGATCATTCGGTTCGGGGAAGAGGCGTGGCCGAAAGAGGACGGATAGCCCCCAAAACGAAAAAGAAAACCCTAGAAAAGTCTCTTGCGAAGTTCTGAAATTATCCATTCCCTCAAGTTTGCCGTTTGTGCATCACCCTCCCTTCTACACCTAAATTTAAATTCGCTTTCAGAGTGCAAGAATGCATCAACAAAGGCACAAGCTGTTTTCTTTTCGTATTAACCAACTCGGAAAATCAAAGGTCGGGTTGTGGAAAGAAAACCTGCTTTCTTATGCAGAAGGTGAACTGAAACTGGATTAGAAGTTACATGTAGACAAGATAGATCAAGATGTGTCTAACAAAATGTTGGAAGTGTAAAACCAGTGAAGGAGCTTTCTATAATATGTGATGGGCTTGTAAAAAAGCAACAACAAAAGATCGGATGCAGGTATATAATGCAATGGGAAGTATTTTAAAAACAAATGTATCATTTGGGGCAGAATTGTTTTTGTTAGGAATTATAGATGAAAGTGTAGATAACATGAGGTCTTTGATTCTGTATATGGTAACAGTAGCAAGAATATTTTACGCCCAAAAATGGAACGATGCTGAAATTTGGTCAGTGGAAGGATGGTTAATTGACTGAACTAGCAGAGATGGACAAATCAACAAACTTTATTTAAAAAACAGAACAATAAATAAGCATGTAAAAGAATGGAGACTCTTCATTGGTTATCTACAAGAAACTGGTGTAATAACTGTCGGATTTGTCTGATCTTCAAGGGGCCAGCTGAAAGGAAGAAAAAATTCTGATGGACCAAATAGGAAAGAGATACTTAGGGAAGATTTTGAAGAATGGAGGAAGTAATCTATAACAAACAACTGAAAGATGTAACATTAATGTGCAGATACAAATTAATGGAAAGGTGCAGTTTTAAGTTGTGTTAAATAATGAAAATTATATATATACAGAAGTTACATGTAGAAGGTCCTCAAGTGTCCTTTACTACCATTGAGATAGATTTGTTTGGTCTAGTGGTTAGGGAGCTGGACTCTTATCTGGGAATACTGGGTTTGATTCTGCCCTCCCCCATGAAGCCAGGTGGGTGACCTTGGGTGAGCCACAGCTCTCTTCTGAGCTCTCATAGCCCCACTTACCTCACAGGGTGTTCTGTTGTGGGGAGAAGAACAGAAAGCTTTGTCAGCTGCTGTGGGTCACCTTAAATGGTTGAGAAAAGCAGGGTAGAGAAGCCAACTCTTCTTCTTCTTCAAAAGATCTACGGCTTTGAACAGAATAAAACCATGGCTCCATGACCAGAAAAGCCTGGTTTAAGTTAAGTGGAAAAAGGACAACCAAAATACTGCACTGTAGATAATGTAGAAATGAAACAGATGTAGTTACTGAGACAGTCCTGTCTTCAGGGTTCTGTCCAGATAATTGCGCAAGTCTTCACAGCAGTTTTGTGAACTAGCGCTTGCTTGCTGAGAGGTGGCGATTTGGAAACGCTGGGCAGGGGCTTGGTGGCAGACCCTTTCCAAAATTAGCTACTGACTTCTCTGCATGAAAAGTTGCCTCATTGTGATCTCATAGTGGGGCTGCTGATGTCAAAGCTGCTCACACAGTCTAGCAGGGTTCCAAACAAGATTTCGAGGTCAGTATTACTTAGTCAGTGATCAGACATAGTCCAAAAAAACCCCCATCTCTAAGGCACATTTGATCTCTGAGGTGGGATCGTCAGCCAGCCAGCCCTCCTCCCTCTCATGAACGTTTGTGCTAGAAAAGGTGGATTAGAGAAGGTTTGGGAACAGGAAGTCCAGGCCACACGCCTTCTCACTGAGGCTCTTCTGAGGTGCCCCTTTTTATTATGTCTGAACACAGCCTTACCGTGGCCCGCAGGATCTCAGACGTGTCATGCGTCAAACGTCAGTAATTGCATACTTTTTTTTTGTTGCTTCGGTTCAGTGTTCTTAAGGGGGATTAAAGATAGATTTCAGTTATAATAGTTAACAAGTAAAAGCCTATAAGTCAGAGGAAGGAGGCAACAGGTTAGATGCTTTCCATTATAGAGGTACTGAGAGTTTTTGACTTCCTGGAAAAAAATTACAGTAATTAAAGGGAGATGGGAAGCATTAGCTCTAAAAAAAATGGCAGATGAAGAAAACCAACGCTTACAGATTGTGTTTTTTGGGGTGGAGAGCAAAGCATGGTCTGCAGTTTTATGAATTATGAAATGGTGGAAAAATTAGATGAGTGCAGTAGTTGAATTTGGGTAGGGAGCCTTTCAAAAGTGTCATGCATATTTGACTTTTAAATATGAATTTACTAGACTCTCATGTCAGCTGAATGTCTGCAATACAGGGCTAATAAGATTCATTAGAATAATTCTTAAGTGTGCATTAGTTTAAATTCAAGTACCTCCTATGCTTGTGAAAAATTAAAGTTAAAACTGTAGAACTGAGGTACCTTGCATTGCTTTGCTCAAGTCTGAAAACTCATGTGTTTCATTTAGCCAGGAGTCTATTTGTTAGAAGGAGGGTTAAATTAAATGTGAATAACAGACTTTAAACTGATTGATATAATCATAAGATGTCTCCCATCTTTAGGTTCTACTTCTGTTAATTCAAGTATTGGGTTTGTTAGAAGAAAGTCAGAGCTTTAGCTTTTCTATTTTCCTGTGCGGGCTCTACTATCAGAGAAATTGCTGTAATAACTGCAAGAAATATTCATTTTGTGTGGTTGACATCTGTCTAGTTATGCAGCAGATACATAGATGTTCTGCATCCACTTTCCTAAGCCTTTCTTCAACTAAAGGTCACTTTACCCTGTGAAGTCGCTTCTTTTCATACTTTCATTCTTTTTTCCCTCAGACACAGAAATAATTACCACCAAGAACTGAAAGTTGAAGGGGAAAAATGGCAAGTTTTGATGCGATTAGCCACCTCCCCTATTTCTTTGGTAACATCACGCGTGAAGAAGCTGAAGATTACCTCCTTCAGGAAGGACTGAGTAATGGATCGTATCTACTAAGACAGAGCCGGAACTATTTAGGTGGTTTTGCTTTGTCCTTGGTTTATGATAAAAAGGTTTATCATTACACAATTGAGAGAGAAATAAGTGGCACTTATGCCATCACGGGAGGTAAATCCCACAGGAGTCCTGTAGAACTCATTAATTATCACTCCGATGAAACCGACGGTCTTGTTTGCTTGCTCAGGAAACCGTGTAATCGGCCACCTGGAGTAGAACCCAAAACAAGTCCATTTGAGAACTTGAAGGAAAATCTCATCAGAGAATATGTGTCACAAAGGTGGAATTTATGTGTGAGTATTGATCTGGGGTTTATTTCTTCTTCTTCTCTCTCTCTCTTTTTTGTTGGCATCTAATAAAGATAAGGGATGCATCCAGATATGTTAATACTGTGCAGCAGAATGCACAGCCATGTTGGAGGCATCACACACGACGACTGCTGGATTGTAGTGATGACGCATTATACTGATGCTACTGCAGATTTACTTAACGCTGATTTAACAGCTGTCCCTGTGCAGTATTAAGAAAATTTGAATCTTCCCACCAGTCCGAATGGAATGGCGAGAAGAGCCAATGAGAACAGGGAGGGCAGCTCAACTCCCATTGGCTGCCTCATCACACGTGACGCATGAGCAAATGCCAACTCTCACACCTTCTGATGAGGAAGCTATGGGAGGCTGCTCTAGACTGGATAGCAGGATGTCTCTTCGCAGCAGGTAAGCTGCGATTTTTCCTATAACTCCGGATTTATTCCACTAGTCTGGAAGGTACCAAGTGTGGAGCAAGAGCAGAAGGGTATTGTAAAGGCCGCCTTTCCACCCTTACCTATTTCATATATATATTTATCTTAATTTGGTAGTGTGGTAGCGATGTGTTTATTTGTAAATCAATCTCTGTTATTTCCTTCCAAGAGGCGCACCTTCCATTTCCTTTTCTCTACTCTTTGGCTTGATAATAATGTTGCCTCCCTTCTGATGCTGCAGCAGACAGCACCCTGCCCCCACTCTGCCAACCTCCAGCAGTGGGTTGGATACAGTTACTGTTTAGAACTCTGGCCCTATTTGGCTCCCTCTATAAACAGAACTCGACGAAGCTTCTTTGAAACAACAAGAACATGTGTTTATTGAATACAGATGAAGTTTAAAGTCAGCTTCTTCTCACAGTTAGTTACACGTGGTTACTTTAGCTGTCAAGCAGTTCAGTCTTTCACTTTTACCCTAAGTCAAAAGACTCTACAAGTTCAAGAATAAAACTTCAATCAGTTCAGGATTTGTTAGCTTTCCTATTAAATAACTTCACAAGCTTAACAATCTCATACCAAAAGACTCAGGACCCTAACTTTAGCCTCCTCAGCTAAGAGCCCGTTTCTCCCCTTCGTTAACCTCCCTGATTAACGACCCCAGGCAGAGAACAGAAATTGTTCCCTCAGGCCCCCTTAAATATGGGCCTGGCTGGCTAGCTTCGCCCTGATTGGCTGAGCTCCGCCTGGATGCAAATTCAACCCCTCCCCTTGGAGTGCTCAACTAGCCCCTCCCTTAGGCTACTTACCCTTGTGAAAATACACTTTGGCGACACTTTTAAGCGTCTGGACTTACCGTGTTCGCCACACTTTGCATTTTAAACTTAAAAACGTACTTTTGGGATTGAGGGGTCCTAGCGGGCATCACAGGTATGGATTAGGGATTTGCATTAATATTCAAAACATTCAAAATTTGATCGAATTTGATTGAATCTGGACATTTGAATTCAAATCAAATGTCTATACATTCGAAGATCTGAACATATTTTTGAATCATTCATATGAATTATTCGGACATTTATATGTGTATGGATATATACGTGTTACATTTGTATCCATATTTGTACAGATACATATGGGATGAAAACAGGATGCATATAGGATTAAAACTGGATGCGTACGGACACATTCAAATGTTGTCGAAATTTGTATATTCAAATATCAATTGAATATTTGTACGAATAGATTTGAATGTATTTTATTCAAATCAAATGTGAATACATTTGAATTTTAAACATTTGAACAGATTCAAATCTTTGGATGTTCGACTCAAATGGAATCGAATCCCAAATATTCGTGCACGCCCCTGGTGTGGATGAACTGTATATGTATTCATAGAGTCACTGAAGAATATTTTTAAGCCAAAATGAGCAAAACTGTATCTAAACAGGAGTATTATTTGGGTGGTCTTCCTTGCATTCTGGGTAAAATAACGAGACCGTTTAAAGCTCTCATACATGTAGCAGCTGAATTTCTTCTATCAAAGCAGTGTTTTGAATTCTTATTTGGGACAGATTTACAGATGGCTTGCTTTCTTGTATTCTTTCCACTTTAACTACAATCCTGTTCCATGTGGCAGCGTGTCTTGAAGTAACTATTGATTAGTCTTGCATGAATTTTCCTGATTTGTTTTTTAAAATAGGTTCCTAAATTAAAATAGGTTCTAATTAAACTAAATTAATTTAGGTGAAGCAAATGTATAGCTCGTATACTGTAATTGTTCAGAATACTTTAGCCATAGAACCTTCTATATCAGCTTTCACAGAGTGTATTTTTGATTTTATGTGTCAATATAACATCATTGTTTTTTCAGTATGGTGCCATTTGGCACCATTAGAGACTGCTATTTTGGGGGGGGGGGGACTGGTGGCTGTCCTGGCAGTGGTCCAACTTGATTGTAAAATGTGGGAGGAAGCATTTCATTATAAGAAAAGTACCAGGAGCTAGCAAGAAAGGAGGAAGAGGGATTGAGAATCCAATCACAGTTGGTGGAAGGCTGCTCTCTTTGAAGGACAAACTCTGGAAGAAAAGCACTGGGAGCAAGAAGAAAACACCTCTGGAGACAGAGGCACCCAGATTTTATATGTCTCTGGCTAAAAGTCCTCCTGCAAGATTTTCTGGATCACAGCATGAAGACCTTTCAGGCTTCCCTGTCCTGGGCAGCCCCATCTCTTTGGTGCTACAAATCTCCAGCTCTTGCAGCTTCTTCCTCCTGCTGCTTTTCCAAAGGAGAATTCACACCTGATGCAGTTGTCTCTCTGGGCAAAGCATCCTCCTCTGCCTGTACCTCTATCACCCTCAAGAAGCCATTTTCCAGCAAAGATTCTTCACAATTTTCCAGCAAACTTCACAATGGAAATTGCCACCCCCATTTTTGCTGCTGCTTCCCATGCCTTTAAAATTTAGATCAAGTTGGATCACTCCCAAGGGACCTACTGCTTTTGTCACTTGGTCTTCCTTTGTCCTTCCACCCTCCAGAAGGTGTAAAATCTGTGCCTATATTTCTCTTTTCAGGGCTGTTGTCCTCAGAGAGAGTGCCCTAACCCTCAATTTAAAGTGATTTAAATTGCTTTCATAGACACTTACACATAATGCATGATTTTCCTGGAACTTAGCCTTTGTGTCTGTCTCTTTCAAAGCATCAGCTATGCACTAAAACAGACATAGGAACAGCTAAAATTGCAGCATACTGAAGGTGAAGAAGTGAAAACTGCCTTGATAACTAAACTGTTAAAGCCGGATACCAATAATTTTGCTGAGTTTGGAACTTTGTCTATCCTGATTGGTATCCATTCTTCATTGGACGGGGGGGGGGGGGGAGAGTACTTGTTCCTCACATTCTGTATTTTTTAAGATCTTGATTTCTGTCTTTGAGTGCAAATCTATATTTTATATGAATTTTTATACCTTTTCCCACCTTATAGGGCCATGCCCTTGAACAAGCGATTATTAGCCAGAAACCACAACTGGAAAAATTGATTGCCACAACAGCCCATTTCAAGATGCCCTGGTTCCATGGGATGATATCTCGGGAGGAATCTGAGCATCGTGTTCTTGTAGGGCCAAGGATCAATGGGAAGTTTTTGTAAGTAAATATTTTTGTCTGCTGTAATTCCCACATGTATTTTGGGATGTTTTCCTTTCTTAAATACTGCAAGAGTTTGAACAGTCAGATGCTGTGGTGGAGGAGATCCTACATGAATATTGAAATTCAACTGTAGATGCTGAAGACAGAGGGCAATTCTGCTATCCCGGACTTGCAAGCCCCCATTCTGCATGCTGGTGTACTCTAAGGGCCCTAGATAGCAGGTAGTGGGAGAACCAATCCTGGCCCAATCCTGGCTCTCTATGGCCCTGCTCGCACTTTAGCATAAGATGACCTCAGGTTGCCTTCAGGTTTTGTTACTCACATTATTTTTATTCAATTCATTTTCCAAGCTGGCCTATCCCCATTAGACCATTTTACCGGGACCCTCTTTTCCAGAGGGCTCAGCCTATCCTGGCATCCCAGGCTGTCTTTGCCCCTCAGTGTGAGCGGGGTGGGGGGAGAGAATGGACTAAAGGAGGCTGAACTGTGCTGTCGTGGGTGAGGTCCAGTCTTTCGTTTCAGCCAATCGGCAGACTCAGAGTTTGTGAGGCACATCCCCTTCTCGGTTTATGTGTATGTGTATTTTTCCACAAATTTATTATTATTTTTAAAAATTAATTGAACAGAGAAGAAAAGCACATAAAAAAGGAAGGAACGGCATGGAGTGGGGGATCAGGCTTTAAAAAGAATTGCAAACACACATCCTCACCTTCTTTGAGTGATAGAACGGCATCCAATAAGAAAGAAGGTAGATTTGATGCAGCAAAAGGGGTGGAGAACCAAGAGTTCTGTGGAGGAGGCTCAGATCGATTATAGAGAAAGGAGTAAGCAATTTAACCCAAAGCAAGGATGGTCCAAGGATGACCTATAATGATCTAGGTGTGAACAGGACTGGTACGACCTCAGTTCTAATTATGAACCAGGACATCCTGTCATATAGGTGTGACCAGGGCCTATGACTTCTTGAACTGCTCACCATATATTGAGTTGATTAATAAACAGCCAGCCTCTGAGGATACATTTTCTATGTACATCAGGCTGGATAGCTTTAAGAAAGGATTAGATCAATTAACGGAGGACAGCTGTATCAATGGCTACTAGAATGGATAACTAGGTCCTGTCTCCAGGTTGGAAAGACAGGCAAGATACTTCTAAATGCCATATGCAGGGAGCTGAGAGCAGATGAAGTTGTTACCTTCATCTTCTGCTTGAGAATGCTCAGAGGCAATTAGTAGGCTACTGTGGCTGTGTCCAATCAGCATCTTTTTTCGGGGATACGCTGTGCCCCCACTGTGGGCAATGGCCTGTCCATCTGACTGACAAGAAGTCACTTTGGCGGGACAGTGCTGCTTCCAATCTCCGTGTCATGCTTACTGGAAGCAGCTGCACTCTCCCTGCATGGCTTCCAGTCTTCGTGTCTGACCAACAGGAAGCGGCTTTTGACAGGACAGTGAGACAGGATACTGGACCAGATGGGCTGTGGCCTGATCTAGTAGGACTCCTCCTATGTTAACAATGATTTTGTCACCACTTCTCAAAAAGATACAGTGGAACTGGAAAAATTTAAACCAGGGCAACTCTTCTGTAAATAAATGTTGAAATGATTGGGAGTTTTTGTTAGTTAGAAAGGAGATGAAGGAACAGAGGTGTATAAAATTTTGCACAGTGTGGACATAATGTATAGGGAGCAGCTTTTTTCCATTCCCAAAATACTAGAACTAGGGAGTCTCCCAACAAAAATGAATCTTAGAAAAGTCAGAGAGGATGAAAGCAAATTTCATTCCCACACAGCACATAGTTAATCTTTGGAATTCATTATCCCAGATGGGGTTTGAGTACCAGCTTGGATGGTTTCAAAAGAGGCTTTGAGAACTTCATTGAGAGAGGCCCACCCCAGCTTTGGTGGCTGTGTAACTTCAGGGAGGGGTACGCAGGAGGTGATCTGACTCTGAAGGCTACTACCAGGTGATTTGAATGCCCTGCCCTGCTTGTGAACTTCCATGAGCCAACTGGTTGCCACTGTAAGAAAAGGACTAGATGGGTCCAAGGGACTGATTCCTCTTGGCATTTCATATCTTTTCTTGCTTCTTACTTGGATGCCTAAGTACTGTACATCTTTTAGGCCAGGCAGACAAGCAGGATGCCTCTAAGACCATTTGCTGGGATTCAAAAGCAGGAGAAGGTTTGCCCTTGTCTCTTCTTGAGATGTCCATGGGCAATTGATGGGGCACTGTGTGAGACAGGATGCTGGACTAGAAGGGCTGTGGCCTGATCCAGCAGGGCTCCTCTTATATTCTTAACTGAGTTCAGACATTCTTTGCTGTTGAAACCATCTGCATCAGGTAACAACGATCACACCAGGAGCATCCCAATGCAAATAAATTTCCATCGGGTCATCCACTCAGTTTCCAAATAATCCATCGAATGGGAATTGAATTACTCTCTATTTTGCAGATCATTTTTGCTGGTTCAGATGAGATGGAGAAACTGAAAAGAGCATTGTCTGTGAGCTGATAAATGATACACCAACTCCCAATAGATCTATACACAGTATTAGGATGGTACAAATGTCAGAGAGCCAAACAGGAATCTACTGCTGATGCCGTCTATTGCCACTTGTGTAAAAAATGGAGGAGAAACATAATAAAGCCCTAGCAATGTTTTATTTGCATTTTTATCCAGTCGTATACTCAAAGATTTCAGGGCAGGTTACAACAGTAAACACCAAATGTAAAATGAACATACTAAGACAGTGCTTGAAAGTGTGGAGGAAAAGTTGTTTCCCTCTTTAGCCAAAGGCCAGGGCAAAGAGGTGCATCTTCACTGCTCTCTTGAACATGTGAAGTGAAAGTGCCTGACATACCTTGTGGGGGAGGGAGACTGTTCCATAATCTGGGTGCCATCACTGAGAAAACCTTATCCTGGTAGCTACTCCTTTTGCTACTATGGTCAGCAATACAACCAGGAAGGCCTCCTGTTTTCTTGCTGCCTTCCTTCTCAATGTAGTCAGCAGCCAGGGCAACTAAATCCATTTCAGTGCTGTTGCTGGGTCAGAAACTGAAATAGTTTGTTAGAATTCCATTTATTCAAATGTTCCTGGCAGTGGTCTGTTGCCACTCAGTCACCTGCTCCAGAAAGGACATCCAAAAACAGATTTTCAAGTCCAGAGGGCCTCTCTGGAACTGGAGATTTTCAAATCTGTCCAGTTCCAGAGAAGCCCTCTGGACAAATAGTTGTGGATTAACATAAACAACTGGACAACGAATGTTGGAATTTTGCTTCTCAGATCAGTAACATTTAGGCAGTACTGGGTTAGGCATTAACTTCTATTAACAAGCTTTAGTGCTTGCTTCTTATAAGAACTAGGGTTAATCTTTAATATTCCAAAAAACCCTGAGACAATGTGAAACAGGTTTTGTTGCTCTGTTCTCTCAAGTGAAAATACTAGCAGTTGCATATACTTAAAGCTGTTAATCTCAGAGGCATTAGGGGTGTGCACGAATGCAAATTTCAGGATTTGATTCAAATCGAATACTCAAAAGTTCAATTTGATTTGAATATTTTAAATTCGAATTTAAGCAAATTTGATTCAAATTAAGCAAATTCAAATCTATTTGTTTTAATTTTTCATTTGAATTTGCACTTACGAATGTCGACAACATTCATAGATGCCCATACGCATCTTCACCAGGTCTGTACACATCTGTACAGATCCATATGCATCCCATAGTTATCTCGTATGCAACCCATTTTCATCCCATATGGATCCATACAAATGCGTACGGATGTGGGAAAGATACAATTCTTCAAGTACACATTGTGTACGAATCCGTACGCATACAAATGTCCGAATAATTCAAACAAATAGATCCAAAATTCAAAATTTGAATCAAAACTTTAAATTTGAATTTAAGGACATTCGATCAAATTTGAATGTCAAAATTTGGTCAACTTTATTGAATTTCGAATGCATTTGAATATTTGTGCACATCCCTGGTCCTTATTGTTGGTGCAGTTTTCACAATAGAAAACCAAGGCTGTGATCAAACACAGCAAAAAAAAAGGAAAAAAAGCATCTCCGAAGTGGCTTCAAAAAGGCTTCAAGGGGGGATTGTTCACACACCAAAGTACCCCGTCTCTTCCCCTGATCATTCTGTGCTATAAAAGGTGGGTTAGAGAAGGCTTGGGGACCCAAGGGACACACACTGGTTGCATTCCGACACAGTGTGTAATCAATTTAGAGACCAGTTTGACTCTTCAACATTCTAACAGTTATAAATTGTAAAACTTATAACAGTTGTGTATATGTCATGCTTATTCTTTCCATATTTGTATTTCTGACTGAGAGGTTGCTGGTTTTTACAAGACTTAAATCGTATAACAAATATGTAATGAAATTCTGCATTATTCTTATTTTAACAGAAATTTAATGGCTAACTCTATGTTGAATTCTTCCGGATTAGTTTTTTTTTTAATTTTAATTTTATTTTACATAAGGAAACGTTTAATATGCATGTTATCAACTAATTGCAATAATGTTGCCAATTGTATTATGCAATGAAAATAATTTTTAAAAAAAGGAAGGAAAAAAACACATTCCAACAGTTTTTAAAAAAATCGATTGTTTTTGTAGATGAAAGTTCCAGAAAATTGGGCAACCTGTATGCAGATTAAATGAGTTTTTGTACTATGGCCTCTAGTGCATAATTTGTGCACCTCTAGGGAAGAGCATGCACACATCGTGTAGGCCAGTGGTTCCCAAAGTTGTCTGGGCTACGACCCATCTAATATAAGTTTACCAACTCGGGACCCACCTCTAGGAAATTTAACCGTTACCAATATGAATAAAGGACTTTTCAAATAACAAACAAAGTTTTAATACAATTTTTTTATTACTTAATTAAAAAAAGTAATAATGTCAAAAAAGTTATTTCAAATACGGTTAAATTTCCTAGAGGTGGGTCCCAACCCACAGTTTGGGAAACCCTGGTGTAGGCTATTGCAGCCTCCCAGAGTACCCACCCTCCCCAGAAGTGTACTAATGGTTGATTAGATGTGGAGCAATTTGGTGTGAAAAGGCCCAGAGAAAATAATAACTAAAATATATAGGAGGAAAATTATCTTTAAGGTTTTGTTGTCACGTTATAGCACTCTGTAGGTTTTAAAGGACTTCTGCTAGTTAGAAGAAATTGTCTCTTCCAGTTTTCCATTTACAAACTATATTTTAGTAACTGAGGATTTTTTTAAAAAAAAACACCCAACAACCATATTACATCAACTTTAGTAATGTACATCTCCTAGCAGCAATTTTAGCCTATTTATAGATAAACTGAGAGATGCACAGATTTTTCAAGAGCCGGAATACTCTGCTCATTCATGCAGGTTAGAAAATGTTACATTATTTACTTCTGCCTATTTTTTCCCTTCAGACTTCAGTAAATATACATAAGCCAACAGATTTTTCCTCCTGTTACATAATATTTCTCCATCATTACAGCATCCACATCCTTTTTTTTTTTTTTTAAGACTACAGGGACAGAAAGAGAGCGGGTGGACATTTTCAGTGAAACATAAAATCAGTCCATATTGTAGTAGGCAATCTTTCTTAGTATAGTAGTGAAAGAATTAGTAGATGTTTGTTTTAAGAAGTGTTACCTCCATTGGGGGGGGGATCCTGCTTGCTTCTTTTCTAAATTGCTACTAATGCTTCAGATGTGATCCTTCTAACAGCTTCTGAGCATGTTACTGTGTGCCAGATGATTCTAATCTATAGGTCTTCTGAAACTGCCAACTGCAGTTCCCATCAGGCACCAAAGCAAATTCAACTGGTACATGTTAAGTTTTAAAAGCAGTTTGGAAAACTTTCGGTGGTTTTCTTGCTTGTAGGGAAAAACAGGAGAATTGGGATGGTTTTGAATGTCTTTTGGTGAGGCAGTTTAATCTACTGGTTAGGGAGTCAGAGTCTTACCTGGGAATACCGGGTTTGATTCCACCCTCCCCCATGAATCCAGCTGGGTGACCTTGGGCTCGTCACAGCTCTCTTCTGAGTTCTCACAGCTCCACCCACCTCACAGGGTGTTCTGTAATGGAGAGAAGAATAGAAAGCTTTGTCAGCTGCTTTGAGTCCACTTAAATGGGTGAGAAGAACAGGGTAGAAAGCCAGCTCTTCTTCCTTTGAGTTCTTTTGAGGATGTTTGAGAAGGATCCACTTGTTAGAATACATTTTGTTTGAGAAGGATCCACTTGTTTGAATACATTTGAATGTCACCTGGGCATGTCTTGGGTCTATGTTTAGCCTGTGTTCTTCTGCAGTTTAAGTGCTGTGCAAGTGCTGATTGTGTACAGATCCAAAATATACCTCACAGGGGAGAATCTTGCTGGGGCTGAGCCTGTTACAACTTTTGGAGGAAAAAATTAAGGCTGTATTCAGGCATAACAAAAAGAGCACCTCAAAGGTACCCCAGAGGGACAGTGTATGGCCCTAGTGTTCACTAGGGATGTGCATGAATATTCATAGGCATTCAGAATTTGATTAGATGTGCCAAATTTTGACATACAAACCCAAATAGAATGTCCTGAAATTTAAATGTAAACATTTGAATTGAATTTCAAATTTTGGATCTTTTCATTCAAATTATCTGGACATTGGTATGTGTGCGTGTTTGTACATGATGCTTACCTTGAAGATCTGTATCTTTCCCACATCCATAAGCATTTGTACCAATCCGTATGGGACAGAAACCGGTTGCATGCGGGATAACTGCAGGATGTATACAGACGTGTACAGATGCGTAGGGATGTAGGGAATATGGGTTTGTGCAGATTAGAGTCAAAAATTTGAATACATAGATTTGAATTTGGCAAATTTGAATCGAATCTTGTTAAATTTGAATTAAAAAGATTTGAATCAAATTGGATTTTCAGGTATTTGAATCGAAGAGAATAGAATGTCAAAAAAAATTGTGCACGTCTCTAGTCCACCTATTCTAGCACACAATGTTCAGGAGAGGGGAGAGGGGCAGAGGAGTTTGTGAACAATCCCACCTTGAAGCTTCCTCAGAGATGCCTTCTTTTCTGCATCTGATCACAGCCATAGATTATCAACAGTTTTCTGAACCGGACTATGTCCTGCTAGAATTTCTTTGTCAATTACCTACTGGTTCCATCAGCTCCTCTACCAGGGATCATCAAGACCAGTGGTTCTCAACCTGGGGGTCGGGACCCCTTTGGGGGTCGAACTACCCTTTCAGAGGGGTCGCAACAAGTCATAGAATCATAGAATCATAGAATGGTAGAGTTGGAGGGGACCTCCTGGGTCATCGAGTCCAACCCCCTGCTCAAGGCAGGATCTCCTAAACCATCTCAGACAGATGGCTGTCCAGTCTCTGCTTGAAGACCTCCATCGAAGGGGAACCAACCACCTCCCGTGGCAGCCTGTTCCACTGGTTGATCACTCTTACTGTTAGAAATTTTTTCCTAACATCTAAACTAAATCTTTTCCCCTGCAGTTTCACCCCATTGTTTCTAGTCCTTCCTTGAGAGAGTGAGAACAGGGCTGATCCCTCTGCCTTGTGACAACCCTTGGGGTATTTGTAGACAGCTATCATGTCTCCTCTCAGTCTTCTTTTTGATAGACTAAACATTCCTAGTTCCTTAAGCCGTTCCTCATAGGACATGGTTTGCAGACCGTTCACCATCTTGGTAGCTCTCCTTTGAACCTGCTCCAGCTTGTCAGTGTCTTTTTTAAACTGGGGTGACCAGAACTGGACACAGTACTCCAGATGAGGTCTGACCAAGGTAGAGTAGAGGGGGATAATAACTTCACGTGATCTGGACTCTATGCTTCTCCTAATACACCCCAGGATTGCGTTTGCCTTTTTTGCAGCTGCCTCACACTGTTGACTCATGTTCAGTTGATGATCTACCAGGACACCCAAGTCTTTTTCACATGTGCTGCTGCTCAGCCGAATTCCTCCCATTGATTATGTGCTTTTTTCATTTTTCTTGCCCAGGTGCAGAACCTTGCATTTTTCTTTGTTAAATACCATTTTATTAGTTGCAGCCCATTGTTCAAGTTTCTCTAAATCTTTTTGGATCCTCTCTTCTCTGGTGTTTGCAATCCCCCCTAGCTTTGTGTCATCTGCAAATTTGATCAGTTTCCCTTCAACTCCCTCGTCCAGATCGTTTATAAAAACATTAAACATAACTGGGCCCAGGACAGAACCTTGTGGTACTCCACTTGACACTTCCTTCCATTTGGATGTGCAGCCATTTAAAGCCACTCTTTGAGTACGATTACTAAGCCAATTTTGAACCCACCTTATAGTTGCCTTGTCAAACCCATATTTGATCAATTTTTCAATGAGGATCGCATGAGATACTTTGTCAAATGCTTTGCTGAAATCAAGAAATACTATGTCTACTGTATTTCCTTGATCAACCCATTCAGTGATTTTGTCATAAAATGAAATCAAGTTAGTCTGACACGACTTGTTTGATACAAACCCATGTTGACTACTGTTAATTATTGAATTCCTATCCAAATGCTGACATATGTGTTGTTTAATAATTTGTTCGAGAATCTTTCCTGGTATTGAAGTCAGGCTAACAGGCCTGTAGTTCCCTGGGTCTACCTTCTTCCCTTTTTTGAAGATAGGAACAACGTTTGCCCTTCTCCAGTCGTCTGGGACTTCTCCTGTTCTCCATGACTTCTCAAAGATTACAGCAAGTGGTTCAGCAATTACCTCTGCTAATTCCTTCAGTACCCTAGGATGTAATCCATCTGGACCCGGGGACTTAAATTCGTTTAAGTTAGCTAAGCGTTCCCTTACTCTCTCAGTGTTGATTTTGTGTCTTGATTCTCCTAGTCCTTCATCAGTACAGTGAAGGACTGTTGCATGTACATTATCCCTCTTGGAAAAAACAGATGCAAAATAGGAGTTCAGAATCTCTGCCTTCTCAAGATCACTTTTGATCACTTCTCCATTCTCTCCCTGCAGACTTCCCAAAACCTCTTTGACTTTTCTTTTGCTGTTGACATATCCCCAAAACCCTTTTTTATTGTTTTTAGTCTCTCTTGCAAGCCTCAGTTCATTTTTAGCTTTAGCTTTTCTGATACTTGCCCTGCAGATTTTACTGATTTCATTATATTCCTCCTTAGATATGTATCCCTCCTTCCATTTCTTAAACATTTCTTTTTTCTTTTTTATCAAGTTTTTAAGTTCTAGGTTTATCCACCCTGGTCTCTTTAGATGTTTTCCATTCTTCCTTCATTGAGGAATTGTTAATGATTGCGCTTCTAATATTGCATTTCTCAAAATATCCCATCCTTCTTGGACATTTCTATCCTTTAGTACATTTAACCATTTGATCCCTCCTAACCTCCTCCGGAGTCCATCAAAATCCGCCCTTCTGAAGTCCAACTTTGAAGTCTGAGTCCTCTCATGCTTTCTTTCCCTTATTATCCAGAATTCAAGGATAACATGATCGCTGCCTCCCAATGCCCCAGAAACTCTGATATCTTCAACCATTTCCTCTCTGTTGGTAAGAATTAGATCAAGGATAGCCAATCCTCTTGTTTCCTCCACCACCTTTTGGTACATGAAATTGTCAGCGAGAGAGGATAAGAACTTATTAGACTTGTGACTTTATCCTGAGCGAGATTCCCAACAAATGTCTGGGTAGTTAAAGTCTCCCATAATCACTGTGTCATGCTTTCGTGAAAGTTTAGCCATCTGGTCTAGGAATAGGTCATCCATATCTTCTGTTTGTCCAGGGGGCCTGTAATAGACTCCTACAATGGTATCCTTTCTGTTGCTCTCTCCTTGAATTCTTACCCATACCGATTCTACTGAGCTTCCACTCTCTGAAACTTGAACCTCTGAGGAGACAATTTCTTTTTTAACATACAGCGCAACACCCCCTCCTCTTTTGTTAAGTCTGTTTCGCAGAAACAAGTTGTAGCCTTCAATGTTTGTGTTCCATTCATGTGTGTTATCCCACCAGGTTTCCGTAATACCTATGACATCATATTTATCTACCTGGGTCAGGATCTCCAGCTCCCCTTTTTTATTTCTCATGCTTTGGGCATTGGTGTAGAGGCATTTTAGTTTGTAATTGATATCTATTGCGAGTTTGCCTCCTCTGTTTTCCTTACAAAATTTATGCGTTTGTTCATTGGTACTATTTTTGGGAGTAAGAATATTGCCTGGTTTGATTGACTGAGTATTTTTGCTTGACTTTTTGTTACCCTTCCCCTTTTGTTTTAGTTTAAAGCTCTCCTAATAACCGAAGCAAGGCGTTTCCCGAATACATTCTTTCCTGTCCCTGTAAGGTGCAACCCATCTCTTGCAAGGAGTCCGTCATATAGGTAGTTTTCTCCATGGTTCAGAAATCCAAATCCTTGCTGCCGGCACCACCGACGTAGCCACTTGTTCACCTCAAGAATCCTATCCCTTCTACTTTTATCGTGACCATCCACCGGAAGGATAGATGAAAAGACTACTTGTGCTCCCAGTTCCTTTACTTTTCTGCCAAGGTCTTCAAAGTCTCTGTAGATGTTTTCAAAGTGCTTTTTTGCCGTATCATTTGTGCATACATGTATGAGTAATAATGGGTAGTAGTCTGTAGGTCTGAATAGCCTCGATATGCTATCAGTTACATCTTTGATCCGGGCCCCTGGGAGACAGCACACCTCTCGTGAGTTTCTGTCAGGTCTGCAGATAGTTGCCTCTGTTCCTCTTAAAAGTGAATCTCCCATGACCACTACTCTCCTCTTTTTCTTTGCATTACCATTTCTTCCTCTCCATTCCAGAGGTTTCTCAATGCCTATTGGAGTAATATTTGTGGACCTTGTCGTCGACTCTTCAGATGTGTTGTTCTCCTGACTGAGTATCTGGAACTGGTTGTTTAATTGCAGGGGTGCCGAATGTGTCCTGTTCTTCCTGCTCCTTTGGGTCACATGCTTCCATAACTCAGTTTCTGCAACTACAGAACGATGTTCTTCTATCCCTTCATTTTGAAGTGTTTCCTCCATGCTGTCGAGGAAGTTCTCTTCTTCTCTAATTTGCTTCAGTGTCTTGACCCTCTCTTCTAGACTTTTAACCCTTTCCTCCAGGAGAGCCACAAGCTTGCATTTGTGGCAGGTAAAATGTGGCATCTGTTGTGGTAGGGTCATAAACATACCGCATACATTGCATGTGACAATACAGGTGTTCTCGCCTTCCATATTGCTTTTAGGGTAAGGATTTTAAAGATGTGATGCTAAGGTATGAATGAATTTTTTTTTTATCCCACTGTACCTTTTTTTGTTTGTTTGTTTTGTTTTTTAATTTCGTGCGCTGTCAGTCGCGCGGGCCATTTCTATTTAAGCCCTGCTGAGCAGAGTAACTCCTCCTCCCTGAGGGTGTGGCTAATTCCTATTGGTCCGCTGCTCTGATTGGTCTGAGAAAGCTTCTACCTCTCGCCGTGTGCTCTAAGAAAAACTTCCTGTTTCTATCTCTCGCCGTGTGCTCTAAGAAAAACTTCCTGTTTCTATCTCTTGCCGTGTGCTCTAAGAAAAACTTCCTGTTTCTATCTCACGCCGTGTGCTCTAAGAAAAACTTCCTGTTTCTATCTCACGCCGTGTGCTCTAAGAAAAACTTCCTGTTTCTATCTCACACCGTGTGCTCTGAGAAAAGCTCCTGCTTTCACTTCACCCAAGTCTCCCACTGCTCTTCCCTCCCACCTCCCAGCTGCTCCGTCCCCGTGGTTGGGGGTCTCCACAACATGAGGAACTCCATTAAGGGGTCGCGGCATTAGGAAGGTTGAGAACGGCTGATCTAGACTCTCATCTTTTTGTTCCTTGTTAATGATTGTCCCAGAATTAAATCAGTGCCTCTGTACCTGGTTGGGATTGAAAGCTATATATAGTGATGAAGAACCAGACTCACAATTTTCTCCAAAGGAATGGCCCTCCCTACAGCTTGAAAATTGCTTTACATTTTCCCCCCCTTTTCAGAATCAGGGAAAGAGACAACAATGGATCTTATGCATTGTGTTTGCTCCATGAAGGAAAAGTATCACATTATCGAATTGATAGTGACAAGAAGGGAAAGCTCTCAATCCCAGACGGAAAGAAGTTTGATACACTCTGTCAGGTTAGTCACACATTTATCTTTTATTTTTCCCTGTTGATGTAATAGATATCATGAGCTTGCTGTGCTGTGAATATCATCTTAAACAGGAGAAATGTTTTAGTTCGTCATACTTTACAGTCATTTAATAGTTATTTGCAGTGTATTTTATTGACTTGGGAAAATGGCAGAATTGTATTGAATTTTAAAAGCACCACAGTATACAAATTAGAAATTATCCTTTTAAAAATCATACTGTATATAGTTATATAAGTAGTACTGAAACCAAGACTTTTGAAGTGGTTTTGGGGTGTTCAGTTGTTCTTGCTACTTGTCAGTTTCTTGTTTGCAAATGGACCTTTCTCATTTCCTTGCTACGTTTGAGTAGCAAACGCGCAAGTTAGCAGAGGACCATGATGTTTTCTCTGCTTTTTCTGATCCTGTCTCTGATCACCTTCACTGAATTTCTGCCTGTGCCTCCCTGTCCCATTCACACATCACTTCATTTCGCTCATAATAAGCAAACAGAAGAAGTGGGTACTCCTCTCCTTTTCTCATGCTCTCTTAGGTAGCCCCTGGCATTCCTCAGTGTCTCCTGTTTGTCTGCCCCTTTCACCCACTTCTAGTACCTCTGAAGATTCCCCAACATTTAACCTTTTGCTGTCTTCCAAATATGGGGATGTGGCCTGAACCCAAAGCAAAGGATTCTGAATGGGAGTACGTATATATAATTCGCAGTTCAAATCTACATAACAGAGATACCTCAACTTGGTTCTTTTGTGATTTTGTAAAGAACCTGTACCTCTTTCTTTCCCCGTAACATTTGAATTGTACTTACTTTTTGGAGGATCAACATCTGTCTCTGCAGCTTTTGGTGGTGTGCAGCTTTTCGCTCATATCCATGTTAAAATGAACGCATCAAAAAAGGACACATAGTTTATTTGCCACTACTGCTTATTTTTAATAAGAGAGTTGGTCCCCTTTTTAATTTAGTTTTTTAAATCCTGTATATTTCAAGTCATGCTTTGGGATTGAACACTCAAACTAAGAGGTGCCAGGTTGCAAATTTAAAATGCTATAGATAATGTTCTTGGTTTTGATCATTTGTTATAATTTTGGTGATCTGCCACAGTAGGCTGTGCAGGAAGGGGAAATCCTTTGCTGCAGCTGTAGAAAGCCAAAACAAGTATTTACTGGTAGAACTCTGCATTTCTTAGAAAATAACTGAGTTCTTACTTTAGAATTATAGATCTAGCTAGACAGTCAGCAGAAAGCCCTTTAGCAGTGGAGGTTCAGCAAGTAGCATAAGAAGGATGGTTATTTTCAGCAATTAATGCTTCTTCATTACCAAACCAAACTCTAGCAATATGGGACGAGACACGGGAATTGACATTTCATAAAAGCCTCCTTCCCTATTTGCAAAGTTTCTGTTAGAAGTTAAGACTTCATGTAGGGAAAAGAACATTCACTGTGTGTGTGTGTGTGTGTGTATCCATCCATCCTTATATTCTCCCTGTTTCATGAATAACTCTCAGCACCTAACAAAGATCAGTAACAATAAAAAGAGAATATTAATCTTTTCCAATACGGTATAAAGTAATATACAAAAACATATATGAAAATACATATGAAAATTAAATGGCAGCAAGGTGGTAACAGTACTAAAATAAAGCCAAGAGATGGGTCTTGAGTTTTTTTTTAACTAAGAGAGTGTCATGCCCTGTTCAGCCTCCTCGGAGGAGGAAGTTCTGCCTGCAATGCCGCCATAGACTGAGTGGCAATCACAGCGTAGCATTGCAGACTTTGAGGTTCTGAGGCCAGTTTCAGAGGAACATACAGACAGCTGTGGCAATGAAACTACAAGCAGTGAAGCTCAAGAACTCCCTTCCCCTCTCCTCTTGAGACAACAGAAGCAGCTGAAGCACAGGTCAGAACAATTAGCTCAGCTGAACTGTGGGCAGGGTAATGATTCCTCTACCTAATGAGCAAACACACATTGCTCCAGTCTTGCAGACACAACCCGGTTTTGGAAGCACTTATTGAAACATGTGCAAATCCACCCACACTTGTTATCAGCACATCACCCTCAGACCAATGGCCAGGTGGAACGTACCAATGCCACCCTGTAGCAGTACCTGTGTTGTTATACCAACTACCAATAGGACAGTTGGGCAGAGCTCTTACCCTTAGCCGAGTTTGCCTACAACAACGCGCTCCACGCCTCCACACAGCAGACCCCCTTCTGTGCCAATTATGGCTTTCACCCATGGGCGTTCCCAGCTCTGACTCTGCAGTCCACTGTGCCTGTGGCTGTCCAGTGACTCCAGGAGCTGCATGCAGCCCAGGCCCTGTTATTGGAGCAGCTGAAGCAGGCCAAAGAGGACTACAAACAGTCTGCAGATGCCAAGCGGCTTCCAGGACCTCCCCTTGCCATGGGAGACTGTGTTTGGCTCTCTACCCGCCACCTTCTGCAGAGCCAGGCATGTAGGAAATTGGTGTCCTAGTTCATTGGCCCATACACCATCACTGTCTCCATTTTGACCCTAGAGAGTTAACATCAGAAGTAAAAATCTTCTCAAGGGAAAGCCAAATGTTTGTGTTAAGTTTTGAAGAAGAAAGGCACATTTGACGTTGGCGCAGTACCATCCACAGCCTGTTGCACCTGGGAACGTATTCACAAAACTGATAACACTAATTGTCTGCAGAGATGGAACATGTAACTATTCATGTTACTTGATGAGAGGGTGTCACAGTGTGCGCCTCGCCCAACACTTCACTGCCCAAGGGTACTCAACCCCAGCACAGTTTACTGCAACCCCATGTTTGCGGGCACCCCCACCACGATAATCTCCCTTCCTGTTTCTTCTGATTACGAACGGAAAGTCTTCTCACATTGGCCGGCTGCTGGCTCCGCTGTGCCTTTCCCTTTACTCTTAAAGGCAAAGTACTTGTTTATATAGCACACACTTATACTGCCTCTGCACTCAAATAACAGTTAGGCACACTTAAAAGATAAACAAGGAATGTACTTTTTATTTGTTACAATCTTCTTTAACACCTAACAGTCTTAAGCAGAACACAGCACTCAGGACTCTTCTGCCCAATTCCCATCTGGTAAACCAAGAGCCCGGTTCCTTCCTGCCCACCCCAATGTGAGTTACTCCAGGCAAAGAACCCTTAGATAATGTTTCATGCCCTTTTATAGTCTCTGCCATGATGACATCCAATTCCGATTGGTTCTGATGCTGGGCTAGCTTATCTCGCCCTCAGGACTTCAGTAAGCTATGCCCCTAAACATCAAACAGCAATCTATGGTTATAACTAACTATGCCTAACTTATCTTACCCCGTGGTCATCACAGAGGGGGTTACTCATTCACCTTCTAGAAGGACCTGTGTTTGTGGGCATTTTATTGGTTATTGTGTAAAATGTGATGTATTCATGATTTAGGATATGGTAATGCCTGTATTAGCATTAGGAATCTATTCTTCTGCTCTTCCACTCTGACATTGCTGAATGCTAATCCAGTCTTTTTGCCTTTTTATTTTAGTAAAAATTCATGTTTCCATAAAAGAAGTGGATAGGCATCACAAAGAACTTTTTCAAATTAAATATGTTTTTCCAATGACTTTTGAGGCTATTGTGCTTTCACTGAAGCTCAGAAAAGCATTAGTACAGATGATAATTTGATAGTTGAAATTGTTCCATGTATTTAATTATCTTACCTTCTACTATTTGCTCTAGTGTTTAGGGAGCCGGACTCTTGTCTGGGAATACCAGGTTTGATTCCATGAAGCCAGCTGGATAACCTTGGGCTAATCATGGCTCTCTTCTGAGCTCTCAACAGGATGTCTGTTGTGGGGGGAAGAATAGAAAGCTTTGTCAGCAGCTTTGAGTCCTCTTAAATGGGAGGGGAAAGTTTGTTAGAAATGCCAAGTCTTCTAATCTTTCCTTTTTTAAAATTTTCTTCTTATTATAGCTGGTGGAGCATTATTCTTACAAAGCAGATGGACTTTTAAGAGTCATCACAGAAGCAGTTCCAGATCCAAAGTTTCAATTAAAAAAAGGTATGAGATTTTCTTGTAAAATGTGGAAAGGCAGGATGCATACATGTTTCTTCTCAGCGCATATATTACTTGAAGTAGGATCCTAACTCTGAAAATTAACAGCACTTATTTATGGTGTTTAGTTGCTTAAGGAACAGATTCTCCTAATTAACATGAAGAGGATAAATATTCAAGGGACAATAGGTCAAGTAGAACCACGTCCTCTTCCTTCCACCATCTCCTCTTGGCATGAAGATGAGATGGCAACAGACACTAGAAGGTAGATGCTGCAGTCTTCCCTATTACTTAGGTGGTACTGGAGAGTTTGAAAGAGTAATTTCATGTCATTACATAATTGTTGTGATTTTTACTCGGATTTCTGGCAAGAGCTGATTTCCCCATTGTTAATGGGAATCCAGGGTGCTTGGAAGAAATTTATGTTTGGTTTTTCCTGGAGAACAACAAAATAGTTTCAGTTTCTCATCAGGTCACTAGGTTTTGCAAGAAGCTAAAGTACCATCTTAAGAACATAAGCAGAGCCCCACTGGATCAGGCCACAGCCCATCTGGTCAAGTACCATGTCTTACATGGTGGCTTTTCAATTGCTTCTGGCTGATCTCAAGCAAAACCTTCACCTGCACTCGACTCCCTGCAAATTAGCTTCTGTCAAAGTTTTGTTGCCTTTTCTTGGTCTCAGGAGAACAGCCTTCTCCCACTGGAGTATTCGCGCTTATGTTTGGCAGATGGCATTCTCTGTTAGGCAGAGCTATTTTGTACAGTGGTTTACTAATGTCAAAATGGCGGTGCTGTATCAGCACACCTAAGGGGTAACTATCCATCCAGGGGCTTATTGTCAGCAAGACACTTTTTGTTTCCTACAACTATAGAGACACTCATTACAAATAGTACTACTTCGTAGCTCTTTGTTTACAATTCTGTCAGTAAGTTTGTTCCAGATGTACACTGAAAGTTTGTGCAACTTTTTTAAATAAAAATTTTCTGTTACCTGTTTGTTGAAAAAATGTTGATAGTAATTGATGTTTTTATAGTAATTAATCTGTGTTATCATCACAGATAAAGCTAATTTGGCCCACTCTTTACCACAACGTAAATCTCTTGGAAACAAGGTAAGAATGTATGTGAGTTTAATAAAAAAATTTTAGTGATATTACTACTACTACAATTAATTATCATCATCATTAATTCAAAAGACTATCAATTTTTAATATTTGAATTCTTAATGTATAATTACTTGATGGACTGTTGTGATTTTTGTGATTTGTTATTTATCTTCATGTGATATCACTAATGATTATAAGAATTATTTTTATTTTTATTCTGAGGTAGGGATGTGCACAAATATTTGGATGCATTCAAAATTTGATCAAATTGGCTGAATTTTGACATTTGAACTTTAATCAAATGTCCTTAAATTCGAATTTAAAGTTTTGATTTGAATTTCAAATTTCAGATCTATTCGTTTGAATTATTCAGACATTTGTATGTGTACGGGTTTGTACATGATGTGTACTTGAAGATCCACCTCTTTCCCGCATCCATACGGATAAATGTGTGGGATAAAAACAGTATGGGATAACTATGGGATGCATATGGACATATATGGATGGGTACAGATGTGTATGGACACATGGAGGCTCCATTTGGTAGTGACCCTGTATGCAGTAACCCTTTTGCTGTTTGTCACTGCAGCCAGAAGTAGTTCAGGAGCATAGAAGGGGCAGAAATGTCCAAAGCTGCACAGATTTTGTACCCATTTAAACCCCATTTTGAGTGATGCTTACTAGCAGGGCTGCCACAAAGCCTGCACCAGTGGAGAAGCTGGTGCAATTCAATAGGGAAAGTATTTTGAAGCAGAGGAGCTTGATTGGATTTGGGATCAGGTAGTCTTGATAGTAGACCACTGTGTAATCCTGTTCTTATTAGAAAACTTTGGAGCCACTGTTAGCTACTTAAGAAAACAGTTGTGTGTTCTGTATAACATTTTCCTGGTATACTTATTTATTCTTTTGATATCCCTTATGGTTTCTAGCCTTGGACAGGTGGAATTATCACCAGAATCAAATCATACACTTTTCCAAAGCCAGGAAGCAAGAAGGTGCTTTAACATGTCTTATGATTTTTATGAATGTATGAAAGGACTTGTCCTGGTCCGGCTGCTATACAGTTCCTTTGGATGGTTTGATGCTATATGTTGCTGCTAATCCTGTGTGCATTTGAGCAACTTTCTTCAGCTTTTGCTTCTGCCCTTTTATTGCATTAACCCGTGGCTGAAGTCAGGAATCGTGGTTGCAATATATAGTAATCATTGTTGTAATTGAGACTATATAGAAGACAGTTGAAAAATTACACATTACGCTATATGAAGTAGATCAAAGGTGGCTCCAGAGCAACATAAAAGCTTGTGATTCTCCTGGCACTATATTAGGAATGCCATACGTATCTCTGGCAATTGTAGCATAGTTCTAGGTTACTTGCTTATAAGAACCTAAGAGCAGTCCTGCTGGATCAGGCCACAGCCCATCTAGTCCAGCATCCAGTCTCAAAAGTGGCCCACAAATTGTTTCTGGGCATTCTCAATCAGAAGACAAAGGCAAAACCTTTTCCTGATCTTGACTCCCTGAAAATGGCCTTCAGAGGCATCCTGCCTATCTCTCCAACCTTTGTTATTAAAAGGGTCAGGGATGTGCAGTGTGAGATGTATGCTCATGAATGCCAGCTTCCCCCATATTTCTATTATTTGTTAAGAGGGAAAGCTCTTCAGCTGCTGTTATGATTGCCTTGTCCTGAACTTTAGCAGTCTAATCTAGAAGTTCCCCTTTTGGTTCTGGAACTCCGCAATCTCCTGCTTCACCTTTATAGCGGCTGAAGTTGAGTTGATGGATAAGATCCCTAGATTAATTTTCCTCCATTATCATTACTGGCGCTCTCCAAATTTTTAATGTCTAATCCTCTCATTATCCCCAAGAGGGCACATTATAAAAGTGTCTGAGGACATAATGCCTAGAGAAGCATGAATCAAAATAAATATATGAAGCGGTTTACCACTGTGGTACCCAAGGACACGATGATGCCCTTGAGGGCCTCTCCTATTACTCAAAACACTTCCACTCTTCCTACTTTCCTCTTTGTAGACATTGCAGAAAGAAGGAAGCTGAAAAAAGTATTAAGTCATGGTGAAATTTCATGATTTCAGATGTTCCCCATCCCTCCTCAAGTAATTTAAGTGTAAAAATTACACTTCCCTTTCTCAGGGTATTTTAAATAGTCTTGGTCACCCTTTTGAAAAGCCTCAGACTTCTAGGCATTTCTCTTTATGGCTATTTGAATGACATAATCTTGAGGTCATGCTCCCATCTGTGTGTTTAGGAGGCAGTCCAGACCAATCACTGTCCAATTATGGCTTCCTTAACAACTATACCACCCTATACCCAAAGGTCTCAGGGCAGGTAACAACATTTAAAATCCAGTATATTAAAACAAACAATAGTGTCTGCAAATAACTACTAATGGCTACAAGTGGGAAGGGAAAAGTTATCAGCTGAAACACTCCAAAAGTGAAATACATCCAGATTTCTATAAAATTATGTTTTAGACAAGGAGCCATTAGCTGATTTCCTTATGAGAATCCTTTATTGCTTTAGCATTTGTCTTACATGGCTTACTTGCTGACATATTTAGGGGTGTTTCCGCATTGGGCGCTGAAAAACAGATCTAAAAAGATCTGTTTTTCGGCAATCCGTCCTCCCCCTGATTTGTCACTATTTGTGACAGATTGGAGGGAACCCCACGCGTCTGCAGACACACAGGGAGGAGGGATTCCAGAGGATAGATTGGAGTGGGTGCTGTGCAGATGCACCAGCACCCATCCCAAACGTCTTCCAGCTTGTGTGCTGCCGCCGCCGCCCCTGGAGTCGGGGGACTGGAGCATGGAGCTGCCAGTTACCATGTGTTTCCGGTGGCACCTGGCGCACAGGGGAAGGGCTTTGGAAGCAGGCAGTCCTGCTTTCACCCTTCCCAAAATGGTGGGAGGAGGGAATCCTTCTCTTCCCCTGGCTGTGTGCAGAAGCATTCTGCTTCTGCACACATCCAGAAGGAAGTGACGGATGTAAGACCTTATTTTTCAGGTCTTACATTTAATTTGGATTTCAGCAGCAAAACCGGTTTTAAAAACCGGCCTCGCGTGCCATTATGTGGACGCAGACTCTCCAAACAGGTCTACAGTCTGGATGCATCTTCAGGTAAGTGTTTTAAAGGTGTTCTATGCAGGGGTTAAACCGGTTTCTGTAGTCAATGTGGAAACACCCTAGGTGTGCTTTGCTTACTTTCTGGCGTATATATCTTTATATATTATATTTGTCTTTGACTACTTTTTGCCATATAACACTCTCATTAATAAATGCTATTTAAAAAAAAAAAACAAATCTGCATGTCACAGCTACCATTGCCTCTTCCTGGTCGGAATGATGTTTCTCTATTGCCTGAGATAAATCCATATGAGCCATCAAACACAGATCAAGGTAGGCAAAAAGTGTCACCTCAAATTTGGCAGTGACTGTTACCCAGTGATTGTTATCAATGAAGGAGATTTGTCTGACTGCACAGTTAGCCTCTCACCAATCACACCAAATGTTGTGGATTAGATATATAACACATGGATGTGGTGAGTAATTGGGATTTAGGCAGTCAGAGTAAGGCTGTAATCCTATGTAGGAAAAAGAGGAACTCAGAGGCACCCCAGAGATAGTGGCTGCATCCAGAGTTGTAATTAATGTGCATTGGAATGCATGGTCACCGTGAGTGCACCACACACCACAATCCTCGGATCATAATGGCAAGGCAGTATCCCTCCGCTACTGCAAATTTACTTAATGCTGGTTGGAGAACACTCGCTCCACAGCATTAAGTAAATTTGAAGCTTCCCGCCAGTCCAGACAGGACAGCAAGAACAGCCAATGGGAGCTGAGACTGCAGCTCAGCTCCCGCTGGTTTCCCCATCCCACGTGACATGTGCCTCGCACCATGTGACTGTGTGTGCTGGTCTCAGCACTCGCAGCTAACGGGGAGGAAGCTATTGGGGCGGTGGGGGGGGGGGCTGTAATCTTTACACTGGGATGTGGTGACACTGCTGTGATGACAGCAGGTAGCTGCAATTTTTCTCAGAACTAGATTTAAGCCACTAGTCTGGAAGGAACCAGTATGTATGGTCTTTGTGTTTTCATCCCAACTTTAGTCCACCTTCTTTAGCCTAGATTGTTCAGGACAGAGGGTGTGGGGGTGGATTGCATATGAATGATCCCCCTTCAGAAGCATCTTTCAGCCTTCCCTCAGCTGCCTCTGAGATGACTTCTGTTTTTTTTACTGTGCATGCATCACAGTCAACGATTTGCTGAAGAAATGGATCTCAAAGAAAGAAGAGGAGTTGACTAATAGGATCCTTGAAGAGAAGGATGAGAGGGGGGAAAGAGAGGTTAACTTTGGCAGTCCCTTACTGCTTTAAAGAAGGCCAGAGTAGAAGATGAAGGGGGAAAGAAGAATTGTCGGTGTAAACTCTTCTGCTATTTAATATATAGAGCAATTTCCCATGGACACAGAAGTCTATGAAAGCCCGTATGCAGATCCAGAAGAAGTGAAAGCTAAAAATGTCACCCTTGACCGAAATTTACTGGTTCTGGAAGAGCAGGAACTTGGCTCTGGTAATTTTGGCACAGTAAAAAGGGGCACCTATGAAATGAAAAAGTAAGTTCAAAATGTTGTCTCTTTAACTGTTCCTCTAATTATTATTACATTTTACAGTACTTTTGCTGGCATATATATTGATCCTGTTGCTTTTACTCTGTTGATATGATATTCTCTGCCACATCATCAGACCAAGACAAGGATGGGCTAATACTTGCCTGTTTCTTCAAATGATGAACCATGGCATCTCCCACTTCTATGAATACCTGTTTCAGGCCATTATGTCTAATGCAAATTATGGATATCCCATGTGATTTTCACCAACAATCATTCTGTCATCTAGTTAGGAGGAGGATAAATGTCAAACATTTATTTTTTGTGTAGCCCATCCTACTTTTTGCCCTAGTTCGGCTCATGCCATTATGATCTTTTTCATCACAGTTCACATGTAAGAGCAAGTCAAACAATCTAAAAAATCTGACTGGATTTAGATCTGGTTAGTATCTGAAAGAGTAATTATCAGTAGAAAAAATAAGTCTGAAGAGTTCTGTGTGTGTGTTTGAGGTGAGTGAGTGAGTGAGGGAGGGAGGGAGGGAGAGGGAGAGGGAGATAGAGAGAGCAATCCTGAAAGAAACAGGAACGAATGTCCATCCTGTTGCCAAAGACCAAGAATTAAGCTCATCTTAAAGGAATATTTTACTTTCCTGGACTTAATAATGTTTCATTCAAATTCACTCCAGGGGAAAGAAGGTTGTGGCTGTAAAAATTCTCAAGAATGAAAGTTCTGACCCAGCCATAAAAGATGAACTTCTAAGAGAAGCAAATGTGATGCAACAACTGGATAATCCGTACATTGTTCGAATGATTGGCATATGTGAAGCTGAGTCCTGGATGTTGGTAATGGAAATGGCTGAACTTGGCCCTTTGAATAAGTATCTGATAAAGCATAGGTAAGTTCACCGTCCTTGAATTCTAGGAGATAAAATAGATAAGATTGAGGAATGTGTGCAGAGCCTTATACAAGCATTGCAGATTTAGGGCTGATTTACTAATCTTATGCATTGATTATTTAGAGTGCTGTTTTTCTGATCAGTTTTCTATTGTAGTTTTTTTTGTGTGTGCTTCTGGGTACTTAATGGGTACTTTTAGTGACAGTGGGAAAACACCCATTGGCTGTATCCAGACATTGGTTACTTATTTCATTATATTTGGATATTCCAGAATACTCATTCTTTGGTCAGTTTGGTCTAGTGGTTAGGGAGCCAGACTCTTATCTGAGAATACTGGGTTTGATTCTGCCCTTCCCCATGAAGCCAGCTGGGTGACCTTGGGAAAGTCACAGATCTCTTCTGAGTTTCCACAGCCCCACCTACCTCATAGGGTGTTCTGTTGTGGGGAGACCAGAAAGCTCTGTCAGTCGCTTTGAGTCCCCTTAAATGGGTGAGAAGAGTGGGGTAGAAAAGCCAACTGTCCTCCTCCTCCTCCTCTTCTTCTTCCTCTTCTTCTTCTTATTTCACAATATGCAAATATAGTGGAATAAGTAAGCCAATGCCTGGATGCAGTGTCTGTTGAGATCCGTATTGAATGCTGCCTGCTTTCAAGCTTACACTGTTTATCCAGAGCTTGCAAACCTGTTGGCTGGAGCCTTGGCTTTTGTCTTTCTAGCTTTAGCATTCTACCATTTCTTATGCAGAAATCACCAACGTGTAGAAAAATGGTGGTTAATTCACATAATATAGATTAATTTCATGATAGGTACTATTTCTTTGGTTTGTGTGTTCATAGACCACAGTGGGCAGTGTTTTTGCTCTTGCTCTTTCTCTGGCCGTGGACGCACATCAGGAATTATTGCTGGCCTTCCACATGAGGAGGGTGAAGGAGGGGAACACAAAAGCTCAACATTAATTTTTTTTTGAAAAAAATTCAAAATCATGGCATCCAGCCTCATTACTGCTTGGCAAATAGAGGGGGAAGAAACAGAAGCAGTGGAAGATTTTATTTTCCTAGGCTCAAAGATCACTGCAAGTAATGACTGCAGCCATGAAATTAAATGATGTTTGATGCTTGGAGGAGAAAGCTATGGCATACTAAGAAGCAGATACATGACCTTGCTGACGAAGGTCTGTATAGTCAAAGCTCTGGTTTTCCCAGGAGTAATGTATGGCTATGAGAGTTGGATCATAAGGAAGACTGAGCACTAAAGAACTGAATTGTACTGAATAAGACCTGGACTGCAAAAAGAGCAAATCAGTCCATACCAGAGACCATCAATCCTGATCGTTCACTGTGTCAGGAAGGATCGTTGCTCTGTCAACTTTCTTCCATCCAGTTGGGCAAATGTGGTAAATAAGCAAGCTGAATACAAATGTATTTCCTTTGTTCTTCTATTTTATTGCAATAAAAGAAAAGGGAGCTGGTCTTTGGGTTTTCACCTTCCAACCAACTCAAAGGTTACACAATGAAACAAATAATTTAAATCCTATCCCGGCCGAAAATTCCCTCCCAAAGCCTCTATTGGTAAAGAAGAGACTTTAGGTTACAGCCTACCCGAAGTGCCTCCCCTAGTTACTTTACATCTAATCTATACACATTAAGGAGGAGATTTTACTATGTATTAATCTATTACGCAGCCGTGTTTGCAGCAAAGCAGACCCCAGTTCAAGGAGCGGTCAACTAACTGGCTAGAACCCAGTTCCCCTTTGACTTGTAACAGGCTTGAGTGTTATCAGGCCTTTGCAAAGCACAGTCTACTCCTAGGAATAACAGAGCTAAGAATTATCAGGTTTCTTTGCCAGCACAGCCTACTCCCTAAAATTCATTACAACTGGAAGGACAAATACTGAAGCCAAAGCTCAAATAGTTTGGCCACATAATGAGAATACTTGTGTCATTGCAAAAGACCCAGAAGCTGGAAAAAATTGAAGGCAAAATGAGAATTACAGAGAATACAATGGTCAGGTAGTGTTCTGGAGGCAACAAATATGAAATTGAACAGACTGTGGTCCTGGCATGCTGTGATCCACTGGTTCACAGAGTTGAACATGTCTAAATGATTAAACAACTGCTTGTGTTCCCTGGCCAACCAGAATCCTGCAACACTCCTAGGATCATAATTTAATATCACAGAACATGTATGCACAGTATGTTGATACGCAGCTTTTACGTAAGCAGCGAGTAGCTCTATTGCAAACTACAGGCACTATTTTTGTAAGAGATCAGCAAACTACACACAAGATACACAATCACACAACGTCTGCTGAAATCTCAGGAATTTTGAGCAAGGATATTAAGTGAGTCTGAAATCAGTTCACTTCCTAGCAATTTTTACTTTCTAGTGAATCTCAACATATTCAATGGCCAGTGGAAAATAACAAAAATCAGCTATGAATTTGTTAAGATTTGTTAAGATGATTTATCAGTATGTTTATCATCTAATATGATTGCCACAAAAAGTAACATTTCTAGCAGATCAAAGTTGTATACAAAAATGAAGGCTTGTTAATGATTTTTAGGAAGTAGAGTACTTTCTAAAGAACTCTGAAAGTATTAAACGAAATATTAAAATAATTCATATGGATTTGAATTCCTGATTTAGGCATATGGTTGTTACAATGCTCAGTCAGGGGTCTTTTTACAAAGAGTTGTTTTATTTTTGTTTTACTTTTGAAGACATATAATGTGGTTGTGATATACTGTGTGTAACTGATTATACTATCCCATGACTTCTAAAAAAACATAAGTGGAATGTAATAGAAACCTATTAAAATAGACTAAAACTGGCACATGAAGTAATAAGAAATGAAAATGTGTTAGGAGATTTGCTTCTGTTTTTTCCAGAGACGTCACGGAAAAGAATATCATAGAACTAATTCATCAAGTTTCAATGGGAATGAAATATTTGGAAGAAAACAACTTTGTGCACAGAGATTTAGCTGCAAGAAATGTGCTGCTGGTTACACAACATTATGCCAAAATCAGTGATTTTGGGCTTTCAAAAGCTCTTGGCTCTAATGACTATTACAAGGTGATATTCATTTGATGTTTAGCTTCCTCTCAGTGTTGCCCTGTCAAGGGTAGAGGGACAGAGGGCAGCTTATATTTTAAATACATCTTAGGTTATTCTGTATATTTTATCATTTTATTGCCGTGACCCACTCTGTGAGCCAGTTTGGTCTAGTGGTTAAGGAGCTGGCCTCTTACCTGGGAACACCGGGTTTGATTATGCCCTCCCCCATGAAGCCAGCTGGGTGACCTTGGGCAAGTCACAGCTCTCTTCTGAGCTCTCGCGGCCCCACCTACCTCACACGGTGTCAGTTGTGGGGAGAAAATAGAAAAACTATTTCAGCCACTTTTGAGTTCCCTTAAATGGGTGAGAAAAGCTGGGTAGAAAAGCCAACTCTTCTTCTTTGCATGAAGGGTGGGATATAAATTTTTAAATAAATAAAATTTCATACACCATTTCATGCCAGCTTAGCATCCTAATGTCGTTTATCAAAACAAAAGGTATGCAGAGCATTTTATTTATTTTTGAAACACCCATTTTCAAAGGAGCTCCAAGCCCATTTCAACCTTCACTTCTGGAAGATGAACATGTTGCTCTGCTGCTGCAGGTCACAGTATTTCCCTGCAGCACTTGTTCAAATTGATGAGAGCCATAGTGCCACACTGGGAAAAATTAGTTTTTTATCTGGCAGCCTTCCAAGATGCAGCATCTATCAACCTAAGTTTCCAAGGGACCACCAGCTATAAAAACTCAAGGATCTGCATTATCAAAAATATTTCTACTGTACATTGTCTAAATGAACTAATGTTATTTTATTTTGGGGATCCTTTCAGGCAGAGCATTGTGGGAAATGGCCCGTCAAGTGGTACGCTCCAGAATGCATGAACTTCTTCAGATTTTCAAGCAAGAGTGATGTTTGGAGTTTTGGTGTGTTAATGTGGGAGGCTTTTTCCTATGGTCAGAAGCCATACAAGGTATTTTTAAACTTATGTGATCCAAAGAGAAATTTTGTGCAAATTTGTAGCGTTTGCATTGTCTTTAATCGTGGGTGCCATCCTTTGGAGGAGGGTAGACTCCACGTATAACAAACTGATGAACAAGTGTTATTTGATACTGATTCAAGTCTTCCTATCATAGTAGCCAAAACCACACCTTTGATGTAAATTGGAGAAATATGACCAGCTGAACTTAAATTATACAGGAAAGCAAACGGTGGCAAATCCTACAGAACTGTTCCTGTGTGTATTGATAGGTTTAATGCTCCCATAATACATTTTCAGTGCCATTTTTACATCATACAGAATTCTGTTGCATTTGGCAAAAGAAGTAAAGGCCTTTTCATGCTGCACCCAGATAAATGAATTATTGTACCACACTGTCCTGTCATTTCGTAATTGCATCTCTGCCTGGTTTACTAGGCAAGATGTACTGCAGACTTGCAGCATGTTCCTACTCAGATATAATTCATGTAATACTGTTTGTTTGTTTGTTTGTTTGTTTGTTTGTTTGTTTGTTTGTTTGTTTGTTTGTTTGTTTGTTTGTTTATTTATTTATTTATTTCCATTTCTGTCCCGCCCCATTCCCAAAGGTCTCTGGGCAGGTAACAACAGATCAAACAACATTTTAAAAAAATATTAAAAACAAGACACAGGTAAAAAACATATTAAAACTGGATGATTAAAACAAGATGTTAAAAACAAGGTATTAAAAACAAGGCACAGATTAAACCAAGGCCCTGTGGAAAGAAAATATCACAGCTGTAAAGTCACTCCACTGCTCCAGAAATGCTAAAATCTGGAGTGTCTAAGGTTTACACTATGAGTACTAGTTCCGGATGTGCTTTATACTAGTAAGTCAATTGCAGAATCAATAAATGTGGCGTCCTCATTTGTGGCATCTCATCAAACTGTCATTTTCACCAGAAACATGTTTGACTCTTTCCTTATTAAGCTTCAAGTTCAGATGGAGTGCCATTGGTTTTCTTCTCCCCCATCAGGATTCTTATTGCATGTTCGCTCAATGGTTTGATTGTTTTAAATGAGTATGGACTCAAATTTTACTTCATACTTCAATGTCATCCTGTGCATTTTGATGTTTTAATTGTACAGGTGTTCTCTTTTAACAGATGGTTTAGGAATAAGACAATCAATAAACAATGGAAAGGGACTTTTGAATAAGTCACTTCTTGCTTCACTGTACTTCTAAGTGGCTTCAAGACAGAACAACTACCCATAGCAACATTGGAGCCGCATCCCCATTATAAGCTTAATCCACTTCCCCTAAACCGAAATAATAGAACTGGATGCAAACACGAATTTGCCTGATCCCAATACTTTCAACTCGATCCGGATTCTGAGGATCGTACGTGGCGTACGTGACTCAAGGGGGGACTCAAGTGGCTACTTTTTAAAAGCCGCTTTTCGGGGCTGCCCTGCCCTCTTCCTCCTGGCATGAACATGCCACCCATAAGGGACCCCTTCACGGAGCCTGGCTGGGTGGCTTCCACTTGCCTGGATGGAGGAAAAATGGCAGTGATTCTTTCCCCTCCTCTCCCCATTGCCCAGGGCACACAGCAGCAGCGGCAACTCAAGCCCCCTTGCTTTAAACATTCACACATCTCCCAGAACCTGCAGCTGCTTTCCTTTCCCTTTCTAAAGGTCAGAACTCCAAAGAGCTAGAATTGCGCAAAGTTGCAACATTGTTATCAGGTGTGAAGTGCATGGATTGTTACAGTGTAGTGGCTGCTGTAAAGGGTGAAATCACTGAAATCACTATCTTTGGAAGCAAGCTATTGGGGGAGGGTAACCCTAAACATAGATTCTCATCCCTTAAAACGGCAGGGTCCCCACAGTAAAAAATGTAACACGTATCAAGCGCATGAACCGGAGTGAGACCTGTTGAAATGAGGGTTAACATTTACAACGCTTTGGGGTGATTTAACATGCAGAAAGCGTGTTAAGCCAAACTGACGTGGGGTCTGTGAGGATTCAAACCATATTGAAACCGAATTAAGCTTGTAATGGGGATGCGGCCTAGTAGAGGTATTAAAGCATTTAGTGTAGCTGTGCTGGGACACAATAGTGTGCAAGCTAACCAACCAAATCCCTGAAAGTCTCTCATCTTAATTGAGCTTCATTTGTTGTTTGATGGTTACAAGTGAAGCAAAATTTGGAAACAATGGAATGTAAGACCCATTTATTTATTCCTTCAGGCAATTTAATTTGATGAAAAGGTAAGTTAATTGCGGAGGTAGTCCAAAACAATTTGGTACAATGCTATTTTGGAATTTAAGAATTCTACAAATATTGCCCTTTTTCCCTTAGGGCTGAAGGCAGCATCCTACATGTTCACCAAACCCACAAAAGCTTTCTCTTTTTCAGGGTATGAAAGGTGGGGAGGTTGCTCAGATGATTGAAAGAGGAGAGCGAATGGAGTGTCCAACAGGTTGCCCATTGGAAATGTATGAATTAATGAAATTGTGTTGGACCTACAAGTAAGTGTAATTGCCTCCATGTTTTTTTGGTTATAAATATTAAGTGGCTTGTGATTTTCTTTCTTGAAGCTTTATTTGCAGCATAGCATTAACAAGAAAAAAATTAGTGCCATATTGGGATACAGCTTTCCTTAAAGAAAAACCCCTACATTGTTTCATTTTGGTTTTAGCCATCATGCACAGTTATATAGCAACTCCTTGTCTCCAGTTCAGTATTTTCACAATTAAGCTGATCAGTGTGGATATAACAGTCATTGAGCAAACCTGACTTTTTTGATATGGGGCATTTTGGAAAATTTGGCTGGCTAGTGAGCTTGATTATTGATACTAGACTGCATGTATTTTGGCCTGCGTGGTGTGAGAAGCCAATGTTAAGAACATTGGAACATGAGAGGAACCTTGCTGGATCAGGCCACAGCCCATCCAGTCTAGCATCCTGTCTCACATACTGGCTCACCACTTGCTTTGGGCATTTTCAAGAGGAAGATGAAGCCAAAACCTTCATCTGCTCTGGAATCTCTTCAAATGGACTTTAGAGGCATCCTTCTTGTCTCTCCAGGATTTTTTCCTTGCAATTTTTTGCTCCAGGCCTATTCTACCTTAGTACCACTCATAGTACTGAAGTATTGAAGTAGCAGCTACACACAGTTAATCAGGAGAACTTTTTCTAACTTTCCAAACTAAACTTTAGTAGTAGTAGTAATAAAAGTCATCAGAATGAATGTCATCAAAGCTTGAATTGAGAAATCAATGGAAGACCCAAAGTGCAGACTCTGTAAAGAAGCTGATGAAATGATCAACCACATTCTGAGCTGCTGCAAAAACATCGCACAGAAGGACTTCTTGACGTATCAGAATTTTTACCAGTGAAACTGTAGTTGAAATGTTTTCAACAGATGGGCTACTGGGAACATTTCCAGTCCACTCCTGGATAGGAATACCAGTTAGAATAGGGAAACTGCTGAGTGGCCGTGGCTAAAAAAAGCCTCCTGAGTGTTCCAGAATCTCCTGGGAGAAAGATAGTGGGCCTATGTAGTATTTACTTCATCTGGTGCAAAAATAAACTGAGAAAGCATCAGACAGTGTGCATCTGCTTGTCTCTCCAACCTGGAGGAAGTACCTAGGTATCCATTGTAGTAGCCATTGTACACCTGACACAAAATTTCCTACTGCAAAACTTATAACAAGAAGTAGAGGACCATCAGCTTGAATGTGGACTTGAAGGAGAAACGTGAAGAGGCCTGCTAATATTATAACCGACTTGCCGAAGGCCTCATCAGTCTGTGCAGATACTCTATGCTGTTTTAGTCTGTTTCATTTTTAATTGGATTTTACATTGGTTTTACTATAACCCATCCTGAGATCTTTGGATACTCGATATAAATTAGGGGTGTGCATGAATACAATTTTCAGCATTCAGTCCAATTCTAATGGAATATTTGAATGTCCAAATTCGTGCGAATAGAGAAAAAATGAATGTCTTAAAATTCGAACCGATTTGAATACATTCGTATCTATTCATACAAATATTTGGTACATATTTGAAGATACAAATGTCAACAACATCCATATGCGTCTGTACGCATTTGTATGTATCCATACGCATCCCGTTTTCATTGCGTATGTATCTGTACAGATGTTTACAGATACAAATAAAATGCATACGGATACGTATGTAATGTGTATGTATCCATACACATACAGATGTCAAAATTATTCATAAGAATGGTTTGAAATATTTGTATTCATTCAAATATTTAAAAATGAATGTCTAGATATTTGATTCAAATTTGAATGTCTGAATTTGGCTGAATTTAATCGAATAATGAATACCGTATTTTCCGGCGTATAAGACGACCCCCAACTTTCCTGTTAAAATATAGAGTTTGGGATATACTCGCCGTATAAGACGACCCCCGACTTTTGAGAAGATTTTCCTGGGTTAAAAAGTAGTCTTATATGCCAGAAAATACAGTATTACAAATATTTTATTTATTTATCTGTCCGTCCATCCATCCATCCATCCATCCATCCTGCCCTATACCTAGGAGTCTCTGGATGGGTAACAACATTTAAAATCAAACATTATTAAGTTTGATTATCAAACACTGGTGTGGTTTTAGTAGAGTATTAATAATGTGTGTAGATGGCTACATATGTAATTATTTTTGTTTTTCAGTGCTGATGATCGGCCAGGATTTTCTGCGGTTGAGCTCAAGCTGCGCAGCTTCTATTATGATATTTCGCAATAAGATTAATATTGACGTTTGAAAAAGACACCACAGAAGGCAGAGAGGAAGAAACAACTTGGGAACGGGACCACAAGGGTTTCTTGCAAAACCCCTGGGCATAAAGCCTTGGAATTGCTTTGGCTGTTTTTCAGTCGCTGACCGAAGACTGGGAGCTCCATAGCTCTGTGGATGTTAATTGTGCTGTAATTCTATTGAGTCAGGGTTGAGGCCGATTTCCCTGGGGATCAGGAATATCTAGTAGGCTATTGTTAGTGTACATCTTCTACCTTGTAGCAGGAGATTTTTAAGGTTACCAGTACTGCAGTTAAGGGATATCGTTTTGCAGAAATTGGTTTTGTACCAGAATCCCTAGCCTTAAAAAAATAAATTTATCTAGGATCTCCAATTTCCCTTAGCCTCTCTTTGCATGTTTGCCTCAGTGTTCTTGCTATTTTATAACCACAAAATAGCAATCAAATCTATATTTCAAGTTGCTTCCCATAATAGTGTTTCTTGATCTGGGTAGCTAAGGCTGCGTAGGGATGTGCACAAATGGGGTTTTTTGCATTTGATTTTTATCTATTCGAGTGTAAGAAAATTTGTATTTGTTCAAATAAATTCCCTTCGAATGTGGTAGGATTCTATTTAATACAAATGTATTCCATACAAATGTATTCATAGAAATTCGTATGAATATCCGATACGAATGCGTACCTGATACATCTCCTGTAATGTGTCCACTCTGAAAGTGTCAGATCTACCCTGAAACCTTTTTGAATTTGCTTTCAAATCATGTCAAATTCACTCTGGATCCATCGCAGATGTGACTGGCACAGCCGCTTTCCCACCTCCCCATTTTACGAATGTTTTGAAGCTTCGTATGAATGTCAGTGTACGAATGTCATAACATTCGATTCATATGCGAATGTCCGAATTCTTTCAAATGTTATGAATATATCTTCACATCCCTAGGTTGCATTCCTAAGATGATCACTTAAAGAACCAGTCCCTCTGAGTATCTGTAAAAATGTGTATTCATAATCTATCTCTATAGATACAACACACACCATCCCTATTTATTGTCCATTCTAACTGAGACTAATAGGGATTGAGAGTCCAATATCATCTGAAAAGCAATGTGCTGGAAATCCTTGTTGCAAGAACAGAACATTACAGAGCAAACAACCTCCATAGAAATACACACATTCACCTTTTCATAGAAGGACTGTGGGACATTAAGAGGAAAGCAAGAGAGTGGGAAAGTATTATAACCCACATTTTTATATAACGTTTTACAAAATACAGGTTCTCCTCCTAGAAAACATTCAGTATGACTTAGACTGGGTTGATTATGCCAAGTTGATTCTTAACAGTCAAAAGACTCATACAAGAGTCAGTTGCAATATTCTCCAGTATCTTGAATATAGCTGTAGAGCTCCACCAATATCTAATAAGACGTTGCCACAATTCGCAGATAAAAAGGAAGATCAGAACAAGTATATTTTATATAATAAATAAATAGATTCATGAATATTTGACCTGGGTTTTGTGAATAGAGTACTCTGTTTTTAAATAACTATTGAAGATCTGTACATTGATGTACATAAAACACCACGTTTGTATTACTTATCCTTGTTTGTATCTTTAAAAGCCTATTTATCACTCAGAATAGTTTTTTTTCCCCAAACATTGTTCCATGCCAATTCATGCAACAAGAGATCCCATGGTAATGAGACTCCATTGGGGCCACAGTCCTCCATAATTGGTTGGTTACTATAACCTACTCTGCATCCACAATCGAGGCATCACACACGACAATCGATGTATCCTCGTGGCATTGCACTATTCAATCAGGACTGCACACATCTTAATGCATTCACTGCACAGTAGAAACAAAAGTCTGCAGTTTCCCTCGTGCAGGAAGATCAGCAAGAACAGAGGGGCAAGAGCAGGAAGGGCAGCTGAAATCTGATTGGCTGCCTCAACCTGTGTGATGGCGCGCACCTACTTAACTCTTGCTGCTCTGTAGGGGAAGCTACAGAGTTGCCTTTCAAGTTGGAATGGCTGGTGGTCGCTGCGCAGTACGTGTTCTGTGCCTTAACGTTTAACTGTGGACTTATTCCGCTAGCCTGGGGGCAGCCCTGCTCTCTACGAACATCTGGGAACATCTGGAATCAGTAGGAACTGGGAATCAGTAGGCTGCCTAGGCATAAGGCTTAGCTAACAGAGAAAGCACTTATCCAAGATTCATAAATGACTTACATACAGAATGAGAAGTGAAACAAAGAGAACTAGGAGTCCAGCCCTTTCTACATATTTGTTGCCAAATATTGGGTGTCTCCATGTAGGAACCACCTCTCGCTATGTGCTGTCTGCTTAAGCTGTACAACTTGTGCGCGCTCTTCTAGACAACTTCTTTGTATGGAGATACATGGTCTGTGTGGTTTTCCATATCACTAAATTTGAGCAGGCCTCCCTTTTCTGTATTACTTGCAATGTCAGTATAAGCTTCCTCACTGGGTAAAAGGTGGAGAGGGTAAAAGAAGGTCCATGTAATATATATGGCTGCAGAGATCTACTGGACAGTGTGTGAGCAGGGACAGAGATGCTTGAGAAAAGCATGCAGGTGGTATGAAACATAAAAGACACCTTGTACCAGCTGAGGTCACAGGTCAATTTATTTCACTTTGGTTTATCAGCAACTGGCAAATATACAACTTAGAAAGACAATCTTATTGTTACTATAAGAATGAAACATCCATTTCATTTAGTCTCTTTTAAGGTTACCTTACCGCATCTAGTATTTATCAAATATTTTATGCTTCATACATAAAAGTTCTCCTAGAAGGCTTTGGAGGCCATGTCAGTCTGGAAGGTAGACGAGAAAATTTTATATTTAAATAAGAAAACTGGAAATTCCTGACTTCACAAGATAACAATTGCAGTGCCACCGTGTGAAGAAACTATAGAATGGCAGCTTTTGTGGAAATTTTGTACAGCTTTGTGAAAATACTACAAATTTCTTATTTGCACATTTTAAATCCTTGCCCCTATGGGGAACAGGGAGTTGGGGGAATAGATCTTAGACCTAGGGGCAGGGGCAAAAGGTTAAGTTTTCTCTTGCGGCTGAAACCTTCAGCAGAAGCATCTACCTATAAGCACGCAATAACTTCCAGACATCAAAGCAACTCAGAATTAAACAGCCCATTGCCATACGTGTCTGCACTGTTAGCTTCTCTGTTCCTGGTTCTTCAACAACTTGCATGCTATTATTTAAAGCAACCTGTACCAGTGTCTCTCTCCCTAAATCTAATCTAAGGGCAGGAGCTAGGAATCCTGTTCAAACTAATGTCAGATTCTTGGCAGGAAAAAGATCCTTAGGATCATGTGTCACCAACTACTTTCAATATGCCTCAGTTCCTGAGTATGTGCCCAGGAGTTCTGCAACCTCTTCAACCTTCATGTCTACCAATCCCCCCAATTCTAGCTGGTGTGTTGCTGCCACTGCTGCCTGTACCTAGTCTTCTACTGGTGATGGGTTGGTGTCAACCACAGCCTCTGCCAGAGCTGCCTCTAACAGGCATTCATGAGAACATAACAGGAGCCCTGCTGGATGAAGCTACAACCCATTTAGTCCAGCATCCTGCCTGATTCTTGGCATTCTCCAGCAGTAGACAAAGGCAAAACCTTCACCTGGTCCCGAAAGCCTGCAAATGACTTTTAGAGACATCCTGCCTTGTGGTCAATGTTGATGGTCCTGGCAATATGGTATTCTTTCTAGGCATCTTGGACTATCATGGCCAGATTGGCTACAAAATCAGAGATTCAGTCATGCACCTCCTTGTGGTACTAGCACCTTGAATGCCACTATTAAGCTCTGCTCCATGGACTGGAGAGGGAAATGATCTTTTGAACACACATCTGTTTGACCATGAGATCATTGGGATACAGTGGTGCACTGTCCAAAATGAAGAGCACTTTGAAAATGAGATTTTGAGACAAAAGATACTGCTTAGCTTCCACAAATGGGTGTGTCTACATGCCAAAGATACTCCAGATTTAAGCTTGTTTTGCCTCGGAGCATCTCCATGCACAGCTTTACTCCGGGCTACATCTGGCGTAAAGGAGCAAAATCTGCGGCAGAACCCCCCCCCCTTTAAAAAGCACTACATCTGACTTAGGGGAAAACCATGGATTTTCCTTGGAGCATGGAGACGTTTACAAGCATAATATTAGGAGGCTGTCATTTGCCCTGCATGCTTGTTGGCTGGATAACAGCTGAAGGGAGAAAGAGGAAAGGGAAACACCAAGAGAAAGCGAAGGGAGACACACACACACACACACGAGTGCACCTGGAGGCAAGGAGCAGGGGAGAGAGGAAAAGGAGAAAGGGACAGATTGCTGCTTTGCTTATGTGTGTGTCTTCCTCTCCCTTCCCTTCCCTCTCTACCCTGCTCCTTGCCTCCAGGTGCACCCGTGCGAGAGGAAAGGGAAGCTGTAAAAGAAAAGGACAGATCATGGCTTTGCTTAAGGGGGGGTGGCAGCTTCTGCCCTGCTTGCCTTGACAGCAACAGCAGCAGCCAGGTGTCCCATCCTCAAGAGGGATAATCCGGTGCTGGTGGCCACCGTGAGCAGTGGGTGGCACAAGCACTGCATCCCCCTCTCTCCACTGGCATGTGCTGGCTCTTTCATGGGACACTGCACCATTTTGGCAGCAGCGGCAGCTTCTGCCCTGCTCCCCTACCTAATTCCCTGGGTGGCTCCGATTTAAAACCAGTCTCTTTTTGTTTTGCTGTTCCAATTTAAAACTGTGTTTGCCTGAACCTCATGGAGACGCTTTATTCCGAATTACAATGCACATTTTTTAAATCCGATGCAACGGTGAAACAAAAAGAGACCATGGAGACAAGCCCAAATGAAGCAGTTTCTGTACCAGTCAAAGGGAACTAAGTGGGTGACCGATGCCTGTGGACTGGCATTCCAGAAAACCAATAGGTGGTTGCTGACTCAATCTTTCAAGATGTGCGGACTAAAAACAGAAGAGGCTTTATTGTGAATGCACAATAGGGATCTTTCAGCCATTTAACATAGGACCTCTGTTCATTTTGCAGAGGTGAAGTAGCTTGGAGACCATTTTCTTGCAAATGCAAAGGAAGATGAAAATAGAAGAAGAAGAAGAAGAAGAAGAAAGTTACCTTTTTTCTCTGCTTTTTTCACCCATTTAAGGAGACTCAAAGCAGCTGACAAAGCTTTCTGTTCTTCTCCCCACAACAGAATACCCCACAGTAGGTCGGGCTGTGAGAGCTCAGAAGAGAGCTGTGACTAGCCCAAGATCACCCAGCTGGCTTCATGCTGGAGCGCAGAAGCAAACCTGGTATTCCCAGATAAGAGTCTGGCTCCCCAACCACGAGACCAAATTGGCTCACTTAAGACACCTTAGAGACAGTAGCAAGTGGCTCCTCTTCTGTAATCCACCTTCCTAAGCCTAGAATGTCCACAAGACATGTGTGAACAATCCCACCTGCAAACCATTTCTAAACAGTCCCTAAAACGCCTTAGGGAAAATCCTGAAGATCACTGCTAAATTAAATAGCATCCCTATTGGCATAAAAACACCCATTAGTCCTCAGTCCCAAGAAAAGATGAACTAAGGAGTAGCAGAAGACTCCTCCCCCTGGCCCTGAAGTCCCCCGTCATGGGTGTCTGAACAAGTATTTCATGTTGTAGTTAACATTACTGCATTCTATATTGTAAATAAAAGAAAATGTCTCCTGTATTTCTGCTCGAGGTCCAGTGATAAATGCCATGTTTATACCAAAATGCCTATATCATTCATTGCTAATGACTAGTTGAACTTTTACCAAGCAAATGGTTTAAAAAATGGCCACTAGATGGCAGGCTTTGAATACATATTGTTACTTCTACTACATTTCTTTTCCTCAGATTGATTGATTGATTGATTATTTATTTATTTATTTATCCATCCATCCACTTTAATAAATCGACTGTGTACTTTCAGGCCAGGAAATCATTAATGCTTTAGAAAAATAATGAACTAGTGCATTCACACGCACATTTAAAAAGATTATGATTATTCTGTCTTGAATTCAACGGGTGCTTCTGCACTTACCGTGGTAAATCCGGATCTACCTCATCTGGATTTAGTAAATCCCCTCTTTACCTCTTCATAGTCGCCCCGGTTCTGGCCGCAGGGTCCCAGGAGGCTGCACGCCTGCGTGCTGCACGCATCCTGAATGGCCAGGGCAGCTTGTGGCAGCACCTGTCATCAGGAGACTCTCTGCGCAGGCGCGCTGCCCTGGCCAGACAGGTGGCAGGCCGGGGGAGGGCCCAGGTAGGCACGGTTTCACTGTGCAGATGCATCCTAAATGGATGCGTTTTCATGGTGAAACACCCATTAAGACTACTTTGTATGTAGTCTTTCTTTAAACCTCTAATGGGTACCTCTGTGTGGACGTGGTCTACCCATTCTGTCCTTAATGGGTGCCGCTATGCGGACGCGGTTTCCCACATATGTGCTTAATGGGTGTTGCTGTGTGGACGCTGATCAGCCAAAGTGTCCTAAAAGGGTTTCCGCATGTGTCCTTAATGGGTATTTAAGGGCATGTGCGGAAGCACCCAACAAGACTTATTTTCAGTAACTATGGCTGCAAATTCAGCAGAAGGGCAATCCTCCTTAAATATCACAAACTTAGGATGTGATCAGATACATTTAATGGGGCACCCTCTGGGTGAATTTGAACCTGTAACAACAGATATATTTTCCTTGCAGTCACCTTGCGCTGTCTCCCAGTCTGGGATTAGGCACTCCTTTATTTGCAGTTACCTCACACCAAATACATCTCTTTCTTTTAGTCAGATTGGATGGGAAACTACGTAAGCACAAAGGCTTGAAATGTAGCCAATCACAGCATGGGAATGGTTGCTGTGGGGAAGCAACCTATCAGCCATCGAAAGATGGGCCGACAAGATGTCAATCATTGTGAAGAAAGGTGTTGCCAGATTTTGAGGAAAACAAGGACTGCAGTGTGGAAAAATGAGGTCTTTTAGGCACTCAATTGGTTAACTGTTTGAATGGTCTTTTGTGTGTGTGCATATAGATGAGATGCAAATGGAGCTCAAATGATTAGAAGGAAGGTGAGGGCAAACAAATGGGCATGGGGGTAGAAGGCGAGGAAGCTGGGAACAGAATGAAATGCAGGGATGCAATGGGAGCTACATGCGTGAGTGGGGAAGGGAAAGGCTGAGACATGAGGCCTTTTCGCACTTAGTGCACTTAGGCTAGGACACGCGGGGACGCTTTCCCTATTCACACGTAGGCAGGCAAGGAACGCATCCCCAAGATCCCGCAGGAACCCAGAGAAAGACAGCAACAGGCCTGCCCGCCCCTGGGTCCAGCCAGACCCAATCTGGGCAGGCCTGGGGTGGGGCCTGCAGCTGTCAGGGTGGGAGTATGCGAATGGGTGCAGAACAGTCTCCTTGGACCCCCAGAACAAGAATTTTCATTGTAAGTGGCTCAGAAGGTCATGCAAGCTGTCCCAGGGCAGCTGTCCAAATGTTGATGGCCTTGTTCTGGGATAGCTGGAACGCTCCAACTGATCCCATTCTACTGGAGCAGTCCATGCCAGATAAGTGTGGAAATGGCCAGAGTAAACATAGATACTTGGGCTGAAAGTGAAGCAGTGATTAATGTAGGCAAAGAAAAGAAAAGCATTTTTATAAGCTGGAGTAGTGATTCTCTCACCAAGAGTTCAATCTGCTGCATAAGACCACTCTACAAAATAAGAGCACAGCGCATGACACGTAGCATGTGCTCTAAAATCCTAAATTAACTGCAACCATTCCATGCATGCAGATGGATAGTTTTTTGTTTTATTCTTGCTATGGGCCAAAAAAGACAAAGACAAAAACTGAGTTGATTGAGGGTCTGCGTTCACTAGTAACTATAGGCTGTAATATTTTCACAGCACAGCGTGCATAATTGATTTGCTGTGGAAAACAGGGTTCTCAAAGAATGTTCTCTGATTCTCCCAACTGGTGTGGTAGGGATTGTTGGGAGGATGTTCTATCATCTAATTTACATGTTCTTCTCTTTAAGTATTGTATGGGCAGGACATAGTGTGCTGGAACAAGCAGCTCCAAGAACGGCGGCTGTGCATTCTCTTCTAAAAGAGCCACAAAATGCAAGGCAGATTCTCTACCCTTTGTGTCCCATATGCTCCAGTTTCTCCTCTCTTTTGCTGTTACTGCGTAATAGCATCTGAACTTATCTCTGGTACAAGCTTTTCTTTGCAGCTTTGAAGAATCCACACAAGAGAAGTCTGACAGAAACGAAAGCAGGAAACCTTACGGTTTTTTCCACACTCACCTTGCCTGGTGCAGTCCAACTATCTCAGCCCTCTCTGTTCTGGGATAATATGTGAGGCACCATTTGCATTGGAAGGGTGGCGTTGCTGTCACTTCTGGCCCAGACCAAGCAGCAATGCAGACATGCCTGTGAACCTGTACACACTTACCTTCATCGAGCAGTTCCAGCCATTCCAGGAGAGGGCTGCCCACATGTCGCACTGTCACCACCATCTTGGAGCATCCGGGAGTGTCCGGGAGCTCCAACATGTTCACAGCTTCACTGGGAGCACCTGGTGAGATCCTGCTGGTCACAGCATTCACACTTTTTTCTGAGTATGAACACTGGGAGTTGGTGAGGGGGCAGCTGCAGCTGCGCATTCATGAACTGTGGGCCAACTGCCATTGTAACATCCCGGGACAAGGAGAAGACACTCCTTCAGATATTTGGGAACCAAGCCATTTATGTGGAGAGGATGTGGAATAAAAGGAACGACCTTTCATATGTGGTGGTTATGTCCAAAAATCTTACCCTTCTGGGATATGATATTTAAAGAAATAAAGAAAATAATGGGTATAGAGGTAAAAAAATATCCAGAGGCTGCATTATTACAGCTGTATAAAGGCCAAAGCATACATGAAAGTAAGAGGTATATGTTAGATCAATTGTTTATGGCAGCACTATCAAGTATAGCTGTATCTTGGAAAAATATTGATAAATGTACAATTGACACATGGTATTATTACATATCTGACCAGTTTAAATATGATATGATCAGACAAAGAAGAATGAGAATGTTGGGAGGGAATGTTAATATCTTAGTTGAAGACTTATATAGCTGTATTGCCAAACCAGAAGTAAATAACAAATTGAAGGAAATAATAAATAAGTTTCTTATAAGTCTGAAGTAAATGAGACTTGATACACATAGTAAGAGTAAGGGGTTTTCGGTTTTGTTTTTGCTTTAGTATTGATTATCATATTTTGTTTGTATTCTGTATTGTTTTGAATGTTTGTATTTGTATATGTACATTTGGAAAATAATAAAAAATAAAATAAAAAAAAACAGTTTCAGTTAGGCCCAGTATCTAATAGGCAGCCAGGGCAAACTTTGCAGTGCAGACTTTTCAGCAGTCTACTTGCTACATTCAGCACTAGTTTCACCTTCTCGACTGTATTTAATGATATCGCTATGTAGAACAGATTTCAGCAGTCTAGTCTGGAAGTTCTCAGAGGGTTAAAGCTGTCCATAGCAGGAACATTCCGATGAGGGCTCAGGATATTCCATGCTGATTTTTGGAATGCCGCCTTTGTACCCATCTGGCACAAAGGCAGCATTCCACCAGTCAGTGTGGAACATTCTGAGAGGTAAGTGCAAAAAGCCCCCCAAATAGAGGTAAGCTCTCCTGGCTACCACTGTCTCTTGAGCCTTAAGTGACTCCAGAAGTACTCACCAAACCATGCATAGTTCATCCAGAATAATATGGCATGGATTGATAACCCTCTGTCTTGCTTGGATTCAGCATCAGCCCCCAACTAGCCTATTATGCTTCCAGTAAGGCAACAACCAAGAAGGAGAAGGAGAAGGAAGACTTGGCTTTTCTACCCCTTTTATCACCCATTTAAGGGGACTCAAAGCAGCTGACAAAGCTTTCTATTCTTCTCAGCAGACACCCTATGAGGTAGGTGGGGCTGTGAGAGCTCAGAAAAAGAGCTGTGACTAGCCCAAGTTCATCCAGCTGGCTTCATAGAGGAGTGCAAAATCAAACCTGGAGACCACCAGATAAGAGCCTGACACTCTAACCCAGTGATGGCCAACCTATGACTCACATTTCACAGGTGACACGCCAAGCCCTTTTGGATGACACACCTGGTCACCCTGACACCTGGGCGTGTAGTGCTTCCTTGTTCTTGAAGTGTACGAAATACCAACTTTCAATTGAAGATTTAGCAAATGAAATTCAGCAACAAAAGTCAATAATGTAAAGAATTGTTTTTGATTTTAATTAAATATATCAAAAATATAACTTTTTTACTAGAGCTACAAATATCATAAAATTATGGATATTTCTAGATGTGACACAGCACCCGAGTTAAGCTAGGTTTTCTTGCAAATTTTGACACACCGAGCTCAAAAGGTTCACCAACACTGCTCTAACCACAAGACCAAACTATCTCCCCTGACTTGGAGTGGAAAGATGTCAATTTAAAAAAAATACTGGGCAGGAATTGGAATATATCCTGTCAATTATTGTTTTATCTCCCTATAAAAGTATTCTGAGTTCTGAAAGCACAAGAACATAATGGACAATCAGTGGAACATTGACTAAACAAACAGATAAAAAGGCTTCCCTTCCTTCTTTTCCTCCTCCAATAGAAGAACTCTGGAGATCCTCTCCAGCAAAGACATCCTTTAAAATAGAGATCCTCTCTACAGAGAAGATATTTTGGTTGCTCCCCTAATTTTCTGTGGTGACCAGATACACCCATTTTAGAAGCGCGAGTTTGCAACTTTGGGATGCCACAGTTACAACAAAGGAAGATTTCTCTGAGACTTAGAACACACAGGCGTAAAAGTAGAAGAGGAACCAGTTGAGCTTGTCATTTGTTCCTGTTCCAGCAGATCATAATTTGTTGGTCTGAGAAATTATACATCAGGAAGGCTTGTTGAGTCTCCAAGGACAATAGTGAAGCCAGAGCAGGACAGCTGCATTTTTTTAGAACAAGCCCCTAATTCTAACTCTGTGGAAAGATGGAATATATTAGTCTAACCTATCAGATTGTTGGATTTACGAGCAAAGGTTAGAATGGATGAATCACCTATTTGAGTAGCTTGTGTGACTCACTCTGAGTCAGAAATAACCACTTAATCACACATAAACCACAGCTAGTCCTATGGCCATTACCACCATAGAATATTCTTTATCCGCACAGTTACTGGTCTTGCGTTAAAGGGAGACTTGATTCTGAATATAATGAACGGATTCGAATATATACAGTAATTGAAAAAATGTGTGATTTCTAATGAGTTAATTCCCCCCCCTTCCATTGAAGCAATTAATCAGTCAAATTAATTTGGTGATTAATAAGAAAAAAATAGTTTGGATTTGTTCTTCTTGTTCTATGTTGCTTTGTTTTCCTAAAATTCTGGGAACAGCTTTTTTCTCTTTCACTCTTACTGGAGTTCATATAATTTATAGCTGGTAATTACAGCAGAACCACATTGCCATGACTTGAGAAAAACCCAAATTTATCGTCTTTGTAACTTTTGGGGCAGAGTGCCATAATTACTAGGAGACTGTTCATGGGTCCCGCATTAATTTTTGGCTCTCACTTTCCAAAGGTTTCCCTTTTCAGAGGGGGATTCATGATGATGGGTGCAAAAAGATCCACAACTGGTGCTTCTGCAAATTAAGAACGGTAATGCTGGGAAGGACAAAAAAGGGATAGGGCAAAAAACAGACGCATCGTGAAGCTGTTAGTGTGAGTGTTTTAGTTTATTGTGAGGTTGCTCTTTCGCATATTTTGTGCATGGTCCATATGACATCATAGCCATCCAAGTTTCAGGTTGTACATGCCATGCATTGAGTGCATTTTCCATAATTGTTTTTTAATATATAAATTTTATTGTTTAAAAAATATACAGATTAGATAATATCTATAGGGTGATACAAACAGGATATAAAACAAAAGCATATATACATATAGTTCAATCATTAATGCTATTATGTAAAATGGATAAGGGAGTCAACGAGGTCGGATGGGTAGAGGCATTCACACACACAAAAAAGGTTGCCAGACTTTGAGATAATTTAAGCCCTGTGAATAACCTTGCATTTTTTTATACATAGTACCTGCAATTTGCCAAAGTTTGATGTACCATTGTTGAACAGATATTATACTTAAGTTCTTCCAACCTTGGGCTATTGTTTGTCTATCTGCTGTTAAAAGAAAGTCAAGCAGCAAACGTTTTGGTTTACTCAGTTTAAGATCCAAGTCCAATTGTAGCAAGCACAATTCTGGGTTTAATTCTACACTAGTGTTAAGAATAATATGCATTTCTACATTGATCAAAGCCCAGAATTCCTGAATTTTTTCACAGCTCCACCACATATGGAAGTAATAACCTTTGACTTTTTTACAATGCCAACAAATGGAGGAAGCCTTACGTGTTATTTGAAAGATTTGGACCAGTGTACAGTACCATTTATGTTTGAGTTTCAAATTAATTTCTACTATACTAGGGGCTAAAGAACAGGGTTTAGAAAAGATGAATTAGAATGGTATACAGTTGTTTAATTATACCTGTTAGAGTTGGTTGCATTTTCCATAATTGTGGTTTGCATGAGCATGTTTTTGCATTTATTATCATCTCACTTTCATCTAATCATATATCACTTATCTGAAAAATGTTCAAGCTGGGTTACGCAGCTTAAAGAAAAATATTAACAGACCTATAAACAATCAAATTACAGGTATGTATTATAAAATATGATGAAGTAATAATAAGGGGGGAAAGCTGCTTCTCTTATGCTGGGCATTTCACAGCACCAACTGAGCATAATCTAACCAAAGAGTTCAATTTAAACTGTTCTAAAAAGACCCTATCTGGTCCTTTCCTTACAGTACAACTGAGAATTGTGCAGTCCTGCAATTCTGCATGTTTTAAGTCACGGCTCTGTTCACCAAGCATTAGAAGTTAAATGATGGTACATGATGCTCCCATGGGGGTGGTCATTCAATTGTTTAGACGTTATCACGATTAAACTGCTGTTATGTGCTGCCACCTCCTGAATCACCAAGGATAGTGGCATTATCAGTATAGTCTTTCCAGCAGATCTTAAAATCTGGACAGGTCCATATGGGAAGAATTGTTTTAGATAATTGGGGCCCAAACTCTTGAGTTTTTATATACAATACTTCCTAATTATTCATGAGGTTTGTATTCTGCCAAAACACTGTACATGGAAATTTACACCAAGTGAGGGAGCCAGAAAACTGTTTTGAGGTTCTTCCAGTTTTCAGTCCAACTCATGAACACATCGGACAGAGGCATGTTGCACATAATTAATGAGAGAGTGTCACAAATAATTTCTTATGGGTGAGCAAAACTCATGGCTGTTACATCTTCTAAGTATCTTGGTTTATAAGAACATAAAAGATCCCTGCTGGATTGGGCCACAGCTCATCTAATCCCGCATTCTGTCTCATACGGTGCCCACCAATTGCCTTTGGGCATTCTCAAGCAGAAGGCAAAGTTTAAATACTCCTAATACCTAGACTGGGTTTGGTAGCAGATCTGTGGCCCATGCAGCTTTTTAAAAGACTGGTGAAATGCACTTCTAGCAAGATAATTGTCAGTATCCTAATTACAGCTTCTGAACTGTCTTCAAGGGCAGTCCTGCATACATTGAAATAGTCAAGCCAGGAGATTAATAGAGGATGAATCCCTGTGATGAAGCTATCCATGTCCAACTGAAGCTGGAGATACGTGGAACTAGATATGGGCTAATACAGGTTTTTTTTTCATGATCATAATTCTGTATTTTCAGTCTAAATACCAATACCATGTCAATCATATAGCTTCACATAAGGTCTAGAGGTGTCTGTGCCTTTGTTTGGTACATCACTCAGAATAGGGGATTCTGGGAGATACACGGTACCAACCTCACAGTCTGACCCGATTCTATTAGGAAGTAGGACATTCTGGGAAGCAAGGTACACTCCTTCACCTGGATGTGTAGAGAAAGCACTCTGGCCAGCTGAAGAAGAAGAAGAAGAAGAAGAAGAAGAAGAAGAAGAAGAAGAAGAAGAAGAAGAAGAAGAAGAAGAAGAAGAAGAAGAAGAAGAAGAAGAAGAAGAAGAAGAAGAAGAAGAAGAAGAAGAAGAAGAAGAAGAAGAAGAATTTCTTCCCATCCTTTCAGTGCCCTTCTTAGCCACAGATAATCTGGTCAGTATTCACTTCAAAACATCAAAATGGACTAATTGGCAAAAACCATGGACTATAACAGGAATGGAATGGGACCTCCATGGAAGGTCATATTTTAATGTGATCTCTGGGGAGGGATGGTGGCTTAACTCTAAAAAAAAAGCATGGTGTAGTTACTGCTTCACTGTTTCTTATTTTTCTGCTTCATAAAGATTGTTTGTTCCTCTGCTTCCAGCATTACATTTTTTAGGATCCCCCACCCTTTCTGGATTTCTTTATCCTTGTGAATTTCAAGACATAGAATCCTGGACTTTTGCCCCTCTCTAAATTAGGTGTGTACACGGATACTCAAAAATTCAAAAATTGGATTTATTTCAGCTTTTCCTCTTATAGCTGGTTTGAACTTCAACATGAACTCCTTTGTTAGTCTTGATTAGTTGATTTTTTAAAAAGAAGAATATCCACTGTGGTCTATTGAAAAAGCAACAGTTGGTTTGCCTTCTATAACTGTTTTGGTATTGATACTGCATTAGATAACTCCATTGGCAGCATTAGCTTTGTGTCAGCATCATATTTTATCCAGTGAATATGACTTGGAGTCAGTGTTCTGTTTTTGGCATGCATTTTAAACTCATTTGCCTCTTGCTCCAACCACAAATTTGTGCATGGAAAAAGCTCTTGGCAGTTTAAGCGATAACTGAAAGAAATCTTCAAACTAATGTTTTTATCTACTGCAGGATAAAGCCATTTTTCCTTCCAGAAATCAATTACGGTTGGCTTTTCCACACAAGAGTGATTTATGCGGCTATTTTACACATCTTTTCTAAAGTAGAAAGATTTGTGTATCTATTTTTACATTTATCATTTCAGATGTTTACGGGGAACATGCTTGGTTGGCTAAACTGGAACTTCTACCAAATTACAGGTTCAGTTCCATGTAAGTGTGACTATCTCAGGCAGAATCCTTCCCACCCATCCAGAATCAGAGCATCCACTTATGGTTTCTGTTCACTCTTGGGCCACTCAACCTCCTGGGAGTTGAGTTATGTGCATTGCAACACAGCTATGGTTGGGCCGCCTCTCATATTTCAGGGAACCCCGTTATAGCGCTGCTTTTTTGCCCCTAAATAAACACTTTTAGTGATGTGCACAGAGGGTTTTTTTTTTTTTTTTTGCATTCAGTCAGGAAGAAAACTGGAAGTTCAGAAAATGTGGATCGTGTTCACATTATGATTTATTGTCTTAACTAATTTATCTGTTTTATAATTATTGCAACTCATCCTAAGACCTTCAGGTACAGGGCAGGATAAAATATAAACAATAATCAAACTTGCTACAGTGGACCAGAAGTGGATTCAGTTCATGGCAATTGTTGGTTGTTCAGTTCCTTGGTCCAGCATAAATAAATTTGGGGAGAGGGAATTGTTGGGGAGAACTTTAAAGCTCTTTCTGCACTGGTAGTTTATAGAACATTATATCATAAGGCTACTAATATGTTGATCTTATGCAAACTGTCTAACAACTATTGTACTTATATCTAACATTATTTAGCCAGAATTCATAGCATGGAATCCAATTGCTACAACTTGTTTTATCTTTCTTCTCTGCAATCAACTAAGCCTCTACTCATGGGATACTTGGTGGACCTTGATTTATGGGTCACTCAGTGGTTGGATAGTCCTGAATTGCTTTAAGGGCCTTCTAGGTTGTTTCTAAAAAGAGCCTTTTTCAGATGAATCTGCTAGTAGACCAGCTATGACACTACATGGCATGACAACAAACCTTTTTGACTAAAAATAGTATATTGAGATTCAGAAGGTGCTAGCCAATGGACCACACAGCTGAGGTGAGACTGCATTAGCCATTTTACTACTGCTACTGGGATAAGGTTATTGAAGCTTTCATTGTAATCTTTAAATGGATCCTGCTTTGTTAAAAATGTACTACTCTTATACTCTAGGGGCATACTTCACAGGATTGTTGAACGAACATCTTTCCCCAAACCTCTTAGTGCTTTTGACATATTCCTTTTTATGAAAGATCTCAGTTTACATTGCCGTGTTTTCAAACCAGCCCCTAGGCCTGGAGATGAGCATCTAGAGATGTGAAGGGGGTTCCTTGTTCAAGTGCTATAGGAATTATTAATAGCATCCAAATACGAGCAAACGAAATGAAAAATACATCCTCTTTTTATTTTTTGACAACGAACATTTTTGCCATACCTCAAACACAGAAGATTTAGTTGATGAAAGCTATAAATTATTTGGGAAGCTTCCGTTAAAAACATAAAAACGTACACACAGCTATGGCCAAAGGTAAAGAGAGCATTATATTTTACATAACTGTTTTTTTGTGGTGGAATACAAAAAGTTCCCATCTGGGACATCTGCCGGAAACAAGGCACTATTTGTGGGATATTGTCACAATGCACAAGTGGTGACTAAAGCCACAGGCCCAAGACTATGTATAAAATGGAGGTGATGGTTAGATGATATGGTTAGAAGATGGAAAAACACCCAAACCCAACTCGTACAAAGCTGATATCAATCAATGCTTCTGTTTCCATCTGACATGGATTTTATGAAGAAGAAAATAAAAGAATGCAAAACCCAAGCCAAGAAGGACAGTTATTGATTTATTCCTGTGGTATAGATGACCAGAACCACAGCATCTGCACCCTAATAATAGAGAGAATTTTGATTTTTTTAAAAAAAAATTGCGAGAGAGTGTTTATAGAAAGATGCAAACTGTTAAAAACATGTTAGTAATATGCAACCACAATTTTCAGCTTGTCAGAATTTCCTCCTTGAAATCTAAAGAGTTTATTATGGGTGCTTAGAGTTTTATCTGTTTGTTTTGTATCTTAACAATATTGAATCTGCCCTGAGATCCTTATGTATAGATTGAGAAAGAAATGTAAATAAACATATAGATAAAATACCACACATGTTTACCCAGAAGGAAGTTCCTTTGTGTTCAGTTAGCTTTGTCCAGTCTATACTCAAGTGGTTGTTTTAAGGGGGGGGGGGGTTTGCAATATAAACCCATGCTTATTTCAGATTTACAATCAATTTCCGTTTATATATGTAAACCAATGAGTAAAATTTTACATTTCTTCTAATTAAAGTATTGAAAGATATTTTAAATACTTTCATTTTCTAAAAACTATCAGAAAAATGTAGACATACTTCCAAAACGATATCTCCTGGAAAAATACAATTGAGGTTCTTTAACTGGCAAATTTATGTTCCATTCAATCCTTCATTAATTCAAAGAATTAATATTGGCAAATACATTATTTTATGCATGTTGATTTTAGAGTGAATCCCAGTTTTTTTAATATACATACACATGAATAGAATAGAGTTCTATATTTAACAGCAGCCATGTAAAGGAGGTTAGGGGATCCCCTTAAAGGAATCACCTTTTTAACCTGACAACAATCCTGTAAGGTAGATTTGTCTCTAGAATGAGGTAGTAAGGTAGTAAGACAAGTGGTGAGCTTCATAGCTAGACACAGGGTCCCTTTCCACACTGAGTCCTGGAATGTCCCATTAAGCATGCTGAAATCTCTGCCTTTGTCATGTTATAGACTTCGCAGAGGTCACACTCCTTGGAAGAGTGGCCTCTCTCCATTGGACTAGACTGCAAAGTGGGAAATGGTGCTAATATGGTGCTGGATCCCGCTCACCTGATGGCGGCATTAAAATAGTTCCACCAGCAGACTAGTGATGATGTATTGGTCCGTGAAGACTGTACAGACAGCAATCTCCATGAGCTATTACACCAAGGGACTTTGAAACACTGAGTAATGGCTCTGTAAGTTCAGATATATACTAGGAGGAGTTGTCCACATTGCAGACAGCCCCTGGAGTGAGCTACATGTAGCCAGGCCCACTGCAGCCGTGGATAAGCCTGTGCCATGTGGAAAGGGCCATGGTTGGCTAGCAAAATGAACGCATTTGATGGTGGTAACCTGATTCTAATCCAACATGAATTGGAACTGGGGTGGGGTACAGGGAAGTGGATCAAGAGACCTGGAACAATTGGAACTTCATATTCTGTAAACGTTATTGTTAATTTGAGTGGTTAAAAAATTGTTTTAAACGATTGTTTGAATTGTTTTTAAAAAGTCCTGCAACAATCAGTTCAGTGCTACCCAGGTGTCTGACTTTTGGTGGCCACTGTTGGCTGGGTAATCACATATTTATAATTTGCTCTCTCTATATTATGTCTTGCCGTATTAGTTACCAAATACAACTGTAGTTTAATAGTAGGACAGGTACCTCCAGCATCACTCCACAAGAAGGTAATAGCAAATCCCTTCTGCATCTGCCAGGCAATGCATGGATATATCCATTAAATCTCTCACTTCTCTTGGAGTTCCCTAACAATCCCAATCTATTCTACTCTGGGAGATACAAGGTGAGTTTCTATCTACATTATGAGGATGGGGATACCACCTGTATTGGGCAAAGCTCAGCAACAATGTTGTCATACTATAGCTGTTCCAGTTCACACAACTAGGGATGTTCAAGAATGTTTTTTGACATTCTATTCAGGTCGATTCAAATACTCAGAAATTTAATTCAATTCAAATTATTTAAATTCGAATTTAACAAAAATTCAATTTGAATTAAGCAAATTTGAATCTATTCATTTGAATGTTTTATTTGAATTTGCACTTACAAATGCTGACAACATGCATAGATGCCTGTACACATCTTCCCGACATCCATACACGTGCATATGCATTCTGTAGTTATCCTGCACGCAACCTGTTGTCATCCCGTATGGATCTGTACAAATGCGTAGAGATGCAGGAAAGGCGCGGATCTTCAAGTACGCATCGTGTACTAACTCGTACATATGAATGTCCGGATAATTTGAACAAATAGACCTGTAATTCGAAATTTGATTTGAATGTTTAAATTCAAATTTTGGGCCATTCTATTCAAATTCGAATGTCAAAATTCGGCACATTCTATTCGAATATGAAAGTTGAAATTTGGCACATTCAATTGAATTTCAAATCCCTACGAATATTAATGCACATCCCTGCACACACCAGCAACCCCTGCCACCAACTGGCCTAAGCCCCATTGCTTGAATGGCATATACAGTGCACAAAGCCGGTGCTGAACAGAACAAATGTTGATGATAATATGCCTGTCTCTATGACAAGGTTTTGAAAATGATCTTTGGAAACTTGGGGTGTTTTTCCACCACGCTCCTTTAGTCTCCCTGCTGTGGAAACACCGGAGCACCCATTTGGAAATCCGGATCTACCCATGAGGGGTCTGCTTGTCATCCCAGGTGTCTGGGGGGACAGGGGGTGCAATCTCCGAAGTGGCTTCAAAGTCATTTCGAAGTCATTGCGAAGTCATTGCGAAGACATTGTGAAGTCATTGCAAAGTCACTTCGAAGTCTGTGCAAAACAGCTCCATTGAAGTCTGTGCTGATCTTCAGAGTGAACTTCGAAGTGACTTTGAAGTCACATCGAAGTTCACTCTGAAGATCAGCACAGACTTCAAAGACGCTCCAGAGCTATTTTGCACAGACTTCGAAGTGACTCTGAAATGACTTCAAAATGACTTCGAAGCTTAGGTTTTGGGGTTTCACCACCCCCCTGGGTGCCCCCTCCCCCTAGTCTCCTCTAGACCCCATTGCCACACAAGCGTGGAAACAGGCTCCCTTTAATCCGGATTTTCTGCCTGAAGACCCCATTGTAGACCCCATTAATGGGGTCTACAGAAACTACCCATTTGATCCAGGTTTCCCCAGCAGCAGTCGAAACAATCGGGTCCCAAAGGGGTGCCGTGGTGGAAATGGGATCATCCAGCTCACACCCAGATGGGTCCTTAATGGGTGCAAAAATGGGTACTTTCTGACAGTGGAAAAACACCCTTGCTTAAGCTTTGAAAATAGGCTCTAGCACTTTCCTTGTTCCAGACCAGCATCGTAGACTGCACCATAGGCTGAAGGAGAAGATTGCTTGAGATGGTTGCAGACTTCTTCAAACGGGCCTGCAGTTAATCCAGGATAGGGGCCACTTGGGATAGTTCTTGACTAGGATAGTGCTAGTCCTACTTGGACAAAACATACTAGGGAGCTGCTTGTTCCAGGATAATGAACAAGTGTGGAAAGGGCCTTAGTCACCAGAAGTCAGCCATGATTTAATGGTACTAAATAACAATCAGTTTTTAATAAACCAGAGACAGATGTTATTGGATTCTAGCCCAGCATGGCCTATGATCAGGAATGATGGGAAATGTGGCCTAACCCATAAAGAATCACATTTCCCATCTTTATGCATCATTCACACAGCCCCTAAAAGGGCCAAGATCTGGGCTACTGCAATAAGCAGCTTCCCTGGCCTGTGGACAGCTAATCCAAACCATAGAGTCTTGTAAGGACTCCTCAGAGGCTACAGCCTTAATCATGGAAATCTGCCATCCTTTTATGTCTTCAGCAGTGATTCAGCTCACATTTTTGGCTATTAGTGTATCAGCTGGCAGCCAGGAGTTGGCTCCTATGACAAGGTCAGCTTTGGAGTAGAGATGTGCATGAATGTTCTACACTTTCGAAATTTGATCAAATTTGATTGAATGTGGAGATTCTAATTCAGATAGAATGTCTACACATTCAAATTTAAACATCTGAACACATTTTGAATGTTCCAAAGCATTCATTCAGGTGATTTGGAACATCTGAATGTACATACGAATCTCATACGTATTTGTACACATTTACGCTTATAGTACAGAATGAAAACGGGATGCATATGGGAATAAAATGGGATGTGTATGAAATGCGTACAGATATGTATAGCACATACGAATGTTGTCGACATTCATATCTTCAAATACGAATGTGGTTGACATTCGTATCTTCAGATTCAAATCAAACATTCAAACAAACAGATTTTAATGTATTCGATTCACATCGGATTTTGCTGCATTCAGATTCTAAACATTTGATTTGAATTGAGTGTTTGGATATTTGAAGTGATTTGAATTCAAATGCAAAAAGAAAACTATTCGTGCACATCCCTACTTTGGATGAGGTTAATTCTGAGGCACCATTGAGGTGGCTTAGAGAAAACTGAGGTGGGATTGTTCACATACTACTCTTCCCCTCCCCATTATTTATTTATTTATTTATTTATTTATTTATTTATTTATTTATTTATTTATTTATTTATTTATTTATTTATTTATTTATTTATTTATTTATTTATTTATTTATTTATTTATTTATATGCCACCCCATACCCAAGGGTCTCTGGGCGGCTCACAGCATTTCAAACATATAAAAACTATATCAAAACAGGTTAAAAATATAACTTTAAAAATACAAGAATAATTAAAAACAGCAGTGGTTTTTAGTGGGGGGAAGTGTGGGGAACATTTAACCAAAGGCCCCCGTAAAGAGGAATGTTTTCACTAAAAAACATTCTCCTAAACATTTTGTGCTAGAAAAGTTGGATTAGAGAAGGCTTGAGGGCCACACACTGTCTTTGAGGTGCCCCTTTTGTTACGTCTGAACACAGCCCCAATCACTCTTGTTCTAGGAACTTGGAACTGAATGGGGGAAAGAGCATTCAGCCTCCTTTATGCCCAGAAGAGGGCCTCAGATGGCCATGTAGATGATGTCTCAGTCTACAGCTATTTTCCTCATCCTGTCTCCCCTTGTTTTTTTAAAAAATTGCACAGTAAAACCACATTACTTGCCAGTATAACTGAGATAGTTCAGAAGAATTTTTGACAGCTCGATCAAACCTCTAGGATGTTTAACCAAAGTGTGCATTTCCTTAAGGATATAAGTTTTTTCATTTGATAAATGTACCATGCAACGTTTAAGATGTAAGTGCTTTGATTTGTTGTAAGTACAATATTTACAAGACAACCTTGAGTGAAGAACTCAAATAAAAAGGTCTGCTTCTTATAGATGCATTCAGGGTTTTTTAAAAAATAATGCTAATGAGATTATTAAGACAGAATGTGCCTGATGACATGGACTGTGCATTTAAAATTTATTTAAACAGCCTTCATATATCTGGGGTGTTTTTCCACTGTCACTAGAAGTACCCATTAAGTACCCATTAATGGGTACAAAAATACCATTACGTACCCATTAATGGGTACTTAATGGGTACTTTTAGTGACAGTGGAAAAACACTCCTGGACCCTACCAAATATTTCAGATTTGAAATCCCATGAACCTCTGAAACCATAATACACTGTATGACACTTATTAGAATTTAAAACACAGGATTGTTAAAGGAACATCAGTTACTTATTCTGCTATATTTTGAAATTCCAGAATAAACCAGCAATATTCCAGAATGCAACCTAAGAGATAAATCAGACCATGAAAGATTAGACGGAAAGCATGTACAAAGTAAAAAATAAACACCAGGCTTAGCAATCCCCCCCTTTGCTTATTGAGTTTGTGTGACAGAAATCACACCACTACATTCTGTCCCGTCCCCTCCCCTCCCCACCATCTTATATGGGTTGTTTTCTACTATGACTGCACATTTTAATTTTGAGACTTTTTTTGCATAGCTTTCTTCTCTGAGACTCTAGAGATCTCCTTCTTTTCTCATTAGCTCCCAATAAACTCTTTTTTAAAAGTTCTGCAAACAATTCCTAACCCTAAAAAGGAAAAGAAAAAGAAAATCCTGCTTTTCAAGCATGGAACACAAATTAAATATTCATATCCCTTAAAAGCAATTAAATTTACTGTCAAGTAATTTGCAACTCTAAACAGCAAATGTACAAAAATAATTAGCCTGGTTGAAAATCAGTTATTTCTCTGATAAGCTCATAAGCCCTTTTAATTAAAATCACATTTTTTTAATTGCCAAAGGGAATATTTTGTCTATAACTGAGACCATTTCTAAGTTTTAATTTAAGTTTCACTCTAATATTCTTGTAATTGAGAAACACCCTCTGGGGCCACGAGTATCCATCTAGCAAAGTAAAGTAGTTTCCCATCAGTATTAAGGAATGTCAAGCATAAAAATGGATTGTCCTGAAGAAGATGGAGAGGAATGTTACTATAAATGAATTGTGTGCCTACTCTTGAGAATGCAAATTATGCTTTGCATAAGATCTTTGGTTATTTAGTTAAAATTTGCACTGTTACAATTCTGCATTCAGAGTAACTGCATTTTTAACCATTCAGTTGAAGGTGTTGTGTTCAAAACCAGCATCTGAAAATTAAACTCCTACAGCATATTTGTAGGAAAGCAACCAATTGCAAGCTAAAGATCTATGCCAAACAACAGCATGTCAAGGAAAAGTCAGTATACAAACCCGCTCTTTTGTGATCTGTACGGGTAATTTTTGTGGAGAGAAGGAACATTCCAACATGTGCACCTATGGTTGTCTTAAGTGCCCATCCATATTTTTAGTGTAAATATTCAAAAATGCCAACCATGCTTCTAGCAGTGTGCTGAATCAGTTCAAATTTGAACTGGTTTGACTTGAACCAGGTGGGTTGACCACTTTTAATCTGAACCAGACCATGCCCAGATTTGCAGGAGGGTCACTGGAAAGTCAAACCAAACCAAAGGGGTTCAGATTGATTTGAACTGGTTCAACTTCAGTAGTATTTTACCCTTTTCAAGAGCTTTTTAAATTGCATTTTTAGGTGCTCAACCAGGTTGAAGCACTCTGGAATCGAACCAATTTGACCCAGTCCATTCCAGTTTTTGTTCAAACTGAACCACTATTTTCAAGTTTGTGCACGTATCAATATGCATCACATGCAATTATTGCAATGCTTACACAATGCTGGATATTGATGTTGTCAGCTGTTTGGATGTTTTCAGCTTTTATTAAATCTTGTCTCACTGGAAGGATCTCATTGGGTACAATTAGATTGTTACAGAAGGAGACAGCATCTGTATTCAGACAGATAATTCTAAATCTCAGATATAGTGCCATCCTTCCTTGAGGGTTGGTCAGTGAAGCTACGGTCACGTTTCTAAGTACCCTTGTTTGAGTTACCTCCCTAGAGGAGCCAAGACAGAAAGGACCTGGCCTCTTGTGGTTCAAACTGGCCCTGAAGTCAGAGGCCCTGATGCTAGAGGCAGTTTGTTATGGCCTTGACACCAGAAGCAGTGCTTTGCAGGCACAACATTCAGGGACAACCTTCCCTGATCAATTTGGCTCGAGCAGCCAAGCAGCCACCAAGAGCCAAACCAAAAGGAGAGGGTGCTCTGAGAATGTCAAAATACCACACTAATGCTTGGGCTTCCTGTCATAAAGGCTGCGTCCAGACACGTTTATCCTGTGCATTGGAAGGTGCAGTCCCAATCAAGCCAACAAACATGATGATCAGTCGTCGTGGTGCCACATTATACGATCAGGACTGCAAACTTATCTTAATGCTGGGTCAACAATGCTGGGCAGTATACAGAAAATCCAGAGCTTCAAGCCAATGCAGGCAGGAGGGCAAGAAAAACAGACGAGATGCTGGCTAAGCAGGAAGGACAGCTCAAAATTTGATTGGCTGCCTCAACCCTTGTGATGTCACGCACCTCCTTAACTCTCACAGCTCCGATAGGGGAAGCTACAGAGCCACGTTTCCACTCGGGATGCCTGGTCGTCACTTGGCAGTCAGTATACTGCACTTTTAGATTTAACTACGGATTTATTCTTCTAGACTGGAGGCAGTCAAAAGCAGTTTAAAAAGTACATTTTAATAGGGTAAAAGAAGTTAGGGATAAAACAATCTTCATAGGTGGTTCAGAACACCAGCCCAATTACTGTATATTCTGGCATATAAGACTACTTTTTAACCCAGGAAAATCTTCTCAAAAGTCAGGGGTTGTCTTATACTCCGGGTGTCGAATTCTTCTATGGCGAGTCTATCCCAAACTCTATTTTAACTGGAAAAGTTGGGGGTCATCTTATACGCCCAGTCATCTTATACGCCGGAATATACAGTAACTTATACTGTATACTGTATTTAGGAGCAATAATGGAGACTGATGGCATGGCTGTCCAACTCCAGGGCTTTGTATACATCACTTCTGAGAATGTGAGAAAGTAAATAAATTTTGGAGAGAAATAGAAAGGGGAATAAAGAGCATGTTGGGAATATCACTGGTTCTCTCAAAGGAATTGTGTGTAATGCACTGTTCTAAAATTGTGATAATATCAAGCAAAGGTTTTACCACTATATAGTACAAGTAGAATGTTGTGTAATTAATACTATGAAATATAATCCAGTTTTGTTAAAAAAAACTAGAGGTAAAAGCAAAATGGAATGCAATTAAGTGATATTTGGGCTTTGGTCACAACTTCACTTTAAGTCTTCTTCAGTCCATCTTGAGGTCTGACTGCTCACATCTTTTCATTTCTATCTGTATTATTTCTGCTGTTGTTGTGCAGTCTTCTGTTTAATGTATTTATGGAGTATATGCTATTTATGTATTTATGTTAAAAATAAAGAAGCAAAAAAAACCCCAAAAATATTCTAGGTGGCATCAGAGGCTTTAGAATAGTTTGGGGACCATGGATGTATAAATGCGCTACCCTGAGGGCAAACCTCAGAGGCATCAGAGACAGCCCCCAGGAATGTGTCAGCACACTCTGTTAGTGCATACAATACTGTAGCAAGATCTGTCAATGTTTATGCTGTGCAGAAAGCAACTCTGGGGATTATACAGAGTATTATACATTTGCTGGGATTCAAGAGCAGGAGAAGGTTTGGCCTTGTCTAAGCTTGAGATTCCCATGGGCAATTGGTGGGCCACTGTGTGCTACAGGATGCAGGACTAGATGGGCTGTAGCCTGATCCAGCAGGGCTCCTCTTATGTTCTTATGTTCTCCTTGAGGAAGATAGAAGTAGGGGGCACCATGCCACTCTGAAGCTTTTTACCAGGAGAAAGGGATCCACAAAAACTTGGTGTGGCACAGTAAATGTGACCAGTCTGTTCCAGACCAAAAATGATTTAAATTTCCTATCCGTCCCTGGGATGGACTATCTAGTTAGACTGTGACCATATTACAGGGAAGCATGGGCAGGATCAATGCCATTTGCTCATGCAAGCTTCGCAGCCATCATCCCCATGCCTCTGAAGTCTAGGAATAATAGTTCCTAGCCTTGGGACCTGGGGAGATTGATTTTTGGTGGCACACTGTGGCACACCACTGAAAAGCACCCCATGGTAGTTCCAAGACATGGAGATGTGTCATCTGCATGCCTCCCTGGTTCCAGAACAGGGCCCTGGTCCCTCTGATTAAACAGGTCCACCAGAGCTCCAGATCCAGATTAAGGACCTCTTAATCCAGACAGAACCAGTCCGGTAGGGGTGAGGCCTCCTTGATCTGCAGAATGTAGACTCTGGAGTTCTATGATTCAGATCTAAGGTAAGTACAGAAAGGGCCATTGGTTGTACATGAACTAGAAGATTAAGCTTTGGAAACTTGGCAGTTTGGGTGTTTCTTCTGGGCTAATCTTTTAATATTTCTGATAAGGAAATTCCCCTTTCCTTCCCTGTAACATATTTTCTAACTTTGTACAAAATTACACCCTTCTGAAGTCTTATCTCTCTAAAGGACACTTGGTGGCACTCATTCAACATCGTTTGTGTTCCAACTGTTAAAAGCTTTGGCCCAGTTGAATTCTTGACTGTTCCACAGAAATAAATAATTAGATATGTTATGTTTATTGTCACTATGCAGTATATTTTGCCCAAATTTATAGGCCTAGGGTTTTCAAGTAAGAAATTCAGTCATTATTTCAGTATCCTTTGTATTGCGTGAACTGCTTTGGAACTTTGAGTGGTGAGCAGAATGCAAACATAAGAACTAGTTTTAAATACAAGAAAATATTGCAAGGCTATTTGTTCAGTGTACACCATCTACTTTGGGGGGGGGGGGAATCATGTGCTACAAGAGTGTATGGTATCAATTTGGCCTGTGGGTTGGTGGACTCATATTTGCACAAGTACATTCAGGGTTGTCACCACCTTTTCATTTTATGAAAAAGCCTTAAAGTACACATAGATGTTTCATTTGCACACACAGACTGTGTGTGTTTTCATGCAATTTATTCATGTTAGGGTTACACTGCGTAGGCTGGACTTTTCTCAAGAATCAAAAGAAGATGAAAGGGAGGAAAGCCAGTGGGAATGAAATGTCATGAGAAGAATGTAATGGAAAAAATGAAATATTGCAAGAATCCAAATGTTGTGTTAATGTATAATGCTTATTCATTCTAAGAGAAGTCCAAAGGGGGAGAAAAAACCAAAGTAGGTCAGCCGTATGGCCTGCCAACCATATATGTTTCTGATGAGTCACCTATGTTACTGGAGCATCACAAGCAAACTTTAACTAAGCCAACTTTATTCAGAATCTACCTTGGCAAAGTGGTCAAGGAAATCTGCCCTCGCAGATTTTCCAATACAGCATTCAGACAGTTGTCATGAGCACAGGAAAAGCAAAAATACCATGACCGAGCTTAACAATGTACAGTCTTTTTTTCCTACTTATAGTAAAGGTAATTCTAAACCACACACAGAGGACAGATCCCTTCTTGTGTAATTTCGTCAACTCTGTAATTTTCTTTCCACATTATCTATCCGAAAGGTTAATTTTCTGAGTTATTTTACACTGAAAGAAAACAGCTTGTCACTTTGCTGATGTTTTTTCTCACTCTGGAAGGGGATTGAAACTGGATTAAACCTTAAGTGTGACCACAGCCTGAATGAGAAAAACAGAATAGAAATACTAAAATGGATCCCTTCTAAGGGAGAAAGAACAAGAAGAGGGGAGATAAAGTATAATAGAAATAAAGGAGGTGCAGTATACATTTTGTCCCATGAATTTTTGCAAAAATGTCCTTTACAACATCAGTATTCATATTGCAGATTTTCCAAAATGAGATATTCCTAACCTGAAAATGCACGCCCTATAAGTTCTCCCTGGCATGGAATGCATTTACAAAGAACAGACGATACTTCACAGTCCTACAAATCAACATTTGAGCTTTTTTCTCTCCTAAAGATGGAGCTGCACTATGCAGAATTTTCCATTATTGTCTGTTGTAGTTTCACAACAAAGAGTTTCAATTACATCATTTGAATGGGGAGGTCGGAATAAAAGAGTTGTCTATTCATAGTAATGATAAACAGGCCAGTAGGTGACACCATTGAGGTAAACCATTTTAAGATGGACCTCGAGGCAATTAAAACCTTTCCTGAAGTTATTGTAAAATGTCTTCACCCTGGCATTTTCCATGCTTTCAGCCAAATAGATTCCTAGTGTGATATGTAGTGGATATATTTCTACTTTTGCAAAGAAAGGGCTTCATGACCTGAATCATGAAAGACGCATGTTTTATATTAGAGCAGGTTGCTGAAAAATAGGTCAGGCTGCTCTCTGGGCAAGAAGAGAAAGAGTCAGCTGTTTCAAGCTTTATAAGTTCAGGCTTGGGTAACTTCTGGGTAAATGAGATCCCTGGGACATTATTAACAGGAGAAAGAAAGAGAGGCTGTGCCTTTGACTTTGATAAAAAGGCATGGGGCTCCAGGAGTCCAACTCTTCACACAAGAAACCTAGGGCCATTCTGCACTTACTTGTTAATCCGGATCAAGGAATCAGTAAGAACATGTTGTCTGCACAGCATATGGATCAAGCAGCTGCTGAGGACATCCATGCTAGCACTCTTTACCACACTCTAGGGGTGTTTTTCCGCTAGCACTAAGTACCCATTGAAGCACCTATTAAGGACCCATTTGGCTGAAAGCTGGATGACCCCATTTCCACTACAGACCCCATTAGAGACACATCTGTTTCCACCACAGCTAAGGAAATCAAAATCATATGGGTCCTTCAGGACCTATAATCTGGATTTCGTGTAGACCCCATTATAGGGGTCTACAATGGGGTCTTCAGCCATCAAATCCGGATTATAGGGAGCCTTTTCCCACTACAATTGGACAATGGGGTCTGGAGGAGGCTTGGGGGGGAGGCACCCATCGGGGGGGGGGGTGCCCCAAATGCAAGACTTCGAAGTCCCTCCAAAGCCAGCTCCAAAGTCCCTCCGAAGTGGCCTTTGGAGATTAGTGCAGGCTCCAAAGAAAAACGCCTTGAGAGAGCAATGCAGCTGTCAAAGGCTCCAGAGGATCTTTGAAGTTAGCGGCAGATCAAACTTCGAAGATCCTCCAGAAAGAAAGAAAGAAACCTCCTCAAAGTATAGTTTTTTGTGGTGACTTTATTCAGATTTCTGTATGGGCTTCGTTCTGTTCAATTTTTAGAATTTTGTTTAATTTTTAATATTTTTCACTGATATTTCTGAGCACATTGTTAAGTTAGTGAAACAGAAAAGGACAATGTACTTTTAAAATCCAAGATATCTCTAGGGATGTGCACAAATGTTGCTGCAAACAATATTAAATCTATCACCCATCCAGTTTTAATGAATAGAGCTGTGCCCTCGTGGCTTGTTATTGAACAACTGAATCACGCATGTTTGTGAATAGGTCCCCTGTTCGGCTTAAACAGAACCAGCCCCTTTTTAACAGGAGGTGGTTCTGTTTGAACTGAGCATCTTTGAACACTTTGGTTCAATTCAAACTTTCAAATACAAACTTAGCTTTGCACATCTCTGCAAGCAAAGATTTCATTGAACAGGCTGACTAGAAATAATTTGCATAAAAGAAACTGAGTAAATATTTAGCATCGTTTGTGAGACAATACCTAATACCACTGGCTGGCCAGGACTATTGTGCTCTGTCATTTGCTATGCCAAGAAAGCAGCGTCCCCAAAGAACAGGGTTTGTATGTTCTTCATCTGGGAGCTACAGCCATTTGGTTTCAAATAGCACTAGATTGCTGCCATGTTCAATTGCTTCTCACGGAAAGCTTCAGAGCATCTGAAATAACTACAGTACAGGGGTTTTTTTTTGCTGGGCTGTGTCTGATGGGAATATTTAAAATGGTGCTGGAGTGATTAGTGGCTCTTGAAAGTGAATTATCACAGGGCCTAGCACTGTAGAAAGCCCAGCCAGTGATTTTGGAGGTACTACTGGGCTCAAATACGGTGTGACAGAGATCAAAATAAAATCCCATACTTGAGCCGTTCTAAACTGCTTTTAATTTCTGAAAGGAACACCCTAAGACAGATTTGTTTTGCTTGCTTTGGATGTATTTTGTGATGCCTCACTAGGTAGAGGAATATTATTCAGAAAAGCTTGAAAGCCTATTACACATTGGGAGTTTGCGGGGAGTAGATTTTTGGAGGAGGGCTGAAAGATCTCCTGGCCTTTACAAATACTATGATTCAACTTTGGAACGAGAAAGTCATCTTTAAACACGAGGCTTCAAATTAGATACTTTTCTCCATTAATGGTAATTTTCTTCAGCTGAAGCATTTTTCATCTTAGCATTACTGAAATGCCAAAGAATTAACACCTCCTAAATATAACAAAAAGGGTCACACGTTCACTAGCAACTGAGATCATTTACATGTAAAAAAAAAGTGCTTTCTTGCCTACTATATTTATATACCACCCTTTTGACAATAGTGTTACATAGAAAAGCTTAAAATGAAAATATAACTGGAGAGTTAGGAAGTAAAAGAGGAAAGGTAATTCATCTGCCCTTCCCTAATCGGTAAAAAGTATGTTTCTTTCTAGCTGAGGCACAGGAGAAATGAGAAAATAGTACATTGAAGGGGTACAAAATAACTGAGGGCTGGGCCAGGACCAGCCACAAGCCACTTCGACCACTGGCTTGTGGCACAAGAGTCAAGGAATGAAAAATAGTCACCCTCAAGCCAAGGAGGTGCCTTTAGTGGAGAGACTCAGGCAGTTTTATGTCCCTCACTGGGTGCAGGGCTCACAGGAAGAAGCAACCCTTGCCATGCCCTTCATGGGGAGGGTAAGGACAGGAAGTTACCTGGCCAGTGGTTCAATCTGTATTTGCAGGCTCCACAAAAGCTCTGGAACCCTGAATGCTTCATGAGCAGACACACCAACCTGACCCATGAAGCACCACCACTACCAGCAAAATCCAGCCTTCCTCTTTCTCCACCCACCTTCACCATTTTGTTCTTGGGCAAACAACTCCATCCTGGATGACCGCAACCCAGGGTAAATCCAGAAGACCGGATGGCAGCACATGGGTATGGGTATGCCACCCCCACTCCCAGGTCTCCTCCTGGGCCATGGTAAAATCCCCAGTCCCTACACCCCTGCCCCAGTCCCAGGCAACCCAGTACACCATATCTTGGATCCATATCCTGGCACCACTTCTTTTCTCTCACATACAACACTAGAAGCAGGGGGTATTCTATGAGCCATCACCCCTAGCCACAGCTGCTGCCAGCCTCCTCCTCCTCCTAATGTCCCCAAGCAAAGGAGGACAGCCGGCAGCTGGGGCGAGTGGGGTAAATGAGTGAGGCGGTGCGTGGAGGGGAGGCCGCCTCTCAGATGTGGCGGCAGCAGGCGGGGGGAGGGAAAAGGCAGGCAGGCAGGCAGGCAGGCAGGCAGCCGCACGCACACACGCACACCTGCTTGCTTGCTCACTCACTCGCCAGCTCTCCTCTTTTGGGGGGGGGGACTGGATAAGGAATCACTCCCCAGAGCCCCTGTCTGCCGCCCAACGCTGCCTGCCTACCTTCCTGCCTGCTCCTTGTTGTGCCACCTTAGCGTAGCCCAGCCTGGCTGCGAGGAAGGGATATGATCATGCAGCCACCACTCTCTTCCTTCCCTCCTTCCTCCTCAGGCTTGGTGCAGCAGCCTCGAGCAGCCAGGTGTCCTCCGTGGCTCAGCTTTAATCCAATTCAGCCAGAAAACCGCTGCTGACACAGGGGTTTTCTTTCCCTGGATTTTCCCCAGAAAATTTGGGGAAAGAAAACTGGCCTGGGAACAGGGCTGGAAAATCATGAGTGGATTCGGAGTACTGGGGGATTTAATGGGAACCCCCAATGCCAAATCCGAATCTACACCAGATTTTAGCCCCTATGGGGATGCATAGGTTGTATTGGGATGAGTTGCTATGTAGTGTTTAATCAATTACAATTGGCTTCATGTTTGTGTCTGGTTTTACTTGTAAAGAGCTAAAAGACTTTCTGTTGCTATAATCTAAACTCTAAGATCTTACACAAAGGCTCCTTCTGCACATACTTGTTAATCCAGATCCAGGAGCTGCTAAGAACACATTGTCTGTATGAGAGTTGAGTAAATCCAGATCAGATAAATGTGGTCTATATCTGTGCCAACACTCTTTAGCACACATTTGCTGTTCTAATGCTCACTCAAAGCAGGTGCCTCTGGATGTGGTTGATCCAGATTTAGCTAATACAGATCTAGCTAATACAGTTAGGGATATGGACAAATATTAAGCACATTCAAAAATTAGTATGAATTCATACTAATTTTGACATTCAAGAGTGAATCCCCATTCGCCTATAGGCCCCCATTCGCATGCAAAATGAATAGATGTGGCCTTCATTGAAGCTTCATTGAAGTTTCAATTAAGGCCAGATCTCCCCACCCCTGGCCTTGCCTCCCCCCAGGCTGACCCCCCTGACTTTTCACTGCCACTGCTGCATGTTCATCGTTGGCCCAACTAGGCCTTCCAGAGTTGCACGCACACCTTCCACTTCCAAGAATCGCCATGGGTCCTAGATGCGTGAGGTGTGTGCACAACTCTAGAAGGCCTACTTGGACCTACAAGGTGCACATGGAGGCCATGTGGCCGAAGGTAAGGGGAAGTGGGAGGCCAGGATTGTGCCATCGCTGTCATTTGCATGCTCCTTGTGGGTCCAAGGAAGTGGGAGGTGCACACACAACTCTGGAAGGCCTAGCTGGGCCTACAATGAGCATGCAATGGTGGTGGCAGCGGCAGGTGAGGGGGGGTGAAGCAGGAAGGGAAGAGGGGTTGGGGGGTTCCCTTCATTCAGGAACATTTGATGAATGTTTGTGCATGAAGCCGAAGGGCCCCCCCCCCATCACAGGGACTGGATTTATCTGAAGTTGAATATTCCCACATTCAATTTGCATGACATTGAGTGTGGGAAATTAGCATCATGCACATCCCTAATACAGATTAACTGAGGTAAGTGTAGAAAGGGCCAAATAGACTTTCTGAATGTTTCTGCCATTTGATGTATGCCATGGTCTTCTCAGGCATGGCTGCCCAGCTGGAGAAAGATCACACTAGGACAATCTCTTTGATGCATAGTTTGCGGTCATTTTGTCCCCATGCACACGCTTTTTCTTCCCTCAGATTTTTAAGTACAGATTAATGCTGCGATTCAGTTTATCAGTTTTATGGCTTTTTTTTGTTGCATTCACACACAATAATGAAGGGGCTCAAAAAAAGGCTAGAGATGGTGGGGTCTTAAATTTGCATTAAAAGCAAAAAATGCACTTATCTATGGCCTTTAATGTAGATTAGAGATGGGATGGAAACACTGGCAATCACATGCTACCAACTCTAAGCTGCTTTTGAGATGCTTTTAAATATATATATATAGGCAGGTGCAGCTTTGGTTTCATTGTATTTGTTTTATATCAGTTCACATCTGTTACACTGCTTTTTGTTTTTGTTTATTTTTGTTGGTTACATTCTAATGTGAAATAAAACATTCTGGTAAATTTTTTGAAAGACAGGTGTAAATCCTTTAAATAAATCAATACATCATAGCATGCACTGAATACCTTTTATTACCAAAAACAATAAGGGTGCTTCTGCACTTATCGCTAGAAATCCAGATTAAGTAGATCCATTTTTATGAAATGTGTCTCTAGCCAAGAATCTGGTTTTATGAATGTGTCTCTAGCAAGATCTGTTTCAAACAAATATGGATCTAATAAGGTCCCATGCTTCCGCACATGCGTGGGAAGGATGGATTGCGAGGGACAGATTCTGCTTTCGCTATGCGGACGCAGTAGCACAGATTTCAAGACAGCTGCCCAAGGAGCTGCATGATTGGAGCCTGCAGCCTTTAGTCACTGCTCTTTCCTGCCATGCGCGGACCAGTCAGTGGCGTGTCTGAGGTCCAGTGCCCATCTGGCACCAAAGCCGGCTTTTTGTGCATGGAATCACTACATTCAGACTTGCTGTCTTTCTTCCACCATAGCTGGGCGCCTGCCCAATGCGAATCCTGTGTGAGAGGGACTTCATGGCTGGACTGTGCTTCTCCTGTCTCACTCAACATGACGGCTTCCTGCCACCGCCTCTCTCAACATGGCAATTTCCTGTCCCGCCCCATGTGTTCTCTCTCCCGTCCGTTTGCGGGCGCATCCTCCGATAATGCGGATTTAGAGCACAAGTGCCCATTAAGACTACCTTCAGTGTGGTCTTCTGGGAAACCGGTTTTAGGGCCACTTAACACCCATTAGAGATACATCAATTGTGGAAGCAGCTTTCCCGATGTGTCTCTAATGGGTGCTGCTTTGCGGATGCGGTTTTCCCAAGTGTCTAAACTGTGTTCTTAATGGGTGTTAAAGGGTCAATGCGGAAGCACCCTGATAAATCATATAAGAACAGAATTATTCCATTAGAAATCTTACAGTGACCTAAATCAAGAATGTAAAACTTATGAAGAGGGAAGTAAAATAGTGGTGGTGGAGGAGGAGGAGGAGGAGGAAAATTGTAGGAGCTTTTATTACAGATGATCTCCCATGATGTGTGTTAGGTGCAAGTACTGTAGAGCAACATACCGTACATTCCAGTGTATAAGACGTCTGGGCGTATAAGGCGACCCCCAACTTTCCAGTTAAAATATAAAGTTTGGAATATACTCGCCATATAAGAAGATGACACCCGGCGTATAAGACGACCCCCGACTTTTGAGAAGATTTTCCTGGGTTAAAAAGTATTCTTATATGCCAGAATATACAGTATGTATAAACTTCAGTGAAAAAAAACCTTTTTGGTTTTCATTATGTTTCAAGAACATCTGCTGGTGGAGGACAGGGAGGGGAGGGGAGGGGAGGGGAGGGGGGAGGACATATTAACCTCTCCATCATGACTTGTTGAACTTCCATAAGTAAAGCATTCATTATAGAGAGTTCCTTCTCTCGCAACATTTTCAGAAGCATGCATTGTGGAGAATGATACAATATCCTAGAATTTTCCTGTTTCTTTGGAATGCAGCAAACTAAAAGAATTTTACATGGTGGTTTTTTTTCATAGGAAAGGGTTGTTCTTTATAGGACCTTCTGGGTTCTTAAATTGCCTCAACTCAATCCCAGCAAAAACTATTGCTTTCCAGTAGAGTGGCTCTTAGCTGTACGCCACTGTGGGAAGTAATAAAGCAAGACTTCTCTGGCTTTTTGGTAGTAGTGCTAGCGAAGGTGAGAAGACAAGTCATTAACCTGAATGGTGGCTCCAGCCCACTAACGTCGCTCTGTTGCTTCTCTGACAAAATCTTCTCAGCACCTCCATGGGAGTTTGGAATGTGCTATGGAGAGGTAGTGACCCCCTCAAAAACGTCCTAAATTGCTGAAGAAGATGATATACCAAACTGCAGCCACAGTATGAGGCAGCAAATAAACATTCCTTTCAAAATAGGGCCTGTCTTTTCATAGATCTCTGGGGCTTGCTGGCCTTTCTTCTTTAAGGGTAGTGTGACCTACAGTTGCCATTGTGTGATAATACCAGAGGTGTGCTTGAAAGAGACTGTTTGAAGAAGGTGAATGCAGATCTTATGGGAGGAGGGTGTCTTGCTTGCATGGCATTGTTTGGTCACAACAATGCATGGTCACAAAACAGATTAGGTGCTGAAAAAGTTCAGACTTGTTGAACTGTTGACCTTCATGAGAAGTAGAAGTTCTTAGTCACCTGCCCTAATCACAAGGATGATGCCCGTGTTTCTGAGCAGGCAGGGTTTTCTGAATCACATCACAGTAGAGGTTAGGGAGGTGCATAAATATTCTAAACATTTGAAATCCAATCTAAATTGTTTGAATGTGAACATTCACCGCACCTTTTTGCACATCTTGTCACTGGGTCACCTTACACACATTCTGCGTAGGGATGTGCACAAATGATTTTTCTCATGTTCAATTCAAATTGAATCGAATGTGAAAATTTCGCATTTGTTTGAATAGAATGCCTTTGTATGTGGTAGGATTTGAATTTGATATAGGGTGTTTTTCCACTGTCACTAGAAGTATCCATTAAGTACCCATTAATGGGTACAAAAATGCCATTATGTACCCATTAATGGGTACTTAATGGGTACTTCTAGTGACAGTGGAAAAACACCCATAATGTTCAGTATGAATCCAATTCAAATCCCTTCTGCCAGTGGCGCCTATAAATCCCCTATGAATCTGCTCTGAACACATCAAATCTGCTCTGAATCTACAGATGTATAGAAGCATTCAGTTTGCATTCGAATGCCAGTCTTAGAATGCACCAACATTTGATTTGAATTCAAATATCTGAATTCTATATTAACTGCCTCTTCAGTGGGCTGCATCCCACACCTGTGGGGATACAATGGGCCTATTCGCACTTGGCCTTTTTCTGGAGTATATATCAGGATAGGGGTCTGTGGTCCACATGCTAATGCAGGCTCTAGCAGACCCCACTTTGGGACTGCTGAAGCCTGCACTAGCATATGGACAGCAAGTCCCTATTCCAGGATATATTCCAGAATAAAGCCAAGTGCGAATAGGCCCAATCTCAGCATGCTATTAAAAGCTGGATTAGTACTTTAGTGATTTTGTAAACAAAAGGCTTAAGTGTCCTTCACCATCTCACTGCTGGTGCTTTTAAAACATTGTTGGCAAGTGTAAATGTCTTGTATGGGTCGCCTTAACCTTGAAATGCATTACAGATGCTGTTAGGGAAGGATGATGGAGAAGAGTTTGGCTGTGTGGACATCTGTATCATCTTCAGGGACTAACAGAGCTGTCATTTCTGAGTTTCACATATTGCTGTTAAAAATACATTCTGAAGCTAATGGTGTTGGGAATGGGGTAAGCATTTTTTCATTGGGATAAGAGATGGAAAGAGATTTCGCTGTTACTGTTCAACTGGGAATTTACTTACTTACTTTACTTACTTTACTTTACTTACTTACTTACTTACTTACTTTCTTTCTTTCTTTCTTTCTTTCTTTCTTTCTTTCTTTCTTTCTTTCTTTCTTTCTTTCTTTCTTTTACATTTCTATCCCACCCTATACCTGAAGGTCTCAGTGCGGGTAACATTTAAAATCAAATATATTCAAATAATAAGAGCATATATTAAGGCAACAGGGTCTGTAAGTGAGGAGGAAAAGTGTGTCCCCATTTAAAGTGTATCACTTCTTTGCTACTGTTCCATACCCTGGGGGCCATCACTGAGAAGGCCATCTCCCAGGTGCCCACCCATTTTAGTAGCCTGTGTGGCAGCAAGTCAGTAATTATTTGGTGTACTTTCAATCCCAGTTTTCATTGATCCTTGAGCCACTGCTTCTTAACACCATTTTTAAAAAATAACTGTCTTCGTGTGTTATAGCAAGCTGGGAGACAGAAGGCTAGTTCACACTTTCCTCAGTGGAATGGTATAATAATATTGTTCTGTTGAGGCAAAGATCAAGTGTGGAGAGAGTTGTTTGCACTTCAAGTGCAACAAATGGAGTTGCCCTAAACACTGCATTATGTAGGGATGTGCAAGGTTATTTGTAACATAACAACATTTGTTACAAATTTGGCTGAATTTGGACATTCTTATTCAAATCAAATGTTGGCACATTTGAAGATTGACATTCAAATTCAAATGGAATGTTCTGAATACATTCGTATGAAGCTTTGTATGGGATTCTTTTGTGATTTGTATGGGATATGTATGGGATTGAACATTCATATCAAATTCGAATCCCACTACATTTGAAGGGATCTATTTGAATACTAATTTTCTTGCATTCGATTCAATACAAACTGAATTTTAAAAAACTGTGCACATCCCTAGTATGTATTATCTCAGGAATAAATACCCATTGAATGAAATGTCCATGGAGCCTGCAACACAAATTGAACTCTGAACATGTAACCTTCCTTTTTTCAAAACCACTGCAAACATGAAGGGCCTTCTGTGAGTTTCTCTTTCATGGCTGGTGGATATCAAATTTCTCTTCTGATAGAATGACTTTCTTAACAACTGTTTGGTCTCCACATTTGTATTATCTTAAGAATTATCTTTATTCAAGCATGGCAAACTGATAGCACTCAGAAGCAAAAGTGAAGTTACAACATACGGATCACCAGGGCTGTGCTGTCCTTGCTGACCTCCATCAGATTTCAATATGTAGGTGGGGTGCTACGTGCCCATTGTGTCATAGGAAGAACAAGTCTTACACTGCTTGGGGTTGCTTAGCAATGAACATATTGTCTATGCAAAGCAGTCAGCAGAAACACATATGTTTCCAAATGTGGAAAATGCCAAGGACACAAAGAGATTAAGATTATTGGTGACGCTTTTTCCTTCAAAAGTTCATGCTTTGATCTTGATTTAATAGCAGGCATTAGTCACGTTCAGAAGATTATTGGAACAAACAAGTTTTTCAGGGGCAGATACACAATCTGCATCTCTTGTGCCCAGACATGAAAGCTGGAATTTTGGAATTTTAGCACTAAAGTCTGAAGAGGGTGTTTAAGCACATGAGTTATGCTTCATATTTATAGACAATAAAACAAATTGATTAAACATAAAGCCTTGTTAAACTTTGTGAGACAAATCATTGCAAAGAACTGGAAAAAAATGAACTCAGTATACAGTTGTGGTACTAAAAGTTAATAGAAAGAGCAGTCTTTCGACTGATATCACATCAAATCAATATCATAAATGAAGTATCCAAGAAACTGATTGCTTACATAGATATATGGCAGCTTGTTATTTATGCCATACCAATAAATGATAATATTGTGCTCCCAGCACCACTAATTTCACTACAGCTTAAATGAGAAGTTTGATACCAAGGAAAGTAAAATGATTATACTTTCTACAGTTAACAATATATTGCATATCTGTAAGTTTACAGTTTAACCTTGCTATGCATACTTTGTGGTTATAGAATTATTCTTTAATATTGTTGGATATAATTACTGTAATATTATGTATTACTCAAAAGAAAGAAAAATCTGCAGAAGAAGAAGCATCCAATCTGAACATGGTAGCCAGAAAATGACTGGGTAGCGATAAAGAAACACAACAGAAAAACAGCTAACAACTTAAGTCTTACATAAAGAGAAGCCAAAAAGGTCATTAACATTACAGTATCAAAAGACTGGAATACTAGGCATAATCATTAGAACATCTCAATAGCAGTAGCAGACCTTGGTCCTTTCTACACTGGTCCTTATTTCAGATTATATCCCAGAATAGGGGCCTGCTATTTGCATGCCAGGACCCACTACAGCAAGCCTCATCAGGGCCTGTCACAGAATGCACCAGCATGGAGATGGCAGACCCCTATTCAGTGATATAATCTGGAATAAGGACAAGTGCAGAAAAGGCCTTTTGGTCCACCATTGCAGAAAACCAATCAGCTTGGGCAGCAAGAGTGATTACAGAGGTACTCAAAAATAGAAAATTAGCTGGAGAGTAAGATAAAGAAATTGAGGTCAGATATCAGTAACAGAAAGTTACGAAAGAGAAGTTGAAAAATGAAAAGACTACTTACTAAAGCAATATCGTCTTCATTTAAGAAAAAGAAGTTTTAGAAATATGGAAACAGTAAGTCACAGCAACCTCAAAGAAAATAATTGGTTACAAAACTCATGTGGCACAAACCAGTTGAGCTTTTGTCAGGCTATTAATGGAGAAAATTTGTTTGTTTTATATCCCACCCTTCTCCCAAGATGGGACCCAGGTTGGCTCACAATACTAAAATTCTATTTTTTAAAAATACCATGATAAAAACATTAAAATAAAAATTAGACAGCCATTATGGTTAGAATCAATATAAATATCCAAAAGCAACTAAAACATGATAGAAGGCCCTCCTCAGCAGATCTCAAATCCTGCACTGGATTATAAATGGAAATATGATCCTTCAGATAAACTGGACCCAAGCCATTTAGGGCTTTATAGGTAAAAAAATAAACCTGCTACCACCCGGGAACAAATTGGTAGTCAATGTAACTGTTCCAGCAGGGGGGTCACATGCTCCCTGCAGCCAGCCCCTCTCAAGAGCCTGGCCACAGCCCCACATAGAACACACTACAGTAGTCAAGGCATGTGTCACCAAAATGCAAACTATATTCCACTATCAAATGAAGAAGACACTTTTAGGTTTCGGAAAGACATGTGGGACAATCCAAAGTAATTCCATAAGGATTCAGTGTGGATTAAAGAAGTGAAAGCTGGACTAAATGGAAGGCATGTGGAAGATCTGATGTAACACCAGAATTAGTTGAAGAATGGCTCGAGAATTTTAAAAACTGGGGAGCACCAGTAAGGATGAACTACCTGGACCCTTTACACACTTGGCCTTATTCTGGAATGTATCTTGAGATAGCTATCTGCTGGCCATAAGCTCATTCAGACTATGGTAGAATCATAGAATCATAGAATCATAGAATGGTAGAGTTGGAGGGGACCTCCTGGGTCATCGAGTCCAACCCCCTGCTCAAGGCAGGATCTCCTAAACCATCTCAGACAGATGGCTGTCCAGTTTCTGCTTGAAGACCTCCATCGAAGGGGAACCTACCACCTCCCGTGGCAGCCTGTTCCACTGGTTGATCACTCTTACTGTTAGAAATTTTTTCCTAACATCTAAACTAAATCTTTTCCCCTGCAGTTTCACCCCATTGTTAAGGGTGTGCACAAATGCAATTTTCAAATTCTATTTGTAACAAATGGAATATTGAAAAATACGAATGTATCCAAATAACAAAAGAAAGAATGTTCAGACATTTGATTTGATGCAAATACATTTGCATGTATTTGTATGAATAATTTAGACATTCATATCTGTATGGTACATACGCATCTCATATGTACCCACGGATGCATACAGGTACATACAAGATGCGTATGTACCCATACAGATATGAATGTCCAAATTATTTGTACAAATAAGTCGAGATATTCATATTCATTCAAATTCAGAAATCCGAATGTCCGGACATTCAATTTGGATATGAAGGTCCGAATTTGTACGAATAATGAATATTTTGAATATTCATGCAGATCCCTAGTAGAGATATATTCCAGGATAAGGCCAAGTGCAGAAAGACCTATGGTTTCTGACAAAAACACCTCATCATACTGCGTGAAATAACAGCTCACTAACTTAGTAACATACTAGAAGGAGGAGAAACTGATGAACTAAATCCATTCAGCAAAATGTACCGCATAATGAAAGATCACAAGAAGGTACAATACTGAGCAACTACCAGCCAATAACCTGCCTCCCAGCAATGTTTAAACTCCAGACAGTAATAATAAAAGATTGTCAGAAAGAATTCTTGGAAATATGAATGCTTAATAAGACATCTGAGCAAAAGCCAGAAAATCTGAGGAACCTTATATGTATGTATGTATGTATGTATGTATGTATGTATGTATGTATGTATGTATGTATGTATGTATGTATGTATGTATGTATGTATGTATGTATGTATGTATGTATGTATGTATGTGTATATACATATATCCTCAGATATATATGCGGAATTGGCATTAATATGTTGTATGCACAAAGCAGAACAGAATGATCCTGGAGGATAGTTTTGTGTAAGACTTGCTCCATTTTGAATGGGGGGGAATGAAAAGCTCCATTTTATACTGTAAAAGGTAGACATTTTTCTATCTGGTAGAATGTAGGTTTTCATAGCCGATTACAATCTCACATGTTACAGTTTTTAGGTTAGTATGCTGTGTTTCAAAGTTTTTATGTGAACCTGGGGCATTCTATTTGAATTCGAATGTTGGAATTCAGCACATTCAATTGAATTTCATATGCCTACGAATATTTGTGCACATCTCTAGCAGATATTCCACCCTCAAGCTAGGTAGCTAGATCAGGGAATTCCTGGGATGCAGCACTCCAGTCCTGTTCTACAGATATTCATTACTATATAAGGCAGGTGTTGGGTTCAGTGGTGTAGATGTAGCCTGAAATGACTCATAAATCCATCAGAATAATAGGGGGAAAGCACCGCAGATGTAGGCTACAGATGGAGAAAGGGAAAGAACAAAAAGATAAGCATTTCCATCCTGAATATTTTTCCTCTTAGACTTCATGGCTCTTGCCAAAGTTTGGTGTTGTACTGTTACCCAGGTCTTTAAATAGCTCATTGAATATCAAAGGGTGTGAAAAGATTTGACGGGGAAAATGTGTTTATAATTAATGATGGAGATGTTGGAGGAAACCCAACAATGAAAGCAATTCTTGTTTTCTAACCTAGGGAACAAGCCTTATATAAACACGCAGAGAAAGAGGAGATTACCATAGTAATGAAGAAATGAAGTGAAACAAGATACCCATACTGTACTTGAAAAGGTTTCAACCTTTTAGCTAATCACAGCCAAGATATTAACCATCCTGCACAGATAGATCCAGGATGCAACATGGATGCATACTGGAGAGAGCAAAAATATATTAAACAACAAAGTAATGTTGTTAATGCTTACAGTCTCATGGGTCTTATTCCATTTCCACACTTATGGAGGCTATCCCGGTACAGGGTGGGTTGCTTGGTACTGGGATACACAATATGTCCCAAGCTGGGACAGGTTGCTCCAGGGGGAGAACAAAGCCATCTGCACTGGGACAGCCTATTCCATTCTAGATCAGATGCTTGCGCAGTTTCAGAACCAGCATGAGAGGACTGGTCTAAATGCTCCAAAGGCCAAGAATGAAAGTTCCTGGCACTTGGATCTCCTAGGAGGCTCATTTTGGCAGTCCATCTTATTGTACTACTAAATTGGGTCCCTGTAATATAAGGGACCATGGAGGTGTGTTGTCCAAATGCCTATGTGGTCCAGTATACTACCCCTTAGTAGGGATGTGCATGAATTTTATTGTATTTGCATTCGATTCATTTGAATCAAATGTAAGAAAATTTATATTCATTCAAATAGATCCCCTTTGAATGTGGTAGGATTTTATTCAATATGAATGTATTCATACAAATTTGTACGAATATCTGATATGAACACATATGTATCTGATGTATATCCCATATGTACCTGAAACATATCTGATGCATGCCTGACATGTATCCTGTAACATCTGCTCCAAAAGAGTCAAATCCTCCCAGAATCCACTTTGAATGTGCTCTCAGTATGAGGAACAACAAATGCACTCTGGATCAGTTGCGGATGTGACTGGCACAGCTGCTTTCCCACCTGCCCAGGTTCACAAAAGTTCCAAAGCTATTGTACAAATACAAATGTCAATGTATGAATGTCGTAACATTCTATTCATATACGAATGTCCAGGTTCATACAAATTCATACAAATATTGAATGTTACAAATATCCATGCACATTCCTACCCCTTAGTACACTAGTAGATCTTGAAACCAGACTAGGGGCAAATTCACACTTCCCGTCCCATCCAGGGGATGGAAAAGGTAAGCTTGGTATACTAATTCATGTCATCCCTCCCCCATGTGTCCAGAGACTTACCTTACATGTGGATGCATGTTCAAGTGCCACCATCTTGAGTTCCAATGTCAGCACCAGCGTGCATGCACCGGCACCATCACTGATGCTCCTACACAGAAGGAGCCATTTCTGATTCTGAAATTGCTCCTTCAAGTGCAGGTGCTCTGTCCCAGAGCACACTGCCATGCTACCAGTGGAACAAGTGCAGAAAGGCCCTAGGATACCATTTTGGGAACTACAGTCTAGTCTATGCTTCATCCTGTATAGGTGGAGCATTCTAGGAAGGGGTGGGAAGGCTCCTATATCACACACCAGCATACATATATGTTCTCGCACTTTTGGTAAGTGTTCTCATACTTATGGTAGGAATTCTGCTGTGTCTGCCACAACCATCATCCTTATTTCTGAGAAAAGATCTTATGCTGGAAACTAGCAAATGAAGAAAATGGCCTTATCAGAACTTTCTTGTTAAAAAGATTTGTTAAAATTGACCTGCACTGCTTGGACTTTTAAAAGCATGTCAACCATTTTGTCTGTTGGCACCTCTTCAATTGAATGTTCCCCAAAGACAAGAAACAGATCTCCATGAGTCTGGGAGAGAGAAGGAACAAGGAATGCAGCCCACGTAGCATCCACACTGCTGTCTTCAAGTGACTGATTTTGTTAGGCTCTCTCTAATCCACCAGTTGCTAAGAAATTCCAAAGATGCAGACTCTGCTTCCTTTAGAAAGAGAGTGCTTAAAATTGGTAGCATGTGATTTCAATTGATGTGTTCAATTTGATTGCATTTGCCTCATGTTGTTTGTTACAGCAGATGGTCTAATTTGCATGGGTGCCATGCAAAGATCTTTTACTATGGTTGTTTCAAAACCGCACACTGGAACAGGGACAGATTAGGAAATAATAGCTGACAAATGAGGCAATGAAGTAAACACTCCATTTGAAAAGTGGGAGTCTATTGAATATGCATATAAGATAGCATTACAAATATGGAAACATATCAATTGGAGCATATGAGGAACAACAAATATACAAATGGAATCCCACTTCCCAATCTTAAGGTAAGAGAAATAATAGGAATCATTATCATCATCAGATGGAGAGAGTTATGTTTCTTGTCAGCAAAGCGATCTAACCTTGGCACGTGACGTCTTGGTGTGGTGGACCTAAGGTTCACACAACCAAGAGTTTTAGTCCCTTTGTGGCAAAAGCTGAACAACCAGGAACTCAGAACGAACAGAAAGGTTGCAGATCACCCAAGCCAGGGGTATACAGGCGATATTAGGCCAGTTTGGTCTAGTGGTTAGGGGGATGGATTCTTATCTGGGAATACTGGGTTTGATTCCACCCTCCTCCCAGAAGCCAGCTGGGTGACCTTGGGCTAGTCACAGCTCTCTTCTGAGCTCTCATAGCCCCACCTACCTCACAGGGTGTCTGTTGTGGGGAGAAGAAGCTTTGTCAACGGCTTTGAGTCCCCTTAAATGGGTGAGAAAAGTGGGGTATAAAAGCCAGCTCTTCTTCTTCTTCTAGTGTACTCCTGCATCTGTTTTTAGGAATGGGGATCATGATGGTAGAGGACTCTGAAGGACATCTTTTCCAATTTCAAGAAGCCTCACCATTCTTGGACACTGGATTCAAGTAGAGTCTGTTTTTTTTTGCATTGGATTTGTAATGAATCAAATGTTAGAAAATTCATATTTGTTTGAACAAATCCCCTTCGAATGTGGTAGGATTCTATTCAATACAAATGTATTCATACAAATTGATATGAATATCTGATATGACCGAATATGCATCCAATACGACCAAATATATATCCAATATGTATCTGACATGAACGCCTATGTATCAGAGACGTCTCTGACACAAACACATACATATCAGAGACATATCCAATACGTATTTTGTAACTTTCTGAATGTCTGAACTATTCATATGATCCAAAACATTTGTATATGTGTGCTAATGTCATAGCATCTGATCTGTGTTCGAATGTCCAAATTCAGACAAATAATGAATGTTACAAATATTTGTGCATATGCCTACTCTGTACCGGTTGTCTCACTAAACCTATTCAGATAAGGCTTCCAGCTCCCATAATCCTCTGCAAAGAGGGTAAGGAGTTCTTTACCACTGAGGTAGTTGATGGTGGTGGCGGATTTCAACAGCCACACTGAAATGACAATATATTTCAGCCCACACACATACCTACAGATGGATATACCCTCGGTTGTTTACCACAGCATGGGTTGGTGAGAATCTGTTGATAAGGAGGCTGGTGGTGAGCCCAATGTCACTGACAAGTTACTTGGACTTCGAATGGATCTAATGAGATGGTCTTTAGACGTATGAAATCTAAACGATTACTGAATGCTGTGGAAGTATTTCTGGTTAACTTTTTTATTATTAAAATATTTATATATGTCTTCCCATTACAATATAATTCCAAAACAGTTCATATAACACAGAGAATAAAAACTGCTAAAATATAAAAACGTGATCAAAATCAAGGAAGAGAGAAATAAACAAGCAAACTTTCACTCTGGAAAGGTCTGGGTAAAAAGATAAATCCTCAGTTGGTACCTAGAAACCAGAAATATAGGTGCCCTATGAATATTAGCAGGGTGACTATTCTAGAACTGCCAGAGAACGCCTGTCCGCGGGTAGTCATAAGATGACATTCAGTGAGTCACGTCTCCACAACAGGACCTTCCTTGAAGATCTTAATGATCTCTCAGGTCTTCTCTCAGAAATGTTGTTTTTGTGAAGAACGCTTCCTGTATCAGGAAGCTTTCCAATTGAGTGCTTTTGTGACACATCAGAAGTGCCCCCAAAGTTTGACCAATTGCTGTCCAATTGAAAACTGGATTAGTAAATCATCTCCTCCCTCTTCTGCCCACCCACGGAGAGGAGAAGCAACTTAGCTGACATATACCTCCCTAAGAATCACTTAAAATGGATGTGATATAAGTCAGTTCCCAGTTGGGTTGGCCTAGGAATGAACTGGTGGTATGTATGTGTGATGGCACCATCCCAGAAGTGTCCAGATGTTCAGATACCTTTTTCCTGGGTTGGATGGGGGCATCCATGTGAATGCAGCCTTGGTGTCCCACACAGTGGTGATAAAATCAGGAAGTCTCTTTTTTAGTTCCTGCTATTTTATCCCCCTCTGTGTCATGATTTCTTACACAGTGATTTTATGCTGTCTGATCAACTCTGACAACTTTGGTTAATAAGCATACTAGAAGTAATGAAGATAAAATAAATTAATGCATTCCAGGGGAATGGTTCTGAATGAGCATGCATTGATAGATTTGTGATCATTTCACTGATAGTACTTTCCATCTTTTCTTTCTCTCTCTCTCCCTCTTGAGACAGGACCAAATTTTATTATCTCAGGTCTGCTCCTTTAAGCAATAGAAGTAGGGATGTGCACGAATATTGGTGCAATTCAAAATTTGTATGAATTCATACAAATTTCAACATTCACAGGAAAATCAATGGATCCGGCCTTTGTTGAAGTTTCATGGAGCTTCAATGAAGATTGGATCTCACCACCCCGACCTTCCATCCATCACCACCCCGGCCTCCTGTGCCCCCCAGCCTCCCATCCCCCTGGCCAAAGTCCTGTACCTGTAAATACAGCCACAGCCACATCTTTCACATCCCCAGCCACCATTTGCGCATTTCTCTGAGGCTTAAGTAGGCTTTCTGGAGGTGTGCGCACACCTCCCCATGCAGGGATCGTGGCATTTCCCAGGTGGGAGAGATGTGTGCATACAATGGTGGTGGCAGCAGGTGAATGTGGAAATGTGGGATGGAAATGGAGGGTTGGGGCTTCCCTTCATGTACAAACATTAATTGGATGTTCACACACAAATTTGAAGCCCCCTCCCCATATGGGGTGTTCACACAAAGCCGAATATTCTCCCATTTGATTTGAATCACATCAAATGGGGGGATTTGGCTTCATGTACACTCCTACTTAGAAGCTGCCTTTCAAATTGTTTATCATCAGACATAATGAGCACCTTCCCTAGACATTTTGTGACCACTTGCTCCTGGTCAACGGGATCATGACCTGCAAGCTCATTAACCTCTGTAGCCAATGGAACTGTGCAGCCCTCCTTAAAAGTTGCTTGCCCGTACTGGATTTATTGTGGATTCATTCTAATGGGGCTATGAACAAAATACGTCTGGCTGCTTCTCTTCGGTGACACAGTTTCTCTTGCCAGATTGTCTAACTTCAGCCAGTGTCAGGCTTGTAAGCTGGCAGCAGAACTAGCAAACCTTTTCTTCATTTATTTATATTGAGACTCGAAATGTTTCCTTTGACTTTCCTCAACACGGCACAGCAGTCCCATTTGTCTGGTGTAGCATATTTGTGCTCAGTAGATATATTTATGGCAAGGGCTTTAAATAGATTGTGTACTGGAGATGAAAGCTTAACAAAACAAAGCAACGTGCCAAAGGCATCAGTGGCTGGCATTTTCATGGCCTGTTATGAATCTATGCATTCTACAAAATTTGTCATTTCATAAAAGCAAACTAGAAATATGTTGGTGTTATGAAAAGTGGACACTGTACTCCATCATTGTTCTAGCCTTCTTCTGAGGCATCCTACAGATGGAGCAGAAATAAGAATTTAAAGGCGCAGCCACAGTTCTGAAGGCGTTTCTGGCTGCTGTGTCAGCAGCAGCAGCAGCACGGGCAATTTTAGAGCAGAATGGATTGCCCAGTTTTTAAAATGTAACATTAGGGATATGCACAAATATTCATAACAATCATTATTCATACAAATTCAAACGAATTCGGACATTCATACACAAATCTAATGCTACGATATTCGTACATTAACATTTGTATGAATACGAATGTTTCAGAGCATTCATATGAATAGTTCTTACATTCTTTAAACTGGGGGTATGTATCAGATATGTATCAATACATACGTGTTAGTATAGGATCCGTATGCAGGATCCATATGCAGGATCTGTGTTCACTCGAATCAGATATTCATACAAATTTGGAGAAATATATTCGTATCAAATAGAATCCTACCACATTCAAAGGGGATCTATTCAAACTAATACAGAGTTTCTAACATTCGATTCGGTATGAACTGAATGCCAAAAACCCATTCGTGAACATCCATATGCAACATAAATAGATAAGACTGCCCTAGGGCTTAGCTGACCAAGTTTTGAAAATATCTCAGTATTAAAAATTAAATGGTCAAACCTAAATATCAACTCAAGAAGAAATTTTAAGAAACTGAAAATGGAACCAACCTGTCAGGTTTTATAATGCAGTTTTGGAGCATATATGGTACCTGCTCAAAAAAATGAAGGAAACACTTAAACCACATATCAGATCTTAATGAACAAAATCTTTATTGTAATTCTGTACCACCCTTTGGTGGAAAGGGAGATATAAATAAACATCATCATCATCATCATTATTAATTATTTACTGATATAAATTGTTCAATTGCTTGAGAACAAAATGACATATCAATGGTCAATGGAAACAAAAAATCATCAACCAATTGAAGGCTGGATGCTGGATCGCCACGACAACCAAAGTAAAAAATAGAAAATAGGTGGCTCTAAGTTGCGTGAATTCCCATGCCTCTGAGGGCTAGGAACAAATAATCCCTAGCCTGAGGGCCTGTACCCTGCTGATAAGGACCCCTGGTGGTCCCAGAACACAAAGGTGTGCCTTATCCATACTTCCCGTGTTCCATATCAGGGCCGCTGGTCCTTTTGGTAGTACAAATTAAACAATACAGACATCCAGATTAAGGACCTCCTTAATTAAGGTGTAGATACGGAGGCCCGGAATGTCTACTACACAGACCCTTACTATGGATTAAGGCTCCATGCAGAAAGAACCTTTGCTAGATGGGGCCACACAGAATAGGGTTTCTGTAGTAGATCTTATGCTACAATTAGGGATATGTGGATCAAGGCATTCTTTTGGGTAAACTACTAATGAACCCAAAGGCAGAATATTATTCCTGTAATTAGCATCCACTGACAATCCTTTCCTCTGTTCGCTTATGAAACCTCTTTTAAGTCAACTGAAGTAGCAGCTACTGTTACACTTTCCAGCCATGAATCCCATGGGTTAACAATATATGAAGAAATATTTCACCTTACTCTGTTCTGTATGTCCCATCAATCAGGTATTAATGGCTTCTATCAATGTTTTTTTACAATTCTATACTGTATCTGCCAAACTGGTGAAATGCTACCTTGTTGTCCTGCTTTTGTTGTCACTAAATTTATTTTCTTTCTTTTTCTAAGTTTCTTTCTTTTCTCATTTATTTTCTAAGACAGCAGGGGGAAACGCCGCCTTTCCCCCCTGCAACAGGGGCTGCCAGATGAACACAGCCTCATCTGTCATGGCACCAGACTGCATTTCTGGGACCTCGCCATACTTAACCACTTTTGTTGTTCTTCCTGTACATGTGCCAAGCTTTTGGAAGTTCAAACTGAGTCTTGGACAATTCAGTTTAAATTTTGAGCATCATATGCTGGTGGAGCCCCCAGTATGATATCAGATCTGTCAGCCAGTCTCACCATGAAGCTGGCAGGGCACTGGCATTTTTACCAGGGGCCATTCTGCACTTAGCTGATTAAGCTGCCGTGAACAAGGCTGGTAAGCTTTTGGTAAAGATGGACCATTCCCACCTGTGAAGAGGAAAGCTTCCCCAAAGCACCCATTATTGGCCAGAAGTATGAATGGTCTTCCCATTTGCTAGCTGGAAGTTCTACCTCTTCACTGCCATAATTGGCCATTCTGTGACATGCTCAGACGCCATTGCAGAGGGACTTGTTCAAGCAGGGGGACGTATTGTGACCAATCATGTCAGTGCCCATGATTGGACGCCCCTCTCATGACTCTATGACCAGAGTAAGCAACGATCACAGAAACCACCGCAACTGCACCTGTATGGATGCTGCCTTCCCCCACCCACTGACCTCAGGGAGCTGGAAGAAGAGCGAATTGTCACACTGCTGGATGCTTGAGGTAAGCTTTTAGTTAATGTTGGTAAAGATGTGGATCACGAAATGCAAACTTCTGGGGAAGGCTGGCCCGCTTCGAGGCTGTAACAGCTTACTCCATGTGCAGATGTGCTGTACCAGGTCTTCAATAATTGTTGACTAGAGGCCATAGTGTGAATAGGCCTCAGGTCTGTAGGCTCCAATTTAGTATCACAAGTCTTACCTCAAACAATTATTGGTTTTCAAACACTAAACAACTTACTTTGTTTATATCTGCTGAGGAAGAAGGTCCCATACCAACTCATGATTTTTTGATTTTTTTAAATCTAGAGATAATAAATACCCAAATATGATTTATGGGTGAGTGGGGAACACTACAAGCTTACCAATATCAATGTGATTTATTTTATATGCAATTGACTGTGATGATGGTATGTGTGTGTGGAAGAAATGGATAGGCTAAATTAAGTGTAAACGCCCATGGCTGCAAATGCGCTTTGTAGCTTAATCTGTAGAGAAGGCTTGGAAGCTTCTAGGTTAACCTATAGACCTTCATAGCCGGCATGTAGGTTAAGCAGAAGTGAGTTACAGCTCTTGAATTGAGGTTAATGAGATGCATCTAGGTTACCAAATCACTCTTGCCAGCTTATTGTATAAATCTGCCAAATGTACTAGTTAGTCATGTTGCCTGGCAGTAGATTGCAGCATGCAGGACTCATTCTATGACCTTTCCTTTCTCCAACTTCTGATGTGCCCAATTAGTAAATTAATAGAACCATTCACACCTTCTGGCCATCTTCAGAATTAAAGCAGTAACTGCATACAGCAATGCACAATGGAGTGGCCTGGAGGCCTAAGCTGTGGATTTTGAATGTCTAAATTCAGGTAATTTCCATAGGCTACTGCCTTTCAGGCTTTGTCTTCACATCAAGAGTGTGAGGGACTGATATGGGCACCTACATATGTGAACATTAGAGGGCCAGGCCACAGCGCATCTAGTCCAGCATCCTGTCTCACACAGTGGCCCACCAATTGCTTCTGGGCATCTCAGAGGAGAAGGCAAAAACGTCACTGCTCTTGAATCCCTGCACATGTCCTTCAGAAGCATCCTGCCTGTCCCCCCAACCTAGAAGATGTACCTAGGCATCCATTCTAGTAGCCATTGATACACCTGTCTTCCATGAATTTATCTAATTCTTTCTTGAAACTATCCAGGCTCCACATCACTTCAGAATGTGAAGGCACTAAATGACACAGCAATTAAGGTTAGGGTTAGGATAGTATGAAATTATGCCCTTCATACAATGATACCTGAGATGCTCTACATGCCCTTTGCTGCGGCATCACTTTCCTCACTGGGCACCTTGTCCTGCTACAAGTGGAGAACTTGGGCCTGTTCACACTTCAGCAGCAAGAAGAGTCCTGCATGCTCTGGAACACTACATCCACTCAGCACAGCACTGCCTCTTTCCCACAGTGTGTGTGGCCACCTGATTTCCTGTAGCTGTGGAGCAGTAAAAACCACTCCACAGCTCTATAGGAGCAGGGAGGTCACTCCCAGTAAAGTCCCAGGTGTAGTGTTCACACTACTTCCTTGTGCTAGAGCTGTGTGGGGACGGAGCAGCTGCACAAATGCACGTTGCACCATAATCATCATAGCAACACTCAGGCATGCTGCAGAAGTTGCTGCAGCTACTGCTATGGCAATGTGGACAGGCCAGGACTCAGGACAGCTTTGCCAGAGTCACCAGGTTGGGTTTGGTATGGTGCTGGTGCTCATGGTGAGAATGCCAAACGCTGTCCCTGATCTTAACTGCAGAGGGATACTATTCTACTGCAGTTAAGTGTGAAAAGGTGCATAGTGGCTTAGCTCCTTCAATGAAATGCCTCTGGGGGTGAGTGGAGCTGTATATAAAGGGGAATGCACCTTGCAGAGATTTATTATAGGTTAGTACAATAAAATAGGTTGAGGCTTGGTCAGTTTGTTCTACTGGTTACGGAGCTGGACTCTTCTCTGGGAATACTGGGTTTGATTTTGCCCTCTCCTATGAAGCCAGCAGGGTGACCTTGGGCTAGTCACAGCTCTCTTCTGAGCATTTATAGGGTGTTCTGTTGTGGGGAGAAGAATAGAAAGCTTTGTCAGCCACTTTGAGTCCCCTTAAATGGGTGAGAAAAGTAGGGTAGAAAAACTCTTCTTTTAAATTCAAAATACTATCTTCACAATAAATGATAACTGCTAAAATAGCAGGTAAACGGATGGAGAAGTTTACTGGAAGACATTGGCTCATGGAAATGATTTTCTAGAGTTGGGTTTTGTCGATGTCTGTAGCATCTGGTACAGTACTCCAATTTCCTGTTCCAAGCAATAAATATGAGAACCTGTGCATTAAAAGTCAAACTTTATATAGGCTTCCCAAATAGTTATTCTGCTGCTGGTTTTTAAATGTAATTTGTATATGTAGAAAAAGAGAGGGAGTGGGGAGGCAGTCAGAAAGAATCTGCATCTTTCATTACTGTAGTTAGGAAGGGCACTGAACATAGATTAACTGACTAAATCATAAAAGCACCAGCAATGCATGCTACAGCTTTTCTTAAACAAAGCAAAATGATAACTTGATCGATGTGTGCCTTCATTTAGAAACAGATGAAAAAACAAAAATCTAAGTAATTGTTGCTGTCACCTTGGACACTTATTCAGAATTAGGGGGAATCTTAAACCCTTTATGCCCTGGATTGTACCCTAGAATAGGGACCTGCCATCTGCATACTGGTGGAGATATGGCAGGCTTTGCCTGGAATGAGATATAATCTGGAATATGCAGAAAGAGCCTTAGAGTGAATCCATACCATGTGACAAAAATATTCCATGATGGTATGAAGGATGCGGCATCTGCTCATCTGTGCCTCTTTCAGGCCTGTAGCCCACCCTTAAGAGACAGCAAATATTCCCACAGGTCTCTTTCCCTCAGTGAGAAAAAAATGTGTTTGAGGGCACTTCTGTTGCTCTCAAATGCCTGCACTAGGGATGCTCATGAGTGGGGTTTGGGGCATTCAATTTGTAACAAGTCAAATGTTCGAAAATTCATATTCATTCGAATAGATCCCCTTCAAATGTGGTAGGATTCTATATGATGCAAATGTATCCATATGAATTCATATGAATATCCAACATGAATGCGTACAGATCCTGCATATGGATCCTATACAAGCGGATAGATATCGGATACGTCCTATATGGATGCATACATATCGATACCTATCAGATACATATCCCCAGTTTAACAAATGTACAAACTATTCTTTCAAATCTTCTGAAACATTTATATTCATACGAATGTTAAAGCACAAATGTGGTAACATTCTATTCGAGTATAAATATCTGAATTCATCCAAATTTGTACAAATAATGAATGTTAAGAATATTTGTGGACATCCCTAGCCTGCATTGTCTCAGACCCAATTCAGAAGATGAACAAAGTCTGCCGATAGGCAGAAACTTTGAAGCCAGAGAACAAACTCAAAGTTTATGTGGCTGAGAAGCAAGATGTGTGTGTAAATAAGAGGGGAGTTTATTCTTTTCACTGTCTGAATGCCTTTTTTGGTGCATTTTGTTGTTGTTTGAACAATTACAGAATGGGTGCATTTTCTAAAAGGAACAATTAAAAAAATCCCGTCTGATCACACCTTGGCTGCATCCCCAAACAACTTATTTGCCTCTCTATAGTCCCTCTATTGTCCCTCTATTACAGCGGACTTTAAAAGTGCCGTTCAATTCCAGAATGAGGTTCGGTAAAACACACATTTTAAATGCACCTACAGTCCCCAAGGAAGCGTGTTTTGTTTGCCCGCATCTTTTTCTCCCTGCCCCCTCTCTGCTTGATAAGGTGCCGGGGAGACAACCCGACAGGTCCAAAAGAAAAATAGCCATATTTACAAGTTCTCTGTTCGTCTCCCCTGCCTGCAAAACTCACCAGAGCCATTTATCACTTTGGGATCCAGAGCTTGCTTCCAAAGATAGTGATTTCACTGTAAAAATCCACCTCGTAAAGCAGAGGTTACACTGTAGCAATCCACCCACTTCACACCTGATAACAATGTTGCAGTTCTCCACAATTCTGGCTCTTTAAAAGTTCTGACCTTTAGAAAGGGAAAGGAAAGGAAGGTGCTGCTGTTCTGGGAGATGTGTGAATGTTTAAGGCTGCGTGTGTAGGCAGCGGCAGCAGCAGAGCCAGGGTGCTTTTTTTTTGAGATCTTGGCCGCTAATCCTCGCCCCTTTTGCCATGGAGCATCTCCATGCACAATGTTGCTAGGAATACCCATGGTTTCCCATGCATTTTCCTCTTGTGCCATTGGAAGCTTGGAGAAAAGCCGTGCATGGAGATGCTCCGTGGCAAAAGAAGCTTTTTAACAAGTGTTTTATTGCTTGGGGATGCAGCTCTTGAGATCTTTCCTGAAGACCAGAGCAACTAATTCTACCTATTAAATACCCTCACCCCTCCCTCCTAAGAATTAAACCTTACTTATGTCCATTGACAACAGCCGCATAATTGTTTTATTTTCTTGAGATTCACCAGATACTGTCCCATTTTGAGACACTTGGAGGAAAATGGAGATTGGGAGGGCACTCTCTCCCATATCTTATTTCGTATCTATGTTGTTTTTTAAAAACAAAATGGTGGCCATCAGAAGCAGCTTTCATTGTTAACTCCACTGTCACATTTGTATTGGGGAGGGAAGAAACATTATAGAGACTGGCACCAGAAAATAGTTTGAAGGCTTCAAATAAAAGTAATTGCATGGCCACAAATAAGTAAAAAAGAATAAAATGTTAACAAACAATTAAGTCTGCTTCCATCTACTTGGGGGTTGAGAAGAAGCCTTCTTGTCAGAGAATGCAGACTTGGGATTTCTCAGCTTCTCTATGGCCTTTGCCACCACTTCATAGTTATTTTGTGGCCTTTGCAGTTTCAGGTCATTCTGCATAGCTGAAACTCTGGCCATTCAGGGTGATACTGGGGCAGCAGAACCCACCAAATGACAACTCACACTCACATCAAAAAGAAAGCAGACTTTGAGAATGGGAAATCCCTCTCTCCCATCAGGGTGCCCTGTCCACTGCTTTAGAATGGGATTTGAGGTTTTGAGCAAAAACCTTTACAAAAACACACCTCAGGATTTGGGGAACATTAGTTGACATTGGCTGCCTACAGACATGTGGTCAATTCCACAATCATCTTGGTGTTATATTGAGAATGGCTTGCATAGTTCTAATTTTAGAAGCCGAAACCCCAATACAGTATATAGCTCTTATAAGAAATCCAGAGGTGATGCCAGGTTTCCCACAGTAGCAAGGCTTACCTTGATGTCTGTCATCAGCTTTTGCAACCAGCCTGATTGGGGCTATAGGATGTGTTCAAAAAACAACAAAAGTGAGTTGGAGGGTGCTTGGCTGAATTCTGGTAGCCCTAACTTAGCTCATCCTAAAAGGTATTTGCCAGATGTGTAGGTGAGCCTGGGATACTGATCATGTTTTGGGGAGGCAATTGCAAGATCTTGTTTAGACCCCACATTGCCTTTTGCCATGTGTAAGCAGTCCTTTTCTAAGGTCAGATGCTAAACAATGAATTGGGCTTGATAGGGAATTGGCAGCCAGTGCAGCTCCTTTAAGACCAGTGTGATGTGTGTCCAGACTGTCATTCTGGTTAGTAGTCTAGCAGCTTCATTCTGTTTCAGCTGAATCTTCCAAACTGTCCTCAGGGCAGTCCATGTACAGTGCATTACAACAGTCCAATCTGGAAGTTACCAGAGCATGGATAACTGTGGCCAACTCATCTCTGTCCAGAAGGGACATCAACTGTCAAATCAGCTGTAGTTGGAAATAAGCACTCATAAGAACATAAGAGGAGCCCTGCTGGATCAGGCCACAGCCCATCTAGTCCAGTGTCCTGTCCCACACAGTGGCCCACCAGTACCTCATGGGTATCTCAAGCAGAAGAAAAGGGCGAAACCTTTACCTGCTCTCAAATCCCAAGAAATGCCCTTAGAGGAATCCAGTCTAGGCATGCGCATAAATATTCGTAACATCTATTATTCATATGCATGTGGCTGAATTCTAACATTTGTACCTTAATTGATTGTTACAACATTCATATATTAACATTCATATGAATGTTTCTGGACATTCGTATGAATAGTTTGAAAATTTGTGAAACTGGTGAGGTGGGAAGGCGGCTGCACCAGTCACATCTGCAATAGATCCAGAGCGCATTCAGTATGGATTGAGAGAGGATTAAAAGTGGATTCAGGTCAGATTTGATGCTTTCAGAGCGGATATGTTATGGAATATGTATTGGATATGTATTTGCTCATACTGGATATTCGTACAAATTCATACAAATACATTCATATAGAATAGGACCCTACACATTCAAAGGGAATCTATTCAAACAAATATGAATTTTCTAACATTTGATTTGTTATGAACTGAATGCCAAAAAAACCCATCTGTACACATCCCTAATCCTGTCTGTCTCCCTAGCCTGGAAGATGTAGCTAGGCATCTATTCTTGGCCATGGCCCCCACTTGAGTTTCAAGCATCAGCACACTTCAAGAGCCCCCTCAGATTTTGTACCTGTCCCTTGCAGGACATTATAACCCCACTGAGGACAGGACACTTTTCCAACTTCACAGACTTGAGACCCTGCGACACACAATACCTCCATCTTGTCTGGATTCAGCTTGCTCCCACGCAGCCCATTATTGCCTCCAATCGCCTGTCAAGCACGTCAGCCACCTCTCCTGGGTATCATCTGCAAATCTCCTGATGACCTCTCCCAGCAATTTGATATAGCATGGGAGATAAGATCAAGCCCTGAGGAACCCCACAAGTGAGTTCCCAGGATGTTGAGCAAGAATCTTTCACTACCACTCTCTGGGATCCACCTTGAAGATAGGAGCAGAGCCAATGCAACACACTGCCTCCAACTCCCAAATACCGTAGGCTTTCCAGAAGCATCCTATGGTCAATGGTATCAAGAGGCGCTGAGAGATCCAAGAGATCCAACAGTGTTGCACTTCCCTAAAAGAGACCTCTTTCTGCTTTATTATCAAGAAAACTGCAGGGTCACCAGGGCTACACATGATATGGTGGAAAATGCATCTTTTTAGCATTAACATATTTTTGAATTAATCTGTTCAATAAATCTAACCCTGATCAAGAAAAATGGACTTTGTCCTATTTTGTCATTAAAAAATAAGATGCAGGCACAGGTCTGGATCAATAATCCAGAACATACCGTTAAGGAAAACCTGGTATGAGATGCACATTACTCTGACAAGGTCAAATATACTTACCCAGGGCCACCCAAAAGCACTACAGCTTGGACCTATGCTCAGATTCCAGTATCGGTCTCTATGCAAGCACTCTCTCATGAATTATGTGCCTTGTATCATACTCTACACATGAAGTGTGAAGAGTCTACTGTAATGTAATGCTTCTACAAGGCATAGACATCACAAAAGTTGAGGGTTGGACTAGGATGGAAGAAGGAACATGTTGCCCTCTTGGTACCCACGCAGCTGAAGCTGACGGGAGCTGTAACTAGGGATGTGCGTGAATATTCAAAACATTCAAAATATGATTGAATTCGATTGAATTTGGACATTCAAATTCGATTCAAAGGTCTATACATTCAAATTTAACATCCAAATGAATTTTCAAATCTTTCAAATAATCTGTACGAATTATTCAGACATTCTTATGGGTGTGAACACGCACGCATTACATACGTTTCCCTACGCATCTTATTCACATCCCTATGCATTTGTATGGAAACATATGGGGCAAAAATGGGATGCATATGGGATAAAAACGGGATGCGCACAGATGTGTATGGACACATACGAATGTTGTCGACATTTGTACCTTCAAATATGAACTGAAAATTCATACGAACAGTTTCAAATGCATTCGAATTGAATTAAATGTGAATACATTTGAATTTTGAACATTTGAATTGATTCAAATCTTTGGATGTTCAATTAAAATCGAACTGAATCCCAAAAACTGCATTCGTGCACACCTCTAGCTGTAACTCATGTACATCTGGAAGTTCACATGTTCAGATGCCTTAAGTCATCATCAGCAGAAACTAAACAGGCCTGCTTTCCTGACAGGCCTTTCCAGGGTAAAGCAGTGACTCACTGTGTCAACAATGTCCCAAAATGGCCCCAGTCCCTCAGAAAGTCTGAGAACACTGAGCACTGTGCTTGGTCCAAGGGAAAGCGATGAATCAGGCTGACCTCAGGCTCCTATTCCCCCTTTAGAGAAAGTTATTCATAACATTTAAAAAATAGGCCACCAAACTCCTCCTGCAGCATGACAAACACATAATGCCAAGTAGGGCAAGCAGAGAAGTGTGAAGCATCAACCACATGCCCTGCAAATCTCATGTGTGCCCCAGATGCTTTTATGGAGAAGCCAAAAAAAGAACAGAAAAACAAGAAGGAGAATTCTCATAAAGGCAGGGTGGGCGAATGAGAGACGAAAGACACTTCACAAAGCGGAGTACTTTATTTTATTTTTAAACACATGAACGCACACACAACACGTTTTCTCTTTTTCTTCTCCTGATAAGGCCCTGGCTAGTTTGCGCATAAATAGAAATAACAGCCCTATGAAAAGACAGTGATTTGGTTGGAAAACACTCATTATGAGCAATCCTGCAATTACCATTACAGCTTGGCAGCAGTGAAATCCTAACGCACTCAGGTCTTTGCTATGTAAAAGTAAGCAACATATCGTTTGGAATGGGAGAGAAAACAGACACACGCTGTACTATATTTAAAGTATGCGCCTGGCAACATGAATGGCTCTGTAGGTCTGAGCACATGTGGGCACGGGTAGAAGTCTGTTATTGTACACGTGAGTAGCTTTGAATCATATTCTGCTTTTTTCCTCCCTCTTTTTGTTTGGATTATGCAGGCTGCCCGGGCAGCCATCCAAAAGATTCACATTAAATTCTAGCTATATTCAGCACAAAAGTCATCCAACATCAGCGGATCAAAGTTACATCAACCAACAAGCACTAAGGAATTGATAAGCTGTTAAAATTAGGTCATCTCCTAAGCAGCTGCCTTTGATAGATGAAGTGGAATTTAGCCTCAGGTTTTCTATTTAAAGATCTGTTACAGCATCTTTTTCCTGCAGCTACAAGGAGAACGCACCAACATATAATGCTCCTGATTAAAGGTTTAATCATTACTTGTTTGTTCTTCTGATTGTTTCAGCCATGGCAAGGATTTCTAGCACATCACATTGGCAGCTATTTTAGCTACTTTGAACTTATGCTGACACACTCAAAAAGATTCTGAATTCCTAAGATCTAAAGCTATCAAGCTTGATTCCCCCCCCCCTTCTTCCTTGGAGAGTCGTTTTCACAGAGCTGTTAGCCTATGCTTCCAAGAAAAGACACAGGCTGTCAAACAATAACCTTACAGTTGATGCAGCTTATATTGCCCTCAACAGTAGGCATTTCCGCACTGAATCGCGTTCGAAACGGAACGCGTTCAGGCGGAAAGCTTAAGCCAGCTTCGGGCGCTTTCCCCGTTCACACACAGACGCGCCAGAACGCGTGTAAACGCGTTCCGGAGCGTCTGGGTGCGAATGCTCAAAGCGCCCGAAGCTGGCTTAGCCGGCAAACGCCGGCAAGGGGCGCGATGACAGCCGCGGAGGCAGATCGACAATCAGCTGTTTGACAAACAGCTGATTGTCAAAGCCGCGCGGCGTCGGAGGCGCGCCGGCAGCCGTTCGGGAGACAGAAGAAGCGCGAACGCTTCTTCTCCCGAACGGCTGCGGGCGGCTCGTCCGCGTTGGAACGCGTGTAGAGCACTTCGAAGTGCTCTACATTTCGAACGCGGAAAAGACAGCTGCGGACACGTCGGAACGCAAGCCGCGCGCGGCCAATGCGGATGACGTGTCCTCAGCTGTCTTTTCCGCGTTCCGTTCAGCCCCGTGCGAAAACGTCTAGTGTTTCCCTTTTCAAAAGGCTGGAAGGGAAAAAAGGAATAATTTCATGATTCATCCCTAATGTGATTCTTTTCAGGCCTAGCTGGAGAAGAGCTCTTGCTTCTCAGTTTTAGAGGTGCAAGCTATTCGAGGGCTCTTGTGACAACTGATTATTTAATTCAAAGACAATTGTATTCAATGACAATGGATTTATATAGGTTGATGTTTGGAATGTTACTCCTTGGGTTTCATGAGCAGGGAGAGAATAATATTGAGGCTACGCTCACACTCACATGTTATTGTGTTGTTATGCTGTGCCTTCTGTCTCTCATTAATTCCCATTTCTATCTTTGTTTGATACATTCTTTATCATTAGGTTATGTTATGGTACACAAAACTGCACAGTAACAGGATAACAATAGACCCTCCTGGGGGCTGGGGAGAGTCCATAACATTGTTCATTTTTGTCCACCCTAAGAAAAACACAGTCCATCAAGTGGTGGCAGGGAGAAGAAAAGAACAGAGTCACAGGAACATCCGTTACCAGCCCTTTCAACCCTACAATATGTCCTGAAAAAGAAAGGATAGAAAATCCTCGTATCTTTAACTAATATGCCTTCTGCCAAGAAGAAAGTTGCAGACAAGTGCCAGCACATGAAGGATGGGTGAGCTGGAAATGGAAAGAGGTACCCTCTGGGTGAATTTGAGTCTGTAATGATAAACATCTTTTCCTGCATTCCCCTTACCCCTTCTTAAAGCCTGAGAAGGGTCTTACCTCTTCAACTTTCAGGATTTTATAGTTCTGTAGGTTTTTTTCTTTAAGCCAGGTTAGCAGGAAATTACATAAGCAAAGAGGCAGGGATTTCCTACCCAGTAGCCAATCAGTGGGAAGCACTTTTGTAGTCAGGGTAGGCTGCCTGACTTGGATGTGAATATAGGCCACAGTATGTCAAAATAAAGTAGTTTTTGAGTAATATATTCAGACAACTGTGGCTCCTTGGAAAGTCCTCCCTTGCCTCCCTGGGCACTGTGTGTGTGTGTGTGTGTGTGTGTGTAGATGGAATTATTTTTTCTTAAAGAGACCATAAAAAAAACCTGATTGCACCCTAAGTTAAGAGTCACACTGATTGTGTATCCTGTTTGATGCAAGCAAAGGTGCCATTCCTAACTGCTTTTCAGCCCCTCCCAAATCTTAGTAGCTGGGTGGGTAATGATCTTTGCATGCTTTATAATGGAATATTCAGGGTTCTCCCCCTCCCCTGTACTTTTTTAGTATATGATGGAAGATCTTCTGAGGAGAGCAGAGTGGAGAAGAGGACAGACATAGAATGTATTTGGCACATTACAAATTGTCTAGGGCCTTATAGGCCAGGCATGGAACCTTGAACCTGGCCCAGTAGCTAACTTGCAACTAGTGCAGTTGATTAAGAACAGGTGTGATGTATGTCCAAGCAGACATCCCACATAACAAGCTGGCTCCCATGTTCTGCTACTTGCAAAATTAATTTTAAAACAACAGAGTAGTCCCATATATAGTGCACTACAACAATCTAAATGTGAAATTACCAAAGTATGGATCACAGTGGCAATGCTCTTCTCCCTATCCAAGTAGGGGCATACCTATTTTCTCAACTGAAGTTGGAGATAGGCATTTGCCATCATAGAGAACAGCCTCCATATAGACATTCAAGTGGAAATCCTTCCAAGTAGAGAACTTTTTTTCTGTAAGCTGGAGTAAGTTCTCTAACCAAATCTGAAGACTCACCACATTTCCACAATTAGGTTAATTATTCCTCAAATCTTAGACTATGATAGACCCTGCTCACTTGAACATAACATTAAGAGAGATGGGGAGAGTTTTATGTACTGAACTTTTAGCTTTACCAAGCAGTTGGGGTAAAGGAATTTTCTCAGCTGGACAGAAATCACTGCTTAAATTTTGATGAATTGATGCAATGTTAAACTGAACGTGTTTAAAGTTAAAGCTCTGTGATGCTACTATTGGATTGTCAAATTGTAGCTCAGACCTTGCCTAGGCATACGGCTTAGTAAAAGTACATCTTGATGAGGAGTTTTGGGAACATCCCAGCAAGCCTCCACTGCAGCATTCAGCATATTATGATAAAATTATGGATGGAGGTGGGAAAACTCTTGATATGAAAGCTTCAACATCTGAACTACGTCCCAGCGTGCAAGGAATCAGGAGTAACACAAAGTGACACCACTCTCTTTGTGCTGGTCCCATTATTCATCCAAGCTCCTCTGCCTTCCTTGCTCTTATCTTTACATAAAATAAAAAAGTTTAAAGCTAAGATGATTTGGTTTTTCTTCTTGCTTGTAGCTTTTATAGCAATGGGATGAATTACATTTAGAAGTACATCTAGGAATAGAGTAGGGATGTACATGAATATTTGTAACATTCATTATTCATACGAATTCATACAAATTTGAACATTCATACACGAATCACATGTTACAACATTCGTACATTGATATCCATACAAATACAAATGTTTCTGGACATTTGTACAAATAGTTCAGACATTCCTTAAACTGGGGAGGTGGGAAAGTGGCTACACCAGTCACATCTGTAACGGATTCAGATCTAACTATAACCATAACCCTAAATCCCTAGTAGTGTAGGATATTTTTAATAGTTCTTTTTCTCTCTTTGAACTTTCACCCAACCAAAGGTTCCATTTCTATTAATATTTTCCTGTGTGTTGAGCTACTGCTCCTTATTTGGTCATCCTTATGCTTATGTCATTGTTGGGATTCCCTTCTGTCTATTTTTTAACCACTCTGACAGCGATCTGTGCAGTGCTTACCTGAACTTGCTGTTTTACTCTTTTGCTGCTGCTTGCTTAATAAAATCTGTTGCTTGGCATTTATCTTGCCTAATGCCTATGTAGTTTTGATAGGAGCAGTTGACAATTTATCATTTTTAAAGCCCCAAAGCACTAAAGTTCCTTTTGGGGGGTGTTGTGGTTGGACTAGGCTAATTTCCCCTCATACCCTAAAACACGCGTCCAGTCCACAACCTGTAACAGGGTAGAGATTGGGAGACACTGGCCATGTTTCCATATGGCTTTTAAACCCTCTTGGAGGGACATTGAAGACTGGCCATCTCAATAGCACATGACACTGAAGGGGAGTGAAGGCAAAAGCTTGAATACACAAAAAGCACCTCTAGCTTTAAGAAATCACTCAGTGAATTCATTGAGGATGGGTGTATCCATGGCTACTAGAATGGATACCTGGGTATTATCTCCAGGATGCCTCTAAAGGCCGTTTGCTAATAAATGAGAGCAGACACTTTTGTGAAGAAGTGAAGACAGTGTTGCTGGACTAGATGGCCTGTGGCCTAATCGAGCAGGGATCCTCTTATGTTCTTAAGCTACTTCTCACACACTGAGCTGGTCTCTCATCACAATCAAACAGGTCACATATCCATGGAGAGTCCTGCACCTGTTCAGGTACAAAGATTTCAAAACAGCAGCCTCAAGCCCTCAAACCCATTTCTGAGGCTGCCTGAAACCAGGAGAGAGCTTGAGGGAAGCCTGGCCTGGCAAAGAGCCCAACACCATGGAGCCATGCCAGCTATAATGCAGAGGTCTGAGCGAAGCAGCTCACTGAATACTAAAATAAAAGTTCTCTGTTTTCTTGTTACATAAATCCCACTTTGTTCCTCCCAATTCCATCTTTACAAGGTTAATAAAGACTTGTGTCATGCTAACTTCTTTGAACCAAATAGTATAATTCTGGGCTCATTTAATGTGGGTGTAAACTAGGCAGGGAAACATTAATTAAAAGAGATGAATAGCAAATGCCTGCCTTTAATTGGATCAGTGCTCAGAGCACAGTCGGATCAGCCACTGTGCTTCTTTGCAGTCTTATTTCTTGATACTTTGCTTTTACTCAAAGTTACTAAAGTCGATCCTTTATGAACATTGCCTAATAATATGAGCTACCTCGAGTCTTTTAGCAGCGTTAGCCTGGGAGTGGAAGCCAGCAGGGTGTGGAGGGCAGGCTGTGTTGCAGTTGGAGGTGTGTGTTTCATTGTGCCATTCCTGGTTTTGTTCCACCATGGCTTGTTCAAATGTAGTGTCTGACCTTTCACTGCCCTGCCTGCAGTTTTACCAATGTGGTGTCAGTGCCTGTCCTTTCTTAAAGATAACAGTCATCAAAGTTCTTGCAAAGGAGTGGGCTAATAGTGCCTAAAAGGACCTTTTTTTTAATGTTGGTTACAGTATAGTTACCTCTTATTTATAAACTTGAGTGAGAGGGCAATTATAAGCTAGATGTAGGTGGGAACTAGGCTGAAAAGACTGAGGAAAACAGGGAGAGCCAAAATGGCTACATAAAATGTCTTGGCCCCTTTTCAGTTTTTCATCCTTAAATGGTATCCAGTAGGGATGGGGGTGGGGCTTCCATTCAATTCATATTGAATCAAATGTATGAAAATTGATATTCATTTGAACTGATCTTGTTCAAATGTGGTAGGATTTTATTCAATTCAAATGTATTCATATGCTCCTTTTCTTTATCACAACCACCCAAGGACTTTACTCTAATTTACCCTACAGCTGGGGAGGTATTTGAAGGTAAGGAGCAAAAATTTGTACCTCCATCAGACTATTTCCACATACTTTATGCTCTTGTGATTTTTCTAATGAAAGGACATGGACCTAGTTATGAATGTCCCCATGCTAAGACATAGTATACCATGTTATACCATGCTCGGCATTGTTTCTGTTGGGTACCCAGGAGTGGCTCGGGGGTGGGTGGGTGTTCCACTGACCTCCCTTAATCCAGATCAAAGATGATCCAGATCTAAGGAATGGGTCCTTCAACTAATCCAGATCTAGTACCAGTACCCAATGCATCCCCACGGGTGGTGCAGCACCCAATAGCCATGGGTCGTTGTCTGCCCACAGTGGAAATGCTGGAGCACCCACATGGCAAATCCACCTCAACCCATGTGGGGCCCACCCATCACCCCAGGTTTTTTGGGGGGACAGGGGTGCAGTCTCTGTAGACGCTGTGGAGATTCTTGGAAGATTCTCCGGAGCAATCTGCCACAAACTTTGAAGATTCTCTACAGCCTTTGACAAAGGTCCATAGGATTGGCATTGCTCTCGCGTGGGATCCTCTTCAGAGCCTGTGCTAGTCTTTGGAGCCAGGTTTAGAACGGCCTTCAGAGATTGTGCACAGGCTTTGGAGCTTCAGGTTTTGGGGCACCTCCCCCTATGGGTGCGCCGCCCCTGGAGCCCCCCTCTAGACCCCATTGCCCGATTGCCCAATTGCGGTGGAAATGTGCTTCCTATCATCCAGATTTGATTCCTGAAGACCCCATTGTAGAACCCTTTAATGGGGTCTACAGGAAATCCAGATAATAGGTCTTGAAGGACCATTCAATCAGGATTTCCCTAGAACTGGTGGAAACAAATGTGGCTCTAATGGGATCTGCAGTGGAAATGGGGTCTTCCTGCTCTGAGCCTAATGAGTCCTTAATGGATCCCTAATGGGTACACTTCAAAGTGGTCAGGGAGGCAAGGGAGGGCTCTCCAAGGAGGTACCCACCCCCAGGCACTTACCACTGCAGCCATGAAGCCACGGTCTAAACAAGCAATAAGTGACTTAGGTCTGTGAAGATTCCCTCATTTTCTTTTGTTGCCACTGTAGGAAGACAATCAGAAACTTCACTTTGCTTTTTGATTAGTCAGACATTAATGTTCCACTGAAGATTAAATCCTAGCCATAGTTAACCATGTGCACACGTGTGTGCGGAAGGGCAGAAGCTGGCTGAAAGAGGGAGCTGGCTCAGTTATGGTCATCCCAGGAGATGCTGACACCTGCTCAGTATTCTCCCTGTGAGTTGGCATTGGCACATGGTTGGAAAATGGCACAGACTGCCCTTGGAGAACCAGGCTGCCCAGTAGTATCCTAGGAGGCCAAAAGAGGGGAAACACCAATTTATCCAGAAAAACTGACCTTTTCCCTTATCATCTGGAGGGTCCCCCATGTGTCCACCATTGTGGATCATGACAGAGCAGGGCTTGTGGTGTGCCTTGCCTGTCTGATTTCCAAGGCCACATATTTTTTTCTCCTCCTTCATTTTTAAAATAATAATTTAATGAAGGAATAACACTTTGAAGACAGTTCTCAGCCTACTGTTTAGGGCAAATACGTTTCATCACTTTTATGATGGCTATTTTAAAAACAGTTTTATGCAGTTGCAACATACACCTTTGAACTGGTCATACCTAAGTAAAATTAACATACAGATGCCTCATCTTCACGGCATAGTTATCTCGAATTCAAAACGTTTTGAGTTCGCGCAGTTCAGACGGCACTTCGGATTAACAGGGTATTTCCGTGTTAAAGGACGTTATCCCGATTTGAAATAAATCCTGATCTCAACAGGTCTCACTCCGGATCGTGCGTCGATACGTGTTTCCTTTTTAACTGTGTGGACAGTATCGTTCCGGGATGAGATTCAGTGTTAAGGCTGTCCCGCCCCGCCAATCGCACTGTAACCAATGGCTGAACGTATTAGAAGCACGTCATGTTTAGGGTTTCCTTCATTGAAAAAATCCACCCTCAAACACCCACTATAAACCTCCAGTCCTTAAAGCTGAAACACTGTATCAATGTAATCACTTCACACCTTAAAAACAATGTTGCAGTTTTGCGCAATTTCAGGTCTTTGAAGGTTTTGAACAGTCGCTTTCAGCCCCCTTAAGGGTGAGAAGGCTTGTCAGCCACTTTGAGTCCCCTGAAGGGTGAGAACAGAATGTCAACCACTTTGAGCCCCCTCTAGGCTACTTTGCCTCTGCCTGTGGTCACACCTAAGGTTTAATCCAGTTTCAGTTCACTTTCAGAGTGAGAGAATACACCAGCAAACTGACAAGCTGGTTTTCTTTCAGGGTTAATAACTCAGAAAATCCACCTTTAGACTAGATAATGTGGAAAGAAAACTACTGGTCACTTTGCTGATGTGTTCTCTCACTCTGAAGGTGGAGTGAAGCTAGATTAAACCTTAGGTGTGACCACAAGCCAAGGTTTTAATCCAGCTTCGGTCCCTGTGAGGTGGGGGGGCGGAGTTCCCTCCCGGCCACGGGGGGGGGAGAGCAAGCGAGGAGCCCCCTTCGCCCTCTTGTCCACCCCTTGGCTCTCCTCCTCTGCGGGGCAAAGTGGCAGCAAAGTGGGGGAAAAGCGGCGGCGGAGCCCCAGGGAGAAGCCGCTAGCGCCGCAGCGCCGCAGCGCCTGGATGGATGGATGGATGGATGGATGGATGGATGGATGGATGGATGGATGGATGGATGGCGCGGCGGGCGCCGGAGCCCCCGGGGGGGGAGGCAGGGGTGGCCCAGGCTGCGAGCGCGCTCTGGCAGGCCGGGCAAAAGGCGCCGAGAACGCGGCAGCGGCGGCGGAGCGGCTCTGCCCACCCCTTGGCTCTCCTCCTCTGCCGGGCAAAGTGGCGGCAAAGCGGGGGAAAAGTGGCGGCGGAGTCCCAGGGCGAAGCCACCCGTGCTGCAGCGCCAGGATAGATGGGTGGATGGATGGATGGATGGATGGATGCTGCTGCTGCTGCTGGGAAGGGGGAGGGTGGATTGGGCAGGGAATTCCCGGCGGAGCATGACGCAAAGAGAAGGGAGGGTGGGATCCTGGCAGGGAAAACCAATCACAGGAGAGAGTGTGGGCAATGGGCAGGAGGACAATGCTGCCATGTGGACTCCGAGTATTGATCCCGCGTTAAGGCTGCCATCGGAACCGGATCAACTTGCAAGTCGTGTGGACAGCTTTGTTCCGTTTCTTTTATTTCGAATTCTTTAAACTGAAATAACACATGTCATGAAGACGCGCCCAGAAACATGTCAGCCTTTCATGGGCCTCTGAAATCCTTCCTTGCTTTGAATTCAGAGGTGATGACCTGAGTTACATGTCCACTGCTTTATAAAGAATATTCAAGAATGTTCAGCCTTGTATGAAGCCCCCCTGTGAATGTAGGGGGCTTCATCTTCATGTGCAAGAGGAACCCCCGCCCCCATCAGTGCCTTCCGGTCCTGCTGTCTCACCCCCACCCCCACTCACCTGCCTCCGCTGCCATTCACACCCTCCTCTGAGGTTCTGCTAGGCTTTCCAGAAGTGCATGTGCTTTAGAGGCTGTCTGCATCCAAGAATCTCTGGAAATCACTAGCGTGCCTCCAAAAGCAGCGTGCACACACCAAAAGACCTAGTTGAGCCTTGGAGGAAGGTGAGGTGGCAGCAGAGCCTGCAGCTGTGGTGGATGTAGCTGAATTTCCAAGTAAGGGGGGGGGTGGCCAGGGTGAACAGGAGGCTTGGGGTGGGCAGATCCACCTGTCATCAAAGTTTCTATGAAGGTTTGTTGTAGGCCAGATTCAGAGGTGACTTGCCCACAGTTATCCATACCCTGGTAACCTCCAGACTAGACTATTGTAATGTGTTCTACATGGGGCCACCCTTGAAAACAGTTTGGAAGCTGCAGGTAGTGCAGAATGCAGCTGATAGATTGCTAACTGGGACAGCTGGCTGGATGCATATCACACCCATCTTAGAGAAGTTGCACTGGCTGCTGATTCACTACTGAGCCTAATTCAAGGTGCTAACTTTAACTTATAAGGCCCTAAATGACTTGGGCCCCAAATATCTGAAGGAATGCCTCCTTCCGTATTGACCTGCCCATGCCTTAAGATCTGGAGGTGATGCCCTCCTGGTTGTTCCACCACCTATAGCAAAAGGGGTGGGCACCTAGGAGATGGCCTTCTCAGTGATGGCTATGAAATAGTCTCCCCCTTGAGGTGCATCAAGCACCTTCACATTTAGGAAAGAGGTGAAGATGCACTTCTTTGCCCTGGTCTTTGGTTAATGGGGATACATTTTCTCTCCCCACTTTTCAGACACTGCTATTGTTTTAATATATTATTATTGTTGTTGTTATCATCATTATTATTAATTTTAATATATATACTTGGTCTTATTGGGCTACATGTGGAATGTTCCCCAGGCACTGATTCCACACCCAGGAGCACGGCAGGTTCTGGTGCTGGACAGACATCACACACCAAAATTAATGTGCAGTACAAAGCAGACACTGTGTTCTAAGCATGCCTCTAGCACAGTCCAGCCAGACCACATGAGTGTTGGTTGGCTTGCTTTTTAGGAATTCAGTTCTGTGTCCACATTCAGGCACTGTCATGATTTGATATGTCCAACAAGGTAGTTAGTAGCACGTGTCTACGAAACCTCATACCACCAACCCTTCTCCTCATATTCTCCAAGTGCTGCTAACTACCTTGCTGGACTTTTCCAATTAGGCTAACATGGCTATTTATTTATTTGTTTGTTTGTTTGTTTGTTTGTTTGTTTGTTTGTATTTCTATCCCGCCCTATACCCGAAGGTCTCAGGGCGGGTTACAATATTATATTAATCTTAGACAGGCCCCTGCCCTCAGGCTTACAATCTAAAGAGACAAGAAACAAAAGGAAAATGGTGTGGGAGGGAACAGGGAACAGCAAAAAGCCAGCGCTTGAGCTCTTCAGTTCCAATTTTTCTCTCCGTTTCTTATTGCTGAAAATTTTCCTATTTACTTTGAATTTTCTCTTCATTGATGACAAACTGGATGACGGTAAAGATGGTCAGCCGGTATCAGTCCCACCCTGCTTGGCCTCAGGACCAGACGTTTTCTCAACTGGTGGATTGGCTGCTGTAGTCTCTTTGCCATCTACTGATGGGAGCAGTTGGAGGAGGGAGGGGCACTGCTGGGAGCAAGATGGCAGAGCCCAACCTGCTTCCCCTTCTCCACTCCTCTCAGGGAAGATGGTTCGCAGCCTTGTGATGATGGCAGTTGAAGGGGGGGGGCACTGCTGGGAACAAGATGGTAGAGCCCAACCTGCTTCCTCTTCTCCACTCCTCTCAGGCAAGATGGTTCATCGCCTTGTGATGGCAGTTGGAGGAGGGAGGGGCACTGCTGGGAGCAAGATGGCAGAGCAGCTCAGCCTACTTCCTCTTCTCCACTCCTCTCAGGGAAGATGGTTCACAGCCTTGTGATGATGGCAGTTGGAGGAGGGAGGGGCACTGTGGGAGCAAGATGGTAGAGCCCAGCCTGCTTCCTCTTCTCCACTCCTCTCAGGCAAGATGGTTCATCGCCTTGTGATGGCAGTTGGAGGAGGGAGGGGCACTGCTGGGAGCAAGATGGCAGAGCAGCTCAGCCTGCTTCCTCTTCTCCACTCCTCTCAGGGAAGATTTAATGATTTAATATGTTCATATTATATGTTCACTGGTTTTTAACGTTGTAACCCTCCTAGAGACCTTTGGGTATGGGGTGGGATAAATATTCAAATAAATAAATAAATGTTGATGAATAACTGTGGAAGAGACAGCACAAAACAATTCTCTTTTCTTGTCATCACTCAGGAAAGTAAAAGTCAAAGGAATGGGGGCTGCATTTCATATATATCTTCTTTCCTTTGTCACATAGGGATCTTACACTGTCAGTCACCAATGTGTAAAAATCCCCTTTCGTATGCAAATAGCCCTCTTGGCTTTCTAGTTGCAGCCAAACAGTTGTGGGGCATTTGTCACAGAAGATTTCTTTTAATCGCAGGAGGGTGTCTTTCCATTGTGCTGAACAGGTGTTTTCTAATAGCATCTTCATTGTGACACCCGTCATTAAATGTGAGCACACCAAGAAATGAAAGCATTGTACAGAAATGGGATGCATTTGCCACGTGGTTAGGGCTCGTGGTTTCTTCTGATGTGATATGTATAGAGTTGTTGCTGTGACTAAATTGAGGGAAAGCTGTAGTTCATTATAGTGAGCCTGATTGATGTGGTAGCTGTGGGTTCCGATATATTTTGGAGAAAAGAGCATGAAGGTCTTTTGATGCAAATAAGCAACTCCGTGTGAGTCAGTCACTCCCCCCCCCTTTCCTACTTGCTTTCTAGCAGTCTGCTCAGTAACTTGACTGTATCCAGAAGACACTGCTTTTGGATGTTTGTGCCAAATTAAAATGGCACACTGTCTGTCTAATATGGATTTCTAACTGGATTTCAGGCTGCCAGCAAGACTTTTTTAGCTTAGGTATACTGTATATTTCCAACCTTGGTCTATTTTGCTTTCAGCATTGTTTTGTTTTGTCTGAAGACTAAAACCAGATTTGTGTGGAGTTTTTTTGCTGCTCTCTCACATGCACAAACAAAGGCTCCACACATTAGGCATGTGCACAAACGTTCTAAACATTCTAAATTCAATCGAATTCAATCGAATGGGGACATTCAAATTAGAATAGAATGTCTTCACATTCGAATTTAAACATTCAAACAAATTTTGAATGTTCCAAAACATTAGTTCGAATGATTTGAATCATTCGAATGTACAGATATGTCTGTATTGCATACATATCTGTATGAATACCATACATATCTGTACGCATTTGCGCTTATAATACAGTATGAAAACGGGATGCGTACAGGATAGAATGGGATGCATACGAAATGTGTATAGTTACGTGTAACATATACAAATGTCAACATTCATATCTTCAAATTCGCATCTAACATTTGAACAAATACATTCAAATGTATCGGATTAGAATCGTTTTTAGTTGCATTCGGATTTTAAACATTCAAATCAAATGTTTTGACATTCGACTCGATTCAAATGCAAATGCAAAAGAAAACCATTCATGCTCATCCCTACCACACATGCAATTAACTTCTAAATGAAGCTCTTTGGGCAGCACAGAAGTATTAATGCAAAACATAATATTTGTGCAACACTTGAACCATGATGCACCTCTATGAAGCTGATGGGCAGGAGGGTTAGGACAGACAAGGAGGTAGTATTTTTTTTCATTGGTCTATGGAATTTACTACCAGTAGAGGTAGTAACAGCAACCAGCCTGGATAGCCTTAAGAAAGGATTAGGTAAATTAATGGAGGATAGGTGTATCAAAGGCTCCTAGAATGCATTCCAGAGTGTCCAAGTTGTCAAGGCAACGGCACTAATGCATGCACAGTCACATAGGCACCACTACCAAAATGGCGGCACCCAGAGGAGGACCAGGCCCCAGGATCAAAGGAGTGGATAAAGTTGACTAGCGCTCAAGTGGAAGCACTAGTCAATATTGGGTCAGGAAGGATAATGCAAAAATGCCTCATGATACCATCTCTAAAATGCTTTGGAGTTGTTGTTTCTGGGCAGGTGAATGCAGCCTAAGTGAATTTAAAATGATAGTCTTCCTACATATTGAAATTACAGGTTGCTGGAGTGAGGGGGGTAAGAAGGGAGGGGGATGTCAAAAGATATGGAATGGAATGGAATGTAAATGTATATGGCAAAGCTTATGTATAAGTGTAAGTATGAATAAAAAGAAGAGCATTATTTTTAAAAGTGCATTTAAAATGAACTGCTTATGATCAGAGCACAGCAGTGCCTCAGTCTACATAATTTCTAACAGCAAAGATTCACAGTTGCCTGGCTGATAAATTGTGACCTGCCTCAGTTTGTGTGGCTGCAGGTTATAAAAGCCAATTCTTCTTCTTCTTCTTCTTCTTCTTCTTCTTCTTCTTCTTCTTCTTCTTCTTCTTCTTCTTCTTCTTCTTCTTCTTCTTCTTCTTCTTCTTCTTCTTCCTCCTCCTCCTCCTCCTCCTCCTCCTCCTCCTCCTCCTCCTCCTTCTCCACCACCACCACCACCACCACCATGCCAGAACTTAGAAGCAGCTGTAAAGCATAAAATGGTGGTGAGAAAAAGGTGAAAACCCTAACCCTGTCCTTCACAACTGAAGCAAGATCCAGCACTCACACAGAATCTGAAGTCACCTAGCTGCTCTGTTCTGTGTAAGCCGTGCCCTTTGCCCACAAGACTTCATGGCACAATTGTATCCCTTTTTCATTTATGAATTGTTAATAGAGTCAAAGGCAGAGGCGAAAGAAAGTCAAGAGACCACAAGGTTATAAGCTGTGAAATCAAGATGCTGATAGGAAATTTCTGTCAGCTATGATTTCTTTGTTGGCGGCTGGATTGTGACCTTGCAGCTTTAAAGAGCTTAAATTAATTAAAGAGGAATTTAGAAGTAACTGCAGTGCCAGCAGTTCAACTGTTCAGCTTTTCTTTTCAAAGTGATGAATGGATGTGATTTTCTTCAGAGTATAATCATTTCTTCGGTTCACAAGGTTGACCTGTCAATCACAACTGGCTTTTACCCTCTTTTCCTTTCCCTTTCCCTTTTTTTTTAATCAGTTCATTCTGACATTGTTTGAGATAGTTACAGATTTCAACTACGGTACATTTTGGTTTGGATTGAATTTCAATGAATCCAAGCATCTGGTTTCAAAGTTTAATCAAGAACTCGGGTCTTGTCTCCACAGCAGAAGCACCTTTCTGCTCCATCACTTGTTGCTTCCGTATATCTATCGCTCTTTCTGCAATTACCTTAGATCTGGATTAAAGAGCCTATTAATTCAGATCTTGAGCCTTCATATCCACATGTTAATGTGGACCACAGAGTCCCACTCTCACTGGTTTCTCTCCGTCTGCCTTAGATGAAGCCAGTTCTGGATTAAGAGGCTTTTAATCCAGATCTCTGATAGACCTGGGACGATTTTGCACTTCCGTTCCCATCTGCTGGACAGGAAAGGAGCACAATTAACCAACATTGACTAGCACTCGCACTTGGAGTGCTAGTCAACTTTGGCCATTCCCCCTCCCCCCGCCGCATCCGCTTACCTCCTGCGGCTGGTCCTCCTCTGGGTGCTACTATTTTGGCTGCAGCACCCTCCATGATGATGCTGACGCTCTGCACACATGCAGTTGCAGTCATATCTAGGGTGGTCCGAGGTGCCAGCATGCTTGAGCAGCACCTCAGACAACCCCAGAGCACTGGAAGAGATGTGGATGGTCATGCCACTGGACACTCCAGGTAGGTTTCTGGTAAATGTTGGTTAAGGTGTGGAGCATAATTAGTGAACTTCTGGTGAGGCAGGACATGCTTGGAGGCTTTAGCAGCCTCTTTGAAGTGGAGATGCTCTTCACCAGATGTTCACTAATTCTTGACTAATGGCCAAAGAGAGAAAAGGTCCCTGTTTAATTGGGTTTACCAGAGGACTAACAGCCTTGTTCCAAACTATGAGAGCCATGCAGAAGACATGCTTCCATATTTCTGGGACTACCATAGTCTATAAAGCACTACCAAAAAAAACCCATCCATGAGAAGCAGAGGGGGGAGACTGTACAATTCTGTCCCACACCTCCACAAGATCCAGATCAATGGGCCTGGTTATTCAATATCCACTGGTACATGTCAGTATGCAGATGTACCTGACGAAGAGGTACCCAAGGGCAGGTGCTGCACAATTCAGCAGGTGCTTTGTACCACAAAAAATGGAGACACCACGCCCAAGAAGACCCTCTCCACAGAGACCTGCAGTGGTAGGTGGAGTCCAACATGGCCTCCAATGGAGCCTGGAACTGAAAATGCAACAGCTTTCAAAGTTCATGACTGTGTGAACATTTTGCAGTTCAGAGTTTCAGCACAGCCAGCAACAAACCAATTGAGCATATACTGTGGCAAAAAAACACATTTGCAAAATATTCCATGTGACTCCTGCGAAATATCTGCAACCTAATCAGTTTGTCTGCAGAATCTTACCATCTCAATGCCAAGTGATTATGCAAACTGAAAATTTAAAAGCAGTTTGCAAAAAGATGCATCAGTAAAGCATACATGCTCAGACAGTGATTCTGTCAATTCTTAATATTTTTCAATGCTGCACTCGTTTGTAGAGGGACTTTATGCATTATGTATGCAGTCTGCCCATCTGTACGTAAAAGACCACACTCCAAGGATCCCAAGGGCAAAGATTTCTATATGCAGACAAAACTGAAGGCTGAAATGGCCCATCCCCAAACATAATCTTTATTTGCTAACTCCAGAGATACGATTTTTCCTTATTTGAAGTATCTTTTTGACATCTAGGCCACTACAGTTCTACAAAGCTCTGTGGAACCCCCTACTTTGGCTCATATTTCCTCAGGAAGATCTATTTATTGTAGTTTGTTTTGATATACTTAATCTACTCTTAAACCAATAAAAGAAGAAGAAAAAGGAGAGTTGGCTTTTCTACCCTGCTTTTCTCACCCGTTTAAGGGGACTCAAAGCAGCTGACAAAGCTTTCTACCCTTCTCCCCGAAACAGAACACCCTGTGAGGTGGTTGGGGCTGTGAGAGCTCAGAAAGAGAGCTGTGACTAGCCCAAGGCCACCCAGCTTGCTTCATGGGGGAGGGCGGAATCAAACCTTGTATTTTCAGATAAGAGTTTGGCTCACTAGACCAAAAGAGTTTAGAAATAACATCCCAAACGTAGGCTTAATTCACAAGGCACTTCATGTGTGCCCCCTTCCTGAGTTTGTTTGTTTGTTTATATTTTGTATTTCTATCCCACCCTATACCTAAAGGTCTCAGGGTGAGTAACAACATTTAAAATCAAACATTATTAAAACAATAACAGTATGAATTAACACAATAGCATCTGCAAGTGGGAAGGGAAAGTGTATCCTCATTTAACCAAAGGCCAGGGCAAAGTTCTTCACTGCCTTCCTAAACATGTATGGTGAAGATAATAGACACACCTCAAGGGGGAGATTATTCCACATCCTAGCGGCCATCACTGAGAAGGCCCTCTCTTGGGTACCCATCCCTGAGGTCAGTTTAGCTGAACCTACAACCAGGAGGGCCTCCCCTCTACATCTTAAGGCATGGGCAGGCCAATATGGGAGTAGATGTCCAGAGTTGCCCCAGGGCCATGGAGAACAAACATTTGGCTGCCTAGAGGCCTACACAATCACATGGTCCTGGGTGAATAGCAACAACAGCCCTGCAAATCAACTCACCAGCAGTCCAGTTTGGATAACTCTCAGGGCTGTGGGCAGCTCCTTTGCTCTTACCTCTGGCCTGCAGACGGGCAGTAGTGATCAATGAGCAAATTTCCGCCCAGTCTCATTTTATGAAGCCAACATCTATGGACCTTCCTGGCCCTTCATAAAAAAAACCAGCCTACATGGAAACCCCACTGCTGAGAGAGCATTTGCACAGCAGTGACGTTTTGGGAGTTTGGGAGTCACCACACCTCCTACCCTAGCAGTGGCCCACAGTTTCCTCCTGTCTCCTTCCAATCAAACCTGAGACGTTTTCGCACGGGGCTGAACGGAACGCGGAAAAGACAGCTGAGGACACGTCATCCGCATTGGCCGCGCGCGGCTTGCATTCCGACGTGTCCGCAGCTGTCTTTTCCGCGTTCGAAATGTAGAGCACTTCGAAGTGCTCTACACGCGTTCCAACGCGGACGAGCCGCCCGCAGCCGTCCGGGAGAAGAAGCGTTCGCGCTTCTTCTGTCTCCCGAACGGCTGCCGGCGCGCCTCCGACGCCGCGCGGCTTTGACAATCAGCTGTTTGTCAAACAGCTGATTGTCGATCTGCCTCCGCGGCTGTCATCGCGCCCCTTGCCGGCGTTTGCCGGCTAAGCCAGCTTCGGGCGCTTTGAGCATTCGCACCCAGACGCTCCGGAACGCGTTTACACGCGTTCTGGCGCGTCTGTGTGTGAACGGGGAAAGCGCCCGAAGCTGGCTTAAGCTTTCCGCCTGAACGCGTTCCGTTTCGAACGCGATTCAGTGCAGAAATGCCTCTGGATTGTGACTGCATCCTGACCTTGCCTGGATGCATCCATAATAATTAGACGAGCCCCTGCCCACAGGCATACAGTGTAAAAAGGCATGGCATGCAAGAGAGAGGATCAAGAGGGAAGGGGGGGACCTAGTATCAGAATGGATGGGACCCTGTTCCTATTGTTGCCACAGGTCCATCTCCCTCTTGATTTGCTTTGGAGAAGCCAATGATTAATTTGAGGAACTCCATCTGCAACCAACAGATACCTCTAATATCACACTTATAGGTACATAGCTGGAAAATCTTGTACTTGAGCAGAATTGCTGATAGAACCCCCTATCCCACATTGAATAGCTACAGTTTAGGCAACAGGGACAAATAGGATTTTGGTTTGGTGAGTGTTGCCACGCGTGGCAGAATTCAAAGCATGTTGACAAAACTGTGCACAGTGGCTCCAAGATCTTCTGTGAACGTTTCCTCCCACTTGCCAGTATGCGCCAGTCAGTCTGGAGGAAATGTGCATTTGTGATATCACCACCCAAATGGTGATGGTAAAGATGGTAGGTGAATCCCTGAACCAGTTCTTTCTTTAGCTGACCTTAGGTCATTTTAGCTGAGCCTAAGGGTATTTCCACACTAGCTGTGGAAACCAGTTTAACCCCCCCCCCCCCGCTTAAAACACCTTAAAGATACTTACCGTAAATGGCTTCCAAGTTGGAGTCCTCTTCTGCGACCCTTTGCAGAGGCTGCTTCTGCATTTTGGCATGCAAGACTGGTTTTTAAAACTGGTTTTGCCACCGAAATCCAGATTAAATGTTAAAACCTGAAAAATCACCCATTCTGCACACAGCCAGGCGAAGGGACAGATTCCCTCCACCCGCCATGTTGGGAAGGGCAGAAGCAGGACTGCCTACTTCCAAAGTCCTTCCCTCATGCGCCGGATGCCACCAGAAACACACAGTGCCTGGCAGCTCCATGCTCCTGTCCTGCGGCTCCAGGGGCGGTGTCACTGGCGCGTGAGCCGGAGGACTTTTGGAATGCGTGCTAATGCACCCACACAGCACCCACTGGATCCGTCTTCCTGAATCCATCCTCCCCACACATCTGCAGACATCTGGGGGTCCCTCAGATCCATCACTATTTGTGACGGATCTGAGGGAGGATGGATTGCCGAAAAGTGGGTCTTTTTAGATTTGCTTTTTGGCGGCAAATGCGGAAGCACCCTAAGTTGAGATCAGTCTGACATAATTCTTCAATCTTTCACACCCCTACTTTGACTGTGCTTGAGATGCCCATGGGCAATTGGTGGGCCTCTGTGTGCGACAGGATGCCGGACTAGATGAGCTGTGGCCTGATCCAGCAGGGCTCCTCTGAAGTTCTTATGGACTAGATAGGCTGTGGCTTGATTCAGCAGGGCTCCTCTTAGGATCTTATGGACCAGATGGGCTGTGGCCTAATCCAGCAGGGCTCCTCTGAGGTTCTTATGGACTAGATGAGCTGTGGCCTGATCCAGCTGGGCTCCTCTCATGTTCTCATGTTCTTATGTACCTGTACATAAATACATACAACATTAATTTATAGCAGTTTTGATGCAAATTAATTATACATATCAGAACGGTAGCCCTCGAGCTAGAAATTTAGGGTTCCTTTGGATTTAATAATTCTACTTCTAATGTTATGCTAACCATGCTCAGTTTCTTTATTTTATCATGCAAAGATAGCACAATGTTTGTGCATTACCCAGTGCTCACATTGAGCCAGAAACTGTTTATAGAAGTGGCAAAAGTTTTGCAAGTTCCCATTTACCAGAATTGTTCCTGCTGTGCAACCATTCTTCATATTGCAAAACCAGCTGTGGCTCCCACTTCCACAAAGTAAAGGAGGAGAAGGTTCCAAATGGAACCCCTATTTCGATCTTCTCAAACTTGCTACTGCACAAAAAAAAATCCACCTTGGAAAGAAGTCATGCAGAAGGGGCTTTTGAGCAGCACTTCAAGGTATAACTTCCAAGTTGTTAATATGGAATTGCAAACTGGAACAATAATGGTTAACTAGGGACAGGCATGCTCCATCTTTCTTACCGCTTTTTTTTTCTGGACTGCATTTGACATTTGTAGTTCTGATATCATTTGCAGCAAAGAAAATGGGAGAAATTCACACTTGAGCCAGGCACTGCACATGATGTTCCTGGCCACTCAACACAGTGTACTTTCACAGATATAGGGAAAGTCCTTAGCGCTCCACTAACTCACTGCCCTGTTGAAAGGGATACACATTTGATCATGACACAGTGCCCTAGCTCCAATGTCTAAATAACATTGGGATTTGAGTTTCCTGAGCCAGGAAGAAACAAGGCTATTGGAATGGTGAGGTCAGGCCTTAATTTAATAGGTTTGTTCTGTTGGTTCAAGAGAAGAAGAGGAGGAGGAGTACTTTACTTTTCTACCCCACTTTTCTCACCCATTTAAGGGGACTCGAAGTTCTTTGTTCTTCTCCCCACAACAGACACTCTGTGAGGTAGATGGGGCTGTGAGAGTTCAGAAGAGAGCTGTGACTAGCCCAAGGTCACCCAGCTGTGTAGGAGTGCGGAAACTGGCTTTGTATAGGAGCTTGGAATCAAACCTAGTATTCCCAGATAAGAGCCCAGCTCCCTGACCACTAGACCAAACTTGCTCGCCTGGAGAAAGTATAAACCTGCAGGATTTGAGCGGTGCTACATCTGTTCTCATGGTGACCAACAAAATGCTAATGGGAAGCCCACAAACTAAGGATGTGCAAGAATATTTGAAATATTCATTATTTGATCGAATTCAGCCGAATTCAGACATTCAAATCAAATGTCCAGACATTCATTTTTAATATTCAAATGAATACAAATATTTTGAATCATTCATACAAATCATTCGGACATTCATATGTATAGGCATTGAATACGTATCCGTACGCATCTTATTCGTATCCCTGTGCCTCTTTACGGATATGTACGGGATGAAAACGGGATCCATACAGGATAAAAACGGGATGTGTACAGATGCGTATGGATGCATATGAATGTTGTCAACATTTGTATCATCAAATATGTATCAAATACTTGTACAAATAGATACAAACATGTTTGAATCTGTTTGAATTTTAATACATTCGTTTTTTCTCTGTACAAATTCAGATATTCAAATATTCTATTCGAATCAAATCAAATGTCAAAAATTGCATTCATGCACACTACCATATACTAAGATTTGAGTGACAGTACTCATCCCCCATCAGCTTGTCATCAGAAGTATACAGCTTTCAATGATGAAGGCAGTGCACAGTAATTCTGACAAATAGCCATGAATTGCCCTGAGCTTCACAATTTTAGCTAATCCCTTTAGAAAACATAAGTCTGCAAGAGCTGTTATAGGCTTGGTTTGTGATAGCCCTTTTTTTTGTGTATAGGCTTCTGGTGTTTCTGCAATGGGAACCCCTCCATTAGACACGAGGGCCTTCTGGAGCTATTTGGGCTTCAGTGAATAGACACAACTGTCAGCCTAGGGGTAATAACGTAACAGGCATCTGCAGCCCAACTAGTCCAGCATCTTGTCCCACACAGTGGACCACCAGTTGCTTATGGACATCTCAGGAAGACAAAGGCAAACCCTTCACCTGCTCGTAACTTCCTGCAAATGGCCTTTAGAAGCACCATCTTAGAACAGGGGTACAGAATGCATTTCCCCCAAATAAAAAAAATTAAAAGCTCTTGCATTGGTGTTTTTTTGGGGGGGAGGGGGTTGCAATATTTTAAACATGCCTTTATGTGAACCACTTTGCAATGCCTTCCTGAAATATGGTATATAGAAAGCCCTGATTAGAATGAGGGAGAAGAATGTTCAGAGTTCAGTCTGTTTTCACTTTGCAGTCTCCTTCCATCCCTTATGGCATATAGTAATGCAAATGTACAGTGTTGGTCTACAAAGTAATATCGCTTCAGTGCGGTAGAATTACCCAGTTGCTGTTATTTTTCTGTTCAAGAACAAATAAAATCCTTTACAGTGTTGTTTATAAGGAATGACAGTATAGTAAATCATCCCATGTGAACCTTTTAGATGCATTTAACATTTATGTACCTTTATAGCAAATATTTATTTCTAGTCCAAAATTATGCTGTTTTAGGTCTCTTTCTATAGCCAAGGGATTACAGTATATGCTTATAGGAGAAATGTTTACATGTGGCTATAAATGGATTCATGTTTCCTCTGTTCTCTTGAAGGCAGGAATGTGGCTCTATGCACACTGTATACTGCTTATGTGAAGGTGCATAGTCTGTGCATGATATTAACAGATCATGGCTGCCTAATCTTTGGGCAAGAGCCAATGTGCAGATTCACCCTGGTGCTGTTTGTATTATCTGCCTTATTTTCGTGGCCCATCTTACCTGGAAGCATGTTTGGGAAACCCCTTCATTTAATTGCAACTTGGGCTGCATACAGACAGGGTCTAAAACTCAGAATTACCCTGTTACTATACTGGGATAGCTCCATGTATCTGTGACACACACAACATTGTCCCAGGATATAGAGATGAAATCCCAGAATATCACGGTTATGGGGTTAAAGAACATCAAATTCATGGTTTTCCCACAAAGCGATATTGCTTACATTGGGTGATTTCACACTTCCCTTCCAGTCCGCCGGGCAGGAAAGGAGTGCAATGAACCAACGTTGACTAGCACTCGCACTTGGAGCGCTAGTCAATGATACCCGGCCCTGTCCCCACACGATTGAAATCTTACCTTGATTCAATTGCCAGACTGGTCCTCTTCAGGGCGCCATCATTTTGGTTGTGGTGCCCTGCGCACCTGTGCATATATCAGTGCCCTCTCCATGACGTAGTCACGTCTATGGTCATCTGAGCCTCAAACAACCCCAGAGCACCAGAAGAGGTGCTAATGGCCACTGCCTGGATGTGCCAGGTAAACTTTAAGTTAAGGTTGGTAAAGGTGTGGAACACGATTTCATGATCCACACCTAGTGCGTGACTAGGGAATTTCTGGGAAGGCAGGTGTGCTGGAGGCTGTAACAGTCTCCTCAAGGTGTGGATACTCTTCCCCAGAAGTTTCCTAACCATGCACTACAGGCTATAGTGCGAATAGGCCTATAGTCTGGTACTTGCTCTTGGGATTCTTCATTTTGGAAATACCCACCACACAAGAGCAGAGATGGGCTCTTGCCCAGTTTGGAGTATTTTCATCACTGGATACGTACATGACACGTCTCATTATTTCTACAAAAGTTACATTTCATCCAGAGCATCTTGGCCTGGCCCTGATTCCAGAATGTTGTACATGACCTTCTATGTAAATTCTTTCAATTGTAATTATCCCGAGTGTGCAAATGATACAGCACTTGACAGGCATTAAGTTAAAACATGTAAATCAGACTGACAATAGATCTCTATACTAAACTTCCGCCTCACTCATTGTTCTCCAAAGCCTTCCAGAGACCAAAAGTAACCCAAAGACCATCAGCTTAAGTGACATTTGAGAACTGTGCAGTCAATCTTGGATTAGTACGAGGTCTTCTTACCCTGAAACAATGAGGGCAGGCTGACCCCTGTGAACCACTCCTTTGCCTTCTGTCCAAGGTGTCCTGATGTCACCTCTTGAAATGAACAGCAAATTTATTAAGACACTGAAAACACTGGCTAGAGTTGTAGGCATCATGAACACTGAGAGTTAGTTTCAAGGAACGACCTTATTGGTAAGGATTAATTTCTAGGTTCAGAGAGTTCACCTAGAGGATGCCTCAGGGCAGAGATACTCTATCCCTTGCAAATAAGCCTTAAAATAAACTGAAACAGAGGCAGAGCTCCAAATGTATTTTTTTAAAGCTCTTCCATAACTTCTCCATTTACTAAGTGTAATTAAAGAGTTCACAATATTTAGTAAGGCCGCGGTCACATCTTTTAACCTTCTTCAGTCCTTCTTCAGGTCTGCCTGCTCACACCTTTTCTTTTCTATCCATTTTATTTGTTGGAGTTTCTATTCAGAAAAGTCCCAATGGAGGGTGGAAAGTCCACAAATAAAATGGACGGAAAGGAAAAGGTGTGAGCAGGCAGACCTTTAGATGGAATGAAGAAGGTTTAAGGTGGAGGTGTGACTGCAGCCTAGGGGTAACCAGAGCTACATCTACACACAAGGAAAAGTATAGCCTCAGAAGCAAGCAAAGGGGATTTCTACTACATATAATGGCTCATCTTATGTTCCTCATCCATCCAGAAAAAGTGATCTGCAGAAAGAGAAGGATCAGAGGTCCAGGACACATTTGCCTCCACCATCAAGAACATGGATACAATGAATAGATAGTCAGAAAGAACACAAGTGGTTGCTTATTTGGTTTCATTAGTCCGCATTCCAAACAATATGTTTCTTCTTTGATGTAAATAATCAAATTTTAATTGTTTCGCAAGATAATGAAACCAGTTAATTAAAGTCCATTTTGATTGGTCTTTTCAACTGTTCATTTATGTTGACATGTGAACTGTACAGCCCCAGAATACATCTAGGCTGCCTTTAGAACAGCGGTTCTCAACCTTCCTAATGCCGCGACCCCTTAATGGAGTTCCTCATGTTGTGGAGACCCCCAACCATATGGGCGGAGCAGCTGGGAGGTGGGAGGCAGGGCCTGCGGGAGACTCGTCGCGACCCCTCTGAAAGGGTAGTTCGACCCCCAAAGGGGTCCCGACCCCCAGGTTGACAACCACTGCTTTAGAAGGTGAGAGGAAGATGTGGGGTTGTGTTTGCATCCCACAATTGCCTCTCACATTTGTTGCCAGATAGAGTGAAATTTCAGGGCAAGCTTGGTTCTGGGCCCTTAGAATATCAGTACTTGCTCTGTGGATGCTCCCAATGGCTATCTGCCCAAAACAGACACCCTCTGAGGTAGGTGGAGCTGTGAGAACTCAGAAGAGAGCTGTGACTACCCCAAGGCCACCCAGCTGGCTTCATGGGGGAGGGCAGAATCGAACCCGGTATTCCCAGAGAAGAGGCCAGTTCCCTAACCACTAGACCAAACTGGCTCACTAAGCAGACACTGTGCTCTTCCTCTGTTTTGAGCATGCAGTGAATGTGCAACGCCAAGTAAACAAACATGTAATGGCAGCCTGCGTATTCAGCCACAATTTTGTTTGTTGCATGCGACTTCAGCCTAGGTTGGACATAATTCTGTAGATACACGTTGTACTCCAGACCAAATGTGGAAATAAAACAAAAGCAGGAGAAGTATTTTTTATTCCACATCACATTGTCTTAATATTAGAACCAGAGGTGGTGGTTATGAATGTTAAGATAAAACAGCACATAAGGAAGAATGTCTTTACGCTGCATATACTGTAATACGATCAGTGCATCACCTATTAATATTGATGGTTTGTATTTAATCCAGTATCTGAGACACAGGCCAGCTTAAACTACCATTCAGTAGGAAACAAACAGCTATCACTGAAATATTTTGCTGTTAGTTGCTGTTAATGGCTTGATAGACTTGAGATGTGAGGCACGAAGGCTCTTATGATGCCTTTTTTCCCTTTTTATTTTATTTTATTTTATTTTATTTCTTTATTTCATGTGGCTAAGCCTGTCATGCAACACTGAAAATTTTTAAGTGCATAATCAGTCAAATATGTTTCTATTGCACAATGTAAATGCTGCTTTTTTGAAGATGGGGATAGAGTATTCTAAGATGAGACCAGGGATGGGGGGGGGGGGAAAATATTTGTCAGCTTTGGAATTCATATGGATTCGAAACTTCAGACATTCACATTCAAGTTGAATATTGGCTATGTTTGATGGACATTTGCATGCAGAGCAAATGGTTTTTTTGTGTTAGTTTGAAGCTTTGCTACATTTGCAAAGGTGACTAGAGGTGTGCATGAAAGCAATTTTTGGGATTCGATTAGATTCAAATCGAATATCCGAAAATTCCATTCAATTTGAATCTTTAAAATTAGAATTTAACTGAATTTGATTCAAATTAAGCAAATTCAAATCTATTCATTCAAATTTTTTCTTCGAATATGCCCTTACGCATGTCGACAACATATGTATGTGCCAATACGCATCATTACACATCCTATATGCATCTGTACACATCCATATGCATCCTGTAGTTATCCCATATGCAACCCATTTTCATCCTGTATGGATCCATAAAAATGCATATGGATGTGGGAAAGATGCCTAGAACCAGGGAGCACTCTATGAAGCTGATGGGTAGGAGAGTCAGGTCTGACAGGGGGAAGTATTTCTTCACCCAGAGGGTCATCGGCTTATGGAACGTGCTGCTGGAAGAGGTGGTGACAGCTACCAGTCTAGATGGCTTTAAGGTAGGGTTAGACAAATTTATGGATGAGAGATGTATCAATGGCTACTAGAATGAATGCCTGGGTGCATCTTTCAGGCTGCGGGGGGGGGGGGAGGAACTGGGGTGCTTCTAAGGCCATTTGCTGGGACTCGAGAGCAAGAGAAGGTTTGTCCCTGTCTCTGCTTGAGATGCTCATGATCATTTGGTGGGGCACTGTGTGCGCCAGGATGCTGGACTAGATGGGCTGTGGCCTGATCCAGAAAGGCTTCTCTTATGTTCTTATGTTCTTATGCATATGTGCAAGTACGCATCATGTATGACCCCATACACATGTGAATGTCTAGATAATTCAAACAAATAGATCCAAAATTCAAAATTCATTTGAATTTTTAAATGCAAATTTATGGACATTTGATTCGAATTCAAATGGTGACATCTGGACAAATTCGATTGTGCACACCCCTAGTGACGAGGCAGTAAAGCAGCTGCCCAGACACCTCTGGGGCAGAAGGGATTCGGAGAGGATTTGGAGGCTGGCTGGTGGCAGGGATTCAAAGCATATTCAAAGAGCATTCAAAGCAAATTTGGATCCTAGCACATTTGAAGTGGCTCCATTCTCACAAACGTGAATTTCCTTTGAATTAATCGGTGTGTGTGTGTGTGTGTGTGTGCATCCCTAGATGAGACTACAGCTGTTAAAAGACGTTTCATAAGTACAAGCTGACATAGGTAAGTACAGGCTGAAGCTCCTACCCCTGCTGGATACCAATTTGTAGGTCAGCATCTATTTCCACTACCACCAGCCAGGTTGCCCTGATGGAGGCTAATAGTCTTGCCCCATCATGAAGAGATGCAAATTGTGCTACAGGCGCAATGGATGCCTCACCTCCTTCCAAGAAAGTGGTTCAGATTTATTTGCACGTGCATTTTCTGATCTAGGCTGTGTGCAGAAAACAGCAGGCATCCGCTCCTATGACGGCTAGGTCAAAATGTCGTTGGCACCTGTCATCTGCAGTCCATCACAGAGACAGGGAAAGGATGGCAGAGGGACAGTGTAGGACAGCAGTTCTCAACCTTCCTAATGCCACGACCCCTTAATGGAGTTCCTCATGTTGTGGGGACCCCCAACCACGGGGGTAGAGCAGCTTTGAAAGTGGGAGGGAAGGGCGGCGGGAGGCTTGTCGCGACCCCTCTGAAAGGGTAATTCGACCCCCAAAGGGGTCCCGACCCCCAGGTTGAGAACCACTGGTGTAGGAGAAAGAAGGAGGTAGGTGAGGTAGGCTTTTCTACCCCGCTTTTCTCACTTTTAAGGGGACTCAAAGTGACTGAAAAAGCTTTCTATTCTTTACCCCACGACACACACCCTGTGAGGTGGGTGAGGCTGTGAGAGCCCAGAAGAGAGCTGTGACTAGCCCAAGGTCACCCAGCTGGCTTTGTGGAGGAGTGCAGAATCATACTCAGTATTCCCAGATAAGAGTCCAGCTCCCTAACCACTAGATCAAACTGGCTCACAAGGACTTGACCAGTGTTTCTGCAGTGTTTTCATCCGGTCTTCTGGTTCAGGCATTTGTTGGACCTTCTTTGTTGTCACACCAACGAAACAGTTGGCCATATCTATGCCTGTAAAGCATGCTGCACAATCACAAAATGCCTGGACACTGACAAGCCCTAGGAGGGACATGTTGCTTCAGCAATAAGTTACTGACAGCTGCTTCCACTGCCCTTCTGAGCAGAACCCTGGAAACTCTTCTTTATTGCACCAAAAGGGATGAAAGAGAAGTTCTTGAGAATGTCCAGAAGTAATTGGTGGGCCACTGTGTGGGACAGGATGCTGGATTAGATAGGAAGTGGCCTGATCCAGCAGGACTCCTCCTATGTTCTTATGTTAAGTGTTCAACGCCTCTTTAGTATTTGCCTTCATTACTACCTCTTAAGATCTGGCTCTGTGCCTTGAAGAGACCAAAGCAAGCAAACTCCCTTATGTCATAGAAAAGTCTTTGTTAAACAACACTCTCTAGTCTGTTGAAAGATCCTTTCATGGACTGTAGCAACTATGTTTTGAAACAGCAGAAGGTGCTCTCATTTAGAAAGAATCTCAAATGGATTATCTGGGGGGCTTACTAGGAAATACAGCCTTGACTTGCTCAAACATTCAGGGTTTGAAGGAGTTCAACTTTCCTTTTCCCCCCTTGGACAGAGATTATAATGTTACGTCAGTCATGCTCACTGCTCTCTAGGAATGTGCACAAATGTTTGTTTGTTTGTTGCATTTGAATTTGAGTCAAATCTAATGTCAAAACATTCAGTTCGAATGTTTAGAATCTGAATGCAACAAAATCCACTTCGAATCCAATAAATAAAAATCAGTTCATTTGAATATTAGATTCGAATCTGAAGATGCAAATGTTGACAACATTCATATTTGAAGATACGAATGTCAACAACATTTGTATGCATTATATGTATCTGTATGCATTCCATACGCATAACATTTTTGTCTTGTATTATAAGTGTAAATGCGTACAGGTGCATATGATATTCATACAAATACATACATAATACATACGTATCTGTATTGCATATGTAATACATACATTCTATTTAAATTTGAATGTCCACATTTGATCAAATTTCTCCTAAAGCTTCATCTCTTCCCAATGGTAGATTTGAAATCAGAATTGGCCTCAACCACTGTTGTATGCTTGGCAAGGCTTGAAAATTGCACACACAAAAGTCATAAGATTGAATTGCCACTACTATGCACAGTATCCCCTTGGCAGTTTGCTCATTCACCTATCCTTCATCCCCGCCTTGTAAGAAGCCACTCTGGTGCTGGTGGTGTGTTGACTGTGAGTGAAAGTGTGCTTGTGAAGTTCACCCAGCCGTTGTAAGCCAACAAGTGCATTTCTTTTCTGAAACCCTTGGAGCTTTCGTTCAAAGTTTGAAGGTTGATTACTGACAAGCAATTTGTTTCCATTAGAACATGCTTTCTCCTGACTATCCGTGACCATCTTGTACTTGGGGCTTTATAAGCATCACGTCTCAACATTCCTAAAATCCCACAGAGTATCTGAAAATAGAATAAGAAATGAGCATTTAAATTAAAAGCAACAGCCCTTAAATAGAGCTGCCAGGTTTTTCGGGGAGATAGTGGCTCTTCCTCCGCCTTCACTTCCCCCCAACAGAGTTGCAAGTCACATTTTCTAGAATACATTGCAAAGCCACAGAGATTTCCATTCGCCCGTCTATTTATAGGAGTCTCTTTTAAAATGAAACAGGTGTCAAGTTGAATGAAGAGAGCTTACATGTCCTATATGGGAAGGAAAAGCAAGAAGCGTGGGGGCAGAAAGGATCTGACAGATACGTTGCTGAATCCCATGAGCAACAGAGTGGTGAGAGGCTGGGCTGAGTTCTTTCTGTCAGGGTTAACAACCATTAATCCAATCAATTTAAGAGAATTTAGTAGCAGGGAAAGACACCAGCTGGATTGTCCCCTAACATTAAATCTTCCATATATCAAAGGAGAAAAGAGAGAGGTTTCTGTACATGTCGCAGACATGCAAGTCATTTTTTGTTCCCGGAGAACAGCTTCCCACAATCTGTTTCTCTCTGGATATTGTTGACCTCTAACTCTCTTCACACCTAACAAACACAGTCTATGGTCATGGATTGGAGTTGTAGCCCAGATAATACACAAAAGGCAGCCAACTGGAGCATACTATCCAATGACATTAAGCATTACTTACTTCTCTACTAATTCTCTATAGCTACCCAACAAGCACAGATTCTTTGGCCAGCTCATCATCATCATCATCATCATCTTGTCTACCTACTATGCTCAAGCTGCTGACAGGCATAATAGCAGACAGGATTCAAGACTACCTCGAAGACAACAACATCGTGCCAGTAGAGCAAAAAGGAAACAAACGGAGAAGCAGGGGCACAAAAGACCAGCTACTGATTGACAAAATGATTCTGGAGAACTGCAAATGCCGAAAAACAAACCTGCATATGACTTGGATTGACTACAAAAAAGCTTTTGATTCACTGCCACATGGTTGGATCACAAAGTGCCTGGAAACCATCAGGATCAGTCAGAACATCACCAAATTTAAAGAAAGTGCGATGAAACACTGGAAGACTGAGCTTTTTGTCGGAAATGAAAGCTACGGACTGATCAACATCAAAAGGGGCATCTTCCAGGGGGATTCATTGTCCCCACTGCTTTTCATCATCGCTATGATCCCACTGTCACTCATCCTACAGAAAACAAACCTGGGCTATCAAACTGCCAGGAATTCACAGAAAATTTCACATCCACTGTACATGGATGACTTGAAGCTTTGTGGAAAATCTGAAATCGAGATCCAGTCACTGACCAACACAGTGCAAATATTCAGCAGCGACATCAGTATGGAGTTTGGCCTGGACAAATGCGCCACAGTGGCACTGAAGAAGGGGAAGATTACTGAAAGTGAAGGCATTGAAATGCCAAATGGTCAAGCCATCAGGTCCCACCAGCCAGAAGCCTACAAATACCTTGGCATCTTGCAACTGGATAACATTAAGCATGGCCATGTGAAATCTGTGGTCAGTAAAGAATACATCCAAAGGACTAGAAAAATCTTGAAAAGTAAATTGAACGGCAGTAAATTGAATGGCAGTAACACCATTAAGGCCATAAACACCTGTGAACTGGACTCAGTTGGAATTGGACAACTTAGACAGAAAAACCAGAAAACTGATGACGATCCACCATGCACTACATCCTCGTAGTGATATCGACAGGCTGTACTTGCCCAGGAAAGCAGGCAGTAGAGGATTTTTGCAAGTGAAGCAAACAGTGGAAGAAGAGAAGCATGCATTAGCAGATTACGTGGCAGAAAGCAAAGTATCAGCTTTGACTGAAGTCAACAACCAGAAGCTTCTCAAGGTGCAGCAAACCAAGAACCAGTACTGGAAAACTGCAATTCAATGCCGAATGGACAGCTGGCACAATAAAGCACTGCATGGGCAGTTCCTGGAAAAGATCGAAGGCAAAGTGGACATGGAAAAGACCTGAGGGATTTCCGCACTGCAATGCGTTCCAAACGGAACGCGTTCAGGCGGGAAGCTTAAGACAGCTCCGGGCGCTTTCACCGTTCACACACAGACGCGCCGGAACGTCTGATTGCCAAACCTGCGCCGGCGGGGGAGGCGGGCCCGCGGCTGTTCGGGAGCGAGAAGCAAGCGCGAATCCTTCTCCTCCCGAACGCCTGCGGGCAGTTCGTCCGCGCCCGAACGCATGTAGAGCACTTCAAAGTGCTCTACATTTGGTACACGAGAGAGACAGCTCCGGATACGTCGGATCGCAAGCCCCGCGGCGGCAATGCGTTTGCCGCGTTCCAGGCTGTCTCCCACACGTACCAAACAGCCCCGTGCGAAAACGTCTCTGGTCTTGGCTTACGAATGGAACACTGAAAAAGGAAACAGAAGGACTGATTCTTGCTGTACAAGAACAAGCAATAAGAACAAATGCCCTCAAAGCCAGAATTGAAAAATCAGGAGAAGATCCAAATTGCCGACTCTGCAAAGAAGTGGATGAAACAATCGACCATATACTCAGCTGCTGCAAGAAGATCGCACAAACTGATTACAAGCAGAGACACAATGCTGTAGCACAAATGATCCAGTGGAACTTGTGCCAAAAGTATCATCTGTCAGTGGCAAAGAACTGGTGGGATCACAAGCCAGAAAAAGTTGTTGAAAACGAACAGGCAAAACTACTTTGGGACTTCAGGCTTCAGACTGACCGAAAATTGGAGCATAACACTCCTGATATTACAATTGTTGAGAAAGAGAAGGTGTGGATCATCGACGTTGCTATTCCAGGTGACAGCAGAATTGAGGAGAAACAGTTGGAGAAACTCACCAGATATGAAGATCTGAGAATTGAACTACAGTGACTCTGGCGAAAACCAGTGAAAGTGGTCTCAGTCATCCTCGGCACACTGGGCGTGGTGCCAAAAGATCTCAGCAGGCACCTAAAAACCATTGGCATTGATAAAATATCCATCTGCCAACTACAAAAAGCCACTTTACTGGGGTCTGCTCGCATAATTTGCCGATACATCACGCAGTCCTAGGTGCTTGGGAAGTGCCCGACTAGTGATATAATACGAAATCCAGCATAGTGATCTCGTTTACTGTGTGTAACTGTTGTTTTACATATTAATAAACACATTAAAATATACAACACTCCCATAGAGAAAAAGTAATATATATATAAAAAATGCATTTATAATATAACCCCAAAACAGCATAACTCAAAACCACAATAGCTAGCCAGAGGCCTATTTGCACTAGGCCTCTCAAACGTGAGTAGGACAGCCCTGGGACAGAACATTCACTCTGCTGGGCCGGCATTTCCCTTCGGAACAACCCCAGCCGATCCCAGGGTGGCCTAATCGCGTTCCGGGTGTACAGCACGAAATTGAGCTCGACACCCAGTCCTGCCTGTCCCAGGCTGTCCCATAGCTGTACAGGGCAGAGAGCATTTGCATTCTCCCTTCCAGAAAACTGTGGGCCCCACCCCCCGCTGCTGCTTTTAGGGCAAAATCAGCCCATCAGCTGGCAGGCCCATGAAATCAACTTACCTTGCCAGGCCCAGGGTCCCCCTCATGCCGCCTGGAGAGTGATCTGCCACTCTCTGTGCAGGCATGCACACCAGTAAAACGACCCCATGCTGATACATCAGGTCAGTGTGGGGCCTGTCTACCAGACTGCCTGCACCTGTGCACAGAGAGACACATCACTCTCCAGGCCACGCAAGGAGCACCCCGGGTCCAGCAAAGTAAGGAGGCATCCTGCGAGTTGGAGGGATGTGAAACCCTGGATGCCGGTGTGCACCCAGGGGTTCCCTGCCAGCTGCTGCAGTCCGATCGGGACTGCAGTAGCTGGCGGGACACCCCCGGTTCGGTCTCCCTCACCCCTTTCAAGGGTGGGGCAAGACTGAGCTGGCGGTGTCTTTGGCTGGGGCGATGTGCTGCTCCATGCACAGGCATGCTGGATGATAGACCAAAACCACACTGTCAGTGCATCAGAACAGAAGCGCACATGCTGGTAGACGAGCCCCACGCTTTCTGTGGGGCCCATCTACCGGCACATATGCTTCCGTTCCAATGCACTGACAGAGTGGGTCCCATCTACTGTCTGGAGTGGCACATCTGCCAGCGCACAGGGGCAGATCTTTGGCCTCTGCAGGGCACAGTTGCCTAGATCTAGGTGGCTGCACCCCTTGGATGGTCCCTGGGACCACCTCCCACCCAGGGCCACAGACTTCTCAGGGGCTGCGAGAGAGTGAGCGACTTACCTGCTCACCACTATAGTCCAGATGGGGAAGCCCGGGGGCAGGGCTTCCTGGCCCAGTTGATGGCATTCTGCATCTGCATGCACCATGGCCTCTTTTCCCCATGTGTCCCTTACCTGCCTAGGTGTGAATGGGGAATCCGTCCCCATGCGGCCTAGCCTTCTTGCACTAGAGCCATTTGGCTGTAGTGGGAAAAGGCTTCAGACCTCTGAAATGCCTGAGTGAATAAAAAGACCTTACCTGGCACCTAAAGTCATACATGTTGGCACCACATGTACCTCTCCAGGAAGGGTGTTCCAAAACGTTGGTGCCACCACAGAGAAGGCCCTTTTCCCTGTAGCAGCCCACTTTACTTTTGATGACGGGGACACAGAAAGTGGGCCCTTTTATTTTCCCTGTCTAAGATTATGAGTAGAGATGCATGGTTTAAGGTGTTCCAATTCAAAAATGGCCCCTTCCATACAGGAGTGCACTGGAAGTAAGCTATGTGTGGAGCATAATTTCACTGGGCTGGATGCAAACAGCTCTTATTCTATGCCACTAGCTGCCCCTCTAGTCTAGTCAATCTAGCCCAAGATTGGAGCTGCATGTTGTAGGTTAATGTACTCCATATTTAAAGCCATATATTTTATCATTCCTACACAGATGGATCGTGTGTGGATGCTGAGAGGAGATCTGGTCCAAAATGTTTGAGGACAATGGATTGACTAAGAAATCTTTAAAAGACAGAAAACTGAATCCAGGGTAAAGGCAAATATGAATCACTTATCCTCAATTGCCACCTGACAGATGTTACTAGCAAGTGTTTGTTTATCCTCTAGGGTGGCTAAAATGTAATACAAAACCATGAAAAGATAACATGAGAGATATCACAGCTGTCAGTTTTTTTAGCTGGAGTTGGTCTTCATTTCACATTGGGTTCATCCCAAGAACTTAGGATAACATTATGTACCAGCATAAGATGTGAGTGGATCTGAACAGTGTGGCCTTTTGCAGTTGACCAATGGAGAGTTTGTCTATCAGAGACTTCGACCTCTGATTCCTCTTCTCATCATGAAATCATCTAGTTCCTTCTATATAGCCTGGTTGGACTTATTTATGTTTTTCCTTGGTTCAGCCAAGAGTATAAAATCTAACAATTATACTAATCAAACACTTGGATTGCATCCAGACAGAGTCCCTGCACTGTATCCAGGATTATCCCAGCACTGAACTGTGATTGTCTTTTTTTTTTTTAAATTTTTTTTATTTTATTAAAGTTATAGTTTACAGACAGTATAATTGGTTACATATGTGTCCTCCCCTCCTTTTTCCCCACCCACCCCCCACCCCCTTTTCTACATATAACCTCTTGGGATACATCTGGGTCATATTTGCATAATTAATTGTAATTTCATTTTCCGGGCTTCTTCAATCCTAGTTTGTAAATATTCCTTAATTGGGAACCATTTTCGTTTGCAATTCCTCAGTCTATTAATATTTTCACACTTTGCCTTCAAATTGGTCAATTCTACCGCCATTGCTTCCATAATATAATAATATACTTTTTGCATTTCCCATTTCGTTTTATCTTTCCATCCTCCTGCCAACGTTATTTGTGCACCCATAATTATGATATGAATCACCTCCCTTACTTCTCTCGGTCTTATATCGTCTAAATCTCTATTCCAGATTGCCATCCTTTCTGTTATGACAATTTGGATCGGGAATATATCATTTATCATAGTTTCAATCCTTCCCCAAAATCTCTGTATCTCAACACAGTCCCATATCATATGTTTGAATGTTCCCCTATTATGGCATCCATGCCAACATCTACCATCTATATTTTGCAAATTCCGAAAAATATGTGCTAATTGCATAGGTGTCCTATACCATTTATGTATTATCTTTCTTTTAGTCTCTTTCATTCTGTTGAAGTTACAATTCTTAATTCTAAATATCTCCTTTTTTACTTCTTCCATATTCAAATTCATATCGTCATTCCATAATCCTTGCAGTTCTTCATAAATTTCCCCTTTTACTGTTATTAACATTCTATATATATCTCCTGTTATTCCTTTTTCTCTTTTCAAAATTTTTCTAATTATTTTTTCAAAATCTGTATCCTCCCTTCTTATCAACTGTTTTACTAGTGTACCATCTATAAATGTCCATATCCCCCTTGCCTGGAGCCATCTACCCCCTAACCAATTTTCTATTCTCACTATATCATAAGGTATCTTATCTGATGTATATAACTGTTCAATGACCTGTATTCCCTGCTTATATAATATTTTTAAGGCCCTGAACTGTGATTGTCACATGTATCCATGGCAATCCCAACATAGTCCTCCTGGGATATAGAGGCAAAAATCCAGGATATCTGTATTGCAGGATAAAGTACTTTGATCTCATTTTTCCAAAATACTGATATTACCTACCTTGAAAGGCACTAGTTCCCAGAATCCTTTATGTTGAAAATACCAGCTGGCCAGGGGCAATGATTGCACAGTTCTGGGTATTTTCACCATCCAAGTATCACAGGAGAAAACACTAGAATAGTAACACCAGAACTTATGTCCTGCCATTTAGCAGGAACAGCGAAAAACAACTGCAGGGTCTAAACAAGGGGCCTGTTCACACTTGGCCATATTCTGGAATACACTTGGGCCTCCGTATCCACAGGGAGGGGATATGTCCCAGGTCCTACTGCAGTTACCAAAAACCTACGGATATTTTGAACAGGGAATTGCACTCAATTTCCCATAATTCCTGTAAAATCCCATGGGATTTTGCACAAGTTCCTGACTGTCCCAGGACTCCAAGAAGCATAGGAAGGAGAGGGGAGGCTGATCTGTTTACTGCAGAAAATTGAATGCACGGTAACTGAATCAGTGGATAAGGAGGACTGACACATATCTCAGGATAAGGGGTCATGTTAACGCAAACTCTGGAAGGCCTCACCTGAGGCTGGCTGTAAACTGTACTAGCATGTGGAGAGCAGACCCCTATTCTGGGATATATTCCAGAAAAAAGCCAAGTACAAATAGGCCCAAGATTCCACATTTTGCTCTCACCATCCGGAAAAGAATTAAACAGGGAGCCTTGGTCTTCAGTCAATATTGACTGACGTCACTAGATACAAAACAAAAGCACAATATGGTTGCGCTCCTCTTTTCAGTCCTTGCCTTCTCTTCAGGGTTTATGTGTTATTAACAATACAAACTCTTTTTTACCTTTCTCTTTCTTCAGGAGCATTTAGCACCTGTAGTCTTCAGCAACCTATCTCTGCCGAGGATGTATCGTATTTGCATAATGTAAGGAGACAATTGAGATAAATGATTGAGACTGCCTGGAGAAAAGTGCTGTTAATTTCCACTAAAATTAGCACTATTCCTTTAATTATCCTCATTTAATTGCTAGTATGTCTGGCTGTTGAAGAAGAAAAAAAATCCAAACAGTTCATACATAAGTATTTTTTGCAGATGACATTCTCAGAAAGCTTGAAGTGCTTCTCCGCACCCCCACTCACTTCCCATGGTCTAGAACTATAAATGGAAAAAGTTATGCAAGAATGAACATTCGCTTTTTAACATAATCAAGAAACCTAGCAGACTTCAGTGTACAATCATGCCCATCAAGTACTAGACGAGACTTACATTGCATTAACCATGCAATCCTAGGCGCTTGGTTCAGTGGGCCTGACTTCAATTTAGTGTACTTAGGATTACAGCCAAAATTTTAATTTCTTCACAAGCAGAGGAACAGCCTATACCGGTGATGGCCAACCTATGACACGCGTGTCACAGGTGACACGCCAAGCCCTTTTGGGTGACACACATAGTCACCCTGGCACCTGGGGGTGTAGTGCTTGCTTGTTCTTGAAGTGTACGAAATACCAACTTTCAACTGAAGATTTAGCAATAAAAGTCACTAATGTAAAGAATTATTTGTTTTTGCTTTTAATAAAATACATATATCAAAAATATAACTTTTTTACTAGAGCTACAAACATCACAAAATTATGGATATTTCTAGATGTGACACAGCACCCGACTTAAGCTAGGTTTTCTTGCGAATTTTGACACACCGAGCTCAAAAGGTTCGCCATCACTGGCCTATACACAGCAGTGGCAGCTTTCTTCCTACGTGAGTTGAAAACAAAATTCTCTTCTACCCAGATCAGAGCCCCCACAATGGGGCAATGCTTCCTGTCCTTGTCCTGTCTCGCTTTTTTTCTTTTGACAATTGCATTCTGCTCCAAAGTGATTCCACAAGTGATCTACAAATTTAAAAATGCAATGGCGCCCTTTCGCACCTGAAGACACATCTGGAATTTTTTGACATTTGGTTCATAACAAATCAAATATTTAAAAATCCGATTTCTTGTGAACAAGGAAAAATCGATGTCTGGACATTCAAATCTCTATGAATACATTTGTATGTATTTGTTCAAATAATTTGGATATTCGTATATCTACAGGTACATACGCATCTCATACACATTTGTAAGAATCCCATAAACATCCATATGCATCCCATTTGCATCCTGTATGGATGTATATAGATGCGTATGAGTTGCATACGAGATGCGTATGTACCCATACAGATACAAAAAAATGTCCAAATTGTTTGTACAAATAACTCAAAATATTCATATTTGTTTAAATTCGGAAATTTGAACATCCAAATTTGTATGAATAGCAAATATGTTGAATATTTGTGCACATCCCTAATCTGGAATTCTGAGGCCCTTTCTGCACTTAATTGTTAAACCGGATCAAGAAGCTGCTAAGAACACATTGTCTGCACTGGAGTAGAGTAGAGCCAAATCAGATACATGTGGGCTATATCCACGCTAGCCCTCTTTATCAGATATTGGCTTCTCTAAAGCCCTCTTAGTGCAGACACCTCTGCTTGTGGTTGATCCAGGGGCTGATTTGCACTTCGGCCCATAGCTTACAATTAGTCAACATCTGGGCAGGTGTATCTGCACTTACAGGGGGCGCTTACAGAATGCAATCAACTGGTAAGTAAGTAATTGTATTTAATCAGTCATATGACCATTGGAGAGTGCAATCAACTAATGTTTACTACCGTTCACACTTGCAAATGCTAGTAAACATTAGCCTACCTCCCCCCACTCCCCCACCCCGTGATTGAACACTTATCTACCATTCAGTCACTGGCCAGTCCTCTTCAGGGTGCCGCCATCTTGTGTGTGGCACCCTCTGCAACTGTGCATCTGTCAGCACTGTTGCCATGATGATGCTGACACTCTGCAATCGCAGTCATGTTAGGAGGTCAGCAGAGCTACCACTGCACTTGCAGAGCAGCTCCATTCACCTCCCTGTCCAGCAGAGGTGTGAGACAATCAGGTAAGCTGAGGTAACGGTTGGGAAGCTTGGAGAGCTAGTGAATAATTGGGGAACCTCTGGGCAGTCAGGAGGCATTTCTGTGCTATAAATGCCTCATGCAAGTGCAGATACACTTGCCCAGATGTTGCTTAATTATCAACTATAGGGCCAAGTGTGAATTGACTTCAGGTAGATTTTTTGACTACGTGCTTTGGAAGAAGTGTTGCTTATTCTGCATAGAGCTCTCTGCTGCATTTGTGTAACACCCAGTTAATAAAACTCAGAAACCAGCATTCCAGTGACAGTTTATCTGTGGTCTTATCTAAACTGTATGAAACTCCACACCAAACCAGACAGGATGCTGAGAAATGATGCAAACAGAGATGACCTCCTGGTTACCATAAGTCTCCATGAATGCCTGTACAGTTCTGAATACACACTGGCAACCAGACAATAATTTGGTAAGGCTGAGACACAGCCTCAGGGACTACCAAGGATGGGTAAAACACTGGCCACAATATGCTTTGAATAATTTCATTACGTGTGCAAGGAAATTGGGCACAGTTACTTAAGGTGCTCTTTTATATAGTGCAGGCAGCTGTCATATGCTAGACTGAATATCTTCTTTCAGTAATTAGTCACCATTAAGGTGATGGCCAATCTGGATGGTAGACATGAAAATCTTTTATAGAACAAAGGAAGGAGGAGGAGACTCCAAAGTCAAACCAGAAACAGAGAAGGGCTTCTTTAAAATCCTATACATAGTAGAAATGGTAAAGTGAGCACATTCCCCAATTCAGTGGAAAAGGAAAAACCTCTGAATCCTAAACTTAACTCCTGCTTTTCTACTTAAAGATAAATTTTATTTATTTATTTATTTATTTATTTATTTATTTATTTATTTATTTATTTATTTATTTATTTATTTATTTATTTATTTATTTATTTATTTATTTATTTATATCCTGCCCTTCACCAAATGGTCCCAGGGTGGCTTACAATAAGAATTAAACATATAAAAAGAAACATAATAATTATAAATATTTAATAAATATTTAATTAAAATAAATAATTAAAAATATTTTAAAAATTAAAAATACTAAAATCATGTTTCAGAACAATTCAGCAAATGTGTCTCTCAGTCCCCAAAATAAGGCTGCATCCCTGAGCAGCTGGAGCAACGATGGGAGCTGCACCAGGCACAAGCAGTTCATCTTATCCCAGCTTCTCCTCAAGAGCAATTGTTACCATGAGGGGACTCCCCTCACAGAAGTAAAGCTCCTGTCTGAGCTGCTTTTTGCCACTTTAGAGGCTCAACCAAAGTCAGCTGTTTTTGTAGTGGTGAACATTGGCCTGGATAGGAGTGAGTCTGTTGAGACACTTTGGAGCCCAACAAGTTATCCACATAAGGGAAACTGTGACTCACTCCTACTAACACGCCCCAAGAGATTTCCTACAAGGATTATAGTAAGGGCATACGGGTGAGTGGCTGGGGGTACTGTGGAGGCTGGTCTACATGGCTGTTTGGTCCCATTGGTGTCCTAAAGGAACACCTTCTTCCATATCACCCTGTCCTTGCCTTAAGATCTGGAGGAGATGCCCTCCTGGTTGTCTCAACACCCTCAGTAGTAAAAGGGGTAGGCACCTGGGAGAGGGCCTTCTCAGTGATGGACCCCCAGGCTATGGAATAGTCTGGCTCCTTCACTGTATACATTTAAGAAGGCATTAAATGCGCACTTCTTTGCCCTGGCCTTTGGTTGGATAGAAATAAACTGTCTCTTCCCATTTTACAGGCACTGTTACTGTTTTAATATATACTGTTGTTTTAATATATGTCTGATTTTAAATGTTGTTACCCGCCCTGAGAACTTCGGGTATAGGGTGGGATAGAAATAAATAAATAAATATGTTTGAATACCCAAGCCCCTAGGCATGCGGGAGGCACCCTAGCCACTCGTGTTCTTCATAATAAACTTCCTGTACAGGAGCAAGAAGTGCTAGACCACGATATATTGATTAAAAGTTCTCTGCCTCTGTTTCCGTCTCTTTTTGTGGCTGTCTCTCTCGCTCTCGCTCTCGGTCACACTCACACACACTTACTTAACCTCCATAGAGAGTGCATGCCAACTTTACTGTTAACTATCAACCTTTGAGAAAATAAAACAGTGGATTTATTTGTTTGTATTTCTATCCCGCCCTATACCCGGAGGTCTCAGAATTTAGAGTGAAGGTGTCAGAATCCCAGAGATGTAACAATCTTTAAAAAAACATACACAGAGAGAACTTTTTTTATTCACTCATGCATACTAGAAACAGTGCCTGATGTCATATTTTCAACTGGAATTATCTTTTTTTTAATGGTTTATCTATTTTAGTATATTTTATATTTTAATCTATTTTTAATGTTCATTTGTAAGTTGCCTGAGAAGTATTAAATTAAATTAAATTGGACAAATATTTATCTTTTACAGATTGTACATGTTTCCCATCTCAGCTATTTTTTTCAGGTATAGAAGGTTTGAATAGTCTTTGCATGTATGTTATACAAATGGAAATAGAATAATGAATTTAAGGAACTGAAATAATTTGCAACAACAGAGACAGCAATGTTTTTCTGGCCATTATCAAGGAGTCATTCGTGTTTTTATTTGCGTTAAACAATTTGGTTTGTCCTGAAATGAAAATGAAAATGAAAATTACAGACATTTCTGCCCTCTCTTTCCATGCCTAAATGAGTGCATTCAATTTGCAGAATAAGTAAATTATTTCTATAATTTAATATCGCTTTTGGAACACAGCATTGCTGCTTTTCCTCCCTCTGTGGGAACCAAGGTCTTCTCAACATCAAACACCTTGAGAAGTCAGCATTTTGCCATAAAATAATTGTTGCCAAAACATTTGGACAGAAACCAAATTTGACTGGGCAAATTTGATCTTCAGATGTAACAACTGAAGGACACATTATATCCTCGTCGAAGTCTGAGGGACAGATGGATTTCAGGACTGTGTGGACAAGATTTGTAGCTAAAAAAAACAGATGATCTGGCTGCTCCTGCACTTTCTATTGTCATTTGTAAACAAAGTAGCTAAAAATTTCAAAAGATGTTTCCAGTAAAGCATCCCATTGATTAATCTATAGAATCATTTCTTGTGTAGGGATGTGTATGAATATTTATCACATTCAAAATTTGTACAAATTTGTACAAATTTATACATTTGCATTTGAATCGAATGTTGGCTACATTCAAAGACTGACATTCAAATGCAAAGTGAATGCTTTGTTCAGTGAGCCAGTTTGGTCTAGTGGTTTGGGAGCTGGACTCTTATTTGGGAATACCTGGTTTGATTCTACTCTTCTCCACAAAGCCAGCTAAGTGACTTTGAGCTATTCACAGGTTTCTCTTCTGAGCTCTCACAGCCCCACCTACCTCACAGGGTGTTCTGTTGTGGGGAGAAGAATAGCTTTGTGAGCCACTTTGAGTCCCCTTAACTGGGGGAGAAAAGTGGGAGAAAAGCCAACTTCTTCTTCTTCTTCAATGCTTTGTTATATTCACAAATGTACGGAGGTGGCAAATCAGCTGCCCTGTCACATCTGCAGTAGATTCAGAGCAGATTCAAAGTGGATTCTGAGTGAATTTGAAGTGTTCAGAGCAGATTCAAAGCAGATCTGGGACAGAGTCAGAAGAGATTCAGAGGGGGTTCAGAGGCATGACTGGCAGCAGAGATTTGAATAGCATTCGAAGAACATCCACAGCGAATTATTCACACAAATGAGAATTTCATTCACATTCACTTCATTGGAAATCAAGCATGAAAAAAAAATGTGCACATCACTATTCCTGTGACTTCCAATTAAGTATGCCATTGGTCACTCAGCTGAATTGTATTATGGTATTATACATTTATAATATGACTATAGTCTCAGAGTGTTTTTTCCACTCAGGCTTTTTCCCCCTGGAAACAAATTCAGATTGCTTAGGATGGGAAGGGATAGAACAGTACTTTATATACCACCTACACAATTTTCACCATCTTCAATATTATACTGAATACTTAATATTCAACTGTCTCACTTTTAATATAAAATTTAAAGTAAAAAAAAATTCAGCAAAAATCCTCTTTCATACTACCAATGATATGTGTGCCACACTTTGTGAAACAATGCTATCAATGTATCTTACTTATTGTTAAGACCCACCTGGGAAGGCCAGATATAAATTCTTAACTAAATAAATACTCAAATCTTTTTTTCACTTAGGGGAGCAGAAATGTCACTATTAGATCTTTGGCTGATAACAATTGCTATAGTTATTGTGAAGAATGAAGTAGCTCAAATCTTATGCTTTCATAATATATGTTGGTTAATTTATCCAAATATCAGCATCTGAATTTTGGCTACTCTCTTTATGTTATACCTTATTATTAATTCACATTTGATCTACTTTCAGAGTCATAAAGTGTGTCAACAAAGTGTCAAGCAGTTTTCCTTCCACATTATCCAACCCAAGACATCCAACCTTTGGGTTAGATAAGATGAAAAGAATATGACGAGTCATTTTGCAATTGAAGGTGAATTAAAATTAGGTGTAGCTGGGTAAGCAAAACAGCTCATCTTCTACTAAATATAATGCTACCAGGCTAAGATCAACTGGTTTACAATTCAAAATCCTCAAGTTCTTACATAAGTTAGAATTTAAAGTGGAAGACATCACGGCTCTTATGGAAATATACTAATTAGAAAGTGCAATTAGGGAAGAAGTTTGACCTGTCTTTACCCTATCTTTCATACATTTTGTTACCAGTGTGTGGCACCTAATTTGTTTTGAGGTCCTTAATACCATGCCCCAAAAGATGCATGCCTGTATGTGATTCCAGCTTTATATTTCCCCTTGTTCTGCAGGTGAGACACATAATCCACATAGAGAAAATCCTTCAGTATTGAACGGCACTTTTAAAGTCCGCTGGAATAGAGGGACAGTAGATGAAAACTAGAGAGGCAAATAAGTTGCTTGGAGATTCAGCCTATGTGATGTTTCTGAAACCAACTTACAATGAACAAGTTGACTGGAGCTTCACACAGAGAATACATGCAGAAATGAAATACACTTTCCCGTCTTCTGGCTTAATATAGTGCAAAGCATCAATTGCTTTATTTCTCACTTTGAAAATGCTGATCTCTCTTCAACCTCCATTCCAGTTATATAAGTGAAAACAACAGCAGCATCAACAATAATGAATCGTTGACTCTTTTTTTCTGCAAACTGTTATGCAATACTCTCTGTAATTAAAAAAAAGATAAAAGCAAGGAAACAAATACTGACCTCTAAGAACAAACGTTTCTAGATTGTAAAAGACAACACTGTTATAATAAAACCAGAACTCTCATGCCTCTCTAAAAACTTATCACATATCTGACAAATTATTTGCAAGCTATTCACAAGCAGAAACTCAGAATATAAACATATACTGTTACATTCTGCAGCTGCATCAGGGATCCAGCACAGCCAATCTAGGGTGCTTCTGCACTGCTCTCAAACATCTGGATCTTCAAGATCCAGATGTTTGAGATGGGGTCTCCTGGACATCCTGATCTTGAAGTAATTATATATGAAGTGGCTTTTACGACAGAAAACACCTTACCACTTTGCTTATATGTTCTCTCACTCTGAAAGTGGACTGGAAATGGATTAAAACTTAGGTTTGGACAGACAAAGCCCATCATGTTCTCTACCCCATCCCTCAGGAACCAAATGTATGCAACCCAATTAGTACAGGGTTTTGCTGCTCAGAAGAAAACTGCCCACATTAAGGAAAACAATTTTTACAGAGGTGGATTTTCTGAGTTAGAAAATGCAGAGAGAAAAACAGTTTGCCACTTTGCTGATGTGTTCTTTCACTCTGACAGTGGACTGAACCTGCATTAAAGTTTAGGTGTGAACACAGCCAAAGTGTACAAAATTTGGAACAGACTGAAGGAGCCCCAGGCCTTCACTGGGGAACCCAAAAGCTTCACAGGCACTATGCCACCTTTACGTGGGTCACATGAGAGGGAAACGTGTTTACCAAGAGTCCCCTGGATTCCAGAGACTGAGGGGAGGCGGGGGAAATTGTCTTCCAAATGAAAGTGCAGAGATATTTCAAGCTATTCAGCCTGGCATTCTATGTACTCTCATACAGCAATTATAATCAAGGTAGAGAAACAACAGAACAGACTCATTGTGTCTCCTGGGAAATGAGCCAGGCCCTGTTACACAATGAACAAGCACTCATTGCTCCCTTGCTCCTTGTTCTTCCAGTCACTCAGTGCACAGTGCAGCAACCTTTTGTCTTCCTGCACGCCTGATGATACAGTTCTGCAATCTTCCCCCTGTTAGCCTGGGGAAGAGTAAGGAGAAAAAAAAACACGTTCGGATGTGCATTTGAAAACAACCAAAAGATAGTGTGTTCTGTCTCCTGGGAAAGACAGTGAAGCTGATATACTACAAGGTCAGAGATGTGCTCCTGAGCACGTAACCCAAATGGGAGGGGGAGGCAGCTCACACACAGCTACCAGAAGTTGTCACCAACAATGTCCGGTTGCTGATTCTGTATAAGGTTCCCGTAGTCTTTGTTGTGTAGTAGGTTTTGCTGTTGATGTTCTTGCCAAGAATGTGAGTCTGGGAGGAGAATGCCATGTGCTAAACATGGACCGGAAAGCAGACTCGCCAGGCTAATAAGACTGTAACTTGTTTTGTACATACCAATGTAATCTTCAAGCAATAAATTGTAGCTCATTAGAAATAACTCGGAGCGGCTGTGTGTGTTTAATGAGCTGGAATGCTGGATTGCTGATACGGAAGATGGAAAGCCTGTTGCCGCAGCGAAAGTTAACGCCGGAGTCAGATAACAAGGTAAATTACTCTGCAACAAGATCTAATCTAGATCTAATCAAAGATTAACACCCCCGCCCCCATGTTGCATCTCCTTGTTAAAAAACAAAAGTAAAAGAACCTGTGACTTTCTTTTCTCTTGGCCACCATGTATAAAATCACTAACTTTGGCCATTACTCATTCTCTCTACAATATGCTTTATTCAATACTTGGGCCTTTTCAGGTGGGGCAAGCTCCCAGAAACAGCTCCTTCCATGCAGGAGCATTCCCCCCACGAACGACATGTGGTGCAGGTTTACGTTCACCACACATGCATTTACTTTGCACTAATTAAGCTCCAGACGCCCCCATCTGCATTTCCTGATTTGAGGAGGGGCACGTGATACGTCACGTGATGTGCTGATGTGACATGTGACATGTCACACACCCGTTTGACTTGTTGCGTCATGCATCACGTGATTCAGGATTCAAATGTGGATGCCATTTGGCAGCCATTTGCATTTAAGGTAAGTTTGGGGAGAGATTGTATCAATGGCTACTAGAATGAATGCCTAGGTGCATCTTTCAGGCTGCTGGTGGTGGGGAACCGGGGCGCTTCTAAGACCATTTGCTGGGATTCTAGAGCAGGAATAGGGTTGTCCTTGTCTCTGCTTGAGATGCCCATGAGCATTTGGTGGGCCACTGTGTGCAACAGGATGCTGGACTAGATGGGCTGTGGCCTGATCCAGCAGGGCTTCTCTTATGTTCTTATTGGGGGAGAGTTCAATAAGAGTTCATAACAGACAAGAAGATACAGAATCTTGGGGCCATTTCACCCATGGCTTTGGTCTCCTGACTAGGGATGTGCATGAATGGTTTTGGGGTTTTTTAGCATTCAATTAGTAAAGAATCAAATGTTAGAAAATTTGTATTTGTTCGAACAGACCCCCTTCTAATGTGATGGGATTCTATTCTATACAAATGTATTTGTACAAATTCGTAAGAATATCTGATACAAACAAATACAATATCCAACACGAACGCATACACATCCGATATGTATCCTGCAATGTATTTGCTCTTGATCCATGTTGAATGCACTTTGGATCTGTTCCAGATGTGACTGTTCCAGATGTGACTGGTACAGCCACTTTCCCACCTCCGCAGCTTCATGAATTTCTGAACTTTTCGTAGGAATGTCCCAAAACATTTGTATTCATACGAATGTTAATATATGAATGTCATAACACTCGATTCTTGTACAAATAACAAATGTTAGGAATATTCATGCACATCACTACTCCTGACTTCGTCATCCTTAATAAAGAATTGAGGAACGTGATACTTCTTACCCTTTTTTGCATTTTTTTGATCTTAGCTCTGCAGTTCAGGATTATTTCAAAACCTCGGTTGCAAAATCCCCTTTTGCCCGCACGGTATTCCTGGATATGTACAGGGTGTCCAAAGACAATCTGAAGAACCACCCACTTGGCTGCATTACTTGTTGTTGTTGGATACCACCAACTCATGAGCAACTTCTGCTTGACCACATAGGAAACTCCATGGGTACCACTATGCAGTTTTCTTAGCAGAGATACAGAAATGGTTCGCCACTGATTACTTCCTGGAAGAGGTTGAGGATTGAATTAGCAACTTTCTGCTTTACAGGCAGTTTGCTGTACCACTGACCTACAGCCACTCTGACCCCATTATAGTGCTCATGTATTCTCTGCAACCTCTGTAGAGATGCTACAACTGCAGCAGCGGGGGTCAGGCTATATTTTCTGAGCTCTCCAGAGGACTTTAGCTGCCTCAGATCATATAAATACAACTGCACAGGGCTAAGTTTTCACTCATAGTTCCACAAAAGGGTCTTTTTTATCTGGACATGCAATGCAAAAGCTCTCCTGAGGCTTTCTTTTCCTTTTTTAAACATCAGAATAATTCCTCAATAGAATTGTCCTCCTGTAATTCAGGGGATGTCAGTTTTGTTCTCTTTAATTCATGGGACATAAATCCTGATTCTGTATCTTCTTGTCTGTTATTTATTCAAATGACCACCACACAGAAAACCGAATAGAATATATTTAGAATGACTAAAAGCCTAGCCACTCAGGCCACCAACCACAATCTATAAACGATATTTTTAGTGATGGAGTGTTCCACTTCTTTGTGGTAAATCAACATTTTAAAAATCAAAATAGAACTACTGGTTACAAGCCACAAGGTCGAAGTTATAGATTAGAAGCCCAAAATTTGGCTCCCTATCAGCAGTGTAAACAGAATTAGATTTAGCCTTCATTTCCAGAGTGTTTGTTATAAATCAAACGTGTGCTTCTCCACCACCTGCTTTCTTCATAAATAAATTCCTATGCATTTTGCTTAAAGTACAAAACACTCTCTGGGTCAAAAATGGAGGCTGCGTTCCCACTGGACAATTTAGTCTGGATTTTCATATGTTTTGTTTTGGTTTTTTTTTAATCAGCAGTGAGATTTTTTTTTCACATTCCCACTGGTAGCTTATTCTGTGGACTTGCAGGGGAGAAACCCCCTCCCCCTCCCTTTTCTGTCATACCCTGACTTCATCAGGGTGGGTGATTCAAACCCAAACCCCTATATAAGCCTGCCCCTGGTTCAGATCATGGCAGCAGTTTTTGTCACACTGTAGCACAGCAATAGAAGGTAAAAAAATAACTTCCCCTTTGATTTGTGCTATATTGGTGCATCAAAGCAGCAAAATGGCAGGGGGAGGGAGGGAAAAACCAGTTGGGGAAGGGAGGGAATAGAGATCACAACAGGGAAAGGAGGGTGGGACGAGGGACAAAGTAGGCAGGCATTTAAGAGCCACCAGCTTTGTGCTGTATTGGCTCAGTAGATCAGTGCAAAATGGCAGGCTTTTTAGGGCAAAATCTTTCCAATCACTATCTCTTTAAGTAAAATCAGACTCTTCCTGCTATGGTCTGATATCTTGTTACATTGTAATGTCTGATCTCTTGTTACATGCTGCTGCAGGCTCTGCTTATCTTCCCTTAGCATGTAATGGTGAGAGTCGGAATAAAAGGGAAGGAAATGACAGCTTATTATCAGATCAAGAGAAACTAAAGAGAATGCTCCTAAAGCATGGTTCCCTCCCCACAAAAAAATGTGCTTGCATTGCCATTGCTAAATAGCAAGGATTATTTCTAAATCCAGCAGTGAGACCTCTTTCATTCGAATATAGATAGTCTGCATTTTGGGACCTTTAATCTTCAGAAACTGTGGATTCCTTTGAACCTTTGGGCACACTCAGCTCAAAAAATGATTCCAAATATCTTTAAATCTTGAATGGCAATGGTGGTTGCCCACTTCAGCTGGTGGGAATGATCATCGCCCCAGTGCTCCTGCTGCCACCTCCTGCCACTACCTCCGCAGTGCCGAAGCAGCCTCCTGCGGGGGGGGGGGGGAGGTGGGATGGTGGCAGTAGCAACAGTGGTGGCCACATTGACAGATGCAGCTGCAATTGCCTCCTCCACCTCCTCCACCACATCCCCTGATGCTGCTGCAGGGTGACAGAGGTGACGGAGGTATCTGGAGCCATGTTGGAGGAGGTGATTGCAGCCACATCTGTCAATGTGACCACCATTGTTGCCACCACCAGCCCCCCCCCCCCAGCCCAGGAGGCTGCTTTGGCACTGGGGAGGAGGCGGCAGATGCACTTGCCCAGCTGTTGACTAATTTATCAACTATGGGCCGAAGTGCAAATTGGCCCCAGGAGAAGGGAGGGGAAGGTGGAGGAAAAGTGACCAATCTCCTCCTCGGGGCTCAGCTGCCACTGCAGAGAACAAGAGATGAAGGGTGGGGAATGGCTGGACTACCCTGAATGGCCACAGCATTCAAGACAAGAGCAGTATGATCTAGGGATGTGCACGGATATTTGAAAATTAAAAAATCCGATCTAAATCCATCAAATGTTGACATTCAAATTCAAATTGGATTTTTGAAAATCCAAATGTACACATTCGGAAAAATTTCGGATTTTCGAAAATCCATTTCAGATTTTCAAATAATTTGAATTAGTAGTTTCTATTGTATATGGATATGCACAAAAATTATACGTATTTGTGCATATAATGTAGGATGAAAACGGGATGCATAAGGGATAAATACGCATTTACTCAAATTCACATATTGGATACAAATCTTATAGACATTCGCATATCCGGATAGAAATAGGATTTTCGAAAGTACGGATTTTTAAAATTTGAATCAAATTGAATTTTTGAATATTCGATTTAAATCGATTTCGAATGCAAAAAATTCATTTGTGCACATCCCTAGTAGTCCAGATACATGCGCACTTATTGTGTGCACTACACACTACAGGCCTTTCCACTCTTGGCTTTATACTGGAATATATCACAGAATGGGGACTTGCTATGCATGCTACTGCAGATTATGGAAGGCCCCAGGGTGAGATCAGCCATAGCCTGCATTAGCCAAGTGCGGGAAGGACCATTATTTGTGAATAGCAGTCAAATGCTCTGAGTCTCCTTTTTTATTTAAAGTTAATAACCGCACTCTGGTGTTGTCCAGCCCTATAACTCATTTTTTCCTTCAAGAAGGTCAATAAAAGGGAGGGGAGGACATTGCTATTTTCAGTGTTTTCTGCTGAAGCCATTGCACACACACAAAGATTCACATAGAATTAATGTAGATTTACATAACTGAGATTTGCTCTTATGATTGAACTTCTTATCTTTCCTGGGTTCTTCATGTAGAAATGTTTCTTTGCAGGACAAACATGCTTTGCAATATCATTTTTCCATATTATGAAATGCTGTGTGCTGTCCTGGCAGGAAATGATTTTGCAACCCAGCAAGGTTATGCAATGCTATACGTGCCTGATGGTTCTCATGATATGCCCTGAGTGAAGAGATGGAATCTGAGAGGCATCTCAGAGGCAAGGAACTTGAAAATAAAAATAAACTTTAAAACTATGTTTATTTCCAAAAAAAGAAATAGTATATGCATGTGTAATCTGCAATATGATGTGGCCTGGGGCTCTTTTCCTCTGATTCATCCTTATATGGGTTCAATTCTTAGCAAGTTCTTTAAAATTTGGAATAGATCAAGGTTAATTCCTGGTCTACAAAGGATATGTGCTAAAGGCAGAGCAGCAGCCTAGGTTAAATTACTTTTTCCGCATTACATACAGCTTGTTGATGGAGAGCTACCATGTTTGTATGAAATAAAACTTCCTTCCCTGTTTCCCAGTGTAAGCACAAATAGCTAGTGAAATAATCTGCAAGACTACAGGACTATAACACCATAGAGCATATTTCTTTCATGGTAGAGTCCTGTCCCTTTAGTTTAACTCTTGCAATGTGCTGTCCTTAGAAGAACACAGTCTGTAAACAGCTTATCTGGATCTGAGGCTGTGGTCACACTTAAGGTTTAAGCCAGCATCAGTCCACTTTCAGAGTGAGAAAATACATCAGCAAAGTGACAAGCTGTTTTCTTTCAGTGATAAATAACTCAGAAAACTCCCCTTTGGAATAGATAATGTGGAAAGAAAATTACTTGTCACTTTGCTGATGTGTTCTCTCTCTCTGAAGGTGGACTGAAGCTGAATTAAACCTTAGATGTGACCAAAATACAGAACAAGTTATAAACCAGGGCTGAAATTTCACTTAGGCCTCTGGTATGCAATTAGGACAGCTCTGGTACATACCTGTACCACAGCTGTCCTAATTGCATAGCAGAGGCCTAATTACAAATTCAGCCCTGGTTGCTAGCTTTGTAGGTGTCTGCCTGAATTAGAAGGCAACAATGGCCAATATTTCAGTACTGGAAGGCAAGAACACCCAGCATTCAGGCATTTAGAATTAAGGCCCAACCATAACACGTCTCTTTGCACTTTCATTAAAATAATCCCTGCACCAAGTAAATTTCCCATGGTGATCTATGACAGAGAAACAGCAGGGCAGCAGAAAGAGAGACAAGCTTTTATTAGAGTCTTGCCTTTGACCTCTGTAAGGCCCCATCCAGAGGGGGAAACATAGTGCCATTATTAGGGATGTGAATGAATATTCATATTTGGAATGTGTTCAAATTTGCCCAAATGTGGACATTTAACTTCAAATCAAATCTTGGCAGATTCAAAGAATGACATTCAAATGTTTTGATGCATTCAGTATGAAGCTACTTATGGGATCTGTATGCTATTCGTATGCATTTGTGCGAGATTTGTATGGGATTGAACATTCTTATCAAATACAAATTCTACCGCATTCGAAAAGGATCTATTTGAACTAATGCAAATTTTCTTGCATTTGATTTGATATGAATTGAATTTAAAAAAAAATTGTGCACATCCCTAGCCATTATGACTACACTACAGTAGAATTGCCATACACATCTGTGGCAACCCCAGTAATGCTCCACTAAAATGTGTGATTTCCTCTTGCTGGAAAACCCAGCATTGGTTGCAGATTTTCTAGCAACAGCAAATTTACATACCTTTTGGATGAAGCCAACATTGTTGCTTTGCTTACCTGCGCGTGTGTGGAGGCTGAAACAAATGCCATGCAGTGGTAGCGACACACACTTCTTTGCATTTCACAGCGGCCAAATACCTGGATGTGCATATCACTAAAATGTGCACCAACAAAACTGACCACTGTGCTGTCAGCCAAGCAAACCTGTATCAAAATGTAATTTTGAGAAATCAAAGGCAAGAATTTAACTCAAACCTTGTCCCTCTACTATCACTTTGCTGCAAAAGACAGTCACGAAGGCCGTGTCTTCACGGCAACCTTATCTCGAATTCAAAACGTTTTCAGTCCTTGGAGTCCACACAGCAGTTTGGCTTAAAATGCTTTTCCCGTGTTAAACCACCCCAAAGCATGGTGAATCTCAATCCTGATTTCAACAGGTCTCACTCCAGATCGTGCCCTTGAAACGTTTTACATTTTTTACTGTGTGGACAGTACCATTTTAAGAGATGCGAATCCATGTTTAGGGTTTCCCTCTCCCAATAGCTTGCTTCCAAAGACAGTGATTTCAGTGTAAAAATCCACTTAACAGGGATCGCTACACTGTAGCACTGGAACCACTTCACACCTTGATGGTTGGAATAACAATGTTGCAATTTTGTGCAATTCTAGCTCTTTGGAGTTCTGACTTTAGAAAGGGAAAGGGATGAAAGCAGCTGAATGTGAATGTTTAAAGCAAAGGGGCTTTAGTTGCCGCTGCTGCTGTGTGCCCTGAGCAATGGGGAGAGGAGGGGAAAGAATCGCTGGCTGGCTGCCCGCTGCCATTTTTCCTCCATCCATGGAAGCGGCAGCCACCCAGCCATCCAGTTAGGCTCGGTGAAGGGGTCCCTTATGGGTGGCGTGTCCATGCCAGGAGGAAGAGGGCAGGGCAGCCCCAAAAAGCGGCTTTTAAAAAGTAGCCACTTGAGTCACATAGGATCCTCAGAATCCAGATCAAACACAATTAAGTTAAAAGTAATGGGACTAGGCAAATTCGCGTTTGCATCTTGTTCTATTATTTCGGTTTAGGGAAAGTGAAATAAGCTTGCTGTGGGGATTCCCCCGAAGATGGCAGCTGATCAGGTAATAGTTAAAACTCCTTGGTCCTTGGGCATTAAGGGTATCTTCCTTTCTGCAAATGTCTTTGAGCATTCAAACTTAACTGCTAAAGATTAACCCATGTAATTTTCAAGATGATAAATTCAGGGCACATTGAGTTTTAGGCTGAGTGTTGTGCTGACACAGTAAATGAAAACCTCATTAAACAGATATTATTAATGAGCATAAGGCACCCATGCAGATGTCCAAGGACATGAAGGGCATACATCCTAAACAGCTGATGTGCAATTTACTTCACAAGTTTCTTCTGACTGCTATTTCAACAGCTGTAGAAGCAGATTGATCCAGGGTACAGTTTCCTGAGGGCCTCCTCAGTTACTTGAAAGGGAAAAGAAGAAGAAGAGGAAGAAGAGTTGGCTTTTATACCTCATCTTTATCAGCCTTAAGTGGACTCAAAGCAGCTGCCAAACCTTCTGCAAGGTAGGTGGGGCAGAGAGAGAGCTATGACTAGATGGCTTTGCACAGGGATGTGGAACAGAACCAAAAGACTGGCAGATAAAATATTACCACCATATCACAAACAAAGAAGTGTTATGAAGAAGTGGCCTGCATAGCCTGCATAAAATCATTGCCAAAAGATGACTTATGTTCCACAGATGGAAAATAAGAAAATCCCCAAAACGGCAATGACGTGGGTACCACCAGGTGGTCGCAGGAAAAGAGGAAGGCCACGTAACACCTGGTGTCGAACATTTCTAAATGATCTCAAACAGATTACTGTATATTCTGGTATATAAGACTACTTTTTAACCCAAGAAAATCTTTTCAAAAGTCAGGGATCGTCTTATACGCTGGGTCTCGTCTTCTTATACGGCGAGTATATCCCAAACTCTATATTTTAACTGGAAAGTTGGGGGTCATCTTATGCGCCGGAATATATGGTAATATAAAACGGGATGAAGCCAAAAATCTGGCTGCTGATCAGAGTTGCTGGAATAAACTCATTGCCCGATCTGCTAGTTAGCATGAGATGAGCTAACTAACTAACTAACTGACCACAAGAACAAACTGGAAATCCTGAGTCCTGTTCACATTTTGTAAGTTTTGGGCAATGTCTGATGATCAACACACAATGATCATATTTAGTCACATACCAATGATACCAGCTATGATCACTAATAAAAAGAATTGGCTAAATATGATTGGGAAAAGTTCTGGTGTAAGAGCAGTGTCTTGGGCCAGGAATCCAAGATTGGGGTGCGGTTCCATCAGAGCTTTGGGACTCAGCCTCAACTGGAATAAGAAAGAGGTTGGACCATTAACTTGGAATAAAAGCCTTGGACTTTTAAAATGTTTCTAAAAGCAAAGAAAGGATCTGTGGCATTTGGAAAAGAAAAGACAGATCTCTCCATTGAATTACAAATTGCTGTTGGTTTCCTGAATCTGATGGGCCACTCAAGGGTTGCAAAACAAACCATCGGTCACTGGGTTTCTGAAAGGATAAAATATCTTTTGTTTTTTAAAAAGAATATATATAAAAATTTGGAATGCCCTGGGAAGGGGATCTTACTAAATGTTTTATGGATGATTTGCTGAATTCATATGAGCTATTCCATTACATTTTTAACCTGAAGGAAATAACAAGAAAAACTTCATCAGTACTGGAATGTCAGGATTTCATGTTGAGCTGTTTACACCTTTTGTCTACCCTTGGATAAGAGTGCCCTGAGGGATTCAAAGAGAGGTCAGGAGATGTGCCAATTAGAAATGTTAATTTAAGGTAACTTCCATAAATACAAGAATGGTAAGGGAGGAGAACATCTTATTATTTTAAGGAAATGATTCAGATGTTCCTGAGGAAGTGGGTCTCACTGGGATGTCTTGAGTCTTATGGGTGCAAAAATCTGCTAAGCACACACATGAAGCTATTCCATTGTAATTTGACTTAAGAGAAACAATAGGATGAGAATTGCTCAGGGAGACAGGTAAGCATAAGAAACTAACTTCTCTTGGGACACCTGGATTGCCTTTCAGGAAGGACTCTTGGAGATATTGTTAGGCTGATTTGCATCTTTTTTGGAAAACTATAGACAGGTACATGTTTCATTTTTTAACAAAGTAAGAACCATAATCAGCAGGGTTTTTGTTTTGGTTCCAATTTCTGACTATAAGAAAGGCAGAGAAGAGAAGGAGTCTAGGAGTCTTCCCCTCCTCATATCTCTCAGCCCGAGCCCTAACCCTAGCCCTAACCCTAACCCTAGCCCTAAACCTAACCCTAATATTAAAACTAGCCCTAGCCCTAGCACCAGCCCTAACCCTAACCCTAACACGAAACCTAACCGTAACCCTTACCCTAACCGTAATCTTAAACCTAACCCTAACCCTAACCCTAACAACGCTAAGCCTCAGCCTAAGCCTACCCATACCCCTGCCCCTAACTCGCGCCCAAGTCCGAACACAAACACAAACACTAACTCTAAACCTAGCAATAGCCCTAGCCCTAGCCCTAGCCTAAACCATAGTCCTAGCCGTAGCCCTAGGCCTAGGTCTAGGCCTAACCCAAAACCTAACCCTAACCCTAACCCTAACCCTAAACCTAACCCTAACCCTAACCTTAACCCTAACCCTAACACTAACACTAACCCTAAGCCTAATATTAAACGTAGCCCTAGCCCTAGCGCCAGCCCTAACCCTAACCCTAACCCTAACCCTAACCCTAACCCTAACCCTAAACCTAAACCTAAACCTAAACCTAACCCAAACCCAAACCCAAACCCTAGCCCAATCCCTAGCCCTAGCCCTAGCCCTAGCCCTAGCCCTAGCCCTAGCCCTAAACCTAACCCTAGCCCTAGCCCTAGCCCTAGCCCTAGCCCTAGCCCAAACCCTAACCCTAACCCTAACCCTAACCCTATCCCTAGACCTAACCCTAACCCTAAACCTAACCCTTGCCCTAGCCTTAGCCCTAACCCTAACCCTAACCCTAACCCTAACCCTAACCCTAACCATAAACCTAATCCTAGCCCTAGCCCTAGCCCTAGCCCTAAACCTAGCCCTAGCCCTAGCACTAGCCCTAGCCCTAGCCCTAACCATAACCCTAACCCTAACCCTAACCCTAACCCTAACATGAACCCTAAGCCTAACCGTTACCCAAACCTAACCCTAACCCTAACCCTAACCCTAACCCTAACCCTAACCCTAACCCTAACACTAACACTAACACTAAAACACTAACCCTAACCCTAACCCTAGCCCTAGACCTAGACCTAGACCTAGACCTAGACCTAGTCCTAACCCTAACCCTAACCCTAACCCTAACCCTAACCCTAACCCTAACCCTAACCCTAAACCTAACCCTAGCCGTAGCCCTAGCCCTAGCCCTAACCCTAACCCTAACCCTAACCCTAACCCTAACCCTAACCCTAACCCTAACCCTAACCCTAACCCTAGCCCTAACCCTAACCCTAACCCTAACTCTACCCCTTACCCTAAACCTAAGCCTAACCCTAAGCCTAAGCCTAACCCTAACCCTAACCCTAACCCTAACCCTAACCCTCGCCCTAGCCCTAGCCCTAGCCCTAGCCCTAGCCCTAACCCTAACCCTAACCCAGACCTAACCCTAACCCTAACCCTAACCCTATCCCTATCCTGAAACCTAACCCTAACCCTAACCCTATCCCGAACCCGAACCCGAACCCGAACCCGAACCCGAACCCTAATCCAAACCCGAACCCGAACCCGAACCCGAACTCTAACCCGAACTCTAACCCTAACCCTAACCCTAACCCTAAACCGAACCCTAATCATAAACCTAATCCTAGGCCTAGCCCTAGCCCTAGCCCTAGCCCTAGCCCTAGCCCTAGCCCTAGCCTTAAACCTAGCCCTAGCCCTAGCCCTAGCCCTAGCGCTAGCCCTAGCCCTAGCCCTAGCCTTAGCCTTAGCCTTAGCACTAACCCTAACCCTAACTCTAGACCTAACCCTAGCCCTAGTCCTAACCCTAACCATAGCCATAATTATAACCATAAGCATAACCGTTGCCCTAGCCCTAGCCCTAGCCCTAGCCCTAGCCCTAGCCCTAGCCCTAGCCCTAGCCCTAGCCCTAGCCCTAGCCCTAGCCCTAGCCCTAGCCCTAACCCTAACCCTAACCCTAACCCTAACCCTAACCCTAACCCTAACCCTAACCCTAACCCTAACCCTAACCCTAACCCTAACCATAACCATAACCCTAACCCTAACCCTATCCCTATCCCAATCCCAAAACCTAACCCGAACCCGAACCCGAACCCGAACCCGAACCCGAACCCGAACCCGAACCCGAACCCGAACCCTAAACCAAACCCAAGCCCTAACTCGAACCCGAACCCGAACCCGAACTCTAACCCGAACCCGAACCCTAACCCGAACCCGAACCCTAACCCTAGCACTAGCCCTAGCCCTAACCCTAACCCAGCCCTAACCCGAACCCGAACCCGAACCCTAACTTTAACCCTAACGCTAACCCGAACCCAAACCCAAACCCTAACCCGAACCCGAACCCTAACCCTAACCCAAACCCGAACCCTAACCCTGACCCTAACCCTAACCCTAACCCTAACCCTAACCCTAACCCTAAACCAAACCCAAACCCAAACCCGACCGCGAACCCGAACTCTAACCTGAACTCTAACCCTAACCCTAACCCTAACCCTAACCCTAACCCTAACCCTAACCCTAACCCTAAACCGAACCCTAATCATAAACCTAACCCTAGCCCTAGCCCTAGCCCTAGCCCTAGCCCTAGCTCTAGCCCTAGCCCTAGCCCTAGGCCTAACCCTAGCCCTAGCCCTAGCCCTAGCCCTAGCCCTAACCGTAACCCTAACCCTAACACTATCCCTATCCCAAAAGCTAACCCTAACCCGAACCCGAACCCGAACCCTAAACCTAACCCTTGCCCTAGCCTTAGCCCTAACCCTAACCCTAACCCTAACCCTAACCCTAACCCTAACCATAAACCTAATCCTAGCCCTAGCCCTAGCCCTAAACCTAGCCCTAGCCCTAGCACTAGCCCTAGCCCTAGCCCTAACCATAACCCTAACCCTAACCCTAACCCTAACCCTAACATGAACCCTAAGCCTAACCGTTACCCAAACCTAACCCTAACCCTAACCCTAACCCTAACCCTAACCCTAACACTAACACTAACACTAAAACACTAACCCTAACCCTAACCCTAGCCCTAGACCTAGACCTAGACCTAGACCTAGACCTAGTCCTAACCCTAACCCTAACCCTAACCCTAACCCTAACCCTAACCCTAACCCTAACCCTAAACCTAAACCTAACCCTAGCCGTAGCCCTAGCCCTAGCCCTAACCCTAACCCTAACCCTAACCCTAACCCTAACCCTAACCCTAACCCTAACCCTAGCCCTAACCCTAACCCTAACCCTAACTCTACCCCTTACCCTAAACCTAAGCCTAACCCTAAGCCTAAGCCTAACCCTAACCCTAACCCTAACCCTAACCCTAACCCTAACCCTCGCCCTAGCCCTAGCCCTAGCCCTAGCCCTAGCCCTAACCCTAACCCTAACCCAGACCTAACCCTAACCCTAACCCTAACCCTATCCCTATCCTGAAACCTAACCCTAACCCTAACCCTATCCCGAACCCGAACCTGAACCCAAACCCGAACCCGAACCCTAATCCAAACCCGAACCCGAACCCGAACCCGAACTCTAACCCGAACTCTAACCCTAACCCTAACCCTAACCCTAAACCGAACCCTAATCATAAACCTAATCCTAGGCCTAGCCCTAGCCCTAGCCCTAGCCCTAGCCCTAGCCCTAGCCCTAGCCTTAAACCTAGCCCTAGCCCTAGCCCTAGCCCTAGCGCTAGCCCTAGCCCTAGCCCTAGCCTTAGCCTTAGCCTTAGCACTAACCCTAACCCTAACTCTAGACCTAACCCTAGCCCTAGTCCTAACCCTAACCATAGCCATAATTATAACCATAAGCATAACCGTTGCCCTAGCCCTAGCCCTAGCCCTAGCCCTAGCCCTAGCCCTAGCCCTAGCCCTAGCCCTAGCCCTAGCCCTAGCCCTAGCCCTAGCCCTAGCCCTAGCCCTAGCCCTAACCCTAACCCTAACCCTAACCCTAACCCTAACCCTAACCCTAACCCTAACCCTAACCCTAACCCTAACCCTAACCCTAACCCTAACCCTAACCCTAACCCTAACCATAACCCTAACCCTAACCCTATCCCTATCCCAATCCCAAAACCTAACCCGAACCCGAACCCGAACCCGAACCCGAACCCGAACCCGAACCCGAACCCGAACCCGAACCCGAACCCGAACCCTAAACCAAACCCAAGCCCTAACTCGAACCCGAACCCGAACTCTAACCCGAACCCGAACCCTAACCCGAACCCGAACCCTAACCCTAGCACTAGCCCTAGCCCTAACCCTAACCCAGCCCTAACCCGAACCCGAACCCGAACCCTAACTTTAACCCTAACGCTAACCCGAACCCAAACCCAAACCCTAACCCGAACCCGAACCCTAACCCTAACCCAAACCCGAACCCTAACCCTGACCCTAACCCTAACCCTAACCCTAACCCTAACCCTAACCCTAAACCAAACCCAAACCCAAACCCGACCGCGAACCCGAACTCTAACCTGAACTCTAACCCTAACCCTAACCCTAACCCTAACCCTAACCCTAACCCTAACCCTAACCCTAAACCGAACCCTAATCATAAACCTAACCCTAGCCCTAGCCCTAGCCCTAGCCCTAGCTCTAGCCCTAGCCCTAGCCCTAGGCCTAACCCTAGCCCTAGCCCTAGCCCTAGCCCTAACCGTAACCCTAACCCTAACACTATCCCTATCCCAAAAGCTAACCCTAACCCGAACCCGAACCCGAACCCTAAACCTAACCCTGACCCTAACCCTAACCCTAAACCAAACCCAAGCCCTAACCCGAACCCGAACCCGAACTCTAACCCGAACCCGAACCCGAACCCTAGCACTAGCACTAGCCCTAAACCTAACCCTACCCTAACCCTAACCCTAACCCGAACCCTAACCCGAACCCAGCCCTAACCCTAGCACTAGCCCTAACCCTAACCCTAACCCAGCCCTAACCCTAACCATAACCCGAACCCGAA